>OU015499.1:114926233-114983733 GCA_907164885.2 Dolomedes plantarius | reverse complement strand
GAAATTAAGGTTTTTAGACAAGCACACACACACACCTATATATACATATATTAGATAATTTACCATAAAATACTCTTTAATTTACGTTAATTATCTATTATTAAAATTATTTTTTATAATTTTAAAAATACAAATTAATTTATATATATATATATATTTATATATATATATATATATATATATATATATATATATATATATATATATATATATATATATATATATATATATATATTTATATATATATATTTATATATATATATTTATTTATATATATATATAAGTATTTACACATGATTATAGTAATTTATATATATATATATATTTATATATATATATATATATATATATATATATATATATTTATATATATATATTTATATATATATATTTATATATATATATTTATATATATATATATTTATTTATATATATATATAAGTATTTACACATGATTATAGTAAGAGAAGAAAAAAAATCCAATATTTGTTACAACATACCTGCTTAAAAGTAACATTTCAACTACAGAAAGGGAGCAAGAAAAAGTTTTCTATGGTAGTTTGACGTAATGAAGTTTTCAGGAGGCTGTTTATACCTCTTTCAATACTAATAGTCTCAGACGAAGATTCACCTTCTAGCTTACGTTTCACGGTTTGATAACGTGGTGAATCTACTAATGTCACGTTTGCCTAAGTCATAGTGGACACTTCCCCAAAGATTTATGTGTTTCAGGGTCCAGGAAGCCGCAACCAGGATGTGGGAGGTGGGATAAAAGAGTCCCTATTTTTGTTTGTCAGTGAAGAAAAGTGAAATTGGACCCGGACAGGTAAAGATGCCCCTGGGTCAAGCTAATAGGACAGAGTTGTGCTAAAGCGTTTAAGGGGAAACTATTATGTTATGTCTAACAAAGAAAGGGATGAATTTTACGATTATATTTCATCCCATCTTATCAATCTTTCTTTTAAAAATAAAAGAAAGAACTTCGTGCCTTTTGAGGGTTTAAGTGGCTTTTTTGGGAAAATGAAACTAAAGCGAAGAGAGTAAACTGATTCTTAAAACCGGTGAATTGATTCTTTAAAGCGAAAATTTTAACATGGAAATAATACATTTGTTTTTGTTTTGGCGATATTGATTCTTATAAACGGTTGATTCTTATAACCACTGATCACTATAAGCGGTGGTTACTGTATATATATATATATATATATATATATATATATATATATATATATTCAAGTCTCCTGAAAGGTGGCGAATCCACCAAAAATGTTGTCACAAATATCATCCGTCAACTCTCATTCATAAAATAATATCTGTAAGTACCGTAACACTGACTAAATAAAAAATTCGTATTAAATATATTATCGAATTACCTCAAAACCATTGTGAGAGAGAGAAAAATATTATTGGAATTGGCGAGACATTTTCCTAACCTACAAATAGTGTGTCATGGGCTTTTATAATTCTGAAATTTATCGTGTTTGAAAGCGTCAACGAAACACTTTTTAAAAAACGAGGCTTATCTAACCACAATACCACTCAAGTCAAAAAATTAAAGTATATTGTTGTGAATAATTATAAATATTTCTCCTTGATTTATGTTTATTTTGTCTTAAATCCCGTTTATTTAGTCTTTGAGCTTTACATTTCAATATATGACCTTTTGACGAAATTTTCAAACATTGGAGAGAGCTTGGCGAAAAATTTGGCGATGTTTGGCGACTTCTTGGCTGTCCGGAAAATCAACTGGATTTCACCTAGGTACCGTGGTTATCAAGTTCTGGAATTTTCCATTCCTACAACAATCGAGAATGTCGCAGAGGGTATATAAGCATGCCAAACTCGGCTCCAAAAAATTCGTTCATTCATTTCTTAGTTGAAGCTTGGATGGTCTGTGCCAACTATGAACGTGTTCTTATGCCTGTGTGTATTGTGTCAATTCTGAAGTCTTTTGCTGAACTTCGGCTAGACAAAAGTGCACATGTTAAGTGAATAAACTTGTGTCGTTTATATATCTGGAGCCATCATTCACAAACATCGTCGAACGATACCCTTCAATATATTTCACTGATTTGCTCCAGAGAATTTACGGTCATAATCGCTTGCTCGAAAAAAATTAAAATATGTATCTCAAAGTTTCTATTTTCGTTTCACCTTTTTGAATGAGATAAAAAACGATTTCCATGGTGATTGCGGGAAACCATTTTATTTTTCCAAATAAATTACTTTCCATTCCAACTCGTGTATGTTTTCCAGAAACGACGAATAGGAGCTTTTGCTACGAATTGCCTCTCTACTATGAATAGTCCTCAATAGGAACGAAACAATAAAATCGTCAAAGTTTTTATGTTATTTTTTCTCCTTTTCCATCTTTTTATGTCAGTGTTGCAGAAAATATTTTCAAGGTACTCGGATTTATAGAAAACTTGCATTTATGTGTTTATTCGACCTGTTTCATTCGAATTTCAGGGCATTTAGATGAATTATTTATATTTCTGTATTATTTGTACTACTTGATAAATAATAAAGTGAAAGTTTTTAATTACTTCATTACTTTAAATCCTATATAAATGAATAAATCATAAAAACAAACAATTGGAACTAACTATCGAATAAATAACAGAAATCTGCAAATTGCGGTATAGCAGCAAGATTCTGTAGATGCAAATGAAACCAAATTTTTAAAAAAAACTTCTTTAAAAATCTAGAAGACAACAAGGCAAAGAGGCGATCGACCAGTCTTTTCATCGAAACTATAATTAACTAGATTTAATTGGGTTAAAATAAATCTCTAGACAGTATTCAAATAATTAACAGATGAAGAATTAGTCGGATGGAGAAAGAAATCGTCAACAGATGGCGATACGTTGTCTATCTATCGGGCTAAGAGTATAACCTCGAGGAAATCGGAAGAGAATATTACGTCAACATCGGAGCTTTTCGAATGTTCCAAGTACAGGTTTGAAAGCGCATGACACTGAGTCACCGATCACGGGATGCTGAACGCCCATGCAACACGCGAAGAGAATAAGCAGATTAGGATTTTTTTCACCGTTCAGAGTGGACGGGTGTCGTGGTCTGAGAGATGAGGGGAAATAGCGGATTGGATTGAGTTATAATTAATGTTAATAAAGAAAGTCCTTAATTTTCAATTTAAGTAGTAGTTATTTCCACCGACCTATTGATTATGACTGCCATTTAGAGCAATTTGTTTAGGAAAAGAGTTACATGGTGTAAGAATCACGTCATATATACATATATATATATATATATTGTGTGTGTGTATAGAGAGAGATATAGATGTAGATAAACATATATTGAGTGAAGCCAAATTCTTTGAAGATGTGGAATTGTCCAAAACAGCCTAGGTACACCAGCAAGGATCTGAAGCAAAAATTATGAGAATATTTTTGTTGCTCAAAAAAGTAGTATGTAAATTTCTGAGGAATAACAAGTAAAAAGAGTGTAAAATCCATCTACAGGGTGTCCAGCGAAGAAGTCCATAATTTCAAAATTAAAAATCTCGAAATCAAAGACCTGTAGAAGAATGCAACAAATGGTATTTTTATCGTGAAAGCTGTAAGAATTTTATACACCAATTTTCGAAATAGTTATAAAAGCTGCTAACAGATGGCGCTCTACAACTCGTATCAACATGCATAAACCCGAAATCGGGGACTTCTTCGCTGGACACCCTGTATATTTCTTCCTATTGGGTCAATAGTGATATAGTCCCGCCCCGTTTAAAAAAAGAAAAAGTAATAAAATTTTGTCAAATAAAGTTTTTATTCCGACACTATTTTACCATGAAAGAAATCAAAATATAAATTTAGACATTCACTTCGTGTTTAATAACTGCTTAAACACTCAATGTTTCGCCAAAAATGGGCGTTTTTTTTTTTTTTTGCCTCCCAAAACGCTCCACGCAGACCACGCAATTTTCCATCCAACCTATAATCATGGCTTTGCGCCGTCCATTTCCAAAAAGCTCGCGTGGCGTACATCATCACCGAGGCACACGATGCCTCTGTTTGCATTCCAAATATAGCTCGAAGAGGTTGCTCTTCTTCTCATCATCCGAGGCTACCGGAATGAAGTTGGGCATCTCGTCCGGCCTCGAGTTTTAACTAACGAGATATTGGTGCTTTGTCTCGGAGGCATACGAAATTTTCCGCCCTCGAAAATGACGTCATTGTGAAGTATGCTACACTTGTCACGTCTTTGTCGACAATAATGATCGTTAAGGCTCCTCTGTACAAACCCTATTGGATTCTCTCGCCTCAATGCTAACCTATGGAGAAAATATGTCCAAGTATTGCCGACTTGGACAGAGAGATTTATTTTTTAACCTTTTCCTTAACGGGCGGGATAGCATGTGTCCAAAGAATACGGGACCAAGAATATATATATATATATATATATATATATATATATATATATATATATATAAAATCCAAAATTCATAAAATTATTTTCATAAACTATAAATTATTTGAACCTTTTTGATAAAAAAATATGTAAAAAAAATTATTTTTAAAAACCTTACACCACCACACGTACAGTTATCACAACTCGGCCTATCTTAAAATTAGCAAGAACGTGGGCGAAATTTCATTAATATGGCTATTAGTATGACTAATCAATGAGCTGTTCAATAGTTCATAAGCTGCATAGAATCCAATGAGAATTGACAATTTAAATTTGTATGTTAAGTAAATTATTATCCAGTGCACGTGGATGAAAAGATTTTTTTTTAAATTGTGCTCCGTAACACCGAGAGAAATTTGACAGCTTGGGACACATTTTCTGTTTTAAAGAAATTGCAAATAATATTTTTAAATTTAACTTTTTAGAGGAAAAAGCTGGTACAGTGTGTTTTAAACACTCCTAAATTTCACAGCTTTTTTGTTGTAAAATGGAAACACCCTCTCTTCGTATCATTCTGTCATGCAGGACAAGCGATTTGGTGCTCGGCTTTGGGATTCGAAAGTTTTGTTGTAAAACTACTGTATTGCGATTTTTTCCCCAATATTTGTTGCATTTCACAAATATGTATTCTAATTCTTAGTAATCAATAGTTAATAGTTAAATAGTTCTGATAGTATATATATATATATATATATATATATATATATATATATATATATATATATATATATATATATATATATATGTATATATGTATATATATATATATGTATATATGTATATATATATATATATATATATATATATATATATATATATATATATATATATATATAAAACAGTTCCGTAACTGACTGACTAACTGACTGTCTGACTGACTGACTCACAGACACCCAGACCAAATCGCTGGACCTAAATGGCTGAAATTTTGTTTGGCGATTCTTCTTATAGTTTAGGGGTTCACTAAGAAAAATTTTTGAAAAATTCTTCTTAGATTTTTTTAAGATTAAATTTTTAAGCTGTTTTAGTAGCTTTTTTTAAGTTTGCATTTAAAATAATAATTTCAGGGTTATAAAATTTATATCACAAAAAAGATCATACAAATTTCTTTAAAATGAAATCTTTTTCGAATCTTTTCCTCCATTTTCTGATTTTTGGTGAATTTTTATAGATTATTTTTTAGAATTTAATTTATTAAATTCTGATCGCGTGATTTCTTTTTCTGGTACTTTAAATAAATTTATAGTCACGTGCATAACAACGAAATAGACAAAAAATATTTTTTTTTCTTGCTAATGCGGCAGACGATTGGACATTATCCAAAAAAATATTAAAATACAGTAAAAGATATGTTCCTCAAACTGTACTATATTATTTAGTATGTTCTATTAGATTTAATTTGAATATTTTCTTTTACATTATTTTGTCTATAAAAATATCCGTTACGATTATTTTATAAATATATTTTTTCGTTTTTTTTTACATCAATTGCGTACATTGATCGTTGTATTTATTATAATTATATTAAATATACTTATATATATTTTTGGCATTAATTGCATACATTGATCGTTGTATTTAATTTGAATGTACTCCGTAGCGAAGTACGGGTTTTCAGCTAGTTCATACCTCGGACACACACATCACACCGCCATTCTCAACAAACTTTTATTCTATCTGAAGACTACATGTTTACTTGACGACAGAAATCCGGGGAGTGTCTGCATCTACATGATGCCGAGCCTTAAATAGATTTTTCAGTATGGTTCGTCATGTGATCTTGAAAGGAGAGGTTGATTGGCTAATGTTTAGGAGTGACATGACACCTACATAATACCTGCGCGGAAGTAGTTAATTTATGTACCCACACTACGCATGTTTGGTTTTTAAGCAATAGAGCCACCATTTAAAAACTTTCGCCCTGGGGAATTTAGAATAAGCTAGGATTTGAAACGGCTAAAGGGATTTTTAATATATATATATATATATATATATATATATATATATATATATATATATATATATATATATATATATATATATATATATACCGGGTGGCCATAATTAAACTGACAGTGCTCACAGTGTTCTGTAGAGCGATCTATTTGCGAGAATGATGCCACATTTTGTAGGAAGAATAAGCAAGACGGGGGACGAAGGATTCCGCGAAAAGATAAATTAGTTCCAAAAGTCACCGCTAAGGGAATATTGTGACTTTTGGAACTAATTTATTTTATCGCGGAATCCTTCGTCCCCCGTCTTGTTTAATCTTCGTACAAAATGTGGCGTCATTCTCGCAAATAGATCGCGCTACAGAACACTGTGAGCACTGTCAGTTTAATTATGGCCACCCGGTATATTAATAGATAAATGAATGTAAGCAAGAAACTGTTAAGCGAGTGTTGTGGGTGGTAGAAGAAGTTGTTTCTTTATGTAAGTGAAAAACTAAATTATACGACATATTTTCAACAGTTCTTGTTCGTACTTGGGTGCTTCATGCTGCGTATTTGAGCGAATAGTTTGGTGGGATTCCTGCACAAAATCCAGGAATCTTAACACCCAAATTTTCTTTTACATACAAATTCCCAACATCTATAATTTAAGCCATCCGCTTGTTAAAGCACGACTTTAACAAGAGTGCGCCCCACTGCATCTTTTTCCATCCGAAATGTCCAAGTTTAAGGGTGAAAAAAAAAATCGATATGAAAATCGAGACCAGACTCGCAAATATTTGCCTCTAACGCATAATATTTGCTGACGGGGAGAGACGGACGCGCTTTCCGAGCGTCTGCACGAGTGCAGTTCTGATTAAATCCGTAATCCCAGAAATTTTTTGCGTGCTGTGCGTACGCCTGCGCCCCAGAACACGGCACGTGATATTTGCATTCTAAATTTAGCCCACTCGAGCGGGATTTGCACCTCGTCAGATTTGGGAGCTGCCCGAATAATTTAAAAGCCGCGCTTCACACTTGTAGTTTGAATGTTTGATGAACGAAATGCACGAGAAGACTGCTATAGGTTGGTAAATGTTCGACACCGTAACTGTTTGACAGCGTAACTGTTTGACCGTAAAATTATATTTATATATATATATATATATATATATATATATATATATATATATATATATATATATATATATATATATATAATATATATATATATATATATATATATATATATATAATATAATATATATATATATATATATATAAATATATATATATATATATATATATATATATATATATATATATATAGATATATATATATATATATATATATATAATATATATATATATATATATATATATATATATATATATATATATATATATATATATATACACACATATATATACACATATATATATATGTATATATATATATGTATATATATATATATCTATATCCATCGAAGTTCGTTATAACGATGTTCGACTATATATATATATATATATATGTATATATATATATATATATATATATATATATATATATATATATATATATATATATATAATATATATATATATATAAATATGTATATATATATATATATATATATATATATATATATATATATATATATATATATATATATATATATTTATATATATATATATATATATAGTCGAACACCGTTATAACGAACTTCGATGGACCAAAGGTTTTGTTCGTTATATCGGAACCGTTAAGTAAAATGTTAGAGTTCACAAAATTCATTATTTGCTATGTGTATTCAATAATGATGTATTAAAAATGATAAAATCTATTAAAAGTTATCATTAATAAATAAAATTGACTAAAATCGATTAGATTAAACTGCCACAATACTAATTAAATTAACTAATAATTCCAAGATAAAAAGAACTTTTTATATACCATGTTTTTAAATTTTCTGTTGAATCATATAAACTTGACAATTCTATGTATTAATAAATACTTTTTTTTTAAAATTTTCATGAATTATCCCATCAACTTGAAAGAAAATGAAGTTAATTGGAAGTTAACTTGCGTTCAAATTTTCGTTCCCGTCCCGGCAGAAAGATGGCTGCACCAGTCTACAAAACAAAATTAACTGAAACTGAATTCAATTCTGCTTAAAGGTGGCTAAAAGTATCAAAAGAATGCATTGTCATCGTGTTCTGAGCTTTATTCTAAAAGTTTCAAATGCCTAGCTAGTAGGGAGGCTAGTTAAAAATCGATTGCAAGATTTGTACTGGACAAATACACAAACAAGAAAGCGAGTTAATAAAAACATTGAAAAAAAATGAAGACAAATGGAAATAAATTCATTTTTGAATTCAAGTGTTGCTCACTGTTTTGATACAGAAATAATCGGTAAGAAATTATCCAGTGAGTGACGGTTATGACGAAACAGCAGCCTATTTTTACCCTCACTAGATTAGGGTATGTATGCATCTTTGTCTTTTCATAAGGATTATATGTGTAGGGGGGAGTAGTACACAATCAGACAAATTTTTAAAAAACGTTAATTAAGAGCTAAATACAATCGGCTTAAGGAATTTAGCTATTGAATGTTTAAATCTGTTTGGCTTTATTCGCAAAATCTTTCACACAAAATTAATTCATACATATAAATAGAAATCAGAAATAATTAACGTTAAAATAATATCAGCATTTGTCTCTCTGTGTACCACACCTCGTACACAGTGAGACATTGCTAATTTATTTATTTAACAAGTAATATATAAAAAAAAAATTTAAAGTCAATTCCTACTTAGGTCAACAAAGAAAAATTTGAGTGTGAACTAATAGTAGGAATTGAAAAAAAAGGATTGCCTGCCAGAACCTTGCCTACTGTGCGAGATTAGGAGGGGGAAAGAGAGAGAAAAAGCTTGTCAGGTTGGGGATTCGATCTCGCAACCTACAGGACGGGAGAAGCCCGCGATATCGCAGTGCTACCGTTTACACAGTAACGAGAGGGAAATTATTATTCAAGAGCAAGAGACGCTCTAGATCTAAAACTAAAGTTGATTAATTAAATTTAATTAATGAATTAATATTTGAAAAAACTGTATTAACATCAAGTGTCATCCACTACAAGTTTAAAAAAATGTATTTGAACTTGAGTGGATGAATAAAAAGTACTTTTATTAACGATTGAAAATTTGAACAAGATATATATGGTCTAAAACTAAAATTGATTAATTAAATTTAATTAATGAATTAGTATTTGAAAAAAAAGTATTAACATCAAGTGTCATCCACTACAAGTTTAAAAAAATGTATTTCAACTTGAGTGGATGAATAAAAAGTATTTTATTAACGATTGTAAATTTGAACAAGATATACATAGAGAGAGTGTGAACTAATAGTAGGAATTGAAAAAATATATTGTCACAATACTAAACACAAACAATGCTTCATTTTACTCAAGTTTTCATGAAGCAATCAATTGTTAATCTTGGAAAAGTCACCGAACATTTATAAGGTCAAACCGCTCTTCAAAATGGACATATCCTGACAATCTTTTTGCTTTCATGGGCATTGGCTGAGGCAGAACCATGACAATATCCAGTTTATATACAGAGGCCACATCTAGAATGTTTGGCAGCACAAAGGCATTATATTTCTCACTTTTTCGTAGATAAGTGACTTCAAAATCACTATTCTCGTCCATCTCTGGCAAATTTTTCCCAATGTAGAACACATCATTTGGGAAACGCACAAGAACATAATCATCAACATGAACATCAGGCACTACTTTGGGAAACTGAAAATTTTGTCCATTCTCTTCATAACTTGAAGAGTCATCCAGCACCCTTTCATTTTCTTCATCAGAAGAACTATCAACATCTTTAATACTACGGCGTGTAGATTTTTTTCCGAAGCAAGCTTTTGGAAAACTTATTTTCCATCTTAACCTGGAGCTGTCTCTTCTTTTCAACGTATGTATATATATATATATATATATATATATATATATATATATATATATATATATATATATATATATATATATATAAATATATATATATATATATATGTGTATATATATATATATATTATATATATATATATATATATATATATATATATATATATATATATATATATATATATATAGTCGAACACCGTTATAACGAACTTCGATGGACCAAAGGTTTTGTTCGTTATATCGGAATCGTTAAGTAAAATGTTAGAGTTCACAAAATTCATTATTTGCTATGTGTATTCAATAATGATGTATTAAAAAATGATAAAATCTATTAAAAATTATCATTAATAAATAAAATTGAGTAAAATCGATTAGATTAAACTGGCACAATACTAATTAATTATATATATATATATATATATATATATATATATATATATATATATATATATATATATATATATATATATATATATGTATATATATATTTATATATATATATATATATATATATATAAATATATATATTATGTATATATATATATATATATATATATATATATATATATATATATATATATATATATATATATATATATATATATTTATATATATATATATATATATATATATGTATATATATATATATATATATATATATATATATATATATATATATATATATATATATATATTATGTATATATATATATATATATATATATATATATATATATATTATGTATATATATATATATATAGTCGAACACCGTTATAACGTACTAACAGGGATATACAACGTTTGAAAGGAGACATTTTCCTTTTTAACTGCTTTTCGAAGGGAGTACTTTTCCTGTAGGACTAATTTCACAGCTGCAACCATCTGTTCTTCTCCAGTTGTTCCAATTTTCCTTGACAAATTCTTAGGCTGTACCATCATAACTCTGAAAAAAAAAACATATTTAGTACCAGAAAGTATTTAAATAACATTATTAATGATAGTCTCGGTTCTGTGTATCTATACAGCAGTACAAGCTAAGATGTTATATCACAAGTTACAATGTTAAGATGTGAAATTCATTATATTGTGTAACACTTCCTTATGTACACGTGAAGGTGAGGAAAAAAATATCTATTTTTATTTTTTAACTTTCTGGACGAGAGGAATTGGGGTGGCATTTACCACTACACAGACTAAAATTTATTTCTCGCTAATAAAATGAATGTATTGCATTAAAGGCAAAATTTTAAGTTCTTTCGTAACTTCACCTTACCGCTCCTTGCTACATAAAACTTTTACGCCGTTCCGCAGTCTGGTTACAAAGTGCTTTCGAACGAAAGAGAACGTTAAGAAATAGGTTGGATATTTTAAAAGTGCATGTACATCCTTCTAAATTCTGACTTCTCAGTTGATTTGGGCTCATCTCTGTGGTTAACTGTAACTTTTTTAAAGTTTTTTTTTTAAAGCCTACGTTTTTTATAAGGCTACCTTAACTTTTTTTAAGGCCTACGTTCGGAGCACTTGTTTTTCACAAATACACAGTACTGATTAAATACAGCTATTTTTAGTTCAAATGGGATATAAAATAACGAAAAAAATTATAATTTTGGTAAAAGTTTCATAACATTTTAAAATATAACGAATTTTTTAAAGCCTACGTTTTTTAAGGCTACCTTAACTTTTTTAAGGCCTACGTTCGGAGCACTTTTTTTTCAAAAATACACAGTACTGATTAAAAACAGATATTTTAGTTCAAATGGGATATAAAATCACGAAAAAAAATACAATTTTGGTAAAAATGTCCTTACATTTTAAAATATAGTGATTTTTTTTATAATTTTTTAGTGCAATTGAGTGCTTACACCAGAGACCCTAAAGTCTATTCATCTCAATATATTTTAATTTCCTTTATCTATGTATATAAAACAGTTCCGTAACTGACTGACTCAGTGGCTGACTGACTGGCTGACATACAACGCACAGATCAAACCGCTGGACCAAAAGGGCTGAAATTTTGCATGACGATTCTTCTTATAGTGTAGGGGTGCACTAAGAAAGATTTTTAAAAAATTCTTCTTAGGTTTTTTAAAAATAAATTTTTAAGCTGTTTTTGTAACCTTTTTTCTAAGTTTTCATTTAAAATAATAATCAGAGGGTTATAAAATTTATATCACGAGAAAGATCCTAAAAAATTCTTTAAAATCAAATCTTTTTCGAATCTTTACCTCCCTTTTCTGATTTTGAGTGAATTTTTAAAGATTAAATTTTAGAATTTAATTTATGAAATGCTGATCATGTGGTTTCTTTTCTTTCTGCAATACTTTAAATTAATTTTTCGTAACGTGCATAACAATGAAATAAATTGACACAAAAAAATATTAAAATACGATAAAAGATAAAATTTAACCACTAGATAATTGAGATGGAAATTTTTTAAGAATTTAATTCGAATTGGTATGTTTTACGGATATTAAACCTACAAATTAATTGCACACACTGACCGTTGTATTTAATTTGAATATTTTCTATTACATGATTTTGTCTATAAAAATATCCCTTACGATATTTTTATAAATATTTTCTTTTGACATTACTTGCATACATTGGCCGTTGTGTTTATTATATATATATATATATATAGTATATATATTGATTGCATTAAATGCATACATTGACCGTTGTATTTAATTTGAATGTACTCCGTAGCAAAGCATGGATATTCAGCTAGTACTATATATTACTGGGATATTTTCCTGTGTTCTGAATGTATCAAAAATATGTAGAAAACTGATTTTTTTATTATCATTTTATAAGTGTAGGTACCTGTAGAGTGATTAGATTAACACATAGAGCTTTTAGTTCAAAACATTGTTAGTAATATTTAAAACACTGGTGCAAAATTTCATTGAAATATATGGAAAACTTTTTAAATGATTAGCGTTCTCATTTACAAAAGTAACTGAAAAATGAGTTTTCTAGAAAATGCAGTTAAAGATGCTACATCCGGTCTTTTAATATTTTATTAAATTGACCATAAATTCTCATCCAGTGATCATAAGAATCAAAGTAAAGCAGTTTTATAATGTTAGAAGATCGAACTTTGAAACAGAACAATAACAAAAATTTCGAATTATTGCACCAACTCAGTCATTACAACGTAGACCTTCTATTTTAGGCAGAATGAGTTTCAATTCGTTTCGCTTCAGATGAACAGAGCAATGCTTGTTAACATGCTACAGCTGCGACTATCTGTCACACTTTCCCTTTTTCTAGGGGTGTGCTAAAGGCACAAAATTTTAATTTTTTTTAACTTACTCGCACTCCTTAATGATCTTTAACAATTTGTCACTCACTTGAGTCACATAAACCAGCAGCCGGTTTAGTGAACACTCAGAAAGATTTAATCAACTAAGTTAGTGATGAGGAGAAGCAGAAGACTCAGCATCTAAACTAATAACGGACACGGGGAACTCAGTTAAAAACTTATTCAACTGAGAGTTTCTGTTGAGGAAATATAAGAAGCTAAGCGTCTCAACCAGTACGTGACACGATGAATACGATTGAAATCAATTCAACTGAGATTAACTGATAAGAAGAAATTGGAAATTTACCGTCTCAATCGGTACCAAACTCAATGATTTCAATGGAAATCTTAATCAACTGAGTTGCGAATAGGAGGAATGGGAAGTTAAGCGTCTCAACAGGCAGTGAACTCAATGAAAATCTTAATCAACTGAGTTAGCGAATAGGACGAATAGGAAGCTAGGCAGTGAATTCAATGAAAATCTTAATCAACCGAGTTAGCGAATAGGAGAAATATGAGACTAAGTGTCTCAAACACTAAACACGATTAACGTGACTGGAAACTCTTTCAACTGAGTGTTGCTGATGAGGAGAAATGGGAAGCTAGACGTCTCAACCGGCAGAGAACTCAATGAAATCTTAATCAACTGAGTTAGCGAATAGGACGAATAGGAAGCTAGGTAGTGAATTCAATGAAAATCTTAATCAACCGAGTTAGCTAATAGGAGAAATATGAGACTAAGTGTCTCAAACACTAAACACGATTAACGTGACTGGAAACTCTTTCAACTGAGTGTTGCTGATGAGGAGATATAGGAAGCTAGACGTCTCAACCGGCAGAGAACTCAATGAAATCTTAATCAACTGAGTTAGCGAATAGGACGAATAGGAAGCTAGGCAGTGAATTCAATGAAAATCTTAATCAACTAAGTTAGCGGATAGTAGGAATATGAGTCTAAGCGTCTCAAGCACCAGGCACGATTAACGTGATTGGAAACTCGTTCAGATGAGAGTTGCTGATGAGGTGAAATGGGAAGCTAGGCGTCACAACCGGCAGTGAACTCAATGAAATCTTAATCAACTGAGTTAACGAATAGTATGAATAAGAAGCTAGGCAGTGAATTCAATGAAAATCTTAATCAACTAAGTTAGCGGATAGTAGGAATATGAGTCTAAGCGTCTCAAGCACCAGGCACGATTAACGTGATTGGAAACTCGTTCAAATGAGAGTTGCTGATGAGGTGAAATGGGAAGCTAGGCGTCACAACCGGCAGTGAACTCAATGAAATCTTAATCAACTGAGTTAACGAATAGTATGAATAAGAAGCTAGGCAGTGAATTCAATGAAAATCTTAATCAACTAAGTTAGCGGATAGTAGGAATATGAGTCTAAGCATCTCAAGCACCAGGCACGATTAACGTGATTGGAAACTCGTTCAAATGAGAGTTGCTGATGAGGTGAAATGGGAAGCTAGGCGTCACAACCGGCAGTGAACTCAATGAAATCTTAATCAACTGAGTTAGCGAATAGGAGGAATAAGATGCTAAGCATTTCAATCAGTACGTGGCCCGACGAACACGGTTAAAAACTAATTTAACTGAAAGTTGAAAATAAAGAAGCTGAGCGTCTCAATCAGCTCCAGACGACATGAACATAATCGAAAACTCGTTTAAAGGAGAGTTACTGATGAGGAGAAATAGGAAGCTAAGTGTCTTAACCAGTACCACGGTCAATGAACTCAGTGAAAAATCTGTTGTTGTTCCTAATGTCATATAGGCTTTGGGCAGAGTAAAGCGGCTCCGGTTTTATAATAGCATCACAAAGGTCGGAGTTCGATTTGGCTAACTGCCACCACAATTTTGACAGAGCACCCCCAGGGGCGACATATGGGGGGATCGTAACTTCTCCACCGACTAACCTCATAGAGGGACTTTCCCGACTACGAATTTATCTTGCCCATATCCGGCCTAGACCCATAGGTACTTAATGGCGTTTGTCGGGATTCTATCCGAGCACCCTCGCTGACGAAAGCCGACGTGATACCACTAGGCTACCTCTGGCCAGTGAAGAAAATTAATTAATAGAGTTAGTGAGAAGGAGAAATAGGAGGCTAAGTATCTCAAAAAGTTCCAAACACGATGATCACAATTAAACATTGATTGAACTAAGAAATACTGATGAGGAGAAACAAGAAGCTAAGTGTTTCCACCAGTACCTGATTCGATCAGTATTATGAAACACTGAGCGCGGTGGTCCAGTTGGCAAAATCAGCGGACCAGTGATCTGAACGTCCCTGATATTCGATGCTCGTCGCTGCAAATCCATCGCCGTGTTCACTAACGGTGGCAGGGGCACGTAAAATATGTCGTGGCTGCAATGTCCTCCAAGTTCTCAAATTTACCTCTGGAGGTTCGGGGTCAAGTGTTCCGGTCTCGCCACTTCACTCGGTTCAAAATTGCGGGACCGGTCATTTAGCCAAGTCGGACTCTGACCCTTGTGGTGCTAATTCAAAAAAGCAGGCACCCCTTTCAGCCCAATAGCCTATTAGGACCTGGTGAATGGAACCTCCAACCAGGGGGCAGTAGCAACAACAACAACTATGAAACACTACTTTAACTGAGGTTTACAAACTAGAGGAAATAATAGGCTAAGAGTCTCTGCCAGCACCTGACTCAACCCAGAGACAATACAATTCACCTAAGAATTACTGGCAGGGAGAAATAGGTGGCTATGCGTGTCTACCGATCCCAGACACGCGCGATTTACACAACGAAAAACTGCTTTAAAGTGACTGCCTACGTTGAAAATGCCATTTTTTGACTATTTTGGTCAATTTTATTTTTTGCAAGAATCGTGTAATTCAATCTTTTCTCTTTTCAAAAACGTTTTGATTTTCTTTCTACATTAATTAGAAGCAGAGTTATAGCTATTTTAAAAAACATCGTCTGATACAAAATTGAAGTGACACACAGCATTAAATGCTGCGTTTTTCTCAGAATTATGTTTTTTAGCCCAAATCTCTACCGTTATCATGATATCTCACATAATAATGCATATAATTTGATAAAATTTTCAGGAAATGTTTTAGATGCTATTGTTAATGAGGTGACGCACAATAAATGGTCTATAATAAATAGTTTTTTGTTTGGGGCTGTTTTTATAAGGAAAGGAATGACGAATCGTGGGGAAATTTTCATATTGGAACATAAAATTGTCTGCATTATTTTTGCATTTTAAAATTTCTCTTAGATTGAGGGTCATTTTAAAGATAACTGTTATATGTATCATGTGTGAGAAGTAAATTAAAATAGTAGCATTAGAATTTTGTGCAGAGTGATAGGCGTTTTAGCTAAATTTCATTAAAAATTACTTCAAATTGACCAATTTATAAAAAAATATGGTATTTACAGGCAAGTTTTTTTTCTTTATTTTTTATTTTTAAATGTTATTTTATCATAAAAGACCGAAAAAGCCTTAAATTTTTTTTTTTAAATATTGGCTCCGAACGTAGGCAGTCACCTTAAAAGATAGCTGCTTGTGCCCAAAAGCTATCTGAAATCTAATTAGAAACGTTTCATACGCGCCTCAAACTGCTAAAAATTACCGTGCAAATAAAATTCTGAAAACTTTTTTAAAAAGCCCTCTCATAAATCAGAAATTATCAAGCAAGCCCCGACTTAATTTTTATTATCTGATGTAACGGCTCCTTCTAGCGTCATTATGAAGGGAAAATAATGGGTCTGTTCAGCGAACTATAATCGTTCACTCGTGAAATGATTGCCTCCCTATCGGAAATAAATTTCAAGTTCCCTCGTCATTCCAACCCTTAGTGAAGATAAGTGTTTGGGCCCATAAAACTTCGAGCATGGTCTGTTTTCGATTCTCGTGCGCTTTCCCCGTGCGTTAGAACCCGGCAATAGATGCGGCTCTTAAACCTGCAGTTACATCCTGATAGACGTTCTGCCCTGAGTTTTGTTAGTGATGTGCAATCTGCTAATTATTGTTGTAAACAGCTATAAAAGTTTCTAATCATTTGTAAATATTCATCATTTCTCATTAATTCACCTCTGTTTTCGGTTAAATACTGTTTATTTACTGTCACTGAGCGTTAGATTTTAATGTGTGACCCTTTGGCGAAACATTCGTGAATTCTGGCGAGGTTGGCGACAATTTTGCGGTCTTTATGGATTTTCGCATATTCCATCAGATTACACTTAGGTGGCGTAGTTAACGAGTTCTGGAATTTTCCCTTTCTGGAACAATCGAGAATGTCGCCATGGGTATATAAGCATGCCGAATTCGGTTCCAAAAATTTTATCCACATATTTCTATCACGGAGTAGTGAAATGTAATGAGTTTTATATATGTCTACATAATAAAATTCATTATATATGTATATGTACATAATGTTTATATATATATATATATATATATATATATATATATAAAGAGAGAGAGAGAGAGAGATAAAGATTAATTAGATACTAGTGAAAATTAATTTTAACCCTGTGACACACAAAGACGTCTGGAATACGTCATTTGCTTATTATATCATTGCAAATACTGACGTCTCTTTGACGAGGATTTTCTGCCGATTGAATTCGTTTTTATTGTGTCTGTGATTTGTATTTAACAATGTAAATTTTATGTCTTTTGTAAAGCTTACATAACTATTAAATTGCGAAAGATTAAATAATATTGTTGCACTGCATAGCGTTTCATTTCTTTTGTATGTCAAAGGATTAATTCTTTTGAAAAAAATGAACTAATTATGACTGAATAATTGAACGTTTATGAAAAAATTAATAAATGTGATAGAATAATTTATTCTATATTATTGAAAAATTAAGTTAGCTGAATATTATCAAATAATTAATGGAATTTTGTTGAGAAAATTAATTGGATATTATTAAGAAAATAACAGAATATTATTGAATAATTAAGCCTGTATTATAGAAACTATGAATTAACCGAATCTGATTTAATAGTTGGATTAATATGATGTTATGGAATAATTAATTAACATATTGTTGAATAATTGACTCAGTATTATTGTAAAAATTAGTCATTGGAAGTTACTGTATAACTAATTGAATATTATTGAAAAAATAAATTCATAGAACATCAGTTAATAATAAAACGATTGGTATTTAATACTAAATTAAACATCATTACTGAAAAATAGATTGAATAATTTTGAAAAATAATCAATTGAATATATTTATAAAAAAATAATTAATTTAATATTTTTGAAAAATTGAATGAATTTAATATCTATGAAAAAAAGGAATTAACCGAATCTTACGAAAGAAAAGAATTGATTGAATATAATTCTTAACGCAAATCAATCGAATATTATTGAATATCTCTCATCTATATATATAAAACAGTTCCGTAACTGACTCATTCACTGACTGACATACAACGCACAGACCAAACCGCTGGACCTAAAAGGGCTGACATTTTGCATGGGGATTCTTCTTATAGTGTAGGGGTGCACTAAGAGAGATTTTTGAAAAATTCTTCTTACAGTTTTTTAAATTAAATTTTTAAGCTGTTTTAGTAACTTTTTTAAAGTTTTCATTTAAAATAATAAATTGAGCGTTATAAAATTTATATCACGAGAAAGATCATAAAAATTCTTTTAAAATGAGATCTTTTTCGAATCTTTACCTCCATTTCCTGATTTTTGGTGAATTTTTAAAGATTAATTTTTTAGAATTTAATTTATTAAATGCTGATCACGTGACTTCTTTTTCTGGTACTTTAAATAAATTTATCGTCACGTGCATAACAACTAAATAGACAAAAAAATATTTCTTTCTTGCTAATGCGGCAGACGATTGGACATTATCCAAAAAAATATTAAAATACAGTAAAAGAAATGTTCTACAAACTGTACTATATTAACTGTACTATATTCTTTAGTATTCTTTATATTAGATTTAATTTGAATATTTTCTTCTACATTATTTTGTCTATAAAATTATCCTTTACGATTTTCTTATAAATATATATATATATATATTTTACATCAATTGTATACATTGATCGTCGTATTTATCATATAATATATATATATATATATATATATATATATATATTTGGCATTAATTGCATACATTGACCGTTGTATTTAATTTGAATGTACTCCGTAGCGAAGTGCGGGTTTTCAGCTAGTTAATATACATTTAATAGACGGGATTCAGTTTATCATTACTTATGATTCGGTAGTCACGTGCTACTGGACTAATCGCCTGTCATTCTCCTTCCAGCTTACCACGAGTTCCCTCCCGATCTGTTCACGCACGCCCAGAGGGCCAACGGCTGTGTTATCATCCACATTCTCGTGATCATCTACATGTTCTACGCGGTGGCCGTCGTGTGCGACGATTACTTCGTGGCATCCCTCAAGGAATGCTGTTCGGTGAGTCAATTTTCTTAGTCATCCGGAAAGTCGTAAGCAAAACTTCCCGGTAAAGGTCCGGGTTGCATATTTTGAAAGACCCACGATTTGGGCACTCAATTGCCGGTTTGACGAAAGCATCAGTTTCGCCATCTGTTGACATATATAGGAATCTTTTTATTATAAGTTTGTTTTTTTTTTACTTCTACGCAATTTAGTATGTTTTAAAATCTGAATTACATATATAACACAAGATTTAAAGAGATTTTAGCAAAATAAATAAATGAATAAATTGAAATAGGTATATTATTGAATTTTAAATTTACTTTCTTCAAATATCCACAATAATTTTTACTTATTTATTAATTAATAATTTGAAAATGCTAAATTTGTTACTTCATATTTTGCAAAGCCAACGAAAAAAGGAAAGATGATTCAATTTTAAACCTATGTTATTAGTTTATTTTTCCAGTAGATAGCGTCACTAAAATTAAAGAAAATCAGATTAAAAAATCATACAAATTACTCAAGTGCAAAAAAATTTTGCAGTCTATTTCAATAAATAAGAATAAATTCGAATTTAACAATCAAATTCAATCTATTTCAATTTAATATAAATGTATTATATATTCATGTATTACGCTATATACATGTATAAATATATTTACATCCAAATATAATCATTCAGACATTACGAAATGACATTACGAAATCAAATACATTCAGAAGTGAAAGAATGTTTTCACTTCTTCGTTACCGCACTCCTTGTGTTTTAATTTAATTATCCAAAAAAAATTCAACAATAAGAACTAGAGAGCTAAGATTGGTGGCATTTTAAAGCAATTTTCAAGACCTTTTTCAATGATATATAACACAATTCGAATCCCAGATAAGGCAGGGATGTTCCTCTGCTGTTCCTCATAGGGAGCAATTTTGACTCACCTGCATGATGCTCCCATAAAAAAAAGAAGCCAACAAATTCTCAGTGTGAATGGGTGAATGCCCTCGAGACAAAGTACCTGCTGATTTAGAAAAAGTTGTCTGCTTGGCTGTTCAGCTTGGCCGACCGTGATATTTTGTGGAATTAAACGTGCAATGAAATAGAGAATCGTATAGTGACACTTTTAAAATTGTTAATTGGAGAAAACACGTTCTGACACATGTCTGGAATAACTAAAAAAACAAACTCAAATTTAATAGATAATATCTATATACAGTAACCACCGCTTATAGTGATCAGTGGTTATAAGAATCAACCGTTTATAAGAATCAATATCGCGAAAACAAAAACAAATGCATTGTCTCCATGTTAAAATTTTCGCTTTAAAGAATCAACCCACCGGTTATAAGAATCAGTTTACACTCTTCGCTTTCCTTTCATTTTTCAAAAAAAGCCACTTAAACCCTCAAAAGGCACGAAGTTCTTTCTTTTTTTTTTTTTAAAGAAAAATTGATAAGATGGGATGGAATATAGTCTTAAAATTCATTACTTTCTTTGTTAGACATAACATAATAGTTTCCCCTTAAACAATTTAGCACAACACTGTCCTATTAGCTGGACCCAGGGCATCTTTACCCGTCCAGATCCGATTTCACTTTTCTGCACTGACAAACAAAAATAGGGGCTCTTTTTTTTCCCACCTCCCACATTTTGGTTGCGGCTTCCTGGACCCTGAAACACATAAATCTTCGGCGAAGTGTCCACTATCACTTAGGAAAACGTGACATTAGTAGATTCAGCACGTTATCAAACCGTGAAACGTAAGCTAGAAGGTGAATCTTCGTCTGTGACTATTAGTATTGAAAGAGTATGGAAGCAGCCTCCTGAAAACTTCATTCCGTCAAACTACCATAGAAAACTTTTTCTTGCTCCCTTCCTGTAGTTGAAATGTTAAAACTGTTAAGCAGGTATGTGGTAACAAATATTGGATTTTTTTTCTTCTCTTACTATAATCACGTGTGTCTACTTATTGGTCTAGAAATGAAGTTGTATTTTTAAAATTATAAAAAATAACTTTAATAAAAGATAATTAACGTAAATTAAAGAGCATTTTATGGTAAATTATCTAATATATGTATATATGGGTGTGTGTATGCCTGTCCAAAAACCTAAACTTCGGCTATAAGAATCAACCGCTTATAAGAATCAAAAACAGTAATAACAAACGTGATTCTTATAAGCGGAAATCACTGTATTTAAGTTGCTAAGACGAAATTTGGGGCAGTCCGTGAGAAAAAACTACTGCATAAATTTACTTCATTTTGGTCTTAAACGAAAGAATGTAATCTGTTGATTTGTCAAATTTGGTTTTTGTAACTGCAATTTTTATTAATGAGCTATAATTTACAATTAAAATATTTTATTTCTGCGCATGCTCAGTGACATGTTTCAATGCCGAGGAGTCTCTCTAGATCTCTCTCTGCCATTTTTATTTTTATGGTAATTATGTTTGTGAAATATAAGATTAAACCTGGTAGAAATTGTTTATTTCGCGCTGTTTAATTGGCGATAATTTACAATTAAAAATTTGCTTTCTGCGCATGCTCAGTGACATTTTTAAATCTGGCTTTAAATACTTACTAAGCACGAGTCCGCTTAAACATTAATTTGTTTCTCCGCATTATTATGATTTTCAACATTTGGCAGTGATGTGTTGAGTATAATTTGTGTATTAGTACATTTATTTACTATCTAGCCCTCATGCTTTGACGGGTACCAACTAGTTAGCATTTAATATCTCTTCTTATTTAAAATTAATTTTATCGTTAGTTACAATTTTCACAGAAACAACGTAATAATTGTTTACATATATTAAGAAAATATTTGAATACATAATAAGGCCTAGCTACATATATATTGATTATTCTGTGCTCTCGCCTGATTAAATATATTAAAAATTATTTTTACTTGCCACCACCCTTATTGTAGACTGATGATCGTCTTTCATTTTTATATTTGACCCAAAAGCAGGCCAGAGACTCGGGTTACCTCGGCATAAAAAAATATACTTCGAGGGCCGGAGAGAAGACAACCTCGAACTGGATTACTCTCTCAGCTTTTTCTTCAACTGACTAAAAAATCCCGTTAAAACTTCCCAGCACCAAAATTGCAGAGGTCAGAAAGATGTTCTAGAACATTAACACCTTTCAGCCCTATGATTGGTCAAAGGACGGTTGCTGGGTCGTTGCTATGGAGGAACCGTGTCCCCCCTAATGACCATGGGGGTGGCACGTAATTCTCCCTTCCTGTCCAAACGACCTTGCGTACTATCCGTAATGCTACAGGTCACACTTAATTGCTTGTGGGGAGCACATTCGCTTCTTCCAGGAAACCCGGTTTGAAAAACCACAGGAACGATTTTCAGAACATAGACAATTTAAGAATTTGCAAAATAAAATAATATACACTTATAAAATGTGCATGGAATCGAATTATTGTTGTTTAGAAATTATGAAATAAGAAAATAGTATGTTTTATAGAGTTAAAATAGTCTAATAATTAAAATAATTATAAAAGTTGAGTTCCGTATCACACATGGCAATCAGCTAAAGCTGATAAATTAGATCCAAAGACTGAAATCTCAAAGTTCAATGAGCAGCGAGTTCCGAAAGTCAGAAAATTATTTGCCATTCCGAAAATTTGCTCGATTTCGAACAACGGGATAACTTGTTAATTCTAATCCTAATCTCAAAAAGATGTGTAAATAAACGTCAAAGAGTAATTCCAGAATATCTAAGAAAGGGTAACTTCACAGCCTTTCAGTGAATTTGACCTGTAGAGTTACCCTCCTATACCCCCATATATTAACCTCCTGATCTGGCACCTCTTAAAGATGTGTAAATAACTGTCAAGAAGTAATTCGTTGAAATCTAAGTAACTGTACATTAAAAACCATGTAGACATTCAAAGAGTTACGTATATCTGAAACATTCCTGGCTAATAGAGTTAGCTATTTCTCCTGATCTCGCAGTTCTTAAAGATGTCTAAAAAATTATCAAAAAGTAATTCACTGCTATCTAAGAAACTGAAACTTCAAAGCATCATACAGATATTAAAAGAGTTAAGTATTTCCTTAACATACTTCACCTATAGAGTTACCTATTAGCCCTTATCTCGCAGCTCACAAAGATATGTAAATTACCGTCTAAGAGTAATTCTGGAAATCTAAGAAACCGGAATTTCGCAGCGCTATTCATAGAGTTTGGTATTTCCTTAACATATTTGACCTATAGAGTTACCTACAGCCCTGATCTCGCACCTCTCAAAGATGTGTAAATTACCGTCTAAGAGTAATTCCCAGAAATTTGAGAAACCGGAATTTTGTAGCTATTCATAGAAATGGGTATTTCCTTAACATATTTGACCTGTAGAGTTACCTATTAGTCCTCATCTCGCACCTCTCAAAGACGTGTAAATAACCGTCAAAAAGTAATTCTCGTAAATCTAAGAAACCTGAACTTTGCAGTTATTCAAATAGTTGGGTATTTCCTTAACATACGTAATCTGAAGAGTTACCTATTAGCCCCCATTTCGCATCTCTCTAAGATGTGTAAATAATCGTCGAAAAGTAATTCCCGGAAATCTAAGAAACCGGAACTTTGCAGTTATTCAAATAGTTGGGTATTTCCTTAACATACGTAACCTGCAAAGGTACCTATTAGCCCTCATCTCGCATCTCTCTAAGATGTGTAAATATCCGTAAAAAGGTAATCACGGAAATCTAAGAAACCGGAACTTTGCAGTTATTCAAATAGTTGGGTATTTCCTTAACATACATAACCTGCAGAGTTACCTATTAGCCCTCATCTGGCATCTCTCTAAAATGTGTAAATAACCGTCAAAAGGTAATTCTCGGAATTCTAAGAACCCTGAACTTTGCAGTTATTCAAATAGTTGGGTATTTCCTTAACATACGTAACCTGCAAAGGTACCTATTAGCCCTCATCTCGCATCTCTCTAAGATGTGTAAATATCCGTAAAAAGGTAATCACGGAAATCTAAGAAACCGGAACTTTGCAGTTATTCAAATAGTTGGGTATTTCCTTAACATACATAACCTGCAGAGTTACCTATTAGCCCTCATCTCACATCTCTCTAAAATGTGTAAATAACCGTCAAAAGGTAATTCTCGGAATTCTAAGAACCCTGAACTTTGCAGTTATTCAAATAGTTGGGTATTTCCTTAACATACGTAACCTGCAAAGGTACCTATTAGCCCTCATCTCGCATCTCTCTAAGATGTGTAAATATCCGTAAAAAGGTAATCACGGAAATCTAAGAAACCGGAACTTTGCAGTTATTCAAATAGTTGGGTATTTCCTTAACATACATAACCTGCAGAGTTACCTATTAGCCCTCATCTCACATCTCTCTAAAATGTGTAAATAACCGTCAAAAGGTAATTCTCGGAATTCTAAGAACCCTGAACTTTGCAGTTATTCAAATAGTTGGGTATTTCCTTAACATACGTAACCTGCAAAGGTACCTATTAGCCCTCATCTCGCATCTCTCTAAGATGTGTAAATATCCGTAAAAAGGTAATCACGGAAATCTAAGAAACCGGAACTTTGCAGTTATTCAAATAGTTGGGTATTTCCTTAACATACATAACCTGCAGAGTTACCTATTAGCCCTCATCTCACATCTCTCTAAAATGTGTAAATAACCGTCAAAAGGTAATTCTCGGAATTCTAAGAACCCTGAACTTTGCAGTTATTCAAATAGTTGGGTATTTCCTTAACATACGTAACCTGCAAAGGTACCTATTAGCCCTCATCTCGCATCTCTCTAAGATGTGTAAATATCCGTAAAAAGATAATCACGGAAATCTAAGAAACCGGAACTTTGCAGTTATTCAAATAGTTGGGTATTTCCTTAACATACATAACCTGCAGAGTTACCTATTAGCCCTCATCTCACATCTCTCTAAAATGTGTAGATAACCGTCAAAAGGTAATTCTCGGAATTCTAAGAACCCTGAACTTTGCAGTTATTCAAATAGTTGGGTATTTCCTTAACATACGTAACCTGCAAAGGTACCTATTAGCCCTCATCTCGCATCTCTCTAAGATGTGTAAATATCCGTAAAAAGGTAATCACGGAAATCTAAGAAACCGGAACTTTGCAGTTATTCAAATAGTTGGGTATTTCCTTAACATACATAACCTGCAGAGTTACCTATTAGCCCTCATCTGGCATCTCTCTAAAATGTGTAAATAACCGTCAAAAGGTAATTCTCGGAATTCTAAGAACCCTGAACTTTGCAGTTATTCAAATAGTTGGGTATTTCCTTAACATACGTAACCTGCAAAGGTACCTATTAGCCCTCATCTCGCATCTCTCTAAGATGTGTAAATATCCGTAAAAAGGTAATCACGGAAATCTAAGAAACCGGAACTTTGCAGTTATTCAAATAGTTGGGTATTTCCTTAACATACATAACCTGCAGAGTTACCTATTAGCCCTCATCTCACATCTCTCTAAAATGTGTAAATAACCGTCAAAAGGTAATTCTCGGAATTCTAAGAACCCTGAACTTTGCAGTTATTCAAATAGTTGGGTATTTCCTTAACATACGTAACCTGCAAAGGTACCTATTAGCCCTCATCTCGCATCTCTCTAAGATGTGTAAATATCCGTAAAAAGGTAATCACGGAAATCTAAGAAACCGGAACTTTGCAGTTATTCAAATAGTTGGGTATTTCCTTAACATACATAACCTGCAGAGTTACCTATTAGCCCTCATCTGGCATCTCTCTAAAATGTGTAAATAACCGTCAAAAGGTAATTCTCGGAATTCTAAGAACCCTGAACTTTGCAGTTATTCAAATAGTTGGGTATTTCCTTAACATACGTAACCTGCAAAGGTACCTATTAGCCCTCATCTCGCATCTCTCTAAGATGTGTAAATATCCGTAAAAAGGTAATCACGGAAATCTAAGAAACCGGAACTTTGCAGTTATTCAAATAGTTGGGTATTTCCTTAACATACATAACCTGCAGAGTTACCTATTAGCCCTCATCTCACATCTCTCTAAAATGTGTAAATAACCGTCAAAAGGTAATTCTCGGAATTCTAAGAACCCTGAACTTTGCAGTTATTCAAATAGTTGGGTATTTCCTTAACATACGTAACCTGCAAAGGTACCTATTAGCCCTCATCTCGCATCTCTCTAAGATGTGTAAATATCCGTAAAAAGGTAATCACGGAAATCTAAGAAACCGCAACTTTGCAGTTATTCAAATAGTTGGGTATTTCCTTAACATACATAACCTGCAGTGTTACCTATTAGCCCTCATCTCACATCTCTCTAAAATGTGTAAATAACCGTCAAAAGGTAATTCTCGGAATTCTAAGAACCCTGAACTTTGCAGTTATTCAAATAGTTGGGTATTTCCTTAACATACGTAACCTGCAAAGGTACCTATTAGCCCTCATCTCGCATCTCTCTAAGATGTGTAAATATCCGTAAAAAGGTAATCACGGAAATCTAAGAAACCGGAACTTTGCAGTTATTCAAATAGTTGGGTATTTCCTTAACATACATAACCTGCAGAGTTACCTATTAGCCCTCATCTCACATCTCTCTAAAATGTGTAAATAACCATCATAAAGTAATTCCCGGAAATCTAAGAAACCGGAATTTTGCAGTTATTTAAATAGTTGGGTATTTCTTTAACATACGTGACCTTTAGAGTTACCTATTAGCCCTCATTTCGCACCTCTCAACGATGTGTAAATAACCGTCAAAAAGTAATTCGTTGAAATCTAAGAAACTGTACATTAAAAACCATGTAGACATTCAAAGAGTCACGTATATCTGTAACATTCCTGGTTAATAGAGTTAGCTATTTTCCCTAATCTCGTAGCTCTTAAGGATGTCTAAAAAATCTTCAAAAAGTAATATACTGTAATCTAAGAAACTGGAACTTCAAATAACCATGCAGACATTAAAAGAGTTAAAGTATTTACTTAACACACTTGACCTAAAGAGTTACCTATTAGCCCTCATCTCGCCTCTCTCGAAGATGTGTAAATAATCCCCATAAAGTAATGCCCGTACATCAAGAAACCGGAACTTTGCCACTATTCATAGAGTTGGGTATTTCCTTAACATATTTGACCTGTAGAGTTACCTATTAGCCCAAATCTCGCACCTCTCAAAGATGTGTAAATAACCGTCAAAGAGTAATTCCCGGAAATCTAAGAAACCGGAACTTTGCAGCTATTCATAGAGTTGGGTATTTCTTTAACATATTTGACCTGTAGAGTTACCTACCAGCCCACATCTCGCATCTCTCAAAGATGTATAAATAACCATCAAAGAGTAATTCCCGGAAATTTAAGAAACCGGAACTTTGCAGCTACTCAAAGAGATGGATATTTCATTAGCATGCTTGACCTACAGAGTTACCTGTTAGCCCTCATCTCGCAGCTCTCAAAAATGTGTAAATAACCGTCAAAAAGTAATTCCCGGAAACCTAAGAAATCGGAACTTTGCAGCTATTCGAAGACATAGGTATTTCCTTAACAAAACTAAGCTTCTAGAGATCTTATTCCCCGAGTCTTTGGCATATATTCTTCTAAAAGAAGGCAAATTTTCAATAACTCGATGCCGAGAGAAATTAATCTATATATATAAAACGGTTCCGTAACTGACTGACATACAGCGCACAGACCAAACCGATGGACCAAAAGAGCTGAAATTTTGCATGGCGATTCTTTTTATAGTGTAGGGGTGCACTAAGAAAGATTTTTGAAAAATTCTTCTTAGATTTTTTAAAAATAAATTTTTAAGCTGTTTTAGTAACTTTTTTTAAGTTTGCATTTAAAATAATAATTTGAGGGTTATAAAATTTATATCACGAGAAAAATCATAAAAATTCCTTTAAAATGAGATCTCTTTCAAATCTTTGCCTCCCTTTTCTGATTTTTGGTGAATTTTTTTAGATTAATTTTTAGAATTTAATTTATGAAATGCTGATCACGGGATTTCTTTTTCTGGTACTTAAAATAAATTTATCGTCACGTGCATAACAACTAAATAGACAAAAAAAATATTTTTTCTTGCTAATGCGGCAGACGATTAGACATTATCCAAAAAATATTAAAATACAGCAAAAGATATTATGTTCCTCAAACTGTACTATATTAACTGTACTATGTTCTTTAGTATGTCGTATTAGATTTAATTTGAATATTGTCTTCTACATTATTTTGTCTATAAAAATATCCCTTACGATTTTTTTATAAATATATCTTTTTTTGTTTTTTTAACATCAGTTGCATACATTGATGGTCCTATTTATTATAAATATATATATATATATATATATATATATATATGTGTGTGTGTGTGTGTGTGTGTATGTTTTTGGCATTGATTGCATACATTGACCGTTGTATTTAATTTGAATGTACTCCGCAGCGAAGTGCGGGTTTTCAGCTAGTTTACAGATAAAAGGAACATAAATTTTTTTTTAAAAAATCGCTTCTTATTCCGAGTAATTTTTGCTTTACGGAAAGTAATTTCAGAACGTTTACTCTAAACCAAAAATCCTGAATGCTGTCTTATGAAATTAAAAAAAAAGAAACGGCCTTCGTAATACCACAACGATGTCTTGCGGGGAATTTTCGAATATATCCTTTAAAATATGCCAATGCGGGAAAAAATTACCATTCCGACATAAATAAGCTTAAATTACACATGCACATTGTAAATTCGTTGTATAGGGCAACGCGATCGTCGTACAACCTTGCGCGCTGTTTTGTTTGATTCTAAGCCCGTCTGCACACGAAGCAACTCAAAAGGAACTGATTACCGACTCAAATCACTAACCAGTCCGTAATGAGTCGCAACCTATGTAATTGAATGGAGCCACGCACACGGCGCAACTGGTTACAAACCCGTCCGGACGGGTTTGGACGGGTTTGTAACCAGTTGCGCCGTGTGCGTGGCTCCATTCAATTACATAGGTTGCGACTCATCACGGACTGGTTAGTGATTTGAGTCGGTAATCAGTTTCTTTTGAGTTGCTCCGTGTGCAGACGGCCTAAGATCTCCACAGTAGTGAAAAATCAAGAGAAATGCCATAAAACCTAGAAACAGAATTTCCAAACATAAAAGGCTAGACTCTGTCTCTCCTCAGTCAGGAAACATCTCTCGAAAACATTGCCTCCCCCCCCCCCTCATTTTTGTCCAGGTAGGTCTACTGCATCCTCTCGAAAGGAAAGTGCTCGTTGCCATGGTGAATTTCTCCCGGAAACGCAGTAGTTCCGAGCGGGGTCGTTTTTCAGGAGTGACGTTTATCTGACCAGCGGTGTAATTTATTAGGATGTAAACATCTTTGTATCCATCTTTTAGATGGATCTTGCCCCTGCGATTAAAAAAAAAAAAAAAGAATAAGGAGGAATAAATGTTTCCAGTGAAATTTATGGATCAGCATTCGGAGAATGGAGTAGTATGACCGCCGAGGTTACGTGTTCCATCGTGAAATAAAAGTTCGCTACCGGGAAATTTTTACCGTTCCCGGCTGCATATTACCATTCCTTACATGAATTCACGCCATTACATCGTTTGGCGGCTGCTGATTGGTCAATGAGTTTACATCGGTATTTGTGTATTTGGTGCACTGATTCTTATGAAAGCATGTCTGTTTTTCAAGAATCAAAACTACCATCACTATTTTTGAACGAAATAGAATCTATTTCAAATAATAGTATCGTAGTACGCAGTAACGTTCAAAATTACATATTTGTGCATCATAAAATTTATGCATTTGTACAATAAAGTCACTTTATTTTCAGTCTATTTTTGGTAATTTTTAGAAGAGTATTTATAATTTTTATTTTTTAAGAGTAAGGTTAAAAAACTAAAGTGTGCAAAACAGCAAGAAATATATAATTTGCATCTTGCAATTAAGATTTTAATTAAAAAAATAAACAATTTTTTTTAAAAATTCAATATTTAAATTTAAAAATAAATAAATAAAGCTTTCATTTTTTTAATTCAACATTTAAATTTAAATTAAAGAAAATATCTTTCCTTTTTTATAATTCAACGTTTAAATTTAAGAAAAAATTCAATTTTGAGTAATATTTACTCTATTTTATTCTACTCCTAAAATTTTACAGTGAAACTAGTACGGAAATTGGTAATTTCTTAAAATTTTTCATGCACAAAAAAGAAATATGAAGGCATTTATGGCGAAAATTTCTTTTACAAATAGTTTGTCACTTTAAATTACTTTTACATTAATAGGTGGCGCCACTTAAAAAATTCACGTTCCTTGTAAAATATCGCGTAAAAAAATATATAAAAATGAAAGCAACTAAGAAATAGATTTTATCTCATTTAAAATACTCTTAGGATCAAATATTATGCAATTATCGAAATGAAAGCAACTAAGACATATATTTTAGCCTTTATCTCATTTAAAATGCGCTTAGGATCAAATATTATGGCAATTACCGATGCAAAGTCAACTGACCAATCAGCAGCCACCAAACGATGTAATGGCGTAAATTCAAGTAAGGAATGGTAATATGCTTCCCGGCTTTACTTTCCCGGTTTTACTTACGTTTTGTGCAAATTCTCGGGTGTGCCGACAACAACAGCGCCATATCTTCTCTTATCGGTGACTTTTGGAACTTTTTTTTCACGAAAACTCTTTCCTAAGTCCCTCATCCTAAACTCATCCTAAGTCCCTCTATCAATTTTGGTGGAATTCCGGTTGATAGATCGCGCTACAAATGGCTCTGAGTAGTGTCAGTTTAATAAAAATCATCCTGTATATATATATATATATAATGTCCCCGTGTGTATGAGCGTGTCTAGTACATTTTGGAAGACTAAAAATATAATTCCTTTAAAAATTCCCGAAAAATGAGCTAAGTTTCTAATTACGTACGTTTTCAGTACGAATTACGTACTGAAAACTTCTATATTATCAGTAACAACCAATTAATTTTGGCAACCTACCACGAAAGCGGTCTATAAAAAGCCCAGTTATATACACTGGTGTGCAAAACTTAAGCAACAATGAAAAAATTTAGCAGATAGCCATGAAAAATTGCAGAAAAGGAGGTCTGGAGATCAGTACAATGAACACGTAAGTCAGTAGAAACGTCATGCGTATGCAAATATCAGGAACGAAACTTCAGAGGCGACGTGAGCGTACGCAAAACGCGTGATGTCGGCGCGCGCAGCTCAACAGTAGAATAAAAGGAAGGACTTAGAAGGAATTCAACATATTCGATGCAAGTGTTAGTGAGTCAGTTCGTGAAATATGGCTAGAAAAAATCACCTGGACGACTTCACACGTAGAAGAATGATCGGAAAGCTGGAGGAGAGGCGTACTGCCACCAGTGTAGCTGCAGAGTTCGGAATCAACAAAAGTGTCGTTTCGCGCGCTTGGAAAGCGTTCCAAACCACAGGTACAGCTGTTAGAAAGGTGGTGGCCGCCCGAGGACGACAACTGCAGGGGATGACCGATATATCGTCCTGCAGGTGAAAAGAGGCCGACAGCAGTCAGCAAGCGCCATTGCTCAGCAACTCTGTACAGCAACGGGGCGACAAGTGTCGCGGTTTACTGTGGCCAGACGCCTTCACAAAGGGGGGCCTATTCGCCCGCCGTCCTGAACGCTGCCTCCCGTTGAAAGTTGGCCACCGACGCCACCGTTTACAGTGGTGCAGAGATCACAAAAACTGGACAACTGATCAATGGAGTCGTGTCCTCTTTACGGATGAGAGTCGGTTCAGTACCAGAAGCGATTCTCAACGCGTTTTCATTTGGGGAGAGGTCGGTACCCGGTTTTATCCCAGTAAGATCAAGGAAAGACGCCGTAACGATGGTGCTGTCTGGGGAGGCATTATGCTGAACGGGCGAACTGAGCTCCACGTTTTCGACAGAGGGTCTGTAACCGGGGATCGCTATTGTGAGGAGGTACTCCTTCCCCATGTGCGTCTGTTCCGAGGTGCCATTGGACCAGACTTCATTTTTATGGATGACAATGCACGGCCACATCGGACTCTTGCTGTCGAGGAGCTACTGGAAAGTGAAGATATCACTCGAATGGATTGGCCAGCGTACTCCCCAGATTTAAATTCCATCGAACATGTCTGGGATGCTTTGGGGAGACGAATTGAAGCACGCTCACACCCTCCGGAGAACACCCAACAACTCAAACAGATGCTGATTGAGGAATGGGCACTCCTACCGCAAGAAATGTTGCACCAGTTGGTTCTGAGTATGCGGAGACGGTGCGAAGCAACCATTGCAGTGAGGGGAGGGCATATCCCATATTAAGTAACATCTGCTTGTTGTTCTTCATCTTGGATAGACAATCATGAGTCACGATACCATGCGTTCAATAAAGCTTGTTTTTGTTTGATTCCATACCGTATGCATTGTATTCCTTTTTCAGCGCCGATGCTTTCGTCATCCTTTACGTACATAATACTCTCCCTCATTTCTGAATTCCATGTCTCTCAGATGATTTCTCGTGCAGTTATGGCAAAAAACCCACCTGTTGCTTAAGTTTTGCACACCAGTGTATATATACAGGGCTAGATTTGAGGCGGAACGTGCCGGAGCGGCGTTCTGGTACCTCTATTCCTAGAAATCTAGCACTGTGTATATATATATATATATATATATATATATGAGGCGGTGAAAGGCAAAGTGGTGTAAGTCAGTAAGTCAAGTGGTGTAAGTCAAAAGAATTTAACTGCCAAAACTACAAAAATTCCACCATAAATTGAACAAATTAAAATTTATAACAATTATTACAATATTGCAAATAATAACTATTTACAATTGCACCATAAATTGAAAATGGATATTGCATATTTGACCCCAAATGAAAAGAGTTGAAAATGTCACTTACACCACTTTGCCTTTCAACGCCTCATATATATATATATATATACGAGGACGTATATACTCGTATGTATATACTCGTATATATACTCGTATGTATATACTCGTATATATACTCGTATATATATATATATATATATATATATATATACGTATGCATGTATGTATATGTGCATGTGTGTGTGCGTAAGTAAATCGAAAGTAGAATTTCTTCGAAGTATAGTTAAAATATAGTGGAATAAAGTATAATTTATGTATCGTAAGATTAAAGTGAAATCTTTAAGTTGGTTTAAAATTTTTTCCTTTAACGATTAACATTAAACAAATTGACAATAAAATGACGGCATGCACTTACTGTTTTAAACTAACCTGTGTTTTCCCGTTTAACCCCGTAAATCCCAAAATAATTAAAATCATATCGTTAAAACTGTTCAACCACGCGTATAAAATATGTAAGTGGGTAAAACGCTAGTTCCTATGACACCCCCCCCCCCCTCTCAAAACTCGAAAAATAACTGCCCCCTGCGTGTTCGCTTGAAGTCGCTATACTTCTTACATCTTTTCGAGGAGAGAAAACAGTTCATTTCCTGGAACTTACAAGCATCTATCTCTCTCGGCTGATTTCGTTGCCATGGCGAGCTCTCTCTCTCTCTCTCTCTTTCTGAGTTTCATTCGGACCGTTTTTCAAGTGTGACGTTTATTGGACCCAGGCAGCAGTTTGGAAGGTCGCGAAAATGGCTTTATCTAATTTTTTAGATGAATGATTTGGCAATTTGGCACGGAAACAGAAACGGGGAATTATTGTTTTAATTGCCCTTGCGAATTTACGATGCCGTATAACCATTTTACTACTATGCTAATGTTTAATTCAGTTCTTGGCGAAAAGTTTTTTTTTTTTTAATTAGGGCTTCCTTTTTACCTTTTATTGTTTTGTGCGAGGCAGTTCGCCAATTTTCTAGCTCTTTGCATGTGTATGCATTGATACGTTGTCTATAAAGCACAAAAACTTGCATGCGGTTTAATAAAGGAAACAACAGGAAACAGTATATATAGTAATATACATATATATATATATATATATATATATATATATATATATGTAGGTATGTATGTATATATATATATTGTATGTGTGTGTGTATGTATCTATCTATGTATGTATATATGGATATATATATATATATATATATATATATATGTATGTTTGTTTGTATGTATGTATCTATCTATCTATGTATGTATATATGGATATATATATATATATATGTATGTATGTATGTATGTATGTATGTATGTATAATTGTATGTATGTATGTATGTATAATTGTATGTATATATATACATACTTACATATATACATGCATATATATATATGCATATATATATATGCATATATATATATGCATATATATATATATATATATATATATATATTTATTTATTTATATATATACATACATACATACATACATATATATATATATATATATATATATATATATATATATATATATATATATATATATATATATATATATATATATATATATATATATATATATATACATACATACATATATATATAAACCCCAATTTAACGTTATTCAAGGGACCATAAAAAATGACGCTATAAGCGGGAAAACGTTAATTCGAGTTATTAGAAAAACAAAACACCGAGCATAAAATAAATTATTAGGTAACATACTTATTTAGGTAACAAACTTTTTTTCTTCATTTACAAAGTTTTAGACATCAGTTTTTTTAAATTATGCTTTAACGAAATCGGTTATTTTGTTTTGCCTCTCCTGTTTTTAGCAACAACATAACAAATTGCATTCTCAACGTATGTGAGTTTTTGTAAGCTTTTCTCTTGGCCTTCACTATTTGAAAGGAACGCTTTCATTGTTTTCAAAGCTTGAATGTAATTTCCATCAGCTCTCATCTAAAGACTGAGCTACACTGAAGTGCCACTGAATTAGGGATACCTACCTAGTAACGAGTTGGGCCTCCTCTGGCCTTGATAACGGCTGCCACACGACGAGGCATAGATTCAACAAGTTTCTGGAAACGTTCCACGGGAATGGCTTGCCAAATATTGACTAAAGCTATCCATAATTCAGTAAGGTTCTTCGGTGCTGTGTGGCCTTTCACGCCTTGTTCCAAAACATCCCAAAGATGCTCAATAGGATTTAAGTCTGGGCTTCTAGGTGGCCAATTCATGACAGAGAAGTCAGAGGAATGCTCATCCAACCAGCCAGTAGCCAACCGAGACTTAAGAGAGGTACAGTTGTCTTGCTGGAAAACTCCATTACCGTGCGGATAACAGAACAGCATAAACGGATGGAGGTGATCACCCAGCAACTCTACGTACCGAATTGCATTGAGGGAGGTTGGTACACGCACCAAAGATCCCAAACTGTGCCACGAAAAAACACCCCAGACCATGATTGAGCCACCATGCCCTTGTACAGTTCCAGTTAGGCATGCAGGATCCATGGTTTCATGAGCCTGACGCCATATTCTCAGCCTCCCGTCGGCGTTAAGTAGTCGGAATCGAGACTCATCACTCCATGCTACTCGTTTCCAGTCCTCTACACTCCAGTCTCTGTGCTCTCTTGCCCAGGCAAGACGTGCAGCCCGATGGCGAGTATAGAGCAATGGTACTCTCGTAGGTCGACGGCTCCCGAAACCCATACGGTGAAGCGAGCGTTGCACAGTCCGTTTACTGACAGTACGACTGGCACCGTCATTAAACTGGGTGGCAATTTGAGCTAATGTTTGGCTTCGCTGGCTACGTACAATATGCCTGAGCTGTCTCTCACCACGCACTGTCAAGGCTAATTGTCCTTTGCAGTTTGCCCGATCGCTAGTTTTTTTCCACCATCCATGTATTCTTGGTATACTCTTGACACTGTCGACCTTGAAAATCTTAGCTGTCTGACGATTTCGGAAATTGAATGGCCCATGCGTCGCGGACCTACGATTTGTCCGCGATCGAAGGCGTCTAAATCAGGCAGTTTACCCATACTGGCAATTCCAACAACTAATTCAGAACAACCACAGTACGCGCTATATATGCAGTTACCACAGCGCCCTCACTTGCGCATACATGATGCGCAGCGCTACACAATTTGCATAGGCTTTGCTATCCCTAATTCAGTGGCACTTCAGTGTATTACCAGGGTTTCTAAATTACAGTTAGACATAAAATGGCTAATCCTAACAGAAATATCTCCGTCACAGAACGGAATACGACACATTGTATACGCATTTGCAATGAAACTCCATTGTTCTTTAGACATACCACCCCTTTTAAACGAGCGTAAAATTATCACATATTTCAAGCGTCTCGAAACATCATCACATTATCTCGTGCAAGGAAATTCTGCAACTAACTCTCTTGCTTCTTAAATCCTTCCAACTAGTACTGCGCCTACGCACGTTTTCTCTAATTACGCTCGAAAGGTATGTATGGGATCATTTAATTCGATTTGGCTCCTTCTTCAAAGAATATGTCTGGAGATTTTTTTTTCGCTGTGAAGCTTAATTATTTGCCCCTGATTTATCCGGAAATTTCAGACTCCGGGAAAAATAGATAACTCATATTTCTTCTTGCGTGCGCCGGCAGGAGGAAAAGTAAATGATTAAAGAGGTTTCAAGTAACGCGTAATTGGAGTAGACTTTAGCTGAATGCACGATTCTGCTTTGTCGAAAGGCTTTAGCCCCGTGCATGTAATGTTTTTGCTTCGTTATGTAATCCAGGGCCGTTTATTTACGCTTTGCATCTTAATTTGACTTTTTAGGTGTAAAATTCATGTACAAGTCTCGGTGAACATCCAGTAGAGCGCCGTATGCACTTTTACCATGATTTTATTAACTTGCTTTCTTGTTTGTGTGTGTGTTTGTCCACTACAAATCTTGCAATCGCTCGACCCCACGAAGAGGATCAAAATTTAGAACCGAAAGCTGATATTTGAAAAGAAAGACACTTTTTTATAAACAAACTTTATTAATTTTTTGAAAACAGAGATGGCACCACTGTACATCTGTAAACCCAAACCAGTTTCATAAAAATGTACAGATTTTAGCTTATATTTATATATATATATATATATATATATGAAAAGAAAATTAAATAAGACTGCTAAAATAAAATTTTATATGCTTTACATTTATAGAAATACATATTTATTACCATGTTTTTATTAACTCGCTTTCTTGTTTGTGTGTGTGTTTGTCCAGTACAAATCTAGCAATCGATTTTTAACTAACTTCCCGACTAGCTAGACATTTGAAACTTTAAGAATAGCTCAGAACACACGATGACAATGCATTCTTTTAATACTTTTAGCCACCTTTATGCAGGATTGAATTCATTTTCAGTTAATTGTGTTTGGTAGACTGATGAAGCCATCTATCGGCAGGGACGGGAACGAAAAGTTAAACGCAAGTTGACTTCCAATTAACTTCATTTTCTTTCAAGTTGATGGGATAATTCATAAAAAAATTTTAAAAAGTATTTATTTATAGATAGAATTTTCAAGTTTATATGATTCAACAGAAAATTTAAAAACATGGTATATAAAAAGTTCTTTTTTATCTTGTAATTATTCTCACTTAGGGCCTGTTAACATAGAATACGTCAGCGTGACTCGTATTGAAATATACAGTCGAACTCCGTTATAGCGAACCCAGTATATAACGAACTCACGGATATAATGAACAAAAATTTTGGTCCCGCCGTTTTTCTATTGTATTTAATGCTAATTTATTCTTTTATAGCGAACCTTCGAAATCTTAAGAATCGGTTATAACGAATCTTTTTTTTCAGTCGACTACTGAATTTTTTTTTTAATTTTTAAACTTTTTAAGAATGTTGAAGATACAACGAATATTGAAGAAACAAAGAATGTTCAAGAAGAAGATGATGAAGATTTACCTATCACGATATGGATAGAAAAGCACACAATTTCATCATTCTCAGATTGTGTCATGCAGTTGTTCAAAACATGTGATGATGAAGTCATTACATGTGAAAATTCGACTGACGAAGATTGTAATGAAGCGCTTTCAAAAAATTTAAATTAATATTTAAAAACATAAAAAGTTTGAAAGCTTGATTCATTACATTTTGTGTTTAAGGTCGGTAACGTCTTTGATGCCGGCGTGACTATAGGGTATAGCGTTTGTCGGCGACGTTAGCCAATTCACGAAGCCTAGCGTATGTGGGGTCTGAGATTTTAGACGCAGATAAGCGGAGGATGGCACCAATTGTGACGTTATGTAACAATGACTCTTTGTGGATGATTGATAGAGGGGATCGTTAGTGGACCAGGAGGTTTAGCGGTGTTTTGCGGGTGGTCATCAGCTGTTTGTAACATTACGTAAGAGGGGCGTTTGGGGTTAAGAAAGAGGTTAGCGAATGAGAGGTTTTTAAGTGTAGAGACTCAGCAAATAAAAAGTTGTGAGTTTCCTGAATGGCTGGTGAAATGGTTCCGGAGGCGGGAACGTTAAGAGAAATAAAAAATTTGAAGTGAGTTTAAAAAAAGAAAAGGAAGTCAGTCGGAGTCCAGGAGGCCTTCGGCCTGGGCGGCTGAAGAAAATCTATCCCTGTTTGACTGTCCAAAGTGCGGTCGAATATTCCCGGAGCTAAAATAAAACGAAGGAGATTTTATACATTGAAACTGGATGGATCCTTCCCGAGAAAGAAAGCCTGTGTGTCGTGGAGACCGGTAGATTTTCCCGGATACAAGATAGAGGTGTGCTGCTGAGAAGATTGCCTCCGGTCCCCTAACAGTGACGAATGCCCCATCTTGGAAGAGTGCCCCATCATTAGAAACAGAGACTACAGTGCCCCACCTTTCGACGAGAGTCTACAGTGCCCCAACTAACTTCACGGAAGAGTCCCCTACCAGAGAGGAGAGTCGACACCTAACCCCAAGGATTCCCTCGACTAAAGGACGTGAGTGCTTTCTCTTGTTTTTGTCTACTTCAGATCCCACATTTGCTTATGGTGGTTAGTGCGGGTTTACGTGATGGAAATCTATACTTATATATAAAGAGAGAGCGATTTTGTACGTGGAGGGTAATCTCCAGAACCACTGCACCTATTTGAAAAATTCTTTCACTGTTTGAAAGGTACATTATTCCAGATGGACATAGGCTATATATTATGTATATCTGATCAGTAGAAATAAAGTTAGGGGCTTAATCCTAACAATCTCCATTGTTACCGCTACTGTCCTCTACCGCTTTTTGTGCCGAAGTCTTCAACGATCCTTAGCGTGGTGCTATCGCGGTGGGCTTCTGTTCTGACGTTAGCGGTTCGAAACTAGCCGTTCTCCGACACGCTTTTTTCTTTTAAAAAATTAACTTTAATTATTAACTAACGTAATATTAATTAAAATATTATTTTAAGAATATTATTTTTAAAAAAATTGAATATTTAAAAAAAACATTCTTTACTTAAAATCCTTTTATTATTTTTGTATTTTTATTTCATCTCTTAACCTCTTTCTATTAATTTGAATACTATTTTAGGTGCTTAAAATAATTAAAAAAACATTCTTTTCCTAAAATCCTTTTTTTATTTTTGAATAAAACTACGGTCTCAAGCACACCTCTTCCTTTTAAAAAATTACTTTTTCTATTAATTTGAATACTATTTTAGGTGCTTAAAATAATTAAAAAAACATAATTAAAAAAAAGATAATTGTTCAACCCGGACAAAGTCGGGACGGGCCGCTAGTATAGTATATTTTTAGTAGGAGATTTTAGAATTTTGTTTGGTTAGTGTTACGCTCCCTGAATCAAGAAGTTAAACTAAATGGAACCCCTTTTCATTTTGCTGGTGTTTTTGATAGTGAGTTGATCAGCTAATCTGTTAATTAAATTCGATGAGATAAAAATGTAAATATTAGAATAGTGTAAATAAATAAGTTTTTTTTTGTTTTAAACCTTGAATCAGTATTATTTATCTGCCGTGTGTTTAATTATGAGCAAAGTTGATTTAGTAGATCAAACTGGTTTTAAAATTGTTCGTAAATTGCTAACCACGTCCAGAGCTTTGGGTTACAAAATAAATAATTTAAAACACAACGCACCCAACTACCCCTTTATGAAATAAATAATTATTGTACTACCACAAAGTAATCACGCCCTATAAAATAAATGGACGAGCAATACGACAAAGATATTGTGGAAGAACTTAAAATGAATCATTCTGAAATCGAAGATTCTGCATCTGATGCTGATGAAGAGGAGCACATAAATGACGAAATCCCCCCCCCCTATCTCAGATGCTACAGCAGCGATGCGTGTAATTAATAAGTTTTTGTCTGCACAAACAGTGTAAGAAAGAGTGTTGGAGTCATTTGATGTATTGGACAAAGAAATTTATAAAATGTTTTTGAAATTGGCATCACATCAGAAGAATATTGCCGATTATTTCTGTATCAAAACAGTGAGCAACAATTGAATTGTAAAATGAATTTATTTCCATTTGTCCTCATTTTTAGTTAATTTAATTAGCATTGTGTCTGTTTAATGTAATCGATTTTAGCCAATTTAATTCATTAATGATCATTTTTAACAGATTTTATCATTCTTTCAATACATTATTATTGAATATACATAGAAACTAATGAGTTATACATTTTATGAAATCTAACACTTTTCTTAACGGTTTGGATATAGCGAACCACTGGATATAGCGAACAAAACCTTTGGTCCCTTGAAGTTCATTATAACCGGGTTCGACTATATTTAACCAACTAGCAGGAGTACCCGGCGATGCCCAGGATTTTAAGAATGTTTGTTTACCATAATCAATTTACGAATTAAACATGGCATAAATAGCGTAGTATGAAAAAAAAATCCGAAATGTTATACACATCATTCAAATGAAAACCCAGCATAAAAATATATAAATTTACTAGCTGAATACCCGTGTTTCGCTACGGTGTACATTCAAATTAAATACAACGTACAATGTATGCAGTTAATGGATAAAAATAATATATATATATATATATATATATATATATATAAAATAAATACAACGGTCAATGTATGCAATTAACCTTTAGCTTACGGGGCCCATTACGGGGAAATTTCATATATATGTATATATGTATATATGTATATATATATAAATATATATATATATATGTATATATATATATATATATTTATATATATATGTATATATATATGTATATATATATATATATATATATATATATATGTATATATATATATGCATATATATAGGTATATATATATATATGTATATATATATATGTATATATATACATATGTGTACATATATACATATATATATATACATATATATATATATATATATATATATATATGTATATATATGTATATATATATATGTATATATATATATATATATATATGTATATATATATATATATATATATGTATATATATCTATATATGTATATATATATATATATGTATATATATATATGTATATGTATATATATATATATATATATATATATATATATATATATATATATATATATATATATATATATATATATGTATGTATGTATATATATATGTATATATATATATATATGTATGTATATATATATATATGTATATATGTATATGTATATATATATATATATATATATATATATATATATATATATATATATATATATATATATATATATATTCATTCATTTATTCTTGGGCTCGTATTCTTGGGATACATGCTATCCCACCCAGTAAGGAAAAGGTCAATGCCCCCAAGTAAAATGTGTATATATATATATATATATTTATTTATAAAAAAAATCGTAAGTTATTTTTATAGACAAAATAATGTGGAAGAAAATATTGAAATTAAATCTAATACAACATACTAAAGAATATAGTACAGTTTGAGAAACATTTCTTTTACTGTATTTTAGTATTTTTTTGGATAATGTCCAATCGTCTTCCGCATTAGAAAGAAAAAATTTATTTCGATGTTATGCACGTGACGCCAAAAAAAAAGAAACCGTGTGATCAGCATTTAATAAATTAAATTCTAAAAATTAATCTTTAGAAATTCTCCAAAAATCAGCAAAGATTCGAAAAAGATTTCATTTTAAAGGAATTTTTATGATCTTTCTCGTGATATAAATTTTTTAACCCTCCTATTATTATTTTAAATGCAAACTTTAAAGAATGTTACAAAACCAGCTTAAAAATTTCATTTTTAAAAATCTAAGAAGAATTTTTCAAAACTCTTAGTGGCAGCTCAAAAAAAGCCGAAAACTAAGCCACTAGACACGTGCGCATCACGTGCGCATGCACTTAAGTGCATGCGCACGTGTCTAGTCGCTTAGTTTTCGGCTTTTTTGACCTGCCACTAAGTTCTTTGCACTGATGAAGAAGCTCCTTTGTAGCTTCGAAACGGCCGTATGCAAAATAATTGTATCTTACTGCTATTTGTGCCTTATTGACGTTGGATTTCCTGTTTATGCTACAATGGGGGATAGACGATATTTCTTTCCGAAGTCGACAGGATTTATCAGTCACGAGTAAAAACTCACAGAAATTCCGCATTATGAGTCCCTAACAAGAACAATACTTAGAACCACAGCTACTTCTACGCTGGCGATGTTTATTTTTTTTTTCGTTTAAGATCCAGCTTTTTGGCATGCTTTATTCATTTGATAATCAACTGAAACAGATCATTTGGGAACAGGTCATTTATTTTCCTAATGGTATTTTATTCTTTTCGAAGCTTCCATATACCTTCGAATTTGAAATCTGACAAACTCATTGAAACACATCATGTTAAACTAGAGGCATAACCGTGCTCCGGTACGGAGTACATTCAACTTAAATGCAACGGTCAATGTATGGAATTAATGCCAAAAAACCAAAAAAAGATATTTATAATAAATACAACGGTTAATGTATGCAATTAATGCCAAAAAAACAAAAATATATATTTATAAAAAATTGAAACGGAAATATTTATATAGAAAATAATGTAGAAGAAAATATTCAAATTCAAGCTAATAGAACATTCTAAAGAATATAGTACAGTTAATATAGTACAGTTTGAAGAACATTTCTTTTGCTTTATTTTAATATTTTTTTTCATAATGTCCAATCGTCTGCCGCATTAGCTAGAAAAAAATAATATTTTTTTGGCAATTTATTTCGTTGTTATGCACGTGACGCAAAATTAATTAAAAGTATCACAAAATGAAAAGAAACCACGTGATCAACATTTGATAAATTAAATTCTAAAAATGAATCTTTAAAAATTCCCCAAACATCAGAAAAGTGAGGTAAAGATTCGGTAAAGATTTCATTTTAAAGTAATTTTTATGATCTTTCTCGTGATATAAATTTTATAACCCTCCGATTATTATTTTAAATGCAAACTTAAAAAAAGTTACTAAAACAGCTTAAAAATTTAATTTAAAAAAATCTAAGAAGAATTTTTCAAAAATCTTTCTTAGTGCACCCCTACACTATAAGAAGAATCGCCATGCAAAATTTCATCCCTTTAGGTCCAGCGGTTTGGTCTGTGCGTTGTATGTCAGTCAGTGAGTCAGTTACGGAACTGTTTTATATATATAGATTACATCAATATATTTTTTTTTCTTCAGCTCACAATCATCTTTTTTCAAACCTCTTTGGCTCGCATGTGAGAAACAAAAATCCACCTTCCTTATGTGAAGGTCCCCTGCACCCTCATTCCGATTTCTGCTTCTCGCGCCAAATCACGGAAAATCCACCAGATCCCTCTTAATTCAATTAACTTCTGCTGAAACAAAATCGCAGATGTTTTCGCCGCTCAGACGGTTTCGAAAGCTTTTAGATATTCCTTTGATCAGTTTCTACTTTTTTTTTTTTTCATTTGCGGCCTTATTTCAAAAATCCTTTGAAGTTATAGCTGCGCCAATGAATACTGCAGGCTGTTCATAGAGGCCAGGTTAACTCTTTAAGAAATAATAAAGTCATAATTAAAAGATGGCGACTCCCACCTTATGATCAAGAGTTTATCACAAAAAAAAAACAGGTCTTTGAAACGTGGTTTTTTAAAGGAAAGTTATTCGTGCAATACCTCAAAAATGTTGTTGCTTTTTTTTTTTCAATTTTCAGGGTCTGGAATCCTTAATATTTGCCATACTCTATCTAACTTTAAACATACCACATATTTCAGAAACATACCACATAGTCAGAAACATACCACATATTTTTAGACATACAAGGTGCGCCCATAAAGTAACAGGACAAATTAAAAGATCAAAGGATAAAATAAAAAAGTGAAAGAATAATCTCCTGGCTAGAAAGAGTGACATCTCAACTCTTGTTAAAGCCAGTTTAAACTGGCTATTTTATCATTTGTATATCAAAACGCCGTAGTAATTTTCATTTACTGAGAAGGCATTGCACAAAAAAATTTGCTTCGGAATGGAACAACGTTGTAGCATTCGATTTTGTTATAAATTAGGTAAATCGTCCACTGAAACTTCAGAGATGATTCGAACAGTATATAGTGATGCATAGTAGTTATTTAGCCGTGTTGGCCTGTTTCTTCAATTTTTTCAATTTTTTTCCCTCTTTATGCCACGAGATGGCGCTGCTTGCCCTATTTCGGTCTCTCCGCTGCTTCGTGCCTTTGGGTGCTCGACACGTGCGGGTATTTAAGTGCATGTGCACGTGTCTGGTCGCTTAGTCTTCGGCTTTTCTATGCTGCCACTAAGTACGTTGCACTGATGAAGAAGCTCCTTTGCAGCTTCGAAACGGCCGTATGTAAAATAATTGCATCTTACTGCTATTTGTGCCTTAGTGACGTTGGTTCTCCTGTTGATGCATAGTTATCAAGAATACAAGTGTTTGAGTGATACAACCGCTTTAAATGTGGGCGAGAAAGCATTGAAGATGAATCAAAGAGAGGGCGCTCTTCAACTTCAAAGAATGGGGAAAATGTGGAGAAAATTCGTTCTTTGGTAAAAGCTGATATACGTGTAACAACTCAGCAACTTTCAGACATCCTTGGGATAAGCAAAGAAAGCTGTAGATTAATTTTAATTGAAAATCTGAAAATGAAAAAAGTTTGTAATCGATTCGTGCCTCGGATTTTGACAGAACAGCAAAAAGGAAGACAGAAAAGCTTGCTATGAAGATTTGCTGACTATTGTGCAACAGGACAACAATTTCTTAAAGTGTATTATAGCAGGAGATGAGACCTGGTGTCTACAATACGATCCAGAAATGAAAAGACAAAGTGCACTGGGGAAAGGACCGTCTTCTCCTATAAAAAGCACGGACAGATTTTTGAAGAATTCTTCTTAGATTTCTTAAATTAAATTTTTAAGCTGTTTTAGTAACTTTTTTTAAGTTTGCATTTAAAATAATAATTTGAGGGTTATAAAATTTATATCACGAGAAAGATCATACAAATTCATTCCAAAATGAGATCTTTTTCTAATCTTTACCACCATTTTCTGATTTTTGGTAAATTTTTAAAGATTAATTTTTAGAATTTAATTTATTAAATGATAATCCCGAGATTTCATTTCTGGTACTTTAAATAAATTTATCGTCAAGTGCATAACAACTAAATAGACAAAAAAAATATTTTTTTTGTCTTGCTAATGCGGCAGACGATTGGACATTATCCAAAAAATAGAAAAATATAATAAAAGATATTATGTTCCTCAAACTGTACTATATTAACTGTACTATATTCTTTAGTATGTCATAATTTTTTTTGTTCTTTTTTACATCAATTGTATACACTGATCGTCGTATTTATTATAAATATATATATATATATATATATATATACATATTTATTTTTTTCGGCATTAATTGCATACATTGACCGTTGTATTTAATTTGAATGTACTCCGTAGCGAAGTGCGGGTTTTCAGCTAATATATATATAGATAGATAGATAGATAGATAGATAGATATTTAAAATTAAGATGACTAAAAGGGCAGATGCGACCATTTAATACTCCTATAACCTAAAATTAGATAGACATATAAAAATAAGCAAAAAACGGAAGTGGAGGTGGTATAGTTGATGAATGGGGGGGGGGGTTGTGCTATAACACCAAGACAGTAATAAACAATTATGAAGAAGAAAAAATATTTTATATGAAATAGATAAGTCAAACCAGATATCTTTACCGATATAGTCAACTGAAACATAATTACAAGATGAATAGTGTTTTAACTTTTTAATAAAGAAAAAAGAAAAAATCTTAATACTAAGATACAGAAGTACAATAATACTAATTAACTAAATAATTATAGCCGACCTCCGGGAGTGTTGCCAGGCATAAAACATGTTTAACCGGGGTTGGGGGGTCACCCCCCCCACAATCATCAACTATACCACCTCCACTTCCTTTTTTTGCTTATTTTTATATATCTATCTTATTTCAGGTTATAGGAGTATTAAATGGTCGCATCTGCCCCTTAGTCATCTTAATTTTAAATATCTATATATCGTAAATATTTTTGTGAGCAGCTTAGCGCCTAAAATTTATTTAATCATTTTTGTTTCCTATTAAGTAATTTACATTTGTAAACTAACTATATATATATATATATATATATATATATATATATATATACACGTATACATATGGACGAAAGTTATCACAAAATTTTATCTGACATAGGAATACAGAAAAACAGAACTCGGAGAAATTAGAAAGCTGTAAAAAAAATTGAATAAAACCCTAGAGTCCGAAAAGTGAGTTTTGAAATAACACATGAAAGGTGACGTGACTTTCTGTCTTAAAATGCTACCAGAAGGCAAAAAGCATACATCTTCATTCAGTTTCGTTGCGTTTTTTCTCCAACAAAGATTCTCAAATTTTTGTATTTCCCAGAATTTTGAGCAAAAAAAATTTATAACAAGTTCTTACGTTTGATATTTTTCGACAACGAGCCTGTAAGAATTCCAAATTCTTTTCTTTATTCTTTCCACATAATATTTTTATTCCGGTATAATATTTTTATTTCTGTATTTTGTAAGGTATTTTTCGTGGAGACGGAAAAGATTTTATTGAAACTTGTTACTGGGCACTGAATTTTCGAAAACAGACAATTTTAACTGACATAAAAATTTACTTATAGGAAATTTCAAGAAATAACATCTCCCAAACTTATGAGAATGCTGTACGTGTAGCATCTCTGCGTATACGGTCTACTACGGACCAACACGCCTATAGCAAGACCAGATATAACGAGAACCTGGGTTTAGCCACAGAACTAGGCCTGGTTCACAATGCGTCCGTCAGCATCAGCTCTATTCGAATCGAGATATCACCAACCAATCTCAAACCCTCACGGTTTCGCGGCTAACCGTTTGGAGGTCTGTAGTTGGTTAAAAATACTTCTATGCGAGTGACGCTGACGCTGACGGACTGAATAGATACAAGGCTTAATTCATCCTGAAATTCTATTACTCAAGAGAACGCTGCCCCGAAAACGTTGACACCGATACCGTATTAGCCATGAAAGCGGTGACGTCAGATTATCTAAATTATCAATCGAGGCTATGAAACACGGAGCTTTCGGGACGATCCCACGTGCCCCTCAATCGTCGGTTGTGCCAGAGCCGCAAGGATTCTGGAATTAACAAGATTTTTAAAATCCCGAGGAGAACGGGACGATACGGTCTCCGCCACGTCCACAAAGCTCTCTGTATGACGTGATACTGCTGAACACTTCTTGAGAGTCTTTCCTAAAGCTTTTTTTAGTCCTAGAGAACTGTGTTCTGCCAAATGCATTCCATAAACGTTCACGGGGGCGCAAGTTTCCAGTTTCTCCTGAAACCGATGACGTCACCGAAACTGCAGTTAGAGTTTATCGTTTCTTCGGCACCTTACTGGCAAAAAGTAGCACTAGAGACACCATTTATTCATCCTGAAGATCTATGTCTCCAAGAGACCTCTGCCCACAAACCTGAAAATATAGCGTTGGCGCCGATACCGTATTAACAGTGAAAGCGGTGACTTCAGAATGTCGAAATTACCGATTTTTCGGCTACCGATCGAAGAAACACAGAGCCTTCTGGACGATTACACGTGCTCCTGAAGCGTCGAGTGGGCCAGTGCAACAAAGATTCTCTAATTTCCGGGATTTTTTAAAAAAACGGGGCAGGTTTCAAGTTACTCGAGAAAGCGATGCGTCACCGAAACCATCTTACGGGTTTATCGATTTTTCGGCTCCTTTTTGGCAAACATTATCAAAAGATAAACCTGTAATTCATGATATAGATTTATTACATTAATTGACATCTTCCCACAAAGCCCAAAATACAGCCTTGGCACCGATTCGGAGTCAACCGTGAAAGCGGTGACGTCGGATTATGGAAATTACAGATTTTCCCGATATTCATTTTAATGATACATGTTTATATTGAACGTGTATAAAATTTCATGGTTATTCTAGCCAATTGTTCTGGTGATATCATGCGCGCAATACAATGAAAAAAAACAAGGGTTAAAATTTTAAAAATGTTAACAATTTCTCTTCAAGCTAGAAAAGAATTGAGTGCAATATATATAAAGAAGAAAGAGTGTTTATAAACCTCTCAGTAGTACCCCCTCACAGTAAAATTTGCATATTTCTTAATAAATTATTTTAGAAACTACTGGTGATTGAAAATAGAATGTTTGTCGGGATACCCGTCGGACGGGTTTGTAACCAGTTGCGCCGTGTGCGTGGCTCCATTCAATTACATAGGTTACGACTCATCACGGACTGATTTGTGATTGGAGTCGGTTATCAGTTCCTTTTGAGTTGCTCCGTGTGCAGACGGCCTTAGTGACGAAAAAATACGTCTCAAACGCTTAGAGGGTTTAATGTTAAAAAAAAACTTTCTCCAGGGTAATTTCGCCTATGGACAGTTCAATAAAAATAGAAAAATAAGGCAACGATATATTGGAGTATTTTTTTTTTTTTTATATCTCAAAGTTCAAAAAGTTTCTGAACCTTTAGATGAAAAGAGAGTACCAGATTTCTTTTCCACGTAGATACAAGAGATAAACAATGCCTAAAGGATTAGATTTCTGAACATTTCTTGACGTGAGTGAGTGAAATAAGATTCCCGAAATGATAAGATTTCTTTGGCTTCGTGATTTTAGAAACTTTTTTTTCAAATATCAGCTTTCTGTTCTAAATTTTGATCCTCCGCGTCATCGTGGGGTCGAGCGATTCGACTAAAATGGCTCACAAATTGCAATCGGGATTTCACCCGCTGTAGGATTTTTATATTTTCTGGTCAAAACATAAGATGTCTGATGGAGAATAAGACACAATATTTCTTTCGGACTTTAAGGAAGAAATCGGAGTGTTAAACGTAAAGTTTTGAATAATTATTTAATGTTGTATACACATGTAAATAGAATAAAAGTAATGATAGAATAAAAGAACCAAATGTTGAGTTTGCTAACATTTCTTTCTCGGTACTATTGGATATAAATGTGGCACACAATCACGACTAGCGACTGGTTAACCTAAAATTTCCGATTAAGTTACAAGATAGAAAGAACTTTTTATATACCATGTTTTTAAATTTTCTGTTGAATCATATAAACTTGACAATTCTATGTATTAATAAAATTTTTTTTTTAATTTTTTTGATGAATTATCCCATCAACTTGAAAGAAAATGGAGTTAATTGGAAGTTAACTTGCGTTTAACTTTTCGTTCCCGTTCCGACCGATAGATGGCTGCACCAGTCTACAAAACAAAATTAACTGAAAATGATTTCAAATCTGATTAAAGATGGCTAAAAGTATTAAAAGAATGCATTGTCATAGTGTTATGAGCTATTCTAAAAGTTTCAAATGTCTAGCTAGTCGGGAAGTTAGTTAAAAATCGGTTGCTAGATTTGTACTGGACAAACACATACACAAACAAGAAAGCGAGTTAATAAAAACATGGTAATAAATATGTATTTCTATAAATGTAAAGCATATAAAATTTTATTTATTTTAGCAGTCTTATTTAATTTTCTTTTCATATATATATATATATATATATATATATATATATATATAAGCTAAAATCTGTACCTTTTTATGAAACTGGTTTGGGTTAACAGATGTACAGTGGTGCCATCTCTGTTTTCAAAAATTAATAAAGTTTGTTTATAAAAAAGTGTCTTTCTTTTCAAATATCAGCTTTCGGTTCAAAATTTTGATCCTCTTCGTAAAGTCGAGCGATTTGACCAAAATGGCTCAAAAATGGCAATCGAGATTTCACCCGGGGTAGGATTTTTATATTTTCTGGTCAAAACATAAGATGTCTGATTCAGGAGAAGAGATAATATTTCTTTCGAACTTTAAGGAAGAAATCAGAGTATTTTTCACAGTTTTTTTTTATTATTCCGTTATAGTAACTTATTTTATATGTTCTGAAATGTGAAAGTTTTTATAATATACTTTATTGCCTTATGTTTGTGAAGAGCTCGGGACAGTGTAAAATGGACTTAAGGCTGTTGTGTGCTAACCCTATTGAATTCGCTCACCTCAGTGTTAACCTATGGAGAAAATGTGTCCAAGGATTGCTGACTTGGATTAAAAGATTTTTAACCCTTCAGCGAGCGCGCCCGAGTACAAAGTGCAACATTTTCGTAATTTGGAATGGTTTGTTTTTACATGTAAGGTTTGAATGTTCTAAGCAGTTTCTATTTATAGCCACACCCTTTCTAATGCAGGTCTGATTTTTCTGACCCTTGTATTCCTTTCCATTCCTTGTTAGTCGTGATTTAAACGTGGTAAACCAGCGATTATACTGGATTACAGTACGACAAAAGCGGGAGTTGATGTAGTCGATCAAATGTGCAGCTATTGCACGGTATCCCGCATATCACGAAGATGGACAATCTCATTGTTTTGTAGGTTTTTGGACGTAATAGGAATCAATTCAAGTTGTCCTTAGATCCAACAAACTGGACAGTTTTGAAATAAGGCGATTCCATCTGCATTCTTTGGCCTTTAATTATAAATATATCTCAGTATTATCAACATTTTATATCTTGTCATAAAACGCAGAATCATTATTTTCAATTAAAGTTTATTTCAAAGGGAATAATCGAGGTTGAAAGAGACGTTGCACTTTGTGCCACGCGCGCCTGCTTGTGTTCCAAAAATTGGCGTGCTCTCTGAAGGGTTAAAAATATGTACCAATCATATTACTTATTGCAACGCCGATGTCCTATTTGGGCGGTATCATTCGTTGATACTCTAGGGCAGGGGGAGAGGTGTATAACGTATACAGCTGTGCACTGTCCATGCGTATACTTTGTTTTTGATATTTTAAGGGGACTCACTACCCTTAAATCTTCAAAACATTAGATTTTTTGAAAAAAATATATGTTAAAGCCTGATCATTTCTGAACAAAATAAAGCAAACCGCACGAAAATATTCCGCTTTGTTCCGGAGATATTGATATTCTAAATATTTAATTACTGATCAAGTTTATGGTAAGAAAAAATTTAAACACATTTTTCTCAAAATGTAATTTTGCATCATTCCGCAACTAATATCTCAAAAAGTATGCAGCATAATTCCATGAAATTTTTATCACTGCATAATCATGTTATTTTATTGCGTCTGAACTAGAATTATTGCAATCACTGCACATTTTGTTATTTTTTCAGGGGTAAATTAATGCAAAAATTTAAGGAAATTTTAACTATATTTTGAGCAGTTTTAAAAAGTTGAAAAAAAAAGTTTTAATGTTGAATGTTTTAGTTCAATTGTGTTTTGAATTATTTATTTTAAATATAAAACAGGAATTATACATTTAAGTGTAAAATTAATTACATAGTTCTGCGCGCAAGCCAGTATACAATAAAAATACTTAAAAAACAAGGTATATCTCAAGCATTTAAACAAAATTATTTAAAATTATTTTGAGAGTTAAAAATTTGCCTATTAAAATAAATATATCAATTTATCATATACATAAAATTTGGAAAAATTGGGAGTAAATTGAAATAGTTACAAAGAGTCCAAAAGTCTGAAAATATGCCTTATTTCTTCGACTTAAGGGTCGTGAGTCCCCTTGTAAGACTGAGAATGTAGGCTCAGCTTCTGAAAAATTGAGTTTTATGATCAAAAACAAAATTATGTTCGCACTACCGTTCGAAATTTTCGCACATGCCCCCTAGTACTTTAGAAATACGAAAGAAAATATTATGAATGTACTAATAAAATGCAGGAATAAAATCGCCAAAAGTTATTGAATCGTGCTGCCTTTTTTTTTTTTTTGTGGTCTCTAAATTTGTATCATGATTTATTTGCAGCAGGTTCGGCATCAGTTACGCCATGTTTATTGGATACTCGATGTATAAGGATGAAAAACAATGAATGTACGATCAGAGAGCAGTAAAACGGAAATAAAAACACCGATAACTATTGGCAGGGATAACATTTATTACACTCAATGCTACTGATCAGAGAAAGAACTAACATTACTGATTTTTTCAACAGGGATTTAAGGGGAAATGAAGAAGTTTTCTCAATACCTTATACGCAGGGTGGAAATAGAATAATGGCGCTAATGCAGATCTGGGAAATAGACATAAAAGCAACAAAAAGCTATTTAGTTGGCCTCCAACATTTATTTTCTTTGGAGGTACTATTTATGTAAACTGGTTTCGTGATTAATTATACCTAAAATTATACCATGTTTATTTAATACTATACAAATATGGTATAAAATATATAATGTTATATATAAACTACACGTCCTCTCTCAAATGCTGACATCTGCGCATATTGTTCGATCACCTGTATGAGAGGCATAGTTACTGTCTACCTGGGTACACGGAATAAAATTTGCAAAGAATTTATGACCTGGAATCGAAATTTCTCCTCTTTAATATCCTGCCAGTTGCGCAGTTAAGATGCGCTGCAGTGTTGCAGTGTCACGTGTTCATTCATTGGCTGCCAAACATTAAAATTTTTCGTTTTCCGTCGAAACCTGTATGCATATCAATCTATGTCTAAGTTGCATTACCTCTTCCTCAGCTTTTGTGTGCGTGTGTGTGTCTGTATAAGAGTGTATATGTCAAGCAGGTTTAGTATGCAATTGCGTCAAATTTATTTAGTAATCTATTAAACATGTCAGAAAATACTGTAGAAGCCATAATGAAAAAAAAACCAGAAATGAAAGCATCTCGGTTGGATAAAATTTATTCTTTTCAATTTTAATTGTTGCCACTTTTTATTATGAATCTGTTTATTTTATGTCTCTTCAAATTTTCTTATTTTTTAGCTTACCTTTGGGTGTTTTACAGAGGCTGTTCGCACATTTTTTAGACGATTTTGGTAAGCGGTAATAAAAAATCGTTTGCTGCAAAAGAAATAATTGCAATTGTATTATGTTTTTAAAAGTCAAAATTATCGTCTGCGGCTTGAAAGTTTTGTTTTTATTCAAAATGGCGTTTTTAACAAAGCAGTGGTTCGAAGGCTACATTTATGCTCTTTCCGAAGAGAAATATGCATACTCCGTTATCCAAAAACGATGTGAGAGTCATGGTTTTGTGATATCTGCATTATCCAAACGTCGTCCCAAAACCCTTACAGGACTCTGGAAAGCTGTTCAGGAGGAATGGGATAGAATACCTCTTCTGACACTTGAAAAGGCATTATTATCCTGGAAATTGCGGTGTCGAAAGATAGTTCAGAATAAGGGATGTCAAATAGAACATTTAAAACACAAGAATTTTATGTAATTTAGTTTTGTGAATACAATATACATCGTCTAAAAAATGTGTGAACAGCCTCTGTATCTTCCTCTTCACGACTCATCTTTTTTCTTTTAATCTCTTCTGCTTAATCTATATATGTAAAACAGTTCCGCAACTGACTGACTGACTGACTGACTGACAGACAACGCACAGACCAAACCGCTGGACCTAAAGGGCTGATATTTTGCATGGCGATTCTTCCTACAGTGTAGGGGTGCACTAAGAGAGATTTTTGAAAAATTCTTCTTTGAATTTTTTAAATTGAATGTTTAAGCTGGTTTTGAAACATTCTTTAAAGTTTACATTTAAAATAATAATCTGAGTTTTATAAAATTTATATCACGAGAAAGATCCTAAAATTTCCTTTAAAATGAAATCTTTTTCGAATCTTTACCTCCATTTTCTGATTTTTGGTGAATTTTTAAAGATTAATTTTTAGAATTTAATTTATTCAATGCTGATCACGTGATTTCTTTTCTTTTTGTGATACTTTCAATTATTTTACTGTCACGTGCACAACAACGAAATAGGCAAAAAAAAATTTCTTGCTAATGCGGCAGACGATTCGACATTATCCAAAAATATATTAAAATACAGTAAATTATATGTTCCTCAAACTGTACTATATAAAGTGTACTATAATATTCTTTAGTATAATCTATTAGATTTAATTTGAACATTTTCTTCTACTTGATTTCGTCTATAAAAATATCCTTTACGATTTTTTATAAATATATTTTTCGTTTTTTTTACACCAATTGCACACATTGAACGTTGTATGCATTTTATATATATATATAAATGTGATAATAATCACATTTGGAAAATTTAGCACAAGGGGATTGACGCGTAGAACTTCTCGGAGATAGAGTCGGCACGAGGATGTTGATCATACAGTAAATCGCTGCGCACAAATTGGAGAGATGCTGTCGGGCGTAGTGTTGATCCAGGAAAGCACTTACGAAATTTAGGAGATAAACACACGCGGAGCCATAGAAGAGGAACACAGATTTTAGTCCAGGAAAATCACCTTTATTCAATCAGTAGGCATTACGAAGGTATTAGCTGCAGTGGCCACATGACTTGTCCGGCGTCCATGCCAGGACGGGACGTGTTAACAGCAGTGTTTACATGCCAGAGTTAAGAGAAAAGCGTTGTAACCACCGGACTGTGAACAGTAGGTCCGACAGCAACAAGAGTTAGAAACGAAGAGAGAGAAAAGTCTTCTGTTCATGCAATATTAAATGTGTGTTTTGCGATATTGTCGCCAGAGGGCCTAAACTACTTAATTTTTAATTGGGTGACTTTAGATTCGTGGAGTTCACGTGTCCACTTAAGTTTATCGGGGACTGATAGATCCCGCGCTTGTTAGAGCTGCGAACTGTTGACCTGGGCGTAGGATAAGTGGCCATAAAGTCTTTGCAAAGTTGGGTGTTTGACGTTAAAAAAGACATAAATGCAGAGTGGTTTGAGGGTTCTTCAAGAATTTTTACACTATACTGACATTCGGAATCTCATAAACTTCTAACACTCATATCTGGGGATGTTATTGAGTTCCGATACTTCACATGCCTGCTTAATGGTCTGCAGGGCTACGATAAATTATCTTATTTTACTTTTAGGTCGCAATTTTGGAAAAGGGGTCGTACTTTATTAACAATAGAATATATTTTAAAGTAAAGTAATTTAGGAAGACGCGTTTTCTTGTTATATATATATATATATATATATATATATATATATATATATATATATATATATATATATATATATATATATATATATATATATATATATATATATATATATACATACATATATAATGTATATGTATATATAAATTTATATATATATATATATATATATATATATATATATATATATATATATATATATATATATACATACATATAATGTATATGTATATATATATAATTATATATATATATATATATATATATATATATATATATATATATATATATATATATATATATATATATATATATATATATATATATATATATATATATATAAATTTATATATACATATACATTATATATGTATGTATATATATATATATATATATATATATATATATATATATATATATATATATATATATATATATATATACATACATATATAATGTATATGTATATATAAATTTATATATATATATATATATATATATATATATATATATATATATATATATTGGCCTTAATTTCATACATTGACCGCTGTATTTAATTTGAATTTCCTCCGTAGAGAAGTACGGGTATTCAGCTAGTATTTAATATTTTCATTGTCTGTTAGCTTATTTCTTCTTCGAGATTTTTATATTCTTGCGCTGTCTCTTTTATACCATCTTTGTTGTTTACTTCAATCGCTTCGCTGATGTTTTTCTCCCATTTTTCTCTCGGCATTCCTCCTCCTTGCTTTTTATTTTTATCTCGCTTTTATTTTAATTTTAGCAATGGAAAGTGGCCACGTTTTTCTCTTCGCCAAACACGTGCCGTAACTGTTCCGAACAGGGCTGTCTTACTCTACGGCGCCTTCCAAAAATTATCCTTGCTGATGAATGACCATAGCTGAGTCACGAGAAAACATATACATTTGTGTGCATGCGTACATGTATGTATTCATGTACACGTATGTATATAAATAGGTATGCATATATGTATGTACGTATGTATATATATATATTCTGTGATAATATTACTAACTACCTATAATCGCCCATTCTGTACTTCATCTCTACCATGGTAACCCGTCCTTCTTGTCTTGGCGT
>OU015499.1:114716233-114921233 GCA_907164885.2 Dolomedes plantarius | reverse complement strand
ATATATATATATATAGATATAATATATATATATATACATATATATATATATATATATATATATATATATATAGTGGACGCTCGTTAATTCGAACTCGGTTAATTCGAACTTTCGGTTAATTCGAACTAATCCAAAGGCCCAAAAAAACTTGTATTGGAGTTAATGTTAAAAATATCTCATTAATTCGAACTAAATTTTTATCACTTCGGTTAATTCGAACTAATAATTTGACAAAAAAAATTCTTTTTCCTCGTTTAATAGAGAAAATACACACTGTATTTATTATTTTGTGTGTCAAAATTTCTTTTCTGTGTAAAGAGGCCCATGCCTGCATTCCTAAACTATTGCATGTCCGCTAAACGTTAGTAGCTATTGTCCTTCTTATTAGTGTTAAACGGAAAAGCAATTTTCCTTTATTCGGATCGATTTTCTTAGAATTTTAGAAAAACCAGTCTTTAATATAGATTCTAGGGAGCTGCGTCAGTTATAACTGCAGTGCAGACAAGTTAATGGGGTCTAGTTTTTCTTCCTCATTGTGTGGTGTGAACGTGTAAAAATTCAGGATGTCTACACGTGGAAAGTACAAAACCCTAACTTTGAAGACAAAGTTAGAAATTTTAAAGAAAGTAGAGAATGGCGAATGGAAAACAAAGTTAGAAGCTGACTATAGAATTTAAATAAATGCCTTGTCAACTAATTTGAAAAACAAGGAGTCAATTTTAGATTCATGGGAAAAATAAAAATTTGCTAGAGGAAGGAAACGCATAGGAAATGCGTCCCAAGAAGTTCTAGAAAAAGCTCTACTGCTATGGTTCCAGGATGTTAGATCTCGAAATTTTCCGATAAATGGACCCCTAGTGCTGACGAAGGCTGATGAATAGACAATTCGAATGGGTATTGAAGATTTTAAATGCAGTTATGGATGTCTTTCTCGATTTAAGTCAAGGCACAATATTTCTTATCTCTGTATTTGGCCAAAGCTCTGAAGTAAACGAAGACGTATGCACTGATTTCGGTAGGAAACTGCCAGGGCTTTTCTCTACTTACCTGCCGAAAGATATTTCTAATGCGGCCATAATGGTCAAAGCCATAATGGAATCTATTAAAACTCTGAAAGCATTTATTTAGATGGAACCTTCCTCTGAAAATGAATTGAAATGTTTACTTCAAATCGAGAAGCTGGCTGAACAATGTAGGCATCATAAACAGAACCAAACATCCATTTTACAGTTTTTCCCCAAAGTGTAATTCATATTTTTAATAAAAGTTTACTTTATACTGCATATCTTCTGCTTCATTTTATGATTAATGTAAGTCTGTATTGCTTTTTAATATGTTTAACTTTAGATAACATAGTATAATATATTTTCTGGGGTTATACATACTAGGAGAGTTTCTTCTTCAGTGATACACATTTAAAGTTATATATTTTCTCTTAACATCGGATAATTCGAACTTCGGATAATTCGAACTTTTTTCTGAGAACCTTCGAGTTCCAATTAACGAGCGTCCACTGTATATATATATATATATATATATATATGTACACTAGGTTTTCCATGCGGTCCTTTCGCATGTTTTAAAATACGATAAATTATATAGCGAGGTTGGTGGATTGTAGTAGGATGAAAGAAAAACCGATTCATTGTTAGCCATTGTTTATTTGTCAAATAACAATGGTGCGTAAGCATAATACAAAACCAGTTACAAAACGCCTTTGGAGACAATATTGCAGGTGAAGCATATGACAAAACAGGGGAACATGACATATTATCATGTCAAAACACCTTTGTAGACAATATTAAATATGACACAATATGACACACAAGTTAAATATGACACAAACTCGGGGAAAATGGGATATTTACGCTACAAAACCTCTTTGCTCACACTCTTTGACCGTGCCGTTTCGACGCATCCAGGGTAAGAACTGTAGGGCCAAAAGTCAAATTTTAACTTCGATTTTTAAACAAACAATACAGTGTGTCATATTGAATTAACAATTCGTCAGAGGAGGATAAGTTAATCTTTAAAATGGTACCTTATTTATCGATTTTGGTTAAGTATGAAGGGAGAGAAAGGGATCGTCACAAAAAATCCCCTTCTGGATATGATATATATGGTTTTTCTATGCACAAAGAATAATGTACGCCTATACGGATGTTGCCAATAAAGAAACTCATTAATGAAATCACACAATGGTAATAAATGCGAACAATTTTTAAATTTAAAATTTGAGGACGATTGATAATGGTAAAATAAAAAAAGCTAGCGCACGCGCCATCTAGGAAGAAAAATTTTTTATAATGTTTATACTTTGATTTTTAAACAACCAATAACATGTGTCGTTCTAAATTAACAATTCGCACGAAGTGGAGACCTTAACCTTTAATATGGTACCTCATCGATTTTGGTTAAGTATCAAGGGAGTAAAGGGAAAAAACAAAAAAACACCTTTTAGAAATAATATATATATATATATATATATATATATATATATATATATATATATATATATATATATATATATATATATATATATTTATATATATATACATATATATATATATATACATATATATATATATATATATATATATATATATATATATATATATATATATATATTTATATATATATATATATATATATATATATTATATATATATATATATATATATATATATATATATATATATATATATATATATATATATATATATATATATATATATATATATATATATATATATATACAGTCGATTCTCTTTTAGCACGGTTTTTAAATAACACGGTCCAAGAAGAAGAACCAACTATTTCTTTACACTGTTTTTTTTTTACTTTAACAGAATTTAAAAATCTATTTTTTTTCTATCAGATTTTTTTTTAATATTGTGTTGCACTGTACCATGTATTGTGTGCAATGTTATCAGAGTATTTCAGATAATGTAGATCAGGGGTGTCAAACTTGCGGCCCGGCCAATATATTGGCACACAATAATATATAATAAAATAACCGACGCAGAATTATAATAAGATAGGAAGAATTCGCTAAATGTTTTTTTAATTATACTCTTTTTTGCTATTATTAAACAAAATGCGTATATTTATGTTGAATATACTGTAATTAGGTAAAAAAAACCTACGTTTCTATTAATATTGATTTTTTTTTTGCGGCTCACCTATAGTTAAACCTTGTTTGTTTGGCCCAAGTTAGCCTTTGAGTTTGACACCCCTGTTGTAGATGATTCCACGTTAGTTTTTAGTAGTGATGATGAAGGAGTAGTTTCGCCATCTGCAAATACAATTCTAGAGAGCCACCAACTAGCCAATGATATTGGAAAACCATTTTCTTACTAATGATGTCAATGTTCCTACATTAAATCTAACCTATAATGCTTATGTTCTGCCTATCCTGACCTACTGCTGTGAACCGCTGGTTTCTGCTTCTAAGAAAGTAATTGATTCTCTTGAAAAACTTCAAAATCGGGCCTTGCGTCTTATTACTGGCGCGGTGAAATCCACCCCAATTGACTATTTGTTGTTGTGTTCAAATAACGGGCCTCTCAGTACAATTATTAAGGAACTAGAAGGTAACCCGTTATTTTGACGTCATAATACTAATAATGACGTCATAATGGTAAAAGTATATGAAAGTTAAAAAATATCCCGAATTATCTAACAATATTACATTTAATCCACACCTTGTAAAAGCAAACCCTTTCATTATTTTTTATTTATTTAGTTTTTCATGCGATTGGAGTAGTAGACTGCCATCCAGTTTTTTACAGCTCACTACGCGATATGAATACTTGAGCTACTTGATTCATTCACATTCAAGTTTGCTTACTTTCAGAATTCATCGCAAAAGTAAACACATTTTTAAAAACTGTTAAATATACAACTAAAAGCAACCAATTTTTTTTTTAGTTCTGAATGTTTTATAGAAAAATAGGCTGAACAAACGTGATTTGATGGAGAAGATATTAGTTTTTAGGTAAGAAAAAATTCTGATCCACATCTGAAATTGAAATTAAGCCTAACCGGCTGTTTGTTTACTGAGGGCTTCAACTGAAAGATGGGTACAGCCCGGAAGTGTTGTACAGAGACAACGGCTATTATATATATAATGTGCCCTGTTGTTATGGGATAAAATAGTAAGAACTCCCGGTTGCATGTCCATGTGGGATCATGTCTGTACTGAGACCGAGCGTAATTTAAAGACCCAGATAGGCTTTGTACAGGGGGTTACCGCATTTATTTCTCACCTAAACATCGATTTTGGAGCTCAACAATTTTTATTTCCTCGTAACCCCATCGAAGCCAAGACCTTTTCTATCCGTCTTGGCTTGAGTCTGTGTTAAAAGCGGAGGACAGTGATAAAATCCTAAGATCAGTGGCATACGAAACTATAAATACCCTCTTCCCTGTTCCACATTGGCTCAGGGTCTATACGGATGGCTCTAGAACGAGTGATTGTGTAAACGTTGGAGCCGGTGTTCATTGTGAGCTGTTCTCATTCTACTCTCCTGTTGGTACGCATGTGTCAGCTTTTGATGGTGAAATCTCAGCTATCCGTTTGGCTCTTTTCCAGATTCAGAGCCTATTAGAGCGTTTCTCAAGAGTGGTGATTCTCTCGGATTCAAGAGCAGATCTTCGGGCTATTGACTCCCCATGTTTCTCTCGATCCAAAGATATAGATGACTGTGCTAACCTTCTGATGGTGAAATCTCAGTTATCCGTTTGGCTCTTTTCCAGCTTCAGAGCCGATTAGAGCGTTTCTCAAGAGTGGTGATTCTCTCGGATTCAAGAGCAGCTCTTCAGGCTATTGACTCCCCATGTTTCTCTCGATCCAAAGATATAGATGACTGTGCTAACCTTCTGATGGTGAAATCTCAGCTATCCGTTTGGCTCTTTTCCAGATTCAGAGCCTATTAGAGCGTTTCTCAAGAGTGGTGATTCTCTCAGATTCAAGAGCAGCTCTTCAGGCTATTGACTCCCCATGTTTCTCTCGATCCAAAGATATAGATGACTGTGCTAACCTTCTGATGGTGAAATCTCAGCTATCCGTTTGGCTCTTTTCCAGATTCAGAGCCTATTAGAGCGTTTCTCAAGAGTGGTGATTCTCTCAGATTCAAGAGCAGCTCTTCAGGCTATTGACTCCCCATGTTTCTCTCGATCCAAAGATATAGATGACTGTGCTAACCTTCTGATGGTGAAATCTCAGCTATCCGTTTGGCTCTTTTCCAGATTCAGAGCCTATTAGAGCGTTTCTCAAGAGTGGTGATTCTCTCAGATTCAAGAGCAGCTCTTCAGGCTATTGACTCCCCATGTTTCTCTCGATCCAAAGATATAGATGACTGTGCTAACCTTCTGATGGTGAAATCTCAGCTATCCGTTTGGCTCTTTTTCCAGCTTCAGAGCCGATTAGAGCGTTTCTTAAGAGTGGTGATTCTCTCAGATTCAAGAGCAGCTCTTCGGGCTATTGACTCCCCGTGTTCCTCTCGATCCAAAGATATTGATGACTGTGCTAACCTTCTGGAACGGTTGTCGAACCATAATAAAACAGTTGTTTTACAGTGGATCCCGGCCCACTGCGGGATCGAGGGGAACGAGGCTGCTGACTTCCTAGCAAACAAGTAATATATAAAAAAAAAATTTTTAAAGTCAATTCCTACTTAGGTCAACAAAGAAAAATTTGAGTGCGAACTAATAGTAGGCATTGAAAAAAAAGGATTGCCTGCCAGAACCTTGCCTACTGTGCGAGATTAGGAGGGGGGGGGGGGAAAGAGAGAGAAAAAGTTTGTCAGGTTGGGGATTCGATCTCGCAACCTACAGGACGGGAGACCCCGCGATACCGCAGTGCTACCGTTTACACAGTAACAAGAGGGAAATTACTATTCAAGAACAAGAGACGCTCTAGGTCTAAAACTAAAATTGATTAATTAAATTTAATTAATGAATTAATATTTGAAAAAACTGTATTAACATCAAGTGTGATCCACTACAAGTTTAAAAAAATGTATTTGAACTTGAGTGGATGAATAAAAAGTACTTTTATTAACGATTGAAAATTTGAACAAGATATATATAGAGAGAGTGTGAACTAATAGTAGGAATTGAAAAAAGGGGGCTTCTGTTTTATAGCTAAACCACCAGGACTTGGCCTACCATTCCATCAAGGCAATAGTCAAAAAGATCCTCAGGTGTTCCTTCTCACAGGTTGTTGCTGCTAGAAGCGATCACAAGCCCTGGTTGGTCCATGTCCATGATATCCCTGAGTAGACTAGAGGAAAATCTGTGGCAATGCTACGGGTTTTTTCTGGCCATGATTGCCTTCGCAAGCACCTCCCACAGAATTAACTTGGCTCCCGACCCTCTTTTGTCTCCTGTGTGATAACCAGGAAGAAATGTACATGCTTCACCTTGCTTCTTGCCCTGCTCTACCTCCCGTTTCTTTATGGGAGCGCTATTGGATTGCCAGACATAAGTTGATGGATTAACGGATGTCGTTCTTCTATCTTGTTCTTGTATTTTTGACTTTTTGATATCTGTTGTCCTGTAATACTTGCCATTGGAAATAAATAATTAAAAAAATGTCAATGTCGAACGACCTGTGCCATTCCAAAGTGACTTTTAAATGAAGCTAGAACATATAATAATTAGAATATTTTGTATAGTGGCTTTTTATTTATTTTTTTTTTTTTTTTGCTAAATTATTAATTTGAGAAATACACTCTGACACATGTCTGAGAATAACTAAAGGACACGAACTCAAATTTAATATCTAATGTTACCATTTAATTTCTCTTAATATTGCTTAACATTAATTTAAACACTGATTACAAACTTTTACAGAAATCATCATATTAATTGTTTTCATACATTAAAAAAATTATTAGAACACATAAAATTCAAGTTACATATTTTCAATTAAGCACTGTGCTCTCGCCTGATAAATATAACACAAATAATTATGACTTACCACCACCCTCGTTTTAGAAGAATCATCTGATCGTTTCTACTAAGTCGACCAGCGGAATCGGCAAAGCAAGAAAAAATGGCGGATAGTTCTAGATCGGACCACCACGAGGTCCTCTTCCTGTCGCTGCTTATTCTTCAACTCACTAAGAAAACGTTTCTCAAACTTTTTTTTAGAACCGGGAAGAGCAGAGGGCAGCTATGTCCTCGAACAAACACCTTTCAGCTCTCATTGGCTAAAAATATGTTGCTAGGCCGTTGCTATGGGGATTCTAAGACCCCTTTACAGCCGAGAAGGGGTGGCAAGTCACTCTTTTATTCTGTGCACCTTTCTACAGGTTACACTAAATTAGCCTCCGGGAGGTACATACCTTTCTTCCGGAAACCGGTACAAAATAAAACAAAGACAAGATCCCAAGCACACATACATCTTAGGACATACATAATAAAACAGATACACTAAAATGTGCATGGAACCGAATTAATGCTGTATCAAGACTACGAGATTAGAAAATATATTTACAAAGTCGAATTCCATGTCACAGTGACTTAACACAATGATTATGTCCCATTATAAAGAATCCTAACATGAACTCGCCAAAAAATAAAATCACGGCGTGTCATAACCGAATTCGTATTCAAAACAGGGGACACAAAAGAAAAACAATGCGTTTACTTCACTCTAGATACACTGTCGATATATCGCCATTCAATATTTCCAGTGACGAGAGGGATTTCTCGCCACCGAAAAACAACAGAAAACAGGCACGTTTATCGTCCTGTACTGACAGTGAATGACTGAATGATTGTTATATGTATGTATGAATAAATTAAAAATAAAATTGATTTATTTTTAACCACTTGCAACAGCTGAATTTTTTCAGTTTAAAAAATAACCCGTATAAACATAATTGAAATAATATTTATGGATTTGCTCTTAAATGTTTATTCAAGTTCAGTCGATCGTATCCAACTTTCATATGAAAATTAACATTTTTTTATTAAGTACTAGGGGCTTCGCCCCTAGGCTCGTTACGCTCGCTTTTCATACGGGGCCTTCGGCCCCCTAATAAGGCTTACTCGTACATCTTTCCTCTGTTACTGTTAATAGCGAGATACATAGGGGTGATTCTCGGGCAATGTAACAGCGTCCATCCATTTACTGTTGTCACCATTATGCAAAGGGCTTTTCTTCACTGTTGAATTTTCAGCTTTAAAATTCAATTAAAAATCGAAATTTTAAGATAGAGACTTGAAATAAGGTTTATATGAATAAGAAAGCTTTCGGCTTCCAGATGATGTAAATATTTTCTTTGTAAAATAAACACTCGCGGAGCATCGATATTACATCCACATAGGGGACGATATTTCTTGAAAAACTGTGTTTCATGTTTTGATGAAAATATTAGTATGTTTTATAATATTTTTAAACAAATGAGGTCTAGTTTGAAAGAGAAATGTCTGTAGTCTTAGACTGTAAAAAAATCAAAATTCTACGATCATTTTTGGCGAGTTAGCGTAATCTGAAGATGAAAAAGTCAATATTTTCCCACAAAACATTTTTTTAAAAAAAACTTAAAGTCCGACGAAGATGAGACATGTCTTTCTTTAGTCCCCCCCCCCCATTTTTCTGCATCCATTGGTATCGCTGTCGACCCCATACCCCCTGCGGTTTCGGAGGAGACAGGGTGATAAGCTTTTGACAGCGGCTGCAGCGGGAATTATTTTTTTTTAGAATAGAGAGATATGTGGATGGAACTTATGTCCAATATTTGTATGTTCCCTGTATCTTTGTTACACTTCTTTTTTTGTATGGTAGTCCCTGGAAAGCATCCCCCGTGCAAAAAGAGAATGCAGTATGTGTGTGTGTATATATATATATATATATATATATATATATATATATATATATATATATAAACAGTGGAATCACGATCTATCGTTTTTCAGGGGACCCACTGAACTGAACGATAAATGCGGGAAAACGATAGATGCGAGAAGATAACAAAGCAATATAATAGTCGGGATTGAGCAAAATAAACGATACATACGGGAAAATGATAATGCGCGCAACGATCGATCGAGATTCCACTGTATATATGTACATATATATATATATATATATATATATATATATATATATATATATATAACGGTTATTTTTATAGACAAAATAATGTAGAAGAAAATATTCAAATTTAATTTAATACAATATACTAAAGAATATAGTACAGTTAATATAGTACAGTTTGAGGAACATTTCTTTTAGTGTATTTTATTATTTTTTTTGGATAAAGTTCAATCGTCTGCCGCATTAGAAAAAAAAAAATATATATATATATATATATTTGTCAATTTATTTCCTTGTTATGCACGTAACGGAAAATTAGTTTTAAGTATCCCAAAAAATAAAAGAAGCCACGGGATCAGCATTTAATAAATTAAATTCTAAAAATTAATTTTAAAAATTCACCAAAAATCAGAAAATAGAGACAGTGGAGCACCCAGGATTTTTTCTTGGGGGGGGGGGGGGGGGGGGTGAACGGATAAAAATATTTATTATGCAAAATCAATATTCATAATGCAATTTGTATTTCTTTGGGAGGGCAAGGCCCCTTGCCCCCCCCCCTGGGTGCGCCACTGAATGGAGGTAAAATTCGAAAAAGATTTCATTTTAAGAGAATTTTTATGATCTTTCTACTGATTTAAATTTTATAACACTCAGAATATTATTTTAAATGCAAACTTAAAAAAGTTACAAAAACAGCTTAAAAATTTAATTTTTAAAAAAATGTAAGAAGAATTTTTCAAAAAACTTTCTTATTGCACCCCTACACCATAAGAAGAATCGCCATGAAAAATTTCAGCCCTTTAGGTCCAGCGATTTGATCTGTGCGTTAGCTGTCAGTCAGTTACGGAACTGTTTGATATATATATATATATAGATATATATATACATATATATATCTAGATAGATATATATATACAAACATATGTATATGGTTATAATAAAGGCATTATTTCTTTCATTTTAGAGGCTTAACTTGAGCGAAGATGTTGCTGGGGCTACTTTCATGGCAGCAGGGAGTTCTGCACCGGAGCTGTTCACCGCCATTTTGGGTAAGCGGTGCATTTTTCTTACTGTTTACGGTAATGTTGTCGAAATTATCTCGGACTCCTCCGTACATAAACTCATTCAATTCCAATTAGATGACTTTCCTCTGCGCCACGTACGAACCGAAACCTTTTACCTCTCCAACCAAACAGTGTGAATAAACAGGAAATCCAACGTAAATAAAGCACAAATAGCAGTAAGGTGCGATTTTGCATACGGCCGTTTCGAAGCTGCAAAGGAGCTTCTTCATCGGTGCAAAGAACTCTTATTCGCTCAAAACAAATTCCCATCCCTTCAATATGTCCTACACAAAATTTCCTAACATTCTGAACAATAGTTTCGACTGTAGACTAATTTAAAGTAGGGAAGTTTAATTATGGACACCCTGTGTATATATATATATATGTGTGTGCGTGTGTGTGTGCGTGTGTGTGTGCTTGTGTGTGTGCGTGTGTGCGTGTGTGCGTGTGTGTGTGTGTGTGTGCGTGTGTGCGTGTGTGCGTGTGCGTGTGTGTGTACGTGTGTGTGTGCGTGTGTGCGCGCATGTGTGTGTGTGTGCGTGTGCGTGTGTGTGTACGTGTGTGTGGGCGTGTGTGCGAGCGTGTGTGTGTGTGTGTGTGCGTGTGTGTGTGTATATACATATATATATATATATATATATATATATATATATATATATGGATAATTATGTTTATAAGTGCTTCGTAAACTTAACCTACAGTTGAATATCAGGAATTATACTAAGATATTTTTCGTAAAGAGATCTGAGTTAAAAATGCAGTAAGCATAAAGTAACTCTAAATCCAAAAAAGCATAAAGTAATTCTAAGTCCAAATTCTTTCATCATTAGTAGCAAATGATATTCGTTTTCTAGATAAGAAAAATAAAATTCAAATGCTTTAAGCATAAAAGTTTGGGCTTCAATTGTATAGCAAAATCGGTATTTCGGCCGAACAAAATGGGTTTATAATGGTGTAAAAGATATTTTACTCTTAAAATTTCCATAACAAAACGTACTAACCCTCCCTCGCGTATTAAAGAGCGAGTTTTATCTCGCTGCCCGACCTTTGAATGTCTCCTAAACTCTTCACAAATGTTTAAATTAAGAATAAACGTTTGTTCAATGTCACGGTAATTCCAACTCATCGGGTCAAAAGACAAAAGTGGACGCGAATAATTAGGGAAATGACGAGCGAAATCTTTGAATAAATATTCATGACGGTTTCGCGTGTTCATCTTTCCAAAATCCGAAAACTGTCGCATAATTAATACTTAAAAGGATAATTAATGTCAAAGAATGCAAGACATGTGCTCCGCCAAATCTGCTGGAGTGTGTGTGCGTGCATTTGTTTAACAGTTCCCCCTCCCCCCGAAATGTCGAGCTATTCAAATAATCCGATGAATTTTGATGTTTTGAAGTCAGGTCGTCACATCTCGAGCAGAAAATGTTATTGCATAGCGGGACACCATAACGGCAGATGATAAATTGTCTCTCTGGCAAATTTCAGAACGGCAACGATTAAATTGTTGTATAAATTGTTTGGTCACAGTTTAAAAGCACAATATCAAATATCTGTCTGAAATATTTTGTTTGTATCTTTTTTACTTGATTATTTTATACTAGTATATAACCACCGTCAAAAATGACGGAATGTTGATCAGCGTTTCAAGAGGTGATTCATCATTTTCATCGGGCATTGCTGAAAACTGTACTTAAACATCAGCAAACAACAAAACAAAACTAAACTAAATCAAAACTAAACCAAAACTGTTTCAAAAGTGAATGACTCACCACACAGCAGGCATTGCTGAAAACGATACTTAAACAGCAGTAAACAACAATAAAATAAAACAAAAATAAAACGTGAAACACAATTTAATTAACATTAAAATTAAACATTAAAAATGTAGTTATTTAAAGGGAATATGAAAAGCCATGGAGTAGAATGAATTCGAAATTCAAGTGAATGACTCAATTGAATAAATGATTCTTTTCAAAAGATATTTTAATTTGAAGATGTTTCAAAAACTAAACGGTTTTGAGCTAGGGCACTTGAAATTTTCATATTTTTTAAAGGGCTTTCAAAATATGTAACTTTTGTGGTATTATTTTTCAAGAAAAATTTCAGAAAATGGCGTCGTAATGTTAAGATGTTCCCGATTTGGTCCGTCCCGGAATGGTTACCTACACTTTTTCTACTCTAGGCTTTTATATAAGTAAAGATGATAACACAGTATCTAAGGGCCTGTTCACATAAGAGTCCGTTGCGTTGCGTTAAGGAAAAGACGACGCTGAGACGAAAATAAACCAATCATAGGCCTCCAAACGATTAGCGATGAAATTTTTAACGCCTATGATTGGTTTATTTTCGTCTCAACGTCATCTTTCCCTTAACGCTACGCAACGGACTCCTATGTGAACAGGCCCTTTCACAAGTAGCTGAAAGGAAATACCTCCATGAGTATAAGGGCCTGTTTACATAGGAGTCCGTTGCGTTGCGTTAAGGAAAAGATGACGTTGAGACGAAAATAAACCAATCATATGCCTCCAAACGATTAGCAATGAAGATTTTAACGCCTATGATTGGTTTATTTTCGTCTCAACGTCATCTTTCCCTTAACGCAACGCAACGGACTCCTATGTGAACAGGCCCTAAGGGTTAATGTTTATTTTTGTTGTTGTTGTTGTTGTTGTTGTTGTTGTCGTTGTTGTTCGGGAACAGGAAATATTTAATGCATAATACAATGAAAAATCGTTCCAAATGGTTATCATATTGTCTCTCAGAAACAGCTATAAAATAAACCTCAAGATAATGATTTTAAAAGCAGACGATTTTGATTTTACTACACTTCAAGTTTCAATTTCTCTATGACGTCAGCATCTTTCCAGCAGACGGCTAAAGGCCTGTTCACATATCAGTCCGTTAGCGTAAGCGTAAAAGACGGAAATAAACCAATCATAGGCCTTAAGAATTTCGTTGCTAATCGTTTGGAAGTTTGTCATTGGTTAAATATATTTCAATACTTTTACGCTTACGCTAACGGACTGCTATGTGAACAGGCCATTAATGAACGTAGATTTTAATGTCGTCGTTTCGTATGGTAGACGATTCATCAAAAAACTTCGAAATTGCAGCCATAAACATGGAGACATCGAAATGAGGAGGAATATTGTTACAAAGTTAGCAAAAGAAATTTTTGTTTGGATATATTACTTTGTTTTTTAATTTGTATAATAATTGCTTCTTGTTTCCATGGTTTAGTAACTTAATTTCTTTTTTTTTCTTGGTAACTCCTAGGTTATTCTAGCGTAGTTAGTTTATGCATAAGTTTTTTCTTCGAAGCTTTGAAGCCGCATTAAACTGCAGGCAAATTTCAAATAAATAAGTAAATAACTGGATATATGATTTATTGTGTGTCGTTAATGTCTTTAGTCCGTGTCGACTAATTTTCCCTTTACTGAAAAGATGAAAAAGAGTCCTGAAAAACTATACGTACAATTCATATCTAACAACCCATCCTAAAAAGGAAATTTTACGACGAGGTGAATAAATAAATTTGAATTTTTTAACCAGAAAATTCAAAATGTTCAATCAACCTCAGAAAATCGCAGGAAATTCACGCGGAACAAAATGCTGCCGTTTTCTTTCCGGTGTCCCTTCGTTCGCATTGTTTTGTCGTTGTTGTTTTAGTTTTATTTCCTTGCGTCTATTACGACGACGCTTTCAAACTGATCGTCAGCTCATAAAAATATTTGCGTCAAAGACAAAGTCGTCTGCTTTAAAAATGTTGCCATCACAAAATAAATCCATTTCGATGATCAATAAAATCATCTGATTTCTGATTTTCTATTCGTTATTTATACAGTTGTTTCACAACTTTTGTCACGCAATAAAAGCTTTTACTATTAATGTTGCAAATTTTTAATAAAGTTTTTTCCGTATCTCAAGCGGGAAGCAAGAAAGTACCAATTTCCCTTAAAAAAGGTGTGTTATGTATCTGGCAACAAGCAAATGGACATATGAAAATCAGCCACGTATGACGCCAACTCAGCCAACAGGATCAATTTCCAGAACTACAAATACTAGTAGCTCCTACATCTGGGTAATTGTGTGTTATCCTTAATATCAGCAGTAGAGCTGATAGATAAATAGTTGGTTTTGTTTGGTATCGTATTTTTACTTCATCAGACCCCCTACTTTCAAAAGCATCATCAAAATACAACAAGGTTCCTCGTGTTTTGTATAACCAAATGGGTGCCCTATACATTTACACCAAAACTTTATGTTTATCTAGATCAGGGGTTTCCAACTGGCGGCCCGCGGGACGCATGCGGCCCACGGTGCCTTTTTTGCGGCCCGCGAAGACTTCTAGGAAAATAATTTGCAGCATCAATTTAGATATTCTTAGTTAACGAAAAATGTTTTTGTAAAAATCTTTATTGTTTTCAAATGATGTTCATTTACAAAAAAGATTGATTTTTCTCGAATTCCATGAAAAGTAGGGTGTCCACTCATGTTCTATTTCATAGCCCCCCCCCCCACACTTCTTATTGACCCACTTCTTATTTAAATACCCACTTCTTATTTGACTTTTTTTGTGTGTATGTGTAATTTAACGAAAGTTGGCCATTTACAATCAAGGTTGTTGTTGGAGGTTCATCCTCGAATTTTTAAAAATTTCATAGTATATACTGTACACAAATCTCCAAATCCCCCTCCCTCAAGAAAAAAAGTCCTGGGTATGGTTCTGATTAAATTGCGGCCCGCCACTAGACAGATGTTTTCGATTGCGGCCCTTGGACACTTGCAAGTTGGAAACCCCTGATCTAGATGTTACCCTGGTACCTAACTGTCCTGGATAACCGTATATAATATATAGAGTGTCATTTTTGTCATTTAAAAATCTGTGTGACTTTAATGTACTAATGAACTATAAGCACTGCCCAATTATTTTTCAAAAAACAATCGTATTTTACAGGTGTACTTGTCGCCAAGGGAGACGTTGGCACTGGAACTATAGTGGGATCTGCTGTGTTCAACGTTTTGTTCGTCATAGGAGTCTGCGGAATATTTGCGGGGAGGGTAAGTACAAACTAGTACGAATAAACCTAGCAAAGTGGAGCATAAGATGGCTTTAATGTGATCAAATATTGATTGCCATTGATAATACAGAAGGTCGTTTGTCCTTTATGCAAACGATTTTTAATAGTTATTACGACGTTTGTCGACGATAGTTATTTAGACGTTTGTCGTGCTACAAAAGGGGCATACACTGAAATTTATGATACTATGATCGAAACCTGTGATTGATATTAAAACTTGGTGAGATGTTCTTTCTATTTAAGTAAATATTTTTAAATTCTAATGGGTAGTTCCGTAAAAATAAGTCATAACTTTTGGATACTTTTAGCCCGGACACCCTGTACTATTTGCATTTTATTTTTAAAACGCAAAATGCCCCAAGGTGTACAATTTCTTTCTCTATTACGGAGTACATATTTTTTTAACCTTTAGCATGCGGGGCCAATTTTTCTGATTTCCTCTTTAGAACGGGAAATTTCATACCCCCTTTATAAGAACGCTCATTCAGGGGGTTATACACACACACACACACACACATATATATATATATATATATATATATATATATATATATATATATATATATATATATAAATAAATATATATATATATATATATATATATATATATAAATAAATAAATATATATATAAATATATATATATATATGTATATATATATATATATATATATATATATATATATATATATATATATATATATATATATATATATATATATTTATATATATATAAATATATATATATATATATATATGTATATATATATATATATAAATATATATATATATATATATATATGTATATATATAAATATGTATATATATATATAAATATGTATATATATATATATATATGTATATATATATATATATATATATATAAATATATATATATATATATATATAAATATATATATATTTATATATATATATATATATATATATATATATATATATATATATATATATATATATATATATATATATATATATACAAACCCGGTCGACCGGGTTTGTAACCAGTTGCGCCGTGTGCGTGGCTCCATTCAATTACATAGGTTACGACTCAACACGGACTGGTTTGTGATTCGAGTCAGTTATCAGTTTCTTTTGAGTTGCCCCGTGTGCAGACGGCCTTAAAGAATATTTTCTTCTCCACTTTGCCAATTCCGCCAGCTGCATAAAATTATACGCGCCTCATTAGCGTGGTATCGTTGAATATCTTATCCTCGGAGAGGGGGGTGGGGGGAATTTGAATGACAAAGATTCAGACTCCCCGCACTTATCCGTTCTCGTCTTTTTAATAGCGATCAGAGCCTCGAGGGTTCTCATTCTCATAGTTCCCCCACTTCTCTTTATTGTTGCCACTTTCATTCAATTCTGTTCTCATTTCGTTCTTATGAATGGTTAAATTCCTTCAGGACCTATCACTGTCAAAGCTTGTTTAGAACAAAGGCTTTTTTTTAAAAAAAAAAATTTCAGGGCCCTACTTGAAACCTGTGATCTGAAAAAAAGAAAAAAAGCATAATGCAATTTTTTAATTGTGATAAATTTTATTTCTAGCGCTAGATTAACAAATGCTAATGGGGGGAAAAAAGCTGTTACCAAAAAGCGAGAAATTTTTATTTGGCAGTGATTCATTCACAATACTAAGGTCCTGTTCACACAGCGTCCGTCAGAGTCAGTGTTTCTCGTATTGAAATATTTTTAACCAATTACAAACCTCCAAACGATTAGATACGAAGTTGTTAAGGCCTGTGACTGGTTTAAAATATGTCAATACGAGTAGTGCTGACGCTGGCGGATTCTATGTGAATAGGCCCTAAATATCCAGGCTGATTCATAAGGCTCCATCAGTGGCGTACCTAGACCATTTGGGGCCAGGGGCGGATTTATTTTTGAGCCCCCCCCCCCCTTCAAAAGAAAAAAACCCGGTAATTTTTAACTTTTTCTCATGACAGATAGCCTTTCTTTGCTTTAATCAGACCGTCTCCACAGGCTATTGACCTGTGTAGAGAAAAAATACACAGAATAAGGGAGCGAACTTGTGCAGTACGAGGTGAGCAATGATCATTATTGTTTAAGTGTTAAATTGAAAAAAAAAAGTTGTAAGGTATACATAAGATTCGATTCACAAGAATCGAACTTTTGAGTGAATGAATTAAAGAAGTTGCTTGAGGTATGCTAATTTCGGCATACGCGCTTGGTATAAATACCAAGCAGCTTGATTAATACAGAGGTTGAAAAAAGAAGGTTGTTGTTAAGGATGATAGATAAGCTAGTTAGGGGAGCTACGAGGAAAGCAGCTCCAGGTGCTATCCTGCGCTAGTGCTTAGGGGGCCCAAAGTTTATCGTGGCAGTACTGCTGGTTTGACTCTCTGCTGGTTTGTGAGTATTTGCAAAGTGCATTTCTATTGAATGTTAATATATATTCCTCACAAGTAGTACGTATGCTTATTGCTGTAAAAGCAAATTCTATATATGCAACGAATTCAATAAACATTGTTTCATGTATAAACTGTGTTTGTATCAAATTCATTTAGAGTGCCACTTCAAATTATATACACCCAAGTCTGGGTAGAAGTGAGCTATACTCTGTAAAGTCTTACGTCAAGGCCCGGGTTCGAGCAATCGAACCAACGACGTTCCGCACGGCAGATTCTAATTCCCCCAATCCAACTCCAGAACTAGTGGGCTCTTATTCTTTAAAGTGGAGGGTTGTTGTTGTTGGACGAACTTTAAAATCGATCCCGAGATTAGCTCTGTTCTTTTTTCTTCTGCTTTTTTTTTCAATTACCCTTTTGAGCCCCACTAGGCTGTTTACGCTTCATGACAGTATTTATGACAATAATAAGTAAAGCATAATATTGCTTTTAATATATTAAGTATCTATAGGCCAAACACTTAGAAAGTGTCCTACTCGGAGTACCTGAGCGAGAGAGGAGATGGATAGAGTGGGCAGAGCACAGCATGATTCAACCCACTACCTCGCCGATCCCCTCAAACCTACAGTAATCCCTCGTCTCAGGCTACGGCCGTACGAGCGTTTTTTCCCCGCAGAAACGCAGCGGGAAAACATGCACCAAAATATAGATAAGCTTCTGTAACATAGGGGTGACCAAACGCAGCTGTTTTTTTTCCCGCTAGCAGGGGGAGTTATCTGTCGCGTTCTCAAGGTCGCCCGCTGGAGGATGGAACCAGACCTATTTTTCTAGCGGCTTGTGTAGATTTTCAAGCTGCGGGAAAAGAAGTAGCTTGGAAAAAACGCTCGTGTGTCCGTAGCCTTACGCGGTTTTGCTTACCCGCGGTTGTATTCATACCATCCCTCCTTGACGCGAGCTAAGGTCTCATTTTTCCGCGGTTCGAAAGCGGAAAAGAAGGATTCGCAAGCCAATGAGGTTGATGACCTTTCACTTTATGTATATGTACAACCGTACTGTTTTCTAAAAACAATAACGTTCTCGTCTGATTAAAAAAATTTCCTAAAAATTTATGTAATTTTTTTGCAATAAAGTTAGCATTCAATTTTAAAAAGGCCCCTGTCGTGGGGCCTCTTAGTAAGTGGTGCCCGGGGCGGACCGCCCCCACCTAGGTCCGCCACTGGGCTCCATTTTGCAATCCGATTTCGCCAGAACACACCGCCTCCGAACATCTTCGTAGCTATAATATCCTTTTTAAAACTTCCTTATTTGGCTATTTTACGATTATCCTTCCCGCTAAGCTAATATATTGCAGACATGCAAGGAGCGACAATTAATAAACGAGACTGGCGCTACTTTGAAAGCATTCAAGCATGAGCGACCATGATGATGCATGCGTGTTAGAACAACCAAGAACAAGTTAGAACCAGTTAGTACAAGTTACGTTGCATACGCTTCACGTGCCTCAAGCTTTAACCGAATTCAGTCATTAAGTAACTTTTCAATGTGTAACATTGAAAAGTTACTTAATGACATATTGCTTTAATTTCATGTAATAAGTGAACTTTCCAAGTTCAGGTGAGGAGGATGTTAAATATTCTTTAACTGTTGCCAGGAGAGGGCGCAGAAAGCAATCTCTGACTGCTATAAAAGTAGGAGTCACGTGCTCTATTCTCTCTAAACTTGCCAATTGAAATCCAGCTTACAGACAGCCATTGACTCCACCCCCATCAGCATATCAACTCGAAGACCCAGAAGACAACCAATCAAAACTGCCCATTTTCACCCTCCTATGTACAGACCAGAAATCTCTTTGCTTCACTTTTTGTGAAGCAATTCCTGAACTTTTGACGTCACTTAGCGAACTTTTTCTACTTCTGAACAATTCCAGCTCTTCGTTGCTACTTTTATGAAAAATCTGAGTTTGAAGGCGTTGGCCTAGGCAACTCAGTTAGAACACTTGTCCTATGGTCCCATGGAACGGGGAGTTCGAATGTTTGTTTCATGTGATGCTTGATAGTAAGGTTCGGCACCTAATAATAGCCACAGTTTAGAAATAAAGTTGTTATGTTTCACGAGTCTACAGCATTCTAGTTTCTTCATCAACTGAACCACGAATTCTACAAAAGGAGGAAAGGGCAAACATTAAGTTTTGTTTCAAAATTGGAAAAACTGCCACTGAAACTCACAACTTGATGAAGAAAGTATACGATGATAATACACTATCTCGTGCACGTGTTTTTTAATGGTTCGCTAGATTTCGTGATGGCCTGGAGGAGCTGAAACACGACGAGCACACGGGACGATGATGCACAATGAACCTGAAAATGATGGAAAAAGTCTTGAACATTAACTAAGGAACAAATCGCCTAAGTTTTGCAGCGTCTGATCGAAAGAATCCGTCAAATACTTCCACAAACTCATGAAAAGGGAGTTGGCACTTACTGCATGATAATGCCAGGCCGCACAAAGCAGGTCTTGTCAAAGAATTCTTAGCTAGTAAAGGGATTGTGGGCATAGGCGTAGTAGCGTCGGGGGAGACACGGGGAGGGCACGTGACTCCCCAACTTAACTTGAAATAAATTAAAACGTTGATAGAAGTTTAGTTAAAAAATCGGAAAATTGTAGAAAACTTTTAAGAAAGTTGGTCTTTTCCCGCTTTTTCAAACGCCGTACGTTTCAGACGTGTCACGCCGTATACGCCAACGTGCATCTGTCCGATGGAGCATAAAACGTGCCCCCCCCCCCCAACTTAACTTGAAATAAATTAAAACGTTATTAGAAGTTTAGTTAAAATCGAAAAATTGTAGAAAACTTTTAAGAAAGTTGGTATTTTTCCTCTTTTTGAAACTGTGAAACTGAAGATTCCGATTATGTCTTTAGCCTTAACATAATTTTTAACAATGATATGATCCATAACAAAAATTCGATGCTATATTTTTTTTCTCATTCTATTTATATTATATATTTTTTTCTCATTGTATAACTTTTGAATACTTTACTCAAACATCAATTCTATTGTTATTCAATTTATAAAAATCATACTATTTCATATTTTAAGGACCGTCCGGCAGTCAATGAGGAGGGCCTTAACTGAATTCAATTCGTGCCCCCTCAAAAAAAAAAAAAAAAAAAAAAAAAGTTAGAAGCACACTTTGCCCATGATTGTGGGACTTTATAACTTTCCCTATTCCCCAAATTTGTCTCCATCAGACTATTTCCTCTTCCGAAAGGGGAAAACAAATCTGAAAAGACACAGATTTCAGAATATAGAGGACATCAAAAAGAACGTAACAGCCGAACTTAGAAGGGTTAATACAAAGGATTTTAAAGCATGTATCCAAAGCTTGTATGAGCGCTGCTGTAAGTGTATATCCTCAGAAGGTAACTACTTTGAAAATTATTCAATAGTTTTGCCAGAAATGTGTCTTGTATTTGTTAAATTGTTCCTTTCTCGTTTATTAATTGGCGCACCTTGTATATGCCAATATGTATAATCCGTCTTAAATGATCTCTGGAGCGGATAATTTATACGCAATAAAGTTTACTGCGATATTATAGTTTAAATATTATAATTCGGAAGTGAGGGATGAAGAGGTAAGTTATAAAATCTTAATGCTGTTGTGTACTAACCTTATTGGATTTGCTCACCTCAATGTTGACCTATGGAGAAAATGTGTCCAAGGATTGCCGACTTTAATGGAAAGATTTTTTTAAATCGTACTTTGTAATAGAGAAAGAAATTTTACACCTTGGGGCATTTTTCGTTTTTAAAAACAATGCAGATAATATTTTTAAATTTAAATTATTCGGGAGGGGGGATATGGTCTAATGTGTTTTAAATGTTCACAAATTTCTTTGGTGTACGACATTTATAAACGAATTACGTTGCAAGGTACAAAAACGTTCAGTCTATAAAAAAAAAAAAAAATTATCGAATTATCTTCATTTATGTAGCTGTCAATAGCAGACATATTTTCTCCATAGCTTAACATCGAGGTGAGCGAATCCAATAGGATTATCACACAGCAGCCTTAATGGAAAGAATTAGTTTCTACAAGAGCAAGTCATTCAAGAAATTACTAAAAAGAAAAAAAATCGCTTTATGAGAATCATATCAAATTGGCGATTTCCCATGGCGACAATGGACTACAAAATACCTGTTACGTCAACTCATACATTTAAGAGTCTTACTTTACAAAGTGTCGTAAAATATTTATTGCAAAAAGCATGTTTTACAGGAGCAGAGAAGTCGATCGTAAAGGTTTTTAGAGCATAAAATTCGATCTAAAAGATTTTATTTCAAGTATAAACCTCGATTTCAGATATCGTAGAGTATAAAAGGCGCAACAGATGACAAATTGGCAGAGTTTGTTTTAGACTATCAACCTATGCTTACATGTCTAGATGGATATCTCAAAGTACCATAAGGCCGTCTGCACACGGAGCAACTCAAAAGAAACTGATAACCGACTCCAATCACAAACCAGTCCGTGATGAGTCGTAACCTATGTAATTGAATGGAGCCACGCACACGGTGCAACTGGTTACAAACCCGTCAGGACGGGTTTGTAACCAGTCGCGTGGCTCCATTCAATTACATAGGTTACGACTCATCACGGACTGGTTTGTGATTGGAGTCGGTTATCAGTTTCTTTTGAGTTGCTCCGTGTGCAGACGGGCTTAGAGTTTTTCCTATCCACTTTTCATGGGTGTGACGAGCAAAAAAGATTCTTAACTACACAAATAGCATTGTTTGTTTCCACCATAGTTATGAGTTAGGTTTTCATTGACTATCATTTAACTGACGAGTAAATAAAATGAGGGGCTATGTGGTCATTCATCAACTGAACCGGATTATATGCAAGCGTAACCGCATGAGCGCAGTTTTGAGGAGAATATAAAAATTGTATTTATAAAAGTTGTTTTATGGCTTAAGACTGCTGTGTACTAACCCTATTGGATTCGCTCACCTCAATGTTAACCTATAGAGAAAACGTGTCTACAATTGACAGCTACATCAATGCCGATAATCCAATGAAAATGGTATTTCAGATAGCCTCCACTTTTCTGAACCTTACAGCACTATTCATTTCATTTGATAAATTTCTTCCACCGAAGGAATTCAGGAGAGTTTAAAACACACTACACTAGATTCTTTTCCCGAATAATTAAAATTTTAAAATATTATTTGAATTTTTTTTAAATGCCCCAAGGTGTAAAATTTCTTTCTCTGTGACAGAGTACAAAATTTTTTAAGAAAAATCTTTTAATCCAAGTCGGCAATCCTTGGACACATTTTCTCCATAGGTTAACATTGGGGTGGGCGAATCCGATAGGGTTAGTACATAGCAGCCTTAAGACCTACTGTCCGACCACAGTACGAAGAACCACGGTTGGCACGGTTGGCCAAGACGATTCTATTCACGCTGTAGGTAAGGCTGCTGAGGAAGGAGGGGGAAAAGTCTCGTATTCTCTCGACATTCTTTAGAATCGGTTACTAACTGCGCTTGCTTGCTTTTTCCTCGTCTGTTATTTTGATTATTATATTAAAATTACTGGATTCTTTACCCAACACAACTGCTCGGAATAAGCCGTTCCGTAGTGATTGTAAACGTATAATACACAATGTAATTAAATTGTGTGATAAAGAAGCACTAGAAGGAAATGTTATTGTTCCACTTTCGCAATCCCTAAAGAGAGCTAGTGAGATGACCGAGATATCAATGTCCAGAGTAAAAAGAATACGCAGAGAAGCAAAGGGTAAAGAAACTCCAAAATTTGAATCTCCGAGGAAACGTCAGAAAAAAAGAACCACCGAAAACGTACATTTAGATAATTTTGATTGTGATGTAATAGGAAAATATCCACTCCTATAACACTCCTATTTTTTAAATAGATTTGCTTCTTTCTTTTATTATTTTGAAATTAGTATTCACATATTCGATCAAAAATAAAGTTTTAAAAAATAACTTTAAAATTGCGGACAAAAAGCTGTCTGAAATATATTCCGTATTTCATGAGCAAACACATCCGAAAATATGACGTTTTCCCCTATTTTCTAAGTAGACTAGCTTTTCTCGCGCATGCGTAACAGCTTCCAGGGACCTTGCTTCAGTGGTCGGACAGTACTACTTTTCCCAGAAAAACTATTATATTTGGCGATGTTTTCCTTAACAAATCCTCGCCAAGTAATCCCAAACCTCATGATGCAGTGCACCTTATAAACCCCATCTATGCATGTAAGCTTTCCGGTGTAACCTTTTCATCTATAGATGAATACTTTGAAAAAAGATTTTTTTTAAATACTGTAATGATTCTTCTGAGGAAATAATGCAAATATTTCTTTATTAACGATGAAAAATATACTCTTTTATTCCTAAGAAATATAAAAGACAGAAAAAAAATTCAAATCCCGTCTCGATTCAACTTGAAATGAATACAAAAAAGTTCCGGAAACCGCCTCGTTTGCATAATGCCCCCGAAGCGATAAAACTTTCTTCGGGTAACCGAGAAAAAAAATAAGCGAATATTATAAATAGTTTTTTTGCATAAACTGAGGGATATATTTCCATCTGTGGACTGCTATATACGCCCATTTTCGTCCAGAAAGAAGCGTTTATGATGATTCATTATGTTCCCGTGAAAGTGGTGTGTTAGTTATAGAGACTATGCATATAAAAGAGGTTTTATTTTCACATTTAAATGGTTATGAACTTATGTAGCCGTTGATGTATCACTGTGTCTTAGTTTACATCTGGGGGGCTACGAGCAAGGAAGTGGAGTTAAACTTTTTTCAAGATATATTAACGTTGTTGTTGTTTGTTCTAATGCCCCCCGACCAGGAGTATTCCAGACCAGTCCATTCAGACTAGCGGGTTGAGGGATGAAGCTCTGGTTTATAATGCCACTACAAGTGCCGGAGTCCGATTTAGATAGATGCCACCTCAATTTTAACCGAGCGCCCCCGAGGGTGACATCTGCGGGGGATCGTACCCTCCCCCACCCTCTCTGACTTCATAGAGGGACTTTCCGGCAGGGGCGGTTCCAGTTCAGAGTTGTTTTTATTTTTTTGGGGGGGGGGGCAACATCGGCTTTTAGGGTTATATATATATATATATATATATATATATATATATATATATATATATATATATATATATATATATATATATATATACATGTATGTATATACATATATATATATATATATATGTATATACATATATATATACATATATATATATATATATATATATATATATATATATATATATATATATATATATATATATATATATATATATATATATATATATACATATATATATACATATACATATATATATATATATATACATATATATATACATATATATATATACATATATATATATACATATATATATATATACATACATATATATATATACATACATATATATATATACATACATATATACACTCAAGAGCCAAAACATTATGACCACCTGTCAATAACGAGTTGGCCCACCTTTGGCGCGCAACACAGCTTCAACCCGCCTTGGCATGGATGGCACAAGTCCTTGGTAGCTGGCCGGAGACAGATTGTACCAGATGTTTAAGCAACGGTCACGCAAATTCGAGATATTGCGAATTGGTGGTCTTTGAAGTCTAAGCTGCCGTCCCATGACATCCCAAATGTGTTCTATCGGATTGAGATCCGGTGAGCTAGGCGGCCAGGACATTAACTGGAATTCAGCATCATGTTCCTGGAACCACTCCAACACAATTTTAGCCTTGTGACACGGGGCGTTGTACTGTTGGAACATTCCATTTCCAGCTGGAAAAACAAAGGCCATGTAAGGGTGCAACTGGTCCGCAATGATGTTCAGATACCCTGTAGCATTCATGGTCTGCTCTACCACAACCACGGGTCCCAGAGACGCCCAAGAGAACGTCTCCCAAAGCATAATACCGCCACCACCGGCCTGTGTATGACCTACTGTATATTGAGGGAGCAACAGTTTGCCTGGAAGACGGCGTATCCTGACACGGCCATCGACGTGATGAATGACAAACCGTGATTCATCTGACCAGGCAACTCTCTCCCACCGATACATGGACCAGTCGCGATGTTCCCGGGCCCAGCGCAGGCGCAGTTGGCGATGACGCTTGGTCAGCAAAGGCACACGAGCGGGGCGTTTGCTGCGTAGCCCCATATCCAACAGTGCCCGCTGAACAGTGTGCTGCGATACTATGCTACTTGGCCCTGCATTGTATTGGGCTGCCAGCTGAGCCACTGTCTGGCTCCGGTTTTGCTTCACCATGCGAGACAGTCTCCGACGACCTTTTTCTTTGATAGCGTGTGGACGTCCAACACCATGTCGTCTACTGCTGGTTTCACCGTCCTTCATACACTTTGCATAAGTACTAACAACTGTAGGTCGCGAACAACCCACGAGTCGTGCAGTTTCGGAAATACTTCTTCCGAGCCTTCGAGCCATTACAATCTGCCCTCTATCAAAGTCGCTTAGATCCGCAGCCTTTCCCATCACACACAGAAGTAAGTGAAAGAATGATTCTTCAGACTCTCCAGCAGCAGTTAAATACCACTTCCACCTGATCACGTGCCTTCCACGTCATCCAGGCGAATTCATTGCAAAATGTAGGGGTGGTCATAATGTTTTGGCTCTTGAGTGTATATATACATACATATATATATATACATACATATATATATATACATACATATATATATATACATACATATATATATATATATATATATATATATATATATATATATATATATATACATATATATATATATATATATATATATGTGTGTGTGTGTGTATATATACATATATATACATATATATATATATATATATATATATATATATATATATATATATATATATATATATATATATACATATGTATATACATATATATATATATATATATATATACATATATATATATATGTATATACATATATATATATATATGTATATACATATATATATATATGTATATACATATATATATATATATATGTATATACATATATATATATATGTATATACATATATATATATGTATATACATATATATATATATATATATATATATATATATATATATATATATATATATTTATAAACATAGTCGCATTTTAAATTTAAACTCATTTAGTATTAGGTATACGATAATATAAATTTAGTCTATGATAAAAAAAAAATACGCCGTAGCTTTTTTTTTGGGGGGTGGGGGGGGAAATTGCCCCTACTAACCCCCATTGGAGCCGCCATTGCTTTCCGGTCTACGTATTTAACGTGCCCACATCCGTCCTAGACACGGGGGGTACTTAACGGTGTTTGTCGTGATTCGATCCGAGCACCCTCAGCACCGAAGGTCGACGCGCTACCTCTAGACTACCCCGGGCCCTATGTATTAAAATGAAAGTGCATAGCAAATGCCACAAACTCCAATTCTTGCTTTCTCTTTCAGGTTGTGGAACTGACGTGGTGGCCCCTGTTCCGAGATTCTTTTTTCTATTCTTGCACAGTCATCATACTGATTGCGGTAAGTTGTCAACCAGTACGAATGCATTACAAAGACTAGACAGAAACGTGTGCTCTCTTAGCTCTTTTAACGGAACACGCTGTCTTTCACTAGATATCTGGAATGAATCAATTCCCAATAAATCGATTGAAATGAATTCGATCAGTATAACGACATTTTCACGTGACGGATCATGAAGTTTGTATAAGCCTCTTTGACGTCAAAGCTATCGAGATATTTCGATTCGTTCGGGTGGTGACAAACGTCATGTTCTCGGCGTTCGAATGTAGTTTCTAGATACATTGACATATGTTATCCTCAGCCCCGGGTATTCTCAACTCATGTTAATGGCTTTGGTCGATTATGTTCCAAATTTAGCCGGATTGTTAGTTTTGGTACATTCGACTGCTTATAAAAACTGACCTTGTGGAATTCCTCATGGTTTTAAGTCATTGAACACCACCATTTCAGATTTTCTACTTTTAATTACGGGTACGAGCACATTACAGAGGAAAACGCATACAGAACGATATACCTGGGAGGGGGGGGGTCGAAAAATCGGAAAAAACTTTAAAAATTCATAAAAACCGGAAAATTAACCAAAATAAAAAAAGGATTGCAGGGTTAGCATAGATAGGTCACGGGATTTTTTTTTTTGAGGATGAAAAAAAAAATAACTCAAAAAACAGCCGACAAGTAGCACTGACTTACACAAGTCAAGGAAAATATACGCAAACTAGCTGAAAACCCGCACTTCGCTACGGAGTACATTCAAATTAAATACAATGGTCAATGTAGTGCGTTGTATGTCAGTCAGTAACTAATGCCAAATATATATATACATATATATATATATATATATATATATATATATATATATATATATATATATATATATATATATATATATATATAATATATATATTATATATATATATATATATACTAGCTGAAAACCCGCGCTTCGCTACGGAGTACATTGAAATTAAATACAACGGTCAATGTATGCAATTAATTCAAAAAAAAAAATATATATATATATATATTTATAATAAATACGACGATCAATGTAAAAAAAACATATTTATAAAAAAATCGTAAGGGATATTTTTATAGACAAAATGAAGTCCAATCGTCTGCCGCATTAGCAAGAAAAAAATATTTTATTGCCTATTTTTTTTTTGCACGTGACGATAAATTTATTTAAACTACCAGAAAAAGAAATCACGTGATCGGCATTTGATAAATTAAATTCTAAAAATTAATCTTTAAAAATTCACCAAAAATCAGGAAATGGAGGTAAAAATTCGAAAAAAATTTCATTTTGAAGGAATTTTTATGATCTTTCTCGTGATATAAATTTTATAACCCTCAATGTATTATTTTAAATGCAAACGTAAAAAAAGTTTAAAAAACAGCTTAAAAATTTAATTTAAAAAAATCTAAGAAGAATTTTTGAAAAATCTTTCTTAGTGCACCCCTACACTATTAGAAGAATCGCCATGCAAAATTTCAGCCCTTTAGGTCCAGCGGTTTGGTCTGTGCGTTGTATGTCAGTCAGTCAGTGAATGAATGAATGAATGAATGAATGTGTCAGTTACGGAACTGTTTTATATATATACTAGCTGAAAACCCGCGCTTCGCTACGGAGTACATTCAAATTAAATAAAGCGGTCAAAGTATACAATTAATGACAAAAAAAAACCCAACAAACTATATTTATAAAAATTATCGTAACAGATATTTTTATATACAAAATAATGTAGAAGAAAATATTCAAATTAAATTAATAGAACATGCTAAACCATATACTACAGTTTAAGGAACATATCTTTTACTGTTAATATTTTTTGGATAATATCCAATCGTCTGCTGCATTAGAAAGAGAAAAAAATATTTTTTTGTCTATTTAGTTGTTACGCACGTGACGATAAATTTATTGAAAGTACCAGAAAAAGAAATCACGTGATCAGCATTTAATAAATTAGATTCTAAAAATTAATCTTTAAAAATTCACCAAAAATCAGGAAATGGAGGTAAAAATTCGAAAAAAATTTCATTTTGAAGGAATTTTTATGATCTTTCTTGTGATATAAATTTTATAACTGTCAATGTATTATTTTAAATGCAAACGTAAAAAAAGTTTAAAAAGCAGCTTAAGAATTTAATTTTAAAAAATCTAAGAAGAATTTTTCAAAAATCTTTCTTAGTGCACCCCTACACTATTAGAAGAATCACCATGCAAAATTTCAGCCCTTTAGGTCCAGCGGTTTGGTCTGTGCGTTGTATGTCAGTCAGTCAGTGAATGAATGAATGAATGAATGAATGAGTCAGTTACGGAACTGTTTTATATATATAGATATATATATATATATATATATATATATATATATATATATATATATATATATATATATATATATATATATATATATATATATATATATATTTACAATAAATACGATGATCAATGTATACAATTGATGTAAAAAAAACAAAAAAATATATTTATAAAAAAATCGGAACGGATATTTTTATAGACAAAATAATGTAGAAGAAAATATTCAAACAAAATCTAATAGAATACTAAAGAATATAGTACAGTTAATATAGTACAGTTTGAAGAATATATCTTTTACTGTATTTTAATATGTCCAATCGTCTGCCGCATTAGCAAGAAAAAAAATTAATTTTTTTTTGTCGATTTAGTTTTTATGCACGTGACGATAAATTTATTTAAAGTACCAGAAAAAGAAATCACGTGATCAGCATTTAATAAATTAAATTCTAAAAATTAATCTTTTAAAAATTCACCAAAAATCAGGAAATGGAGGTAAAGATTCGAAAAAGATCTCATTTTCAAGGAATTTTTATGATCTTTTTCGTGATATAAATTTTATAACCCTCAAATTATTATTTTAAATGCAAACTTAAAAAAATAGTTACTAAAACAGCTAAAAAATTTAATTAAAAAAAGTCTAAGAAGAATGTTTCAAAAATCTCTCTTAGTGCACCCCTACACCATAAGAAAAATCGCCATGCAAAATTTCAGCCCTTTAGGTCCAGCGGTTTGGTCTGTGGGTTGTATGTCAGTCAGTGAGTCAGTTACGGAACTGTTTTATATATATAGATAACCAAAAGAATGTTTCTAAATCATTTATTACAGTAGTAGGTGTTCCACGTGACCACGGGGGATAAGGCATTGCAGGCTAGTCACAAATCCAGCAACGGCAGAGTGCAGCAGGTCCGGATGTAGACATGACACCTCTCGGCGGATCGCGGAACAACGGTGAACTGGTTGTGGATTAGGAGAGCACGTTCTTAAAACCGTCTCATTTGCATATTTCCACAGAATTCGCTCGTACCAGCGCCATCTGTCGGCTGTTTTTTGAGGGATTTTTTTCCTGTCTTATAAAAAATCCCGTGACCTAGAGATGCTAACCCTGCAAACATTTTTTATTGTGGATATTTTTCCTGTTTTTATGAATTTTTAAAGTTTATACGGACTTTTTGCCCACCCGGTACATAACAATTAGATTATATTACAAGACATGCGTGTCGACACGCTTTGCTGAACTCCCAGCCTGAACTAGATGGCGCTAGCAGTCAGTGAGAATTACAATTAATATCGTCCCAGTCGGTGAAAATTGAAGTTAATAGCATCTGTCACAACCTCAATTATATTGAAAACTAGAAGGTAACCCGTCATTTTGACGTCATAATACTAATAATGACGTCATAATGGAAAAAGTATATGAAAGTTAAAAAATATCCCGAATTATCTAACAATATTGCATTTAATCCACACCTTGTAAAAGCAAACCCTTTCATTATTTTTTATTTATTTAGTTTTTCATGCGATTAGAGTAGTAGACTGCCATCCAGTTTTTTACAGCTCACTACGCGATATGAATACTTGAGCTACTTGAATCATTCACATTCAAGTTTGTTTACTTTCAGAATTCATCGCAAAAGTAAACAGATTTTTAAAAACTGTTAAATATACAGCTAAAAGCATCCAATTCTTTTTAGTTCTGAATGTTTAATAGAAAAATAGGCTGAACAAATGTGATTTGATGGCGAAGATATTAGTTTTTAGGTAAGAAAAAATTCTAATCCACATCTGAAATTGAAATTAAGCCTAACCGGCTGTTTGTTTACTGAGGGCTTCAATTGAAAGATGAGTACAGCCCGGAAGTGTTATACAGAGACAACGGCTATTATATATATAATAATTACCACACGGTAAAGTATTTGATAATAGTCTCGGTTTATTAATTTAGTGGTTATATTCGTTGGTAAGTATTCTCATTTTTGTTGTTGTTGTCGTTGTTGTTGCTTATGTCACTTGACCGACAGCAACATCAGATCAAGTCCCAAAGGCTATGGGCGATGAAGGTGCGGCTCCTGTTTTGACTGGCACCACAAGGGTCGGAGTCCGACTTGGCCAAAGGACCAGTCCCGAGTCAAGTGACGAGACCAGAACACTTGACCCCGCACATCCAGAGGTAATTTTGAGAACTTGGAAGACATTGCAGCCACGGCAGATTTTACGTGCACCAGCCACCATTAGTGTACACGGCAGTGGATTTGTCAGCGACGAGCATCGAACCAGTGACTTTCAGATCGCTGTCCTTGCCAACTGGGCCACTGCGCTCTATTCTCATCTTTATTTGTTATGATGTAAATGTAGGTTTGGAAGTTGTTATTCATAAAGCTCGCAAATTTGGTATTGCATATAAGTCAAATTTCTTCTGAATCAGAAGGTTAGGTAAAGAGCATACATTTAAGTATACTCCAAATCTGGGTGAAAGTTTTAATTTTAGGCTCTCTGAACTGTACCGGACGTTTGATTCAAAAGAACTGTTAACATCACATTCCTCACCATCAGTGTTACTCAATAAAACAATTTTTAACCAATCAGAGAGCTTAATACGTTCAGTCTCAAAGTTATTGAAGTATGTGATTGGTTGAAATTTTTTTTTCATTCGAGTAACGCTGAAGTTGACGGATGTAATGCGCACAGCCCATAAGGACTTACCAAGTCCGTTAGTGTGAGCGTTACTCCGTTAGTGTGAGCAGTATTGACATATTTTAAACCAATCACAGACCTTAACAGTTTCGTTAAAGCTGACGCTGACGGACGGGCGTCCGTCAGCGTCATATTACTCATATTTGACCAATTACAAACCTCCAAACGATTAGCCACGAAACTGTTGAGGTCTGTAATTGGTTTAAAATATGTCAATACGAGTAAGGGCCTGTTCACATAGGAGTCCGTTGCGTTGCGTTAAGGGAAAGATGACGTTGAGACGAAAATAAACAAATCATAGGCGTTAAAAATTTCATTGCTAATCGTTTGGAGGCAAATGATTGGTTTATTTTCGTCTCAACGTCATCTCTTCCTTAACGCAACGCAACGGACTCCTATGTGAACAGGCCCTAACTCTCACGCTAATGGACGCAGTGTTGATAGGTCCTTACGGGCTGTTCACAATACATCCGTCAACGTCAGCGTTACCAGTCTCGAAAAATTTTCAACCAATCACACAGTTCAGCAACTTCGGGGCTCATTGTTTAGAATTCTCTGAATGGTTAGCAAAATTTTAACTGGTCTCACAGTTAAACCTCTTTATAGTTAAGCATGTTGAGCTTTGCGATTGGTTGACCTTTTTTTTTTTTTAAATTCAAGTAACACTGATGTGAACGATTGTGGGGTAAAAAACCCCAGCCAATCCGCGAGCTCGCAGCTCTAGGAACTGAAAAATCCTCAATTACTTTCAGGAATATTTTGGGACTTTCCCAAACTGGGAACTAATTTCATGATTACTTGAGATTTTTTTTCAGCAGTGTACAGCCACCGTATACTGTATTGACATGCCTCTCTTGTCTCTTTCCTAGATCATATTCGACAGCGAGATCACGTGGTACGAATCTCTGATCATGATGCTGATCTACGGTCTCTACATAGTCCTCATGAAGTGAGTTGTGGCCGTTTTATTCTATCTAACGCTGCGTGAGGCCGTCTGCACACGGAGCAACACAAAAGAAACTGATAACTGACTCAAATCACAAACCAGACAGTGATGAGTCGCAACCTATGTAATTGAATGGAGCCACGCACACGGCGCAACTGGTTACAAACCCGTCCGGACGGGTTTGTAACCAGTTGCGCCGTGTGCGTGGCTCCATTCAATTACATAGGTTGCGACTCATCACTGTCTGGTTTGTGATTTGAGTCAGTTATCAGTTTCTTTTGAGTTGCTCCGTGTGCAGACGGGCTTAGAGTTACTCAACAAATCTGATTCTTATCAAAAAGAGGTTGTAAAAGGTTTAAAAAAGGGGAAGCAATACATATTGCGCCAAGAAACCCTGCGGGAAAAAATATCTTCCGAATTTTGCTTCATAAAGATTGGCATTTTTCAGTTAGTAATATGTATAATAAGGGGATTGTTAATAATTATTGTTATGGTCGTGATTCTAGAATATTAGTACATTACGTTAAACATAAAGGAATAAAACAAGAAATCACCACACACTCTGAATAAATGACACTTTATTATTGAATGCATGAACTAAGAGAGCTCATAATGATTTACACGTGGGCATCACATCTTTCCTCAAAGGGCCGGGAAACATTAGGATTTCTTGAATCCATTAACATCTGCGTTAATTCTGTACTATATGCGTACTTGTAGAAAGCTATCTAACACGTGCGAAGGAAATTTGCTCACAGAATATCGATTTATTTCTTCATCGGTATTTTGAAGATTGATTATTCTTTTTATGCCACATGTGCAGCCACGTGGTTCAGAACCATTTCTCTACAAGTAGATGGATGGGCTCTCTCGCCGAAGAATTCGCGAATATTGACTCCACGTACAGTTCTTGAGCCGAAAATTCAAAGATCGCCGCTTCTTTTCTGTTGCCATCGTTATTATCCGAACTTTGTAGTCGGGGAATGTCAGTGCGCGCGCATTCATTGACGCGCCACTGCTTTGAATCGAACGAGCAGGAGAAAAGTTGGGTGCAAACCAGTTCCGGCTAGTTTTAAGTCGATGTTTCGGAACTGGTTTTATGTCGATGTTTTCATAACAGGGATTTATAAGATCCATTTAGCAACTGGATTACAGCTGCGTTTAATATCGGTGAATTTTACACTTCCATCCCTTTTTACCCCGATTGTTTGAATATACATTCCGAAATTCGTTGGTTAGAAGCAGGGCCCGGTTTAGAAAATTCTTGACTATAGGCACAACTCGGGATGAGAGCCCCCTAAGACTGATGTGGGCGTAAAAATTTCCAAAATTGACACACAAAAAAATAATCATGAATCATTGAGAAAATACCATTTTACCAAGAATAGGCTATTTCAAGCGTAGATGCCTAGAACATTATCAAATAACAAAAAGCAATACAACATATTAACTTCATCATTAAAGCATTAATACAATGCAACCAGAAAAACTTATTAATCCCTTATATACACTATAACATACACAAATATGATGAACTATGCATAAAACTATACATATGATGAACCAATCAATCAAATTTGAAAGAATATATTAAAAAAATTGCTATTAAGAAAGGTAAAATTTTTAAAAAATGAATTGGGAATGTTTTCTTTTCTTTTTTTTTAAATAAAAATTTTGGGGGGCCCTATTTGGCCCGGGCCTAATGGAAAATCAGGGCCTGGTTAGAAGTAATTGTATAAACCGTTTCATTTCCTGATGTGGCGTAGTTTACATCCTGCACTCAGCTCAGTGTCGCATTGAGCAGTTCCTCTCTAAATAACTAACTCATTTGTGATTACTACGAAAATTACTTCTTAATCCACTCTCTGTTAATGTTATAGTGGGCTTAACAACTGACATCGCAAATTTTTAATTCCAACGTTAAGCTACGGGGAATTCACTCCATGTTTAACATTCTTGTCAAAAATCATCTCGGGGTTTTTTTTTAAATCAAAGTTCACATTCTAAGAATGCTAAAACTACAACGCACGAACATTTAATTACAGGACATAGCAGAACACTCTACATGCTGACACAAGAGAAACAAATTAACAGAAAACATGAACACCGGAAACATGGTCACATGACATAGTTGGTGCTGAAAAGAAAACTCTATTTGTGTGTGGGAGGGGAGAAGTAAGCAGTCCGTTACCCATGGTATTTTCCTAACCTAATATTAGCAAATGGGTATTTTTTAATTCTGTTTTCAGTCTTTTGTAGTGGACTTTCTAATGCCGCGCGCCTGTTTATCAATAATGTTTTGTTTATATTAAACTTTAAAAAAATAGCTTTAATTTTGTAGCTATACACTTCGACATTTTAATTCCTGTTACAATTCAACTTCACAAAATAGTTAAAATTTTAAAAACTGCGTCTGTTAATTTAATCGTCTTCCTCCTTAAGTAAGAAAACAGAATTCAAAAATATGCATTTTCTAAACTGTGGTTAGCAAACTACGGAGTAAATTGTAAATACTACTGTTTTGCATTCTTAAGGCTGCCGTGGCGAAGGTTTGTTAAGGAAAACATAGCCAAATATAATAGTTTTTCTGGGATAAGTAGGAGGTCTTAAGGCTGCTACTTTTCCCAGAACACCTTGTACTAACCCTATTGGATTCGCCCACCACGATGTTAACCTATGGAGAAAATGTGTCCAAGGATTGCCGACTTGGATCGAAAGAGTTTTCTTTAAAAATTGTACTCAGTAATAGAGACAGAAATTACACACCTTGGGGAAGTTTTCGTTTGAAAAAAAAAATGCAAATCTATATATTTAAGTTTCTAAGCCGACTTTTGGGGGCAGTCCGTGAGAGAAAACTACTGCATCTATTTACTTCATTTTGGTCTTAAACGAAAGATTGTCATCTGTAGATTTGTCAAATTTGGATTTTGTAACCACAATTTCTTTTAATTAGCGATAATTTAAAATTTAAAATTGATTTCTGCGCATGCTCAGTAGGGTGGAACGAAAAAAACTTTTTTTGGAATTTCAATATGCTCTAGTTTTCAAAAGTTGCCTTTTAACAAAATAAAGACGGAAATTAAATATTAGCGTAATTGATGCATGTCTTCAGTTCGCGCAAGAAGGGCAAACTTTTGGTTTTTATTAAATTTTTGACAACTTTCGCAATTATTTTGAAATTGAATACACTTGTAGTACAAAAAAGTAGCAAAATATGTAATTAAAACATTCTTTTTAGTCAGGATACCTGCAAAACTGATTATATAATACGTTTTACTTCATAAAAGGAGTACACATAAAGGCACTTAAGTACGAGGCACTTAAAAGTTACTCGGACATCACGGTGGAACGAAAAATATTTTTTTCGGAATTGCAATTTGCTCTAGTTTTCAAAAGTTGTCTTTTAAAATTAAAATTAAGAATACAGAATCTTTTTGCTCTACTAAAATATTTTCAAGTGCCGCAAAGGGCTTCAAAATGGATATTTTTATGAAAAAGTGATTATATTTGTATTTTTTATTAATTTCTTTTATAGTATATTAAAATAATGTATATTTTCTGTAAATAAAATATTCAAAATATGATATTTTGACAGAAAACTTGCATATTCTAAGTATTTCTAATTTTTAGATGCACATAACAGAACAACTGATTTTGTGGAATTTCGCGATTTTCATCATATTAATTTTACAGTAGCATATTCTTATAATACATATTGGAATGAAAGAAAAACAATTTTTAATTCACGGACCTCAGTTAAAGTAAACAAATCACACTTATTTAGAAAAATATTAATGTAATGTCTATTAAGGCAAAACGTTATTTTGAAAAAAATATTCATGTTTTTCAAAAGTCCATAATAATCACACATAGTTTCCATTACTTATTTCACTGACACATTGAATTGTTTTTTTTGTTTCAAATTTTGGCATTATCTTTTGAGAATGTATTTTTGTCTTTATATGCATCTCTTGCAGAAGTACCACGAACGAACAAGGATGACCAGGTAACTAATTTAACAATCAATTCTACTACCTGTGTGTGACATGGAATGTTGTTGAAGTCAATAATTTAAATGAATTGCCCCTACGTCACCTATTTTGTTTTCTAGATGGAAAAACTAAAGGTCCAAATGAATTTGGAGGAGAAATGGGTAAACAACTGAAAAACTGCTATGCACTTCCAGTGATTGAATTTTCACTTATTGAAAATAATATTCCATTACTAGAAATTAAGGATGATTTAAGTGTGGACCCAAAATATTTGTTAGAAATGTGTAATGCAATCTCTGTTGGAAAGTGCTCTTCTGATTTGTCCATGAGAAAACCAGGAAAATTTTGTCATTCACGATGGCTTACATTAGCAAACCGAATACTTCGCTTGTATGTGGGAACAGAATGTCCTGCAAAAAATCTCCGAATACTGACTGAGTACATTTTGAAAGTTTATGCACCAATTTGGTTTAACATAAAGCTGAAACCATCTTGTATCCGTGGATCGAAGCACTTGTGGAAACTTGTATGCTATTCACGTTACCTCAATCAGACTTTTAAAAATGTAATTGATCCTGTCATTCAAAGAAATGCATACTTTGCCGCTTCTGAAAATCTCCTCCTTTGTATGATATTAGACGATCGCAGTTATGTAAGAGAGCTTGGATTACGCCGAATTCTAAAAGCAAGGGCAAAAAATGAAGGAGGCATCAGAAAGAATTTAGCTCCACGTATAAACTTTGATGCCAAGGATTATATTGATATGATTGAATGGAATTATGTTAAAGTAACAGAACCTCCTATGACGAGGCATGTTTCTGATGACAAACAAAAGCAGTTTATAAAGGAAGCAAAAGAATCTGATCACGAGAAACAAATTATTGACATCAACAACATTCCATGTCACACACAAGTAGTAGAAAGGATTGTTAAATTAGTTACCGGGTCATCCTTGTCCGTTTGTGGTACGTCCGTTTTGCAAGAGATGCATTGATAAAAACAAAAATACATTCTCAAAAGATAATGCCAAAAGTTGAAACAATAAAACAATTCAAAGTGTCAGTGAAATAAGTAATGGAAACCATGTGTGATTATTATGGACTTTTGAAAAACATGAATATTTTTTTCAAAATAACGTTTTGCCTTAATAGACATTACATTAATATTTTTCTAAATAAGTGTGATTTGTTTATTTTAACTAAGGTCCGTCAATTAAAAATTGTTTTTCATTCATTCCAATGTGTATTATAAGAATATGCTACTGTAAAATTAATATGATGAAAATCGCGAAATTCCACAAAATCAGTTGTTCTGTTATGGCATCTAAAAATTAGAAATACTTAGAATATGCAAGTTTTCGGTCAAAATATCATATTTTGAATATTTTATTTACAGAAAATATACATTATTTTAATATACTATAAAAGAAATTAACAAAAAATACAAATATAATCACTTTTTCATAAAAATATCCATTTTGAAGCCCTTTGCGACACTTGAAAATATTTTAGTAGAGCAAAAAGATTTTGTATTCTTAATTTTAATTTTAAAAGACAACTTTTGAAAACTAGAGCATATTGAAATTCCGAAAAAAAAAATTTTGTTCTACCGTGATGTCCGAGTGTCTTTTAAGTGCCTCGTCCTTAAGTGCCTTTATGTGTACTATTTTTATGAAGTAAAACGTATTATATAATCAGTTTAGCAGGTCTCCTGACTAAAAAGAATGTTTAAATTACATATTTTGCTACTTTTTTGTACTACAAGTGTATTCAATTTCAAAATAATTGCGAAATTTGTCAAAAATTTAGTAAAAACCAAAAGTTTGCCCTTCTTGCGCGAATTGAAAACATGCATCAATTACTCTAATATTTAATTTCCGTCTTTATTTTGTTAAAAGGCAACTTTTGAAAACTAGAGCATATTGAAATTCAAAAAAAAGTTTTTTTCGTTCCACCCTAATGCTCAGTGGCATGTTGAAATCTGGCTTTAGAAACTCGGTGTTTCTGGGTATGCTCAGTGACATGTTTTAATGATAAATACGTCTCTCTCTGTCATTTATATTTTTAGATAATTATGTTTGTGAAATATAAGATTAAACCTGATGGAAATTGTTTATTTCGCGCTGTTTAATGAGCGATAATTTACAATTTAAAAAAATTGCTTTCTGCGCATGCTCAGTGACATTTTAAAATTTGGCTTTAGATACTCACTAAGCACGAGGCCGCTTAAACACATTAATTTGTTTCTGCGCATTATTATGATTTTCAACATTTGGCAATGATGTTCTGAGATTAATTTGTGTATTAGTGCACTTATTTACTATCTAGCCGTCATGTTTTGACGGGTACCAACTAGTAATAATTTTAAATTTAAATTGTTTTGGGGAAAAAAATCTAGTATTGTGTGTTTTAAACGCTCATAAATTCCTTTGGTGGACTCAATTTTTTAAAATGAATCGTGTTGCAAGGTGCAGAAAAGTTGAGGCTATCTTAAAATACATTTTTATTGGATTATCAGGAAGCATATTTTCTACCCACACTTGGATTCAGGTAGGGAGAGATTTAGAGCTTGCTGATTGGACGCACCGTTCCTTAACGTCATGGACCTCATTCCTCCATTTCTTTGCATTGCTCTGAAATTTGTAAAAATTTAGTGGCGCCATCTGTCTCTATAATTATAATTTAGATTACTTTCTGCATATGCATGAAATATTATTACATAGCAATTGATTCTTTAATTGCTGAAGACACAATGTTTTACCTCGATTTATGCGCTATTATACAAGTGTATTAAATTATTTCGTAATGCTAAATTTTCCCATACCATGTGATTATTAGAAATAATAAAGGTATAGTAGGATTTAAGAGCATTATAGGATTCAATAATAATAGATAATAGAATCACATAATACTTTTAAAAATTAAAATGTATAAAGTAAATTTACTGTGTATGATTGCTATACCAAAATTTCATTAAAAAAATAATAACAATACACAGTTTACATAAATTGCGTTGTAAGAGTGTTTTTTGCCAATTTTGAAAAAGATTTATGAGTTCATTAGAATTAAATATTTTATACTTACAAAATAGTTTTACTTTAATTCGTTATTTATTTAATCAATAAGTAAACTACAAAACAAACTTTATTAAATAATTAAAATAATTTTATTAAATAATCAAAATTACACTTACGAACAAACAAATCTTTCTCCACAAGGATTTGTATTTCTTGAATTCCAATTTGTATTCGTATTTTCTCCAAATTGTTTAAGGTGACTGCCTACGTTCGGAGCCAATTTTTTTTAAAAATTGTTTTTTTAAGGATTTTTTGGTCTTTTATGGTAAAATAGCATTTAAAAATAAAAAATAAAGTAAAAAAACAAAAAAACTTGCTTGTAAGTACCATACTTTTTTATAAATTGGTCAATTTGTAGTCATTTTTAATGAAATTTATCTAAAACGCCTATCACTGTGCACAAAATTCTAATGCTACTATTTTAATTTCCTCCTCACACATGATACATATAACAGTTATCTTCAAAATGACCCTCAATCTAAGATAAATTTTAAAATGCAAAAATAATACAGACAATTTTATGTTCCAATATGAAAATTTTCCCCAATTCGTCATTAGTTTCCTTATAAAAACAGCCCCAAACAAAAAACTATTTATTATACATCAATTATTGTGCGTCATCTCATTAACAATAGCATCTAAAACATTTCCTGAAAATTTCATCAAATTATATGCATTATTATGTGAGATATCATGATAACGGTAGAGATTTGTGCTAAAAAACATAATTCTGAGAAAAACGCATTTAAAGTTTTGAGTCACTTCAATTTTGTATCAGACGATGCTTTTAAAAATAGCTATAACTCTGCTTCTAATGAAATTTGTACAGTGAAAATCAAAACAGTTTTGAAAAGAGAAAAGATTGAATGACACGATTCTTGCAAAAAATAAAATTCACCAAAATAGTCAAAAAATGGTATTTTCAACGTAGGCAGTCACAACCCACTCCTTGCTCTCTTCTAAACTGCATACATTAGATCGAAGAAAAACTTTATTATTTTCATTTGACACAACCTCATTTTTAAATGAAATCGGAAGAATTTCTTCGGAAAATTCCGACATGTAGCAAGTGCGTTGTAACCAATAATCCAACCACTGACCTAAATAGAACTATTTACGTCAGTGAATTCAACGTCCAATCAGCACGCTCTAAATCTCTCCCTACCTGGATCCAAGTGTGGGTAGGAAATATGCTATCGGGAATTATGTAGCTGTCAATAGTCGACACATTTTCTCCATAGGTTAACATTGAGATGAGCGAATCCTGTAGGGTTTAGTACTGTCCGACCACGGAAGCAAGGTCCCTGGAAGCTGTTACGCATGCGCGAGAAAGGCTAGTCTACTTAGAAAATAGAGGAAAACGTCATATTTTTGGATGTGTTTGTTTATGAAATACGGAATGTATTTCAGACTGCTTTTTATCCGCAATTTTAAAGTTATTTTTTAAAACTTTATTTTTGATCGAATATCTGAATAGTAATTTCAAAATAATAAAAAGAAAGAAGCAAATCTATTTAAAAAATAGGAGTGTTATAGGAGTGGATACTTTCGGGTGTGTTTGTTTAAGAATTGCGAAAGAATGTTTTCAATGTCATATCACTTCGCTCCATAATTTGTTTCCATTTATTTTGCGATTTTTTTAAACGGAATCCTATTTTGTGCAGAATTTTTCTCAAAGTTTCTCTTTGATGAGTAAAATTGATTTTTTTCTCTTAAGAATGGAATTAGTTTACGAATTGTTGGTACTATTTTACAGACAGCATAAATTTCATGAATTGTTCGTCGAATTACATCACAATCAAAATTATCTAAAGCTACGTTTTCGGTGGTTCTTTTTTTCTGACGTTTCCTCGGAGATTCAAATTTTGGAGTTTCTTCACCCTTTGCTTCTCTGCGTATTCTTTTTACACTGGACATTGATATCCCGGTAAAGGATCCATTAATTTTAATATAATAATCAAAATAACAGACGAGGAAAAAGCAAGCAAGCGCAGTTAGTAACCGATTCTAAAGAATGTCGAGAGAATACGAGACTTTTCCCCCTCCTTCCTCAGCAGCCTTACCTACAGCGTGAATAGAATCGTCTTGGCACTATGCCAACCGTGGTTCTTCGTACTGTGGTCGGACAGTACGCTGCAGCCTCAATGTATTGTCGAGGGAAATATCTCTCAAAAATAAAACACTCATCTTGCCTGGGTCAGTAAATGAATCGTGAAATGACAGAATTGTGGCCGTTTTCTCCTTTGCAGATTCAACAACGACGTCCACTTCTGGGTGTCCCGCAGACTGGGAATCGAAGACGACATGACGCAAAACATCGGCATTCTGGCCCAAGGCGACAAGAAGAACTACAGTTCATACGGTAAGTTGACTTCTGCAGATCCTGAGAAACTTATCAAGTTTCTACGATGAATATCGCTAAATAGGTAAACGTCGGTGAAAAAGCTTGATGGGATAAAGTTATTAAAGGTGTTGTCACTCCACCCAACTTTCAAATTAAATATTTCGAACTGACACCGAACTTATAGGGTAAGCAAAATTCCTACCTCCATTGTCCCGGGGGAGCTCCTTTAAAATGAAACAGATGCTGTGATGTTATCCTTTAGGTACTCATATAATATCGAGAAAATATTAAATTGTTTAATTCAGATTACTAATGACACACACACAACTTCATATATATATATTAATTTAGACCAAAGTTACATACTTCCCGCCGAAAAAAACGGGACCGAAAAATATATTCACCAACAGGCGCCGTATCTTAACATAACAATAACAAAAGAAAAGAATAAAACTCAAAATTTAATTGCGCGTTGCCAAACATCAAAAAGTTATCTCGAGAAATGTGGCAGGAGTCAACAAAGGTAAATCAAACAACGAGTGAACACCATGGTAAACCATGGAGTCTGCGACAAAAGGTATTGTTGTTGTGGTTGTTTCTAATCCTCGGGAGTCCAAATATAAATTCAAATGATATCCATGAGCTCGTTGACTCGGGGCAAAGTCAAGGACGAGAAGAGGGTTTGTTAAGAGATCTTCTCTGGTAAGGCCCAGACACTCCAAAATGTGCCCCGAGGTCACCTCAAAGACCTTTCTTCCCCCGTCAAAAGAAAGGCTCCTGGAGTGTCCACTAGCAAGCCTAGAGAGTGCAGTTTGGGAGATTCTATCGCAGTTTAGGATAAGGAGAGTACCAGGTCGACCCCTCCTGTACCAGTGATGGGTGGGGGGAGTCAGCCAAGAGATATTATCTAGGGCCTTTCTGACAGAATTAATTGCGTATGAGATGCATGATTGCGTGTATCAATGCAGCTGTCAGTTACGAATAACATACTAAGTTTATGCACCGTCTATGTCGCATGAACTTGGATTAGATAAATATAACACAAAAACAATTAGTTTTTTTTTTTCTTTTGTTTGAAACCCCAATGCTAGCTCACGAATCGTTAACTGGCTGCGGAATTGAAGGAGTGTTGATAAACGTGAGTTGCGAATTAATTGCGTATGAGATGCATGATTGCGTGTATCAGTGCAGCTGTCAGTTACGAATAAGATACTAAGTTTATGCACCGTCTATGTCGCATGAACTTGGATTAGATAAATATAACACAAAAACAATTAGTTTTTTTTTTCTTTTGTTTGAAACCCCAATGCTAGCTCACGAATCGTTAACTGGCTGCGGAATTGAAGGAGTGTTGATAAACGTGAGTTGCGAATTAATTGCGTATGAGATGCATGATTGCGTGTATCAGTGCAGCTGTCAGTTACGAATAAGATACTAAGTTTATGCACCGTCTATGTCGCATGAACTTGGATTAGATAAATATAACACAAAAACAATTAGTTTTTTTTTTCTTTTGTTTGAAACCCCAATGCTAGCTCACGAATCGTTAACTGGCTGCGGAATTGAAGGAGTGTTGATAAACGTGAGTTGCGAATTAATTGCGTATGAGATGCATGATTGCGTGTATCAGTGCAGCTGTCAGTTACGAATAAGATACTAAGTTTATGCACCGTCTATGTCGCATGAACTTGGATTAGATAAATATAACACAAAAACAATTAGTTTTTTTTCTTTTGTTTGAAACCCCAATGCTAGCTCACGAATCGTTAACTGGCTGCGGAATTGAAGGAGTGTTGATAAACGTGAGTTGCGAATTAATTGCGTATGAGATGCATGATTGCGTGTATCAGTGCAGCTGTCAGTTACGAATAAGATACTAAGTTTATGCACCGTCTATGTCGCATGAACTTGGATTAGATAAATATAACACAAAAACAATTATTTTTTTTTCTTTTGTTTGAAACCCCAATGCTGGCTCACGAATCGTTAACTGGCTGCGGAACTGAAGGAGTGTCGATAAACGTGAGTTGCAAATTTCCTGTAAGATGACTTTAATACAACCAAGCGAGAGCCCGTAGAATTCTAGAGGTTAGCTCGACGAATTCGGCGAATTGTGTGACCATTGACAGAGCACTAATTAAGCTTTACAAAACTACACATGTCGATTTACATACTCCACACACATCGAAACAATACTTCAGAACAGTGGTGCGCAAACTTTTTTCAACTGCAACCCACTTTCTTTAAATAAAAAATTACTTGGAAACACTCCCCCCCCCCCAAAAAAAAAAAAAAAAAAAAATTATTGGTAGAAGCAAAATTTAAATAATTGCAAGATAAAAAGAAATTTTTATATACCATGTTTTTAATTTTCTGTTGAATCATATAAACTTGAGAATTCTACGCATTAACTAGCTGAAAACTAGCGCTTCGCTACGGAGTACATTCAAATTAAATACAACGGTCAATGTATGCAATTAATGCCAAAAAAAAAAAATTATATATATTTATAATAAATGCGACGATCAATGTATACAATTGATGTAAAAAATATATTATATAAAAAAATCGTAAGGGATATTTATTTTTTTTGATAATATCTAATCGTCTGCTGCATTAGAGAGAAAAAAAATATTTTTTTGTCTATTTAGTTGTTATGCACGTGACGATAAATTTATTGAAAGTACCAGAAAAAGAAATCACGTTATCAGCATTTAATAAATTAAATTCTAAAAATTAATCTTTAAAAATTCACCAAATATCAGAAAATTGAGGTAAAGGCTCGAAAAAGATTTCATTTTGAAGGAATTTTTATGATCTTTCTCGTGATATAAATTTTATAACACTCAAATCCTTATTTTAAATGCAAACTTAAAAAAGTTACAAAAACAGCTTAAAAATTTAATTTTAAAAAATCTAAGAAGAATTTTTCAAAAATCTTTCTTAGTGCAAACCTACACCATAAGAAGAATCGCCATGCAAAATTTCAGCTCTTTAGATCCAGCGGTTTGGTCTGTGTGTTGTATGTCAGTCAGTGAGTCAGTTACGGAACTGTTTTATATATATAGACTAGCTGAAAACCCGCGCTTCGCTACGGAGTACATTCAAATTAAATACAACGGTCAACGTATGCAATTTATGCCAAAAAATAAATATATATATTTATAATAAATGCGATGATCAATGTATACAATTGATGTAAAATATATATCTATCTATATATATATATATATTTATAAAAAAATCGTAAGGGATATGCATTTTTTTTGGATAATATCCAATCGTCTGCTGCATTAGAAAGAGAAAAAAATATTTTTTTGTCTATTTAGTTGTTACGCACGTGACGATAAATTTATTGAAAGTACCAGAAAAGAAATCACGTGATCAGCATTTAATAAATTAAATTCTAAAAATGAATCTTTAAAAATTCACCAAAAATCAGGAAAAATTCGAAAAAAATTTAATTTTGAAGGAATTTTTATGATCTTTCTCGTGATATAAATTTTATAACCCTCAATGTATTATTTTAAATGCAAACGTAAAAAGTTTAAAAAACAGCTTAAAAATTTAATTTAAAAAAATCTAAGAAGAATTTTTGAAAAATCTTTCTTAGTGCACCCCTACACTATTAGAAGAATCGCCATGCAAAATTTCAGCCCTTTAGGTCCAGCGGTTTGGTCTGTGCGTTGTATGTCAGTCAGTCAGTGAATGAATGAATGAATGAGTCAGTTACGGAACTGTTTTATATATATAAATAAATACTTTTTTAAATTTTTTTGATGAATTATCCCATCAACTTGAAAGAAAATGAAGTTAATTGGAAGTTAACTTGCATTTAGCTTTTCGTTCCCGTTCCGGCCAATAGATGGCTGCACCAGTCTACAAAACAAAATTAGCTGGAAAATAGCAGTAAAAAATAATTTAATTCTGCTTAAAGATGGCTAAAAGTATTAAAAAATGCATTGCCATCGTGTTCGGAGCTATTCTAAAAGTTTCAAATGTCTAGCTAGTCGGGAAGTTAGTTAAAAATCAATTGCAAGATTTGTACTTGGCAAACACACACACAAACACACAAACAAGAAAGCAAGTTAATAAAAACATGGTAAAAATTAGGAAAATGCAAAAGAAAAAAAAATTTAAGCAAATTTTGACAAACTGTTTTAAAAATCCAGATTTGAAAACCCATTCTCTCACAGATAGATAGAAGCAAATGGAAGCAATAAGTATAGTCTTTTGCTGAAAGAATTTATATTTGGCAGACGCATTATTTAACTATATGTCGACACGTATTTTTTAACATATAAAATAATTATTAAAAATATGTAATTATAGAAAACTTAAAGCATTTTTTATAATGAAATAATTCAATATGATATAAATTCACTTCAGACCATCCGCTCCAATTATTTTAGTGACCCACAGTTTGCGCCCCTCTGCTTTAGAATATTTATTAAGGCGGCTGTGTACTAACCCTATTGGATTCGCTCACCTCAATGTTAACCTATGGAGAAAATGTGTCCAAGGATTGCTGGCTTGGATTGAAATATATTTTTTTTTAAATTGTACTCGGTAATAGAGAAATTTTACACGTTGGAGCATTTTTCGTTTTTTAAAAAAAAGTCAAGTAATATTTTAAAATTTTAATTATTCGGGTAAAAATCTGGTCTAGTGTGTTTTAAACGCCCATCAATTCCTTTGGTGGACGCAATTTCTAAAATGAATCCTGTTGCAAGGTGCAGGAAATTCCAGGCTATCTGAAAATACCATTTTTATTCGATCATCCGCATTTAGGTAGCTGTCAATAGTAGACACATTTTCTCCATTAGGTTAACACTGAGGTGAGTGAATCCAATGCAGAAGCCTTAAGGCTGCTATGTACTAAGAAAAAAATCGTATTTCCTTTTTCCTCTTCTTGCAGACTCTTGTGGTGGGAGGAGTCCAGTTGACAGTTCGAGAATTCCACCCCCCTTAGGATTGACATTTGGAGGGATTGTAATGGCTCTCTCTCTATATAGGGGGGTTAAGCGCTGCCCCCAAATTTTTTACATAAAATATATTTTTGTCAACTATTTACAGGTACATAAATGCTGATAATAAAAAAAAATTGGTATTGTCAGATAGCCTGAACTTTTCTGCAAAGCGCTGCAGGATTCATTTTATAAATTTAGTCCACCGAAGGAATTTATGAGCTTCTAAAATACACTATACCAGATTTTCCCCCGAATAATTAAATTTTAATATATTAATTGTATTTTAAAAAAACGAAAAATGTACACAAATGTAAAATTTCTTTCTCTATGACGGAGTACAATTTCTTTTAAAAAATCTTTGAATCCAAGTCGGAAATCCGTGGACAAATTTTCTCCATAGGTTAACACTGAGGTGAGCGAATCCAATGGGGTTAGTACCCAGAAGCCTTAAACGCCCATCAATTCCTTTGGTGGACGCAATTTCTAAAATGAATCGTGTTGCAAGGTGCAGGAAAGTCCAGGCTATCTGAAAATGCCATTTTTATTCGATCATCAGCATTTAGGTAGCTGTCAATAGTAGACACATTTTCTCCATAGATTAACACTGAGTTGAGCGAATCCAATGGGTTTAGTACCCAGAAGCCTTAACAATTTCTAAAATAGAATTCTCTGTAAAGCAGATACAGGTTTCATGCCTGCATTTTTCCTTCTAGTCTTCTTATTCTTTGTTTCCTTCTCCAGAAAACTAGCATAGGTTGAAATGAAAACGTTTTAAATGTAAGAAAAATAAAAATAAATTCCCCTTCTCAATCTTCAAGGGGAAAAACTTTTCACGATTTCTCTTTTTTTTCCCTTGAACCTCTGAGACGGCAGACAGATGTGTTTCGGTTCCACAATGGAAAAGATTTCTTGAGAAAATAACAAATATTGTCTAGATAGGGATGCCCAACAAAGAGTTCGGTATTTGATCTAATTTCTTTTTTATTCCCCCTTAACTAAATAAAATTGCGAAGAAAATGCGAGATGCTTTCAGATTGAGGACGAAAATAAATATTTTTAGCGTTTTATTTAAAATAAAGATAGAACAACGACAATGCATAGCGAGTGGAGAAAAATTCAATTGAACGATGCATGCAGATAACGATATTTTCTGTCGAGGTACACGAGTAGATAATAAATTAAATAAAGAGTAAGGTAAAAAGGTTTACTTAAAATGAATTTTCGTGAATTGGTGACAAATTTGGTGACATTTTGAGACATTGCGCATGTGACAATAAAGATTATTGTAAGCTGTAAATGTTTCTGAACATTTGTATATTTTCTTTATTTATCTGTATTTTATTTTGTTAATCGTGTTACGTCTAATACCGTGCATTTGGTGTCATTTACCGTTAGATTTCAATATGTGACCCCTTGGCGAAATTTTCGAGAATTGGCCATAGATTTGGTGACACTTTGGTGTCTGGGGAACGATTTTACCTTTGTGGCGTGGTTATCGAGTTCTCGAATTTTCCATACCTAGATCTATTGAAGATGCCGCCGAGGGTATATAAGCATATCGAATTCGGCCTCATTCATTCATTTTTGAAAGATAGATTACGATATCCATCAAATACCCAGTTTGCTGTTTTATGGAATATACTGCAGCCTTTCGTTCGACTATATTTGTGAGTGTCGATTCCAGATAACATCGACGCAAGTTTTCTTTACGGTCTTAAACAGGTCTACAATATTCTACAACGGTCACTTAGGACCACAGAGAAGGTCAGAAAAAGAATTTAGAATTAACACATTACAAAAAGAGACACAATACACAATTACAAAAAGATTTATTTTTGTAATTGCAAAACAACGGGCTTACAATTCACACAGGGCACCTGAGCTTCAACTGAGAAGTGAATGAATGAATCAATATTTAGAGCCGAGTTCGGCATGCTTATATACCCTTGAGGCATTTTCAATAGTTCTATATATGGAAAATTCGAGAACTAAACAACTACGACCTAGAGCTGAAATCGTTCTCTAAATGAAATCTTCAAAATGTCGCCAAATCTGTCGCCAGTTCTCGAAAATTTCGCCAAGGGGTCACATATTGAAATCTAACGCTAAATGACAGTAAATACACGGTATTTTACGTAACACGGTTAACAAAATAAAGTAAAGATAAATAAAGAAAATCTACAAATGTTTAGAAACATATACAGCTTACAACAATCTTTTTTGCCACATGATACAACAAAGTGTTCAAAAATGATTTATTTTTGTAATTGTCTCTTTATTTAAAAAAATCTTAATATTCTACAAAAATAATCTGCTTTCACTAATAATAATGGACTTTTAAAAGCTGTTAATTACTACTTTCTATATTGCGTACTAAAAGCAATATATTTTCTAAGTGTGTACCTAATGTTGCAACTTTCATTAAAATGCTCTTAATGTAGTCATTACCAAAATAATGCAGTGAAAGCAGCCATTACAATGCATTTCAAAAAACTTCCTTAACAATGCAATTGAATAGCTACTTTAGCATTAGTGCTTAAAGTCGCTGCTCCTATAATAAGATACTGCAAGTAGATGTTTCAACAATAATACAATTAACTACTTCCATATTAGCGCTTAAAATAAATGATTTCATATAAATGCACTCAAAATAGCTGATTCGGAAACAGTGCAATTAAAGCACCCCTTTACACTTTAGAACTTGAAATAGCTACTTTCATAATAATGCGTTTGAAATAGCTATTTTGACAATTATGCAGTTATATAATGGCTTCTTCTATATTAGCATTAAAAACAGCGAATTTCACATGAATCATGCTTCGGAAAGCTAATTCAACTCAATTACGTGCGCTAATGCTTCCAAACTTAATATACTTTAAGCACTAATGTGTTTTAGAGTATCTGTAAACAAATATTGCAATCAAAGTAGCAGCTAACAAGTGGTAAGCCAATTACAAAATTGCTTATTCCTAAGAATGCTTAGTTAAAATATCTGAGTACAACAGTTCACACAAATGACTGCTTAATATGACAGTCTTTATGTGAAATGTTTCTTCTACAGTCAAGACCTATATTTTCGTGTCTTAGGCTTTGTTTACATTTCTTCGGTATCGAGGTTCAGTGCTCCTTCATCGGCACGGAGATTGTTGACATGACCTGTGGTTGGTTTCACGTATCACTTAGTTATTGCGTTGAGCTCTGGTTGGTTAAGATTTTCATCGCTGGCTCTAAGCTCCGCTCCGGAGGCAATGTGAACAAGGCCTTATGGCCTGTTTATATATATATATATATATATATATATATATATATATAGGGGAGATCCGTGTAATATGGACCCCCTAAGCAAGAATGCTCATAAAACTTAAATTATTTTTCAAAAAAGATTTAATTTATTGGCTGCTCATTGCAATTGGATAGCTGCATGGTTTAAACTTGGTAAAGTACTCTAGTAACTATTAATAATTGCAGGAAATATTTTTTTTATTTTCGTGTCAGTGGTCCATACGTTCGTGTAATATGGACCGAACGTATGTGTAATATGGACCACTGACACGAGAATAAAAAGTATGATATAGAATGAAAGACGGACGCGCAAAACTGTGCTTTTAGTAAATTCATTTCAAGTACAGCAGTCACCACAATAATAGTGTACCGGGTTGGTTATGTTGGCGCAATCTTCATGCACCCATGAGCAGCATTTCCCGCATCTGATCCAGTCTTCCTCCGTACTCCCCGCAGAATGCGCAGGAAGTAAACGGTTCAGTAACTTGATTCGCAACTGTGTCCTGGGGATGTCCCTACTGAGACCCTTGGAGCTGCCGGGCGTTTTCGCTCTGTCGTCTTCTTCTGTGCAAGCATCTCTTTTTGAGCCTTCTTTGTTACTCTTTCCTTTTTCCGACGCTGTTGGATGTCCAGCTTTGGTTTAGGTTTTTCTGCAACGGCCTTCTTGAAACGGGATCAAGTCAGAACAGTGGCCTCTGAAGTGTTTCCCTTTCTCTTTCTTACGCTTCTTTGTACGCAATAAGGATGGGGACTGGTGTCTTCCACTGCGAACAAACTACACTCCACAAACTACAAAATGTAGTTGTGTGACTAACGGGAACCAGGATGTTCTCCTGGACTACATCTTCTGAAATTGACTCTTCGGAAACAGACGTGTTCTGCCGGACTGTAGCGTCAAGTTTTGGGTCGATGGGAACTAAATTTTCTGGAAAATAGTCGTTGGTCTTGTCTTCTGATGAGACTCGTGGTGGGGCTTTGTAAGAAACTTCGGATGGAGCGCAGTCGAAATCGTGAAACACATGGCGATTGACAGGCCAAATCCCACCTGCACGGAAACAATCGGCAGCGGTTTCAAGAGATGCCGACCGTGTATAAGCCTTCCCGAACAGTCCACACTGTTGGAATTGTGAAACGGCCTGTCCAGCATTTTCCCTCATCCACTTGTCCATCTCTTGAGAATAGTAGACTCTTAATGGACGGAAGAAAGCGAGATCCAAAGGCTGTATTCGATGGGTAGTATGCAAAGGAAGTGATAGTATGATCACCCCTGCTTCTCTGGCCAATTCTATGGCCTCGAGATTTTGAGTATGGGACACATGTCCATCGAGAATTTACAAAATCTCCCTGTTCTTGTCAGGTTTAGCGAAACTAATGAAATGTTTCATCCATTCGCTGGAGAGCTCGATCGTCATCCAACCTTTTTCCTGGTATTTGAAAAGAGTTCCTGGAGGAGTTCTTTCCCTTCTCTGCAGATGTTATCCATCCAAAGTGTCTACAACGTATAATATGGACCGTGGTCCATATTACACAACAGCGCATGGTTCATATTACACGCATGGACGGAGCAACGTTGTTTCCAATCACATATCGCTATGCAAAATGGTGCGCATAAAATTCAGGTATGGATTGTTAAGAAAATAAGTACATTTGCTACTATTAACGTGAAAATTATATTAAAATTACCTAACAGCAGAAAGTAATACTTTCATTTCAACATACCTGCTACATCAATGATCATATAAACCAAAAACACGATTTCATAATCGCCCAAATGAAGGCACACGTGTACAAGTCACCTCATGCTGTGGATAACACTAATATTCACTAAAGGCAATGGGATGGTTCTGCTATCTAGCGGTAAACAGATAAATTTCCCCATGGTCCATATTACACGATGGTCCATAATACACGGATCTCCCCTATATATATATATATATATATATATATATATATATATATATATATATATATATATATATATATACACTAAAGGACAAAAAAATTAGCGCACCAAGAAATAATTGCGGGATCGTAACGAAACTTGCAATGAAGGTACATGTCGGAGAGATATGCAAATGATTAGAAATGCAGCGTGATTGCGCATTACGTATAGCCGGTAGAGGGCGTTGAACATCGTACTCTGTGGAGTATAAAACAGGTAACCAAATCTTGTTTGAGTGTGCTGAATCATTTACAAAGGAAGAGCTGAGATAGACATGCCATTACGCCGTGTTCGGAGACAATATAAGCAGTTGTCGCAGTTTGAGAGAGGGAGAATCGTCGGGATGATGGAAGCTGGGTGGTCAGCTAGGCGAGTAGCTCGTCAATTAGGCCGCTCTGATTGTGTTGTGAGGAGGTGTTGGGACCAGTGGACCCGAGAGATGTCATGTACACGAAGACCAGGCTCAGGACGCCCTCGACAGACCAGTCGTCGAGAAGACCGCCACATCGTAAGAAATGCACGCGTACAGCCAACTTCTTCATCGGCCGCCATCCAGGCACAAGTAGCACCTTCGCTAGGGGCCTTTGTGTCTTCTCGAACCATGCGAAGGCGCCTGGCTGAAGGACAGTTGGTATCGCGGCGCCCATTACGTGTGCTGCCCTTGACGCCCACCCATCGACGCCTCCGTTTGGAGTTTTGCCGCGCACGAGGAAACTGGACTGCAGCGGAATGGAACGAGGTCGTCTTTAGCGACGAATTCAGATTCAATCTCGGCAGTGATGACAATCGTGTTCGTGTGTGGAGAGCCCGTGGTGAACGCTTCAATCCTGCCTTTGCTGTACAGCGACACATCGCTCCCACAGCTGGTGTGATGGTATGGGGTGCCATTGCCTACAATACACGGTCACCCCTAGTATTGTTCCGTGGCACCATGACAGCCCAGCGGTATGTTCATGAAATCCTGCAACCACATGTGTTGCCACTCATGCAACGGCTCCCAGGAACCATTTTTCAACAAGACAATGCTCGGCCTCATACGGCAAGGGTGTAACAAGACTGTCTCCGCACTGTTACTACCCTTCCTTGGCCTGCCCGATCCCCAGATTTGTCTCCAATCGAGCATATCTGGGATCATTTGGGACGACGAGTTGGGCATCCCACGAGTTTGAACGAACTAGAGGCAAGGTTACAGCAAATATGGAACGAAATGTCTCAAGACATCATACAGAACTTGTATGACTCAATGCCCGATCGTATCGCATCGTGCATTCGCGCTAGAGGGGGTCCAACGGAGTATTAATTCCTCCGTTCTTTTGCCTTTTTCTCTGAAATAAATTATCCTTTTTCTTTGATTTTCTTATAGTTTACTTATATCCAAGTAGTCATTACGTATGTAAAATTTCGTTTCATTTTGACGACTCCTTCTTGGTGCGCTAATTTTTTTGTCCATGAGTGTATATTAATTAATTAACATTATTGTCAAAAATCATCTCGGGGTTTTTTTTAATTAAAATAAAGTAAATTTCACATAATAAGAATGTTATAATTACAACGCATGAACATTTAATTACAGGACATAACAAAACACTTTGCATGCTGATACAAAAGTAACGAATTAACACACAGCACGAACACCGGAAACATGGTCACATGACATAGTAGGTATATATATATATGTAATAGCACGGGCGCGGGCCGACGAAGGAAGGCCCGAGTGGTATTTCTTTTTAGGTAAAGATGGATGACTTGTCGCCCGGCCGTGCATCACATGTTTAATTTCCTTTCCCGCTTTTCATCTCACCCTCGGACACATAAAACACCACAACGTTAATTTAATTACATCTTTATTAGACGGCGAATACGTCTTCTCAAGGCAGCTACAAAATCCGAAAAGCCTTACATGTACCCTTCATGTGGTTTATATAAACTTTGTCATGTGATCATCATCGCGATTAGGGATTTGCTGTTGTCGATAAGTCACATGTGGTTTTATATAATCTGCGCAGAGCTTATCTAAAATATTGGGGACGCCGCGCCTATTTAAAAAAGGAAGCCATTTAATATTTTCTCTCGAGGTTATTAGATTTTAGAATCAAAAGCGAAATTTAGTTCGTACGCCCAAGGGAATTTAGAATAATGTTAGATTTTAAAATGGTATGGGGTTTTTAATGTTATAGAATATCCCCCCCGTCCGAGAAGAGGCTGACCAACAATGCCTGCATTGGAGGACAGACTCACCCGACCATGTGAGGAAAATGGGCGTCGACCACAAATTTGGAAAAGTTTGAAAAGGAACATATGTTTTAAGTTAATTTAGTATGATGATCACATGGCAAGACATTGCACATTTCAATATCGAATACACAAAAATACACTAATTATTTACTAATTTATGAACACAATAAAAACAAAAAAAATTATAGAAATTAATGATCAATTATAGAAAATTGTAAATTATATAAATTTCTTATATTGTTGCTGTGAAAAACAATTAAATTTAAATATGCACTTATCATCAAATGAAGACAATGTTGAGCAGGGCGGCCGTCCCCACACAACAAAATCTCAAAAAAAAAATCAATTAAATTTAATTAAAAAAATTATCAAATTTTCACTCTACATCAGTTTTAATTTTGAGTCGACTCACACAAATAATAGAATATAACAATGAAAATATCAACAAACAAACATGTTAAGTAAATGGAATTGAACATGACAATAATAATTTGAAGTTATTGTACTTTCCTCCTCAACTCTCACAACATTGGGGTGAGTCCAAAAAAGTTTGTAAGGTACACATGGTAGCTTATAGTTCACGTTCCTTGTAATGTTATCCACAGTATGTTGCTTGAGAAAAGTACAAAAAAAAATTACAGTTCGGTAGGTTCTGTGACCTATCATCTCGCAAGTGCAGAATACCCAAAAAAAATACAATATCTTGGCTTAAAAAAAAAAGTCCTTTGTAGTTGGGTGCAAAAAAAAAAAATCACAGTCTTTTTAGTGCTGTGTCATTTCTGCTTCACAAACGTAGAATGCATAAATATCACATTATCTCGACTTGTTTACATATAAAGAAAATTAGTTCTTTAGTTACATAATAAAAATCACAGTTTATAATAAAAATCACACTTTCAATAAAAATCACAAGATTTAATAAAATCACATTTCAAATATATCAATTGTATATAAAAATTACAAAACATATCACTCATTATCTAGTTTTCGTATCTTTATTTATCTCATTATTTTTTCTTAATATCTCTTATCTGCTTTATTTCAATATTACTTATTATCAAAAAAAAAATCTCTTTTCAATACCACTTTTATTTCTTATTATTCTCATTTCATCATTTCTTATATTCATTTTATTTCGACAACATTTATTCATTCCAAAATTCTATTCAATATTCTTTAATTATTCTTATTCATATTTATTCTAACTTTATTTATTTATTTATAACTTTATTTATTTATTCTCAATACTTTTCACTTTATTTTCAAATTATTTATTTACTATTCATTTGTGTACACTTATTATAAGTTTATGTGGATCCATTTCCTTGTTTTGAAGGTACCTTGTTGTATGTGTGTTCCCCAACTCTTAGTCTCAAATTCTTTAATTCTACCTCTAAGCAGTGAGGGTTGTGTTTATGTTTGTGTAACAAGTGGGTTTTCTTTCTCCATATTGTTCTCTGACTAATAAGGAGGAAGAGTCTTTTAGCCGTACAGTGGACTAACCGTTAATCTCCGACAGAATATGACTGCGTTGGAAAACAGCATCTTGCATAGTACACAGATGGAGAAAAAGGAAAAGGTGCAGTTGTCATACCTGTGGGAGTATAATATATAGAAATGGGAGGACAAAAGGAGTGGCCATCCCAGCCCTGTTTTAGTCATTACTCAAGCAAATAGTCTTCAGCACTTTAAGTGACTGAGTTGTTGAATTAAAAACAAATAGTAAAAAAAATTAATAAGATCTTAAACAGTTGGGACGACATCCAACGCGCTTGTAGAGTTGGGTGATAGGAAAGTGTTTTTCAAGAAATAGGAAATTTAATGAAAGGTTAAAGAAGTAGAGTTGTCATAGCCGGTGTTTAAATTGAGATCCAAAAAAAAAATTCACACATAATAGTATTCTTAAGAAGAAAGTTTAAGTTAGACAGTCTTTTTTTTTTTTTTTTTTTTTTTATATCTTTAGTAGGACAACACATAATTAATTATATCAATTAAAAAATATATAATGATGTTAAGCATCACATAGAAAAGAAAGAAAAATGGATCTAATGTTTGTCATTATTCGTGGTGTAGTTTTAAGCTCTCTGGTGCATTATAATATCTCAATCTGCAAGCATGGACAATTTCAGAATCTCGTTTAGTGTGAAAGTTTGGTCTATCAATTTTATATTCAATAGAATCAAAAATACACAACATATGAAAGTATTAAACACACAATAATAAAATACTCCTAATACCAATAATAACACCTTAATATTCTCTATCAATTGTCATAATTTAATGTTAATGTTCAAATTTCAAACTATTATTCTATCAATTGACACAAATAATCAAAATTCTTTTACCAATAGCCATCTCAGTTTTATTAAGTTAATCATGAAATCGATAAACCAAAATTAATTTTTCTTTTCTTATATCACATTTTGGTATGAATCCTCGCTGTAAAGTTCCAAAATATTCATCATTTGTATTTAATATCTTAAAACATATTTCTCATTATAATATTATTTTTTCTACTTATTTATTATTCTTCATTATTTCCATTTCGAGATTTTTCTGGGGCGGATGAACCAAATATAACATACAATGGTTTTTTCAATTATCCAATTGTGGTTTTTTGGCACCCTAAATCATGTTATAAAGACGTTCCGTTTATGAAAATCGTAACACGAATTTTAACTGTCGACTAACCTCCAGAAATCTCCTTTACTTAAATTCGTAGAACAATTTACGAGGTCTCAACATCAAATGTAATATGTCAAAGTACTTAAATTATAAAATTTTCTTGATGTCTGAAAATTACTATGTTATCCCTGCAGATTTTTTCCAAAACCAAAACCACAGGCATCATGTTTAAATGTAGAGTCGCAAAAATTCTAAGTTAAATGAATCAAAACAAGTTTGGCTCTTTTCATGATCGTGTTTACAAAACTAATGCTGAGCATTCAAATTTATTGCGGAGGCGACCTTCGAAATGTAATACAACGGCGCCCGAAACCGGAAATGATTAGTTATTTTTCTTTTTCTCCGCGACGATTCAGAACTGCGTGCTAAATTAGATACTCGTAACATTACTTTACTCATTTAATATTTCAGTTTAACGTAACCAAGGATCATTAATTATCTTAAAACACTAAAATATTCATTATCAGAAAAAGAACATAGAAATATTATAAAATTACACTAAAACACACACTTATAATAAATTTATCACATATAAGTCTCAAAAATTTCTTTAAATTCAAATATCTTATAATAGGAAAAAATATACTCTTAAAATTCTATCAAAATGCAAATCAACATGAAACATTTTAAAATCAAAAACAAAATACACGTTTTAAACCAATGATTCCTACTTTCGTTTTACTTTTTATCGATTTATTTTTTTATCATCAGTACTTAATTAAATCAATAATTTGAAAATACTTTCACCGAAACACATTTATAATAAATTTTTATCAATATCTATTAATATTAAAATTTTCACCCTTAACAATAATTCGTAAATTTTAGCTTACCAATTGAAGTGGTTATTCACACTCTTTACCATTATCCTTATTAATTTTCACCATTAGTATTTCCAAATTAATTATACACATTTTTCATATATTTAACATCTGCAGCTCGGTTCTGAATTTATCTTGGTGAAGTTCTTAGCTTAGCTAGTCCCAAGGTGACAGTTTTTATTTCGAAATAGTCCTAGAACTCAGTATCCCAATTGGAGATGACACTAGATGACAGTCTCTCATAAAAGTGAATTTCCAGTCAATTAAATTCAAAACTTCGCACGTTGTATTCAACAGACTATTCCACTGCACACAGCATGTTTTCGCAGAATTTCTCGGGATATTTTTCCCCAGGTCAACGATTAGTGAAAATCGACGTTTCACATAATCTGAAAATATTTTTTCACGAAATCTCTGCCACGAAACTTCGGAAGTTCACACATGATTCGACGACTGAAAAATATTCAAAACTAACACTGGTGGTCACTCCGAAGTAAGCGACATCATCTTGACTTAATGTAATCCGGAAATGAAACTCCTTTTTGACACAAAAATTTAAATTTCAGATTCAATCAAAGTTCACTTCGTGGGAATCCACGGGATTTGTACGCGACACACTCAGCCCAATATTGTATTCCAGTAAAGTTATCAATGTCACATGGTAAGATAGGGGAGTTTTTTCTCCGTTGAAAAGTATTGATGGCGGCTCAACTCACTGTCTGTATCCGAGGGGAGGTATTCCTACCGACTTTTTGTAATAGCACGGGCGCGGGCCGACGAAGGAAGGCCCGAGTGGTATTTCTTTTTAGGTAAAGATGGATGACTTGTCGCCCGGCCGTGCATCACATGTTTAATTTCCTTTCCCGCTTTTCATCTCACCCTCGGACACATAAAACACCACAACGTTAATTTAATTACATCTTTATTAGACGGCGAATACGTCTTCTCAAGGCAGCTACAAAATCCGAAAAGCCTTACATGTACCCTTCATGTGGTTTATATAAACTTTGTCATGTGATCATCATCGCGATTAGGGATTTGCTGTTGTCGATATGTCACATGTGGTTTTATATAATCTGCGCAGAGCTTATCTAAAATATTGGGGACGCCGCGCCTATTTAAAAAAGGAAGCCATTTAATATTTTCTCTCGAGGTTATTAGATTTTAGAATCAAAAGCGAAATTTAGTTCGTACGCCCAAGGGAATTTAGAATAATGTTAGATTTTAAAATGGTATGGGGTTTTTAATGTTATATATATATATTTATAAATATATATATATATATATATATATATATATATATATATATATATATTCTGAATCTGGAGCGCTACGTAGCGTCAGCATTAAAAATTTTTAACAAGTCGCAGAGCTCAAATCACCAACCACATGATACGTCAAACCAATCACAGGTCATGTAAACTATCTCGGAGCCATCGTGGTGACTTAACGCAACGCTCCGGATACAATGTGAACGGCCCTTTAATCCAACAGAGGTAGCGTTACTCGCATTGAAAAATTCTCAACCAATAACAGACCTCCAAACAATTTAGCCACAAAATTGTTAAGGTCTGAGATTGGTTAAAAAATATTTGATTGCGAGTAACGCTGATGCTAATGGACGCAATGTGAATGAGGCTTTATGCTCCAAATGGGGACATTACACATATCAGAAAAAAAATTCTGAAATTTGCATCGCAAATTTTATGAATATCGTAACTATCATTTATTTTTCCCGACTGTCACAACAATAAAATAAAAAAAAGTTGAGTAAAATGATTTAAAGAAATATTTAATATGCTGTCTCAGAGTAAATCTAGAGACTGAACTTCGCACGTATCGCAAAATCTTACATTAAAATTCATAACAGTTTTAGAAATCCTAAAAACACTACTTTCATTATAATTTAAGAGATTAAAACTGCTTTTTTTCAAAGCTGAAAACAACAATTTGAAATGTTCAGCCGCTGCAAATACCAGTCTATCTCATTAACTCCATTTTTCTGCTCTTAAAGCTTCTTGATATTTTTATGAAAATTTTTCCTCCGGCCATTTTTTAATGATAAATTAAATTATTACTTAATGCATAAATTAGTAAAATAATAAAAAGGCATAAATCTTCCGTATTTTTAATCCTTAACTACTCTTAATTAACAAAAATTAGGATTGGAAAATGAAATCAAGTCAAGTAATATTTATTTTTCTATAGTAGTCATACTGAAAACTTTCATCTGTTGTTAAGTGCGTGAGAAAATTGTTGAGCAAAATGTTCTGAAAGTTCGAATAAACTTTTGAACATGACCGTGCCTAAGTGCTAAATTGAAAATTTCTCTCGGTGATGGGTAAATAACGAAAAAAAGTTTTCTTTTCCAATGCGGCAGATAGTTTCTTGGGCATTATCCTTACCGCCATATGACACCACGATTCTGTTGACCACTTTTCTAAGAGAACCGTATGAGTGGACCAGTATCCCCCCCCCCTATTGGCCGGAGTCAAGTGACAAGACTGGAACACTTGACCCCGCACCCCCAGAGGTAAATTTGAGAACTTGGTAGGACATTGCAGCCCCGACATATATTTTACGTGCCCCGGCCACCATTAGTGAACAAGGCGCAAAAAACATAACAAATAACGAGAACAAAAATAGAACAAACAGAGATAAATTATTTTAATTAAAATTGATACCAGTTTAAATTACACCAGACCGAAGTTTAAGGGAACCAAGACATGAAATACCATCAAAATATCGATTTTTCAATTATTAGCAAATAAAATAGAGGAAGTTCTGCTCTTTCTAAAAATATATAATTTTTGTACCTTTCGAGTAAAAAAAAAATTAAAAATTGTTAATTTAGAAAATATATTGACAAAAATTTAAAGGGAACTGCTATGCTCATTTAAAGGTATATCTATGGTGCCCGGTATAAAAGGCTTAAGTCAAAAAAAAGTGATTTTTAGATATTTATTAGTATTGATAAAAAAAAAAATCTTTTTACTTGTATAAAAGGCTTGAGTCTATCAATTTTCTATACAATAGTACAGAGGTGGGGAACCTTTTTACCATTAGAGGCCACATGTAAATTAGGTAGAAATAGAGGAGGCCTCATAAGAATGCAACTTTTATGAAATTATTATAGTTAGGTATAGTTTTAACAATTTGGAGCATTATATAGAAAAATAACAAAAAAATTAAGTCCCTATTTATTTACTATTTGACTTAAAAAGTTACAATATAAAATATTTTTCTATTCACATAAGGGTAAAAACGTTATAACATTAATCATTAATTATTAAATTTTTTTTGTAAAATTATAAGATTCATAGCGCTGTAATTTTTTATATTTCACTGTTGGTATTTTTATTTATGTAAGCATATATATATATATATATATATATATATATATATATTCAGATTTTTAAATTTTAATAAACAACTACATATTTAAATACCATTTCAAATAAAAATAATAAAGTAGAAGTATTTTTAAATAATTTTAACATTATAAAGAAATACAATAGAAAAATAATACTATTAAATTATAAATAACTGACACAGCAAAAATTCCTAAAATAATTTGAAGGCCGTGCGTTCCCCACCTCTGCAATAGCACATTTCTTTGTACAAAAGGCTCAAGTCGAAATTATTGTTCTGCGATTGGTAAAAAAGCCAATAACTTCGTATATTTAAATCACTGTTTTTGACTTAAGCCCTTTATACCGGGCCCCATAGATATAGAGATGAATAAACTAATATAGAAGTGTGCTCTTTAAAAAAAACTAATGATTAGGTTAAAAATGAGGAGGACGCTCTACAGAAATACATATCTTCTAAAATTCGTAATAAAAATTCAAGCAGACAACTGTTTTCGGACTGACAATTATAGTTCTCTATCAGACAAGGTAGCATTAGAAGTTGTTGTTGCCTCTAACACCCCCTGGCTGGAAGTTTCAAACTAGGTCCATATAGGCTTCGGGCTGAAATGTGCGGCTCCGGTTTTATATAATACCACAAGAGTCGGAGTCCGTCTTAGCTAGTTGCCACCTCAATTTTGACCAAGCACCCCCAGGGGCGACATCTGGGGGCATCGTACCCTCTCCCACTCTCTCTGACCTCATAAAGGGACTTTCCGGTCTATGGATTTAACGTGCTCATATACGGTGTTTTAATGTCGCTTGTCGGGATTCGATCCGAGCACCTTCATCACCGATAGCCGACTCGCTACCACAAGGCTACCTTGAGCTAGCATTAGGTGTGATTATCTGCATGATGAAACCACAAATGGTACAGTAATACTGCTACTGTAATCTATATTGTAGCGTACTGTAAATATGGTCTTATTTTTTTCCCAAGACCACCAGAGGAACTTTCCACAGCTGCAAGTTTCAGAAAACACAAGCCGCGCGTACCCCCTGCTTTCTAAAAATTCTGTGAGAGGATAAAGGGCTTCAACATACGGGTCGGCATTCCTGGGTACTGCTGCTAAACCCCTCGTTTCATCCTTGCTGGCAAAATGTGGAGCCGGCCGCCCTTTCTCTCGTAAAAATGTCTTTTCAGGGTCGTCAGTCAGAACAAACTGACGTTATAGAAGTAATATGTTACGATAAAACTGTCATCGAACGCGGGATTCCTTGCTCCCCTGCAGAATTCTAGGAAGAGGGAGTTTTCCAGCCGAGAGGAAAGGCTTCGTGTTGTTTTTCGAGGGAGCAGGGTATAACATCGACCCGAGCGGTTGTGATTTTGTTAAGCTGCTGTTTGGGAGTAGATGGGTCCCGGAGGCATATTACCATTCCTTACATGAATTCTCGCCATTACATCGTTTGGCGGCTGCTGATTGGTCAATTGAGTTTGCATGGTAATTGCCATAATATTTGATCCTAAGCGCATTTTAAATGAGATAATTACTTTGGTTAGCAGTGAGCTTTATTTTAAGTTTTTCCTAACTATTTTTACTTTGCTCCCAAGAGCATCGCTTTGTCTACCACATTAAACTTCCTTTTCTCAAGCCACTCCCCGGATCCAAATCCAACCTATCTCTTTTCACCTTTACTCTGGTCATTACTATGCAAGCCTACGTTGGAAGGCGTGGCCTATGTAACGTAGTTACCCCATTTATCTGATGATCTGATGATCTGAAATGAGATAAATGCTAAAATATATGTCTTAGTTGCTTTCATTTCGATAATTGCATAATATTTGATACTAAGAGTATTTTAAATGAGATAAAATCTATTACTTAGTTGCTTCCATTTTTATATATTTTTTTTACGCGATATTCTACAAGGAACGTGATTTTTTTAAAGTGGCGCCACCTATTAATGAAAAAGTAGTTTAAAGTGACAAACTATTTGTAAAAGAAATTTTCGCCATAAATGCCTTCATATTTCTTTTTTGTGCATGGAAAATTTTAAGAAATTACCAATTTCCGTAGTAATTTCACTGTAAAATTTTAGGAGTAGAATAAAATAGAGTAAATATTACTCAAAATTGAATTTTTCTTAAATTTAAATGTTGAATTAAAAAATGAAAAGATATTTTCTTTTTTTTTAATTTAAATGTTGAATTTAAAAAAAAATAAAAGCTTTATTTATTTATTTTTAAATTTAAATATTAAATTTAAAAAAATTGTTTATTTTTTTAATTAAAATCTTAATTGCAAGATGCAAATTATATATTTTTTGCTGTTTTGCACACTTTAGTTTTTTAACCTTACTCTTAAAAAATAAAAATTATAAATACTCTTCTAAAAATTACCAAAGATAGACTGAAAATAAAGTGACTTTATTGTACAAATGCATAAATTTTATGATGCACAAATATGTAATTTTGAACGTTACTGCGTACTACGATACTATTATTTGAAATAGATTCTATTTCGTTCAAAAATAGTGATGGAAGTTTTGATTCTTCAAAAACAGATATGCTTTCATAAGAATCAGTGCACCAAATACACAAATACGGATGTAAACTCAATTGACCAATCAGCAGCCGCCAAACGATGTAATGGCGTGAATTCATGTAAGGAATGGTAATATGCGTCCCGGAGAGTGCGTTGCTAAACCTGCACTCAATTAACTAAATATGTTATACCTTTTTTATGTTAAATTTTTTTGTAAATAAATTTCCTCGTTAAGTTTCTGTTTTAAAAATTGGTTTCGCATTTTATTTAGGACTCTGTCTTTCTTGGTATGGATCAATAGTTGTGAAATTTTTTCAAAATGCCTCAGAGAGTTTTAGCCTTGTCGTGAGACTGCAATATATATATGACAGTTCCGTAACTGACTGACTGACAGATAACGCACAGACCAAACCGCTGGACCTAAAGGGCTGAAATTTTGCATGGTGATTTTTCTTCTAGTGCAGGGGTGCACTAAGAAAGATTTTGAAAGATTCTTCTTAGATTTTTTAAATTAAATTTTTAAGTTGTTTTTGTAACATTCTTTAAAATTTGCATTTAAAATAATAATCTGAGGGTTATAAAATTTACATCACGAGAAAGATCATAAAAATTCCTTTAAAATGAAATATTTTTCGAATCTTTATCTCCATTTTTTTATTTTTGATGAATTTTTAAGGATTAATTTTGAGAATCTAATTTATTAAATGCTGATAACGTGATTTCTTTTCTTTTTGTGATACTTTAAATTAATTTTACGTCACGAGCATGACAACGAAATAAATTGACAAAAAAATTTTTCTTTCTAATGCGCCAGACGATTGGACATTATCCAAAGAAATATTAAAATACAGTAAAAGAAATGTTCCTCAAACTGTACTATATTAACTATACTATATTCTTTAGTATGTTCTATTAGATTTAATTTGAATATTTTCTTCTACATCATTTTGTCTATAAAAATATCCGTTACAATTTATATATATGTGTGTGTGTGTGTGTATGTGTGTGTGTGTATTTGGCACTAATTGCATTCATTGACCGTTGTATTTAAGTTAACTCGACTCCGTAGCGAAGCACGGGTATTCAGCTAGTATTTAAATAAATTGTGAAAACTTGATGGGATATTTGGCTATCATAACAAATCATCTACCTCTTTAAGCGCTACTTTTGACTCAAATATCTGATATGCGAATATATCGATAAGTTCTACGTTCGGTAGTCATAGTTTATGCTTTAACTATTGATGACGCTTTACTTAACGCTTGGATTCGCTTTAGCATTCGCATGAGTACGTACGCTGGTATCTGTTTCTTAACTTACTGTTGTCTTCCCTATTACCTCTAGACAAACAGACAGTACTCATTAATACAGTACACTTATTCAACACAATAATTTATTGCAACATGAAGCGACAAGCGACGGCCTTTTCAATCTTCTTCTGGAGTTGTTCGCCTCCGCCCTTTGGTCACGTGCTTACATCTCCTCAAGGTCATTTCATTATGTTGCGCTGGTGGCTCCAGCTATTGAATTTAACATTAACCAATTCTGATCACATTAACATTACGATGCAACTTACATGCTAACTTGGTTTTGTTTCTGATTCTTCTTTTTTTACAGTTCCGTTCAACAATGAGATTGACGAATGTGCATCTATGCCAGTCACCGCTCGTTTCAGCCTGCGCGCAGCCCCTGCAGACGAGAGTATCAGGAACAATGGACCCCTCGTGTAAGTACGGATAGCTTGTAATCGTTGTAAAAATAACAAGAGCAAGTGTGCGCATTCACGGAAAAAAAACTCGAAAGAGTTCTCTACTTCTGATCGCACCTTTAAGGCTCGGTGCACACGAGCGATCCGGTGTCGTTGCGGCACCGCAGTTGCGATCAGGCAGTACATAGAGTTGACCTAACCGACTCACACGGACGCCGCCGTCGTCCGTTTTGTTGGCCCAATATGAGACCCCAAAGCATGCCTCATATGAGATAGGGTCTCATATTAGACATTTTAGTTTTCACTCTCACAGCCTTGTTTCCTCTAAAGCTGAAGATGCAATGACGCCCAGGCAAAATCCACAACAATGTAGCAGTAATGACAATGTGGAAGGTATTAATCGAACAACAAGTTCAAACCAGTTCTTAGTGACTCCCGAAGAAATAAATCCCTTGCCTACGTTACCTGAGAAAAACACCTCGAAACCAAGTATGGCCCGTAAAGCCGATATTATCCCATCATCACCCTATAAAATTAAATTGATTGATAGCATTAATAAAAGAAGTGCAGCATATTCGAAAAAACTTTGTTTCCTACAAGAAAAAAAGGAACAGACTTAAAAGATATGAAATCAAAGGATAAACAAGGAAATGAGATGAAGATAAAAAAGAAAAGGATAAGGAAACAATAAAGGGGAAAGGAAAAGACAAAGGGGTCCCTACGGGAAGGGGAAAATTAAGGATGGGTGAAAATACAACACTATTTAAAAAACAGAGAACGAATAAGCTTAATTATCGCTATGATGATCTCAGCTCAATTGAAGATGATGAAAAACTTTCTCTCCCTGACAGCAGTGATGATAGCATCAATGAAAACGAGGGTGAATGCCTTTATTTGTGGTTGTTTATTTTCAGAAGACAAACGTGGAGAGCAGTGGCGTCAATGTAGAATGTGTTTCAGGTGGGCCCAGAAAGATTGTGGAGCTGACGAACTTTTTATTTGTAAACAATGTGAAAAGTTTGAATCTAAAAACAAAAGGTAAACAATACCTGTAGTGTAAACCAACTAATTTGTTTAAAATATCACTTTTCTTTTTCACCTATTAGTGTATATAGGTAGCTGTTATCTAATTACTGTGTACAGTTTTGTTTTTTACGAACTTTTCAGTAATTCTAATTCATTTTTAGAGTTGTAGAATGGGGGTCTCATATTAGGACTACTTTTTTCAGACCCCCCCAAAAAAAGAACACTTGTGTTTATAATGTCATACAAGAAAATTGTAAGGTTATTTTCATTTTCTGTCATTGTTATATGTAATAAAATATACGCATTAAAAGGACATCAAGTTGGTAATGCGTATATTTTACTACGTATAACAATGACAGAAGTAGTATTGGTTGCTACTCAAGTTGGTACTAACCAATACTAAGGCCGTCTGCACACGGAGCAACTCAAAAGAAACTGATAACTGACTCAAATCACAAACCAGTCTGTGATGAGTCGCAACCTATGTAATTGAATGGAGCCACGCACACGGCGCAACTGGTTACAAACCCGTCGGACGGGTTGTAACCAGTTGCGCCGTGTGCGTGGCTCCATTCAATTACATAGGTTGCGACTCATCACAGACTGGTTTGTGATTTGCGTCAGTTATCAGTTTCTTTTGAGTTGCTCCGTGTGTAGACGGCCGAACAGTTTTAATAAGAGTCTTCCTTGAAGGTGAAAACAGCCAGTGAAAATGGTGATGCAAAAAATACGACTGTTATGAAATAACAAAATACTTTTGTTATTTCATAACAAAATACTTTTTAAATTGTATACTTTTTAATTGTATACTTTTTAAATTTTATACTTTTTATACTTTTTAAATAAAAATTTCATAACAAAATACTTTTGTTATGAAATTTTTATCAAAACTATATTTGTTTTTGGGATTTTATAACACATTTGAACTAAAAATATGTATGTTTAATCAGTATTGTATTTTTTTTGGGGGGGAAAGGTGCTCCGAACGTAGGCAGAAACCTTAAGTTTATTATCGTGCATAAATTGTCCGTTTGAAAGGCGTCTTACTTTTAATTAAACTTTGGAATATATAGGCATTTTAAAAATTGTCAATGGAACAACAACAAGCGTATTGCTGGGCGTGTGTTTTGGCGTGCCGGGGGAAACAAGATGGAGGATCAAGGCTCAGCCTTGTTGTCTAAGAGCACTACCACTACTCGGATACTTTTCATTCCACTGCCAAACTCTTAACTAAGTGTGTTGACTGTGTGGCGTCACGGTAAAAGTTTAAGGCTAGTCTCTGAGGCTTTCTTTGAAAAAATACACAACTATTGGATCTATGCTAAAAAAAAAGCAGAGTCCTAATTATAATGAAAAGGCTAATTCTTAAACAGCAACTTAACAAGGAAATTTATTTGCAAAAAAATTAACATTAAAAGGGTACAACATATTTAGTTAACTGAAGTGCAGGTTTAACAACGCACGCTCAGGGACCCATCTAGTCCCAAACAGGAGCTTAACAAAATCACCACAGCTCGGATGGCATATTACCATTCCTTACATGAATTCACGCCATTACATCGTTTGGCGGCTGCTGATTGGTCAATTGAGTTTGCATCGGTAATTGCCATAATATCTGATCCTAAGCGCATTTTAAATGAGATAAATGCTAAAATATAAGTCTTAGTTGCTTTCATCTCGATAATTGCATAATATTTGATACTAAGAGTATTTTAAATGAGATAAAATATATTTCTTAGTTGCTTTCATTTTAATATATTTTTTTACGCGATATTCTACTAGGAACGTGATTTTTTTAAAAGTGGCGCCACCTATTAATGTAAAAGTAATTTAAAGTGACAAACTATTTGTAAAAGAAATTTTCGCCATAAATGCCTTCATATTTCTTTTTTGTGCATGGAAAATTTTAAGAAATCACCAATTTCCGTAGTAATTTCACTGTAAAATTTTAGGAGTAGAATAAAATAGAGTAAATATTACTCAAAATTAAATTTTTCTTAAATTTAAATGTTGAATTAAAAAAATAAAAGATTTATTTATTTATTTTTAAATTTAAATATTAAATTAAAAAAATTTAATTTTTTTTAATTAAAATCTTAATTGCAAGATGCAAATTATATATTTTTTGCTGTTTTGCACACTTTAGTTTTTTAACCTCACTTTTAAAAAATAAAAATTATAAATACTCTTCTAAAAATTACCAAAGATAGACTGAAAATAAAGTGACTTTATTGTACAAATGCATAAATTTTATGATGCACAAATATGTAATTTTGAACGTTACTGCGTACTACGATACTATTATTTGAAATAGATTCTATTTCGTTCAAAAATAGTGATCGAAGTTTTGATTCTTGAAAAACAGATATGCTTTCATAAGAATCAGCGCACCAAATACACAAATACCGATGTAAACTCAATTGACCAATCAGCAGCCGCCAAATGATGTAATGGCGTGAATTCATGTAAGGAATGGTAATAGGCGCTCGGGTGGATGTTATACGCCGCTCTCTCGAAAAACAACACCAAGCCTCTCCTCTCGGCTGGAAAATTCGGGGTCCGTCTTCTTAGAATGTCTGGATTTTCAGCCGGGGGAACAAGGAATCATTTTTTAATCCCCAACGTGTTCAAAACAAGTGGGAAACGGCAAAACTTGCCCGATAAATACGCAACTGTGTTTCGTGCGCTCTGTGGGGTCTTGGGAAAAATACCCCCATACTTCCAGCGCGCTACAACTGAAATAAAAAGTGTGGTTTGAACAAAGAATGCATGGTTTTTGGTTTGTGTTCCTGACTGATCCTCGTTTTTCTTCTCGACAGTACGTCCATCTACGAAGCGGCTCTCGTGCTCATGATCAGAAGAGATTTCCGGCATATACGACCAGTTACTCGCTTCAGGGTCGCAACACACATGATTATAGTGGAGGTAAGTTTACTCCAAAGAAAATACGTATTCCTTTCCTTTTTGTTTAACCGTTGGGATAAAGAATCCGGTCAAAACTTGGCTAAGGGACTCGTTTTCGGTTAATAATATGACAAATCAAAGCAAAAAAAGGATACGGTAACATGGAATTACTAAGAATTTGAAACAATAATTTTTTCACTTGTTGTTGTTGTTGTTGTTTCTAATGCCCCCTGGGCGGAATTTATTCCAAACCACGTCCATATAGGCTAGCGGGCCGAGGAGTACGTCTCCGGTTTATAATGGCACACCACAAAGGTCGGATTCCGATCTAGCCCAGTGCCACCATTTGACTGAGTATTTTGACTGAGTATTTTGACTCAGTATTTTTGGCTCAGTATTTTGACTGAGCACCTCCAAGAGCTTCATCTGGGGCGAACGTACCCTCTCCCACCCTCGCTGGCCTCGTAGAGGGATCTTTCTGTCTACGGATTTAACGTGTCCATATACGGCCTGGAGAAGGAAGTATTTTAGTGACGCATGTCGCGATTCGATCCGAGCACTTTCATCACCGATAGCCGACGCGCTACCACAAGGCTACCTCGAGGCCAATTTTTACATTAGACAATAATAAGAAATCAACTGAAAACAAACAAACAACATTAATATGATACAACAAAGAAAAATATATTTTTTGTAATTTAATTATGCAAGCAGGGGTTTTTTTCTGTAGGACGGGGCCGTCAGTCTAAAGCCTCCTTCACACTGCGTGCGTCGGTGTCGACGTTATTCGCATCGAAATACTTTTAACCAATCTCAGCCCTCGACAATTTCGAATCTAGTCGTTTGGAAGCCTGTGATTGATTAAAGATATGCGAGTAACGCTGAATCTCCCGGGTGCAATGTGAACTAGGCCCAGTATTTCTTGTGAAACGGTCCTGAGCATGAAAGGTACAAATATCAAGTTCTTTATGAAATAATCTCATTTGTACGTTATATTGTGCATTTTTTTTTTATTTCAGTGATTACTATTAAATAAATATCCAGCAAACAAAAAGCACAGAAATGTGTTGCATTCTACAAAAGCTGGTCATTTGAGGAAAGGCTTCTTTTTTTTTCAAACGCGACGGGCATATTGCCTTTCAACAATCACCCACCACACCGCGAAATTTTGTTGTTACCAAGTTTTTATTAACTTGCTTTCTTGTGTGTTTGTGTGTGTGTTTGTCTTGTACAAATCTTGCAATCGATTTTTAACTAACTTCCCGACTAGCTAGACATTTGAAACTTTTAGAATAGCTCAGAAAAACGATGACAATGCATTTTTTAATACCTTTAGCCATCTTTATGCAGTTTTTGAATTCATTTTCAGTTAATTTCGTTTTGTATGGAAAGTTAGTTCGGAAAAAATCCGCAAGGTGGTGCTTCGATCGAATTCATTTCTTGCACTTTTGCGTAACGGCGTTTGACGATTTTGAAAACAGAATACATGCGAATTTAGTTTGTTTGCAAAAATATTGTGCTAAAAATTTTAAAAAACTATAAAAGTTAGCAGTTTGTAAAGTCTGTGGATAGTGGAAACGACTAAAAAGTGATTAAAATTAAATAAAAGGAAGTGCAAAAGGATAATTAAGTGAAGGTTTGTGCAATTAATTTATATGATTCAACAGAAAATTTAAAAACGTGGTATATAAAAAGTTCTTTTTATCTTGTAATTAATTCTTGTAATGGAGGCACCGTTTATAGATCAGTGGTTCCTAACTGGTAGTCCACAAGAACTCAAGAAGTAGAAAAAGAAAAAATAAGGTTTCGTCGTTTCAAAACGAACACAAATTTTTAAACTTTTTTTAAAACTTGGATCAAAAAAATTTATAGTTCCCAATTTTTTTGTTCGAATTCAAGAACAGCAGTCTTAAAAAGGGAAAACACTTTCTACATTCACTAAGCCTTTTCTAAGGGGGATGGAATATAAATGAATCACGTATCGTCTGCGTGAGGAAACTTGAAATAATGAAGAAAAACAGAAAAATAAAAATTTAAGCTACAAATTGATTTTTTTTTTCGTTCACTCCAAAAAGTAGAGAGCATGCGGACTGTTGAATTGAACATAGCGAGTAACTTGATTTATTTTAAAAACTCTTAACTCCGTTTCTGTTTAATGGAAGACGAAACGGAAAGAGATACATTAAATTTCAAATCATGCAAACACAGCAAACTGTAAAACTTAATTGAATTTTTCTGAGAAGAAACGGTCTCGTATTATATTCTGTCGTAATAACGAACAAATTTCTTCGATTTGTGTGTGATGGAAATCAAATATTTTTACAGCTACAAGCTTCGAAATCGCATTAAAAAATTCGCGAACTCAATTTTCTTTGCGTGCGATGCAGACATTTTAGATTCTGAAAAGACCATTTTGAAGCCTTAATATATCTCCCGGTCTCAGGAAGAAAGTTTCCGATGAATAATTACCATTTTTTTAGCTTTCTAAGCTAAAGAAATATAAAAATAACTCTTCTAAGAATGAAGGAAAATTAAAGCCTGATATACAGTTAAGACTGCCGTGGAGTAGTTCCTATTGGATTCGCTAGGTTCGGTGTTAACCTATAGGTAATTTTTTTACAATGATTGCCGACTTGTTTTTAAATTTTTTTTTAATAAATTTTACTCCTTGATAGAGAAAGAAGTTTTTTTAATCGGTTAACTTTTTCTTTCTTTAAGAGAAACGCGAATAATGTTTTTAAATTTGAATTATTCTGGGGGGAAATGGTGTATAATGTATTTTAAACGAGCATCATTATCTTTGTTGGACGTAATTTCTAAAACTAATAAAAATTTCTTTCCATAAAACGGAGTACAATTTTTTAAAATAAATCTTTCAATCGAAATAGACGATTTTCGGAAGCATTTTTTCCGTAGAATCCAATAGAGCTATTACATAGCAGCCGTAGGTTTCGTTAGCTGTTACGTTTATTTTTAACTACTTTGTGCGTAGTATGTTTTTGTTGTTATTTATTTTGGTCATCAGAAAGAACAACAACGGCAACAACATGTAAGTATTCTAGACCACTGGCCTGGTCTAGAATACCTACGGCCAGTGTGTAGGTGAAAAGAAAAGACAAAACCTTTGTGCTCGAGGAATAAACAGGAAAACCAACGTAAATAAAGCACAAATAGCAGTAAGGTGCAATTTTGCATACGGACGTTTCGAAGCTACAAAGGAGCTTCTTCATCAGTGCAAAGAACTTAGTGGCAGCTCAAAAAGCCGAAAACTAAGCGACTAGACACGTGCGCATGCACTTCGAACAGCCGAAGGAGCGAAGCCACTTCGCGCCTTTGCGCTGATGAAGAAGCTCCTTTGTAGCTTCGAAACGGCCGTATGCAAAATTGCACCTTACTGCTATTTGTGCTTTATTTACGTTGGATTTCCTGTTTATTCAGTGTGTAGGTATTTCCTGGTCTAGAATACCGACACACTGGCCATAAATATTCTAGACCAGGTTCATTTAGGCTAGCGGGCTGAGAGGTGCGACTCCTCGGTTTATAACGGCACCACAAGGGTCGGAGTCCGGTTGAGCCACGTGGCACCTCAATTTGGACCGAGCAACCCCAGGGGTGACATCTGGGGGGATCGTATCTTCTACCACCCTCTCTGACCTCATAGATGGATTTCCGGTGTACGGATTTAACGTGCCCATATCCAGCCTAGACACTATTGAATGGCTTTTGTCAGTATTCAATCCGAGAACCCTCAGCACAGAAATCCGACGCACTATCACTAGGCTACCTCAGCCCCCGCGTAGTGTGTGTAATCCATATATTATTTCTATAAAGTTTTTTTTACTTGGAGACCTATTTTGAGAGAGCGGCAGGCACCTGTCGCTGACGGTAGGTTCTTCTCTGACATTAGCCCTTGAAAACCTGTGAAGTCTTGCGGGCTACTTTATTATGGGAGCACCCTATAGGTGAACCAGCATTCTCCCTATGCAGGGGTACGACACGGAAACGAAAAGGCTTTATTCGGGATTTGAACCCGAGCCCCCTGCGTCGGTTAAGAACGCTCACCACCATACCACCAGGGCAGCATTTTGAAAATGTACAAAAGGTCCATACGTAAACAAAAATTCACTATCCATAAGTATTCGTCTATTTTATGGCACTTATTCTATTATTATTATTATTCAAGATTATAACTCTTTCGTTGGTCGAAAATATATGAACTCAGAAAAATGGATGTGAATTTGAAACGTTTGCGAGCATTCCAAATAGTAGCATAAAATTCTTTAATCGTATTTTTAACCGCCAGTTTAGTACAGTAACTTCTTTAATTCTTATCTTAAGATCAAAATTGTCATGTATTATTCGTAAAGGATTCGTTCTTCGTTGTAAAATCTAAATCTTATAATCTTTTAATCATTAAATCACTTCATTCTTTAATGATTAAAAATATATATCAACACAGCAAAATGGATATGTATTTGAATCTATAAGAGGTTATTCAAAATGGCACCAATACGATTCTTGAACCACATTTTTAACTGTAATTTTCATACAATAATTTAGAATTATCCAATAATCTAGAATCTTTAATTCTCATCGTAAGATTAAAATTGTTATGTATTGTTAAATCAGAATTTGTTCTTCGTTTTAAAACCCATACACTTCATTATTTAAATGATTAAAATATATGTATATCAACACAGCAAAATGGATGTGTATTTGAATCTGTATGAGATTATTCAAAATGGCACTAATACGATTCTTGAACCACATTTTTAACAGCCATTTTTATCCAATAATTTAGAATCTTTAATTCATATCGTAAGATTAAAATTGTTTTGTATTATTAAATCAGAATTTGCTCTTCGTTGTAAAATCGATTTACTACTTCATTCTTTTGATGATTTAAAATATATATTAACGCGACAAACTGGATATATATTTGAATCTATTTGAGGTTAATCAAAATGGTGCCAATACGATTCTTGAACCAAATTTTCATCTGTTTATTTGGAATCTTCAATTCTTATTGTAGGATTAAAATAGCAATGTATGACTAGTACAGGATTTGTTCTTCGTTGTGAAATTGTTAAAGATTCTTTCCGTGCTTAGAAATACAACAGTACGCAGCAACATGGAAATTTTAAACTATTTGGAGTTATTCAAAATTGCACCAATACTATTGTTGAACCACATTTTTAACCGCCATTTTCATCCAATAATTTGGAATCTTTAATTCATATCGTAAAATTAAAATTTTTATCTATTACTAAATAACAATTTGTTCTTCGTTATAAAACCGATACAATTCATTGTTTTAATGATTTAATATATGTTTCGCAACGCAACAAATTATCTATGTATTTGAATCTATTTGAGGTTATTCAAAATGGCGCCAATACGATTCTTAACCGCATTTTATCTGTTTATTTGGAATCTTTAATTCTTATCGTAAGATTAAAATTGTTATGCATGACTGGTACAGGATTTGTTCTTTGTTATGGAATTGATAAAGATCCTTCTTTCCATGCTTAGAAATGCAACAGCATTCAGCAAAATGGAAAAATATTTGAAACTATTTGCGATTATTCAAAATGTTACTAATACGATTCTTGAACCCCATTTTTAACCTTCATTTTCATCCAATGATTTGTAATCTTTAATACATATCGTAATATTAAAATTGTTATGGGTTATTAAATCAGAATGTGTTCTTCGTTAAGGCGACAATGGACCATGAAAAACTTTTTTTTATTTATCAACCAATTGCTATGAAATTTTGTATATTTAAACAGTGTTGTTTAGAGATGAGAATTCTAAATAAATAAAAAAATCAGAATGTAATTAATTAAGATATTAATTAAAATCAGTTTGTTAATTACTCTATTTAAAAATGCTCCATGCGCATCAATTTTTGTCTCGGATATCTAATTTTCTCTCTTAAGCTAGCTTTATATAGTCATAATAAAAGTTACTAGCAATATTTGATTTACAGTCATATTTATAAAAACTAGAAAGATATCGATAAAAATAGGTCATTTTATGCAAAATTTTATCAAAAAAGGTTTTTTATTGCAAAAATTTTAAGTTGTTTTAAAATAGTATAATGAATTTATTAGTTAGTTTTATTCTAACATATATAAATAATAATATTATGAAATTTTATGAAAATTCAAGAAAAATTATGACGCATGGAACGTTTTGAACTTACCTAAACGACATGAAAACTTGTTTTGAGAAAATAGCATTTAAAGTTTTAATTTGACTAACATTTCCATGGTTTACGTTTGAAAAAAACATACTAATAACTCGGTTAATAATGACCGGATCAACATACTTTTATTTAATTCAAAGCTGATGAATTGCAGAATCATTTTCTGGGAAAAAATCGCTTTGGGGACATTTTTTGTCAATCTGAAAGTCCATTGTCGCCTTAAATGAAATGTAAAATGGGAATGCATTTGAAACTATCCGCGATTATTATTCAAAATGAAACCAAAAAGATTCTTTAACTCCATTTGTAATCGCCATTTTCAAATAGTAATTCCATGATTTAAAAAAGGCATGTATTGTCAGTTCAAGATTTGGTCTCCGTTATGAAATTGATTTATTGCATGTATACAAAACTGATTATTTTATAAGATACATGTATTAAGTTCAGTTAATCCACCACGCGATTATTATTCAAAATGAAACCAAAAAGATTCTTTAACTCCATTTGAAATCGCCATTTTCAAATAGTAATTCCATGATTTAAAAAAGGCATGTATTGTCAGTTCAAGAATTGGTCTCCGTTATGAAATTGATTTATTGCATGTATACAAAACTGATTATTTTATAAGATACATGTATTAAGTTCAGTTAATCCACCACGCGATTATTATTCAAAATGAAACCAAAAAGATTCTTTAACTCCATTTGTAATCGCCATTTTCAAATAGTAATTCCATGATTTAAAAAAGGCATGTATTCTCAGTTCAAGATTTGGTCCTCGTTATGAAATTGATGCATTGCATGTATACAAAACTGATTGTTTTATATGATACATGTATTAAGTTCAGTTAATCCACCACATGATTCTCGATTGGAATCACCGAGTGACTGTATGGTTTCCCATAGCAACGTCGACAGAAGAAAGAAGCCTACAAGATGCAAGGGCAAGTCTCGATAGAATCCCAGGATCCGCCGAAGTTCAAGAGTATAGAGTAAGAGATATTTCATCATTTTATACTCCTAACTATAACTGAATTCCCGTGCTGTGTAGTACATTCAAATTAAATACAACGGTCAATGTATGCAATTAATGCCAAAAGAATACATACATTTATAATAAATACTAGCTGAAAACCCGCGCTTCGCTACGGAGTACATTCAAATTAAATACAACGGTCAATATATGCAATTAATGCCAAAATAAATAAATAAATATATATATATATATATATATATATATATATATTTATAATAAATACGACGATCAATGATGTAATATATATACTATATATATATATATATATATATATATATATATATATATATATATATATATATATATATATATATATATATATATATATATATATATTTAGATAAAAATCGTAAGGCATATATTTTTTGATAATATCCAATCGTCTCCTGCATTAGAAAGAAACAAAAATTTGTCTATTTAGTTGTTATGCACGTGACGATAAATTTATTTAAAGTACCAGAAAAAGAAATCACGTGATCGGCATTTAATAAATTAAATTCTAAAAATTAATCTTTAAAAATTAACCAAAAATCAGAAAATCGAGGTAAAGGTTCGAAAAAGATTTCATTTTAAAGGAATTTTTATGATCTTTCTTGTGATATAAATTTTATAACCCTCAAATTATTATTTTAAATGCAAACTTAAAAAAAAGTTACAAAAACAGCTTAAAAATTTAATTTTAAAAAATCTAAGAAAATCTTTCTTAGATTTTTTAAAAATCTTTAAAAAATCTTTCTTAGTGCACCCCTACACCATAAGAAGAATCGCCATGCAAAATTTCATCCCTTTAGGTCCAGCGGTTTGTTCTGTGCGTTGTATGTCAGTTAGTCAGTTACGGAACTGTTTTATATATATAGACAACGGTCAATATATGCAATTAATGCCAAATATATATCTATATATATATATATATATATATATATATATATATATATATATATATATATATATATATATATATATATATATATATATATATATATATATATATATATATATATATATATATATTGTAACGGATATTTTATAGACAAAATAATGTAGAAGAAAATATTCAAATTAAATACAATGGTCAATGTATGCAATTAATTTGTATGTTTAATATCCATTAAACATACTAATTTGAATTAAATTCTTAAAAAACTTCTTTTACCGTATTTTAATATTTTTTGTCAATTTATTTCGTTGTTATGAACGTGACGCAAAATTAATTTAAAGTATCACAAAAAGAAAAGAAACCGCGTGATCAGCATTTGATAAGTTAAATTCTAAAAATTAATCTTTAAAAATTCACCAAAAGTCAGAAAATGGAGGTAAAAACTCGAAAAAGATTTCATTTTAAAGGAATTTTTATGATCTTTCTCGTGATATAAATTTGATAACCCTCAAATTAATGTTTTAAATGCAAACTCTAAAAAATGCCACAAAACAGCTTAAAAATTTAATTTTAAAAAATCTGAAAAGAATTTTTCAAAAATCTTTTTTTAGTGCACCCCTACACTACAAGAAGAATCGCCATGCAAAATTTCCGCCCTTTAGGTCCAGCGGTTTGGTCTGTGCGTTATCTGTCAGTCAGTCAGTTACGGAACTGTTTTATATATATAGATTAAACGCACTTTCAAGCGCTCACGTTTGCCGAAGTTTTTCAGGCCTTTCCTACCAATGCAAAAAAAATATCATTATAGATATACAATCAGCTCTTGAATAACATGGTTAATTGGTTCCGCATAAATCAAAACCGTGAAATTTGAGACTTAAGGCCTGTTCACATTGCAGTTCATTAGCGTAAACGTAAAAGGAAAAATAAAATAAACCAATCATAGGCCTGAACATTTTCGTTGCTAATCGTTTGGAGGTTTGTCATTGGTTAAATATATTACAATACTTTTACGCTTTCGCTAACGGACTGCAATGTGAACAGAGCCTTAAGCTTCACGTAAAAGGGACATTCGATTCTAAAAGTTTACTTTCAAAGAAAATAATCGAGATATTTTTAATAAACCGATTAGTTTTCAATTAATGTTTTTAGTTTTATTAATAACAAAAAAAGTTATATTAAAAATTAATTCAACATAAAAATGTCTCCTTTTATTTGTGCTTCTGTGTTATTCAAGAGTTGTCGCAATTTACTACCGTGTTATTCGAGTTTCCGTGCAATTCATGTACCGTGTTATTCAAGAGCCTGTATAAGTAATTGTTAACTGAGTGAAAAAACATTACGCCAATAAGCGGTTGATAAAAATCGCCTACATTAGGAACAGCATTATTTGTGATGAAATTTACGTAATTTAAAAATAGGTTATTCAAAAGAGCTTGTTTGAAAATATCGAAAGGAAGAGAATAAGAAATAAAAACACAAAATTTATTAATTTAAAAATATCACAACGTAGATGAAAAACGTTTTTTTTTTTTTTTTAAGCGCAAAGAATACGGTGAATTTAAATAGCACGAAATAAAAGAGTTAAAATATATCGAACAGTTGGTGAAGAGCATGAATTAGAAACAAGGAGTTAGAAATATAGAACGAAAATACAGCACGAAGTTTGTTTAAAATAATGAAAGAAGGTAAGGAATAAAAACACAGAATTTATTATTTTAAAAGTTCCATAAAGAACTTGAAATTAAAAAAAAATAGCACAAAGGGAAGAGTTAGGGCCTGTTCACATAGAATCCGTCAATGTCAGCGTTAAAAATTTTAACCAGTCATATACTAATCATTGACCCCTTTAACCAATCAGCGTCAGCGTAAAAATTTTTAACCAATCATATTCCAATCATTGACCCATTTAACCAATCAGCGCCAACGGAATCTTTAATGCTGACGCTGACGGATTCTATGTTAACAGGCCCTTAATGAGCAACTGTACAACGAATACATTAAGTTTAATTAGCGCAACGTACATAACTAACTAATGTCTTAAAACGTAACATTATGGATTTATATAAAATAAAAAGTATACGAAACTTGCGATTAGAACAATGACTGAAGTTCGAGAACAGAGAGAAATGAGGAATCAACTTATGTATGAAATGTAATTAAATATTTTCTACTCCATGACAACTGAAATATTTTAGAGTTGTTAAGACACCTGAACTGGCATGAAATATTTGCCCTGTTTACCAGTTTTAAAGCTTAAAAAATTCTGATCCATCGAGTATAAAATAAAATATTTGACCGTTGCTTCGTTTGTTATAATTTATCTTCTAATATTGGGATTGACTGAACTTAAAATTGATAGAATGATATATTTTTTAAACTAATTACAAGGTTATGCATGGGGGAAAAGTGTTAGTTTTTGATCAATCTATGAGTTTTTGCCTTATTGCCTCATTAAAACTGAATACGAGGCCTTTCATAGGGTCTAGATTTTTTCCCTTATTTCTCTATGTACTCGTTAAAAATATGTTTTTGGATGCTATGGGTAAGCATAATCAACATCAAAAACGTGGATCACAATTTTCTTAGATTATTAATCATTTTCGTTAAATACACTAGTTTAGAGGACGTGGAATTAAATTATTAAAATCAAATACGTGGAGCTAATAAGGAATGCACAGGGCTCCCACTTATATCCGTTTAGGTATAATAAAAAGGCTGTGAGCTAGTCGATGAGACAACTTACAGCGCCATCTATCGGCAAATTTTGGAATTAGCGTTTTTATCTCAAAAAACGGTACAAGATACGGGAAAAAAGTCAATTACAAAGTTGTTCAGCATCGTCGATTTAGTAAGAAAAGACACCTTGCACACTTTAATACTCAAAACAGAATGTAAAAAACGAACATTTGTTTGGTAGTGATTTTCGATTACCAGATCGTACGATTTCGTTACGATTACCAGATCGAGCTCCCCAGACCTCAACCCATGCGACTTTTGGCTTTGGGGGCATGTGAAACATCTGGTCAGTCTTGATAAACCAAGAACTATACCTGATCTGAAAGACAGCATTTCACGACATGTTCTCAGCATTTCCCCGGACACACTGCAGTCAATAGTAGAACATGCTATCTTGCGATTTCAAATGGCAGCTGAAAATGATGGCCGTCATGTTGAACATGTCTTGTTGTAATAATTTTTTTAACTATAGAAAATGTTGGCTAAATGTGTAATTGATCAAAAACGCCCTCTGGTGGTGAAATTTTGAACTAATTTTTTTATTCGCTCAAAACAAATTCCCATCCCTTCAATATGTCCTACACAAAATTTCATAACTTTCTGAACAATAGTTTCGACTGTAGACAACTTTAAATTAGGGAAGTTTAATTATGGACACCCTGTGTGTATATATATATATATATAAAACAGTTCCGTAACTGACTGACTGACTGACTGACTGACTGACATACAACTCACAGACCAAACCGCTGGACCTAAAGGGCTGGAACTTTTCATGGCAATTCTTCTTACAGTGTAGGGGTGCAGTAAGAGAGAGATTTGAAAAATTCTTCTTAGATTTTTTTAAATTAAATTTTTAAGCTGCTTTAGTAACTTTTTTTAGGTTTGCATTTAAACTAATAATTTGAGGGTTATAAAATTTATATCACAAGAAAGATCCTAAAAATTCCTTTAAAATGAAATCTTTTCGAATCTTTACCTCTATTTTCTGATTTTTAGTGAATTTTTAAAAATTAATTTTAGAATTTAATTTATTAAATGCTGATCACGTGATTTCTTTTTCTGGCACTTTAAATAAATTTATCGTCACGTGCATAACAACTAAATAGACAAAAAAAAATTTTTTTTCTTGCTAATGCGGGAGACGATTGGACATTATTTTGTCTATAAAAATATCCCTTACGATTTTTTTTATAAATATATACTTTTTTTTCTACATCAACTGTATATATTGATCGTCGTATTTATTATAAATATATATATTTATTTTTTTTGGTATTAATTGCATACATTGACCGTTGTATTTAATTTGAACATTCTCCGTAGCGAAGTACGAGTTTTCAGCTAGTATATATATATATAAAGTATATATATACATAAATATATATATATAAAGTATTAAAAATAAGATTAGACAATTAGGACTGTATTAAAGCCTAGAGTTTAAAAGTTTGGGGTTCAGCCTGTCATATATATATATATATATATATATATATATATGACAGGCTGAACCCCAAACTTTTAAACTCTAGGCTTTAATACAGTCCTAATTGTCTAATCTTTTTTTTAATACTTTCAATTCAACCTTAATTGCCTAAACTTATCAACCAGATTCCGTCCAAAAAAAATGTGCTCTTAAAAGTTTTTTTTGGTGCTAATATAATTTCTCTGCTATTATTTCCCTTCTTTCCCGCTATTGTTTGTCCTTCAATTTAATCCCCGTTCTCCTTGACAGTGAAAATGCTTCCAGCTTTGATCGGTCAAGGCCTTTTGTGTACAGGGGCGCGAATTCCTCGACGTCATAATTAATATCGGGCGAGTTTTCGCTGCCGGTGTCCGAGATCAATTTTCGCTGCCGCGACAGGTCACGGGGAAGACAACTCAGTCGCGAAAAGTGATTAGTCCGCCGCAGTTCGCCTGAATGTCCGTGGCCTGGAGGGGTGAACTTCGCTGTCCCATGACTGTTTTAATTACTTACGCATTGTGGACTTTACGTGGAATAGCAAAAAAAAAAAAGCGGCGAGAAATCGATATGAATGCTGCGTACTTGTCACGGGGGTTGTCTTACAGCGAAAGGAAAATACATCTATAATGTTAGCAAAAAGGACATGCCGTCATCGCTGGTTATAACATGCTCAGTATAGAATTTCACTCCGCTTATGGAGTCATTTTGGAAAATTCTAGTTTCTGGAGGCTTTACGGGTAGCGGTTACAGATACCCGTGAGATACAAGAAAAAAATGGATGACGGTATTAGTAGACCTTCAAACCTAACTTTTTTTTATTTTCAATGGATTTGCTTGAAATTTGAATATGTGATTAGTACCATAGATATGTAAAAGTGGTTAATATTTAAAGATTAAATATTAATAATTTATGAATTATGAATTATTAATTATATCAAAAAATGACCTCATTAAAAATGTTCCATGCGCATTTCTTTTGCATATAATATGGTCATTTTTATTTACGGGATACCTTATAGAACTAACAATGAAACTTATTGCTTATTTTAAGCATTCATTAAAAATATGAAGAGAAAAAAAATAATAATAGTGAAAACATCCTTTTTATGACGCAAAATACCTATGAATCATCTTTTCGAGTACAAAATTTAGAAATTCGGAGCTACGAAGCATCATTCTTTTCAATAAGATTCATTTGATATACAGTTCAGTATATAAAACTTAAATTTCAAAGCAATACGATCATTAGAAATGCGCCTGGAGCGGTTTGAATATTCGTATGACGTGAAAATTTTTATTTTGAGAAAAACACATTTAAAGTTATTGCTATTAGTAACCACATAATATCTAAATTAAATACAAACGCCTATAACTAGGAAAGTAATCACAGAAACTAAAAATTATTTTTGCAACACATTCCTACTTGTCCGTAGTTTTACAATTCAGTAAAATAAAAAAAAATCGAATTTTGGGACAAATATCACAAATTTGAAAGTCCACTGTCCCCTTAAGCCAGCAATAGTTATAAAGTATTAAATATTAGTAATTATACGCTAAGTATTATTAATTATTATTATTTATTTATTAATATTAGTTATATTAATAGATATTATGCAAGTAACAGTTAGCTACTTATCTTACTATCTACACCAGCGGTTCTCAACCTTTTTAGCTCCACGACCCCCCTCTCAAACTTAAGAAAAAAAAATTAACACTTCGCGGACCCCCCCCCCCCCTCAGATCATAACTTAATAACAGTAATAATAAATAACTGCAAACGACTAGTTAAAACTATTGAGCGGCCTTCATACTGAACTTTACAGACCCCCCCCCCCCTCCTGAGGGGCCGCGGCCCCTTTGTTGAGAAATGCTGATCTATACTATCTTATTAATTTTCACTTACGTCTCTTAATTATTAATAAGTCAATTAAGTCGTGAGTTAATCAATTAAGTGGCTAGTAAGTTAGTTATCCAGTTAGGTAGCTGGAGTATTATAGTTATTTTAACAGTTAGTTAGGTAGCTATCAAGTTAGCTAGCCATTAATGAAGTTGAATCATTATTTGGTCAATTAAATAGTAAGTTTGTCAGTTGCATACGTTGTACTTTCGACTAGTTGTACTTTCGTCTAAGTTGTACTTTCGACTGGCCCTTTTTCTATCGGGTTAAGTCATTAGATAGCCAAGTATTTAGTCAGTTAATTATGCAGGTAAGTAGGTAATTAACCATTTAGATGTTTTTACAGGTGGTCAGTTACCGTTTATTTAGGTAGCAAGAGAAATATTTAATCGGTCTTTTAGGTAGATATCTGTCTTGTTAGATTATTTTAGCCGTATAATTATTCGATCAGTTAAGTAGTAGCCAAGTCAGCCAATATTTAATAACGCAGTCCGTCAGCCAATATTTAGTAACCTAGTCCGTCAGACAATTTTTTAGTTAGTTACTCAGCCAAATATATATATTTAATTGAAAGAGCACAGCAATTTCTCTGAGACTGAAATCTTATTTTAGCAAAGAAACAGTGTGACCTCTGTAATTAAGGCTGCTGTGTATTAACCCTATTGGATTCACTCACCTCAATGTTTACCCTTAGAGGAAATGTGTCCAACGATTGCCATAGAGAAATAAATTTTACACCTTGTGGCATTTTCCATTGAAAAAAATGCAAATAATATTTTAAAATTTAAATTATTCAAGGGAAAAAATCTGGTGTAGTGTGTGTTCAACGCTCCTAAATTCCTTTCGTCCAGTGTTGCAAGGTGCAGAAAAGTTCAGACTATCTGAAAATACCCCTTTTATTGGATTATCAGCATTGATGTAGCTGCCAATACAGTCAAACCCCGTTATAAAGAACTTCAAGGGACCAAAGTTTTTGTTCGCTATATCCGAACCATTAAGAAAAATGTTAGAGTTCGCAAAATGTATAACTCAATAGTTCCTATGTATATTCAATAATGATGTATTGAAAGAATGATAAAATCTATTAAAAATGATCATTAATGAATTAAATTGATTAAAATTGATTACATTAAACTGACACAATACTATTTAAATTAACTTAGAATGAAGACAAATGGAAATAAATTGATTTTATCTTTAATAGTTGCTCCCTTTTTTTATACAGAAATAATCGGTATTCTTCTGCTGACGTGATGCCGATTTTAAAAACATTTTAAGAATTTCTTTGTCCAATACATCAAATGACTCCAACACTCTTTCTTCCACTGTTTGTGTTGACAAAAACTTTTTAATGACACTCATCGCTGCTGTATCATATGAGATTGTTGAGATTTCGTCATTTATGTGCTTCTCTTCATCAGCATCACAAGCAGAATCTTCAATTTCAGAATGATTCATTTTAATTTCTTCCACAATATCTTCATCAGTCAGATTTTCACATGTAATGACTTCATCATCACATGTTTCGAACAATTGCACGCCACAATCTGAGAATGATGAAATTTTGTGCTTTCTATCCACATCGCGATAGGTAAATCTTCATCATCTTCTTCTTCAACATTCTTTGCTTCTTCAGCATTCGTTGTATCTTCAACATTCTTAAAAAGTTTAAAAATTTTTAAAAATTCAGCTGTCGATAGAAAAAAATGTTCGTTATAGCCGATTCTTAAGATTTCGGAGGTTCGCTATAAAAGGATAAATCAGCATTAAATACAATAGGAAAACGGCAGCACCAAAATTTTCGTTCGTTATTAGCGGAGGCGAATTTTAAATACGTACATGGATCTTGCAACCGAAGGCGGGGCTAACCGTGACAGCCAATGAGCACTTGTTCTTTACTACGCGTGCATTTGGACTTTGAAACTTTTATGTTTGGACTTTTATGTTTGTTTATATTCTGTTTATCTAGTCACTCACGCTGTGTGTAGCGTTTGTTAGTTTTCTCGCTCGCTTATAAATTGGAGAGAAAATCAAGTATTTTTCTGTATAAAAAATAAGTAATTAATTAACGCACCTTTTAAATATCTAATAAAGACTTCTAATTTATGTATTTTTTAATACAAAGCTACTTTCTGTCAAACTACTTTCTTACTTACATACTTTATTCCACTTTAGGCAGCAGAAGAAAATTTTCAATGTAAAAGTTTCTTGATTATCTTTAAAATTAGATGTTATATGTTGAAATGTTGCATCCCCAAGAAATTTGAAAACACTAAGAACCATTCTAAAATCAATCAATCATAAATAGTAATCCCTACAAAAGACTTACTATTGAAAAAAGTAGAATATGTTGGATATGTTTTGAAAAGGTTCAATTAAATTCTGACAATCTCCAAAAATGCCCGATTGAAATACAAACAATAATCAGCTATAGGGCCTGTTCACATAGGAGTCCGTTGCGTAGCGTTAATGAAAATATGACGTTGAGACGAAAATAAACCAATCATAGGCGTTAAAAATTTCCTTGCTAATCGTTTGGAGGCAATGGACTCCTATGTGAACAGGCCCTAACAGTCCGAATATTTTTTCACCCAGGCAGAAAATGATTCTTCATCCTGGATATTCGCTCTTACTTCACCTTCAAATTTATCTTCATTTAAAACAGTGGAGGACACAGTTTTAACGACAATCGGTAAACTTTCATTATCCGCCATTAAACCGTTGAGTGCTTTTGAAAACAGAAAGCATGCGTTTGCGATCATTGGCCGTTACGGTTAGCCCCGCCCTCGGTTGCAAGATACATGTACGTATTTGAAATTAGCAGGTTCGCTATAACGGGGTTCGACTGTAGTAGACACATTTTCTCCATAGGTTAACATTGAGGTGAGGCGAATCCAGTAGAGTTGGTGCACAGCTGGCTCAGGGTTTTGATATTAAATCAATAAATATAGAGACCTAAAATACTTTGCTTTTAATCTTTTTTTCTTCTTTTGCTCGTTTCTACAGCACAAATATGGGTCTTACATCCGAATCGAACTGGAGGAGCTTACCAACTAGAGGTGAGTGAATGTTTTACTGCATTTTAAAACGTTTCCAAGGAGAAATTGGATAGTTTTCATTCAACACAATGTATTTTTTTTTGTTCGGGAAACGTCAAAAGTAATCATCTTTTATGGGACGGACAAAGAATTTTTCTTCTCGGTAACAGCTTCCAATAACATTCTATGGATGTGCGGAACTACGCAAAATAAAAGTGCCGTAGGATAACTAAACATTGGGGAAAAAATAACATTTCATATTTTTTAGCATTTTAATATACAGACAGTAAGGCCGTCTGCACACGGAGCAACTCAAAAGAAACTGATAACTGACTCAAATCACAAACCAATCCGTGATGAGTCGCAACCTATGTAATTGAATGGAGCCATGCACACTGCGCAACTGGTTACAAACCCGTCGGACGGGTTGTTATAATCAAAAATGTTGTAAAAATCCGATTTTACAATTTAAAAAAACGTCTTGGAAAAAAAAGCATGCTTACCGCTGATTTTTCAATCCGACTTGCACAATCTAACTAATATGCTATGTATACAATCTAACTAATATGCTATAAATATGCTATGTATAAATATATTAAGCAAAAATAAAATATATAAACTAAAGAAAATCAGATTAAAAAATCATACAAATTACTCACGTGCAAAAACTTTTTGTAGTCTATTTAAGCAGCGCTGCAATCGCGTTTCAGAATTTTTTTTTATTTTCATGAATTTTAAAGCTGTATACACGTGCATTAAATAACAATTAACTTAACCTACAAATTTGTTAAACAAACGATTTTGGTGTTTTAAATTTCTGTTTATTATTGTATTTTTGCACGCGAGATTAATATAGGCTGATAAATTTGTGATGCGGTCGCTCCGGAAGCGTTACTTGACAGAGGCATACACAGAACACGGCAACTATTAGGGGAATTGTGTAAAAGAACTCTGTGCATTTGCATAAGGGCCTGTTCACATAGGAGTCCGTCGCGTTGCTTTAAGGAAAAGATGACGTTGAGACGAAATTAAACCAATCATAGGCGTTAAAAATTTCATTGCTAATCGTTTGAAGGCATATGATTGGTTTATTTTCGTCTCAACGTCATCTTTTCCTTAACGCAACGCAACGTACTCCTATGTGAACAGGCCCTAATGGTTTAATGTAGGGTGAAACGGCATTGGATGTTGATATAAATGTACAAGAAATAGTATAAATGTATATGTTTTAGCGCTGTCTCAGGGGTGGTGTACTCGCCTGCCATGCGGTTGGTCCAGGTTCGAGCCCAGGCAATGTACAGGGTTGTTTTTCAGTCCACATTAAATTAAATAATAATATAAGAATAATTTTTTCTCTCCTGAGCTTACCTTGATGGTATTACCTCAGGATATACCGTATCACCAAAAGGTAGGGACGGCGAAATTTCTTGAATTTCTTTCTACGAACAAACACATACACATATTTTTGGTGGTGTTGGTGATGGTCCTTATCCCTGGTGTGGTGTGTGTGACCCTACACCAAACCATAGAGGTTGTGCAAAACTAAATTCCAAATATGGATTCCACATCTTTCATTCAGCTTAAGGGCCTGTTCACATAGGAGTCCGTTGCGTTGCATTAAGGAAAAGATGACGTTGAGACGAAAATAAACCAATCATAGGCGTTTAAAAAGTTTAGCAATGAAATTTTTAACGCCTATGATTGGTTTATTTTCATCTCAACGTCATCTTTCCCTTAACGCTACGCAACGGACTCCTATGTGAACAGGCCCTAACTCTCAAAATAGGTTTGCTTTAGGTAAGCAAAATTCAGATAATGCACGACCTGATTTTCGAGGGTGAGCTTCAGCCCAATCCCCCCCCTCTCACCCTCTGCCCTCGCAAGCTTGTTACTGCAAATGAATCAGTCCCTTCAAATGCCATATTTTTATCACACGTCGGTTGTAAGTATCCGTCACATAACACTGGGTCTGAAGGCAAAAGTCAGAAATACAAATAGGTAATTGCGATTGTGATATTTGATTTCTATGATATCAGGTAGGATTCACATGTGTTCCATCTTTCCAGAGGAGGGCTTGAACCGTCTGGTGAAGTGGATAATCCAGGCTCCCTTGCTGGCGGTTCTCCACTACACGATCCCCGACTGCAGGGAGGATAGATGGAGGAAGTTTTTCCTTCTCACCTTCCTCTCTTCCATCACGTGGACAGCCATCTTCTCTTACGTCATGGTCTGGATGGTAAGGACGATTTAACTTCACGCGTGACGTTCTTTAGTAAAAACAAAACAAATGTAGGAAGGTTTACGAACACCAAGCAACAATCAGATCCAAGGAACAGAGAAAAAAACCCAACGATAAATAACTATGAGGGCCATTTTTTACGTAAGAAATGTTTTGTAATGGAGTAAGAGAAACTTTAGTTGAGGCGGTGAAAGGCAAAGTGGTGTAAGTCAAAAGAGTTTAACTGCAAAAACTACAAAAAATTCCACCATAAATTGAACAGATTATAATTCATAACAATTATTACAATACTGCAAATAATAACTATTTACAATTCCACTATAAATTGAACATGGAGATTACATATTTGCCCTCAAATGAAAAAAGTTGAAAATGTGACTTACACCACTTTGCCTTTCAACGTCTCAGTTATGAACGTAAATTGTATCACAAACTAAAATATGAAAATTTTTTCACTTTTCAACACAGTCACCATTAACATTTAAACATTTGACAAGTCGTGTCACTAGCTTTTGGATCCCATTATCAAAGAACTCTCCGCCTGACCGTTAAACCAGTTACTAACAGTTTCTTTCAACAAGTCATCATTTTCCAAGCGCTTTCCACCAAGTTTTAAGTCCTTAAGTTTTGGAAACAGATGAGAGTCTGGTGGTTCTAAGTCAGGGCTGTATGGTGGATGATCCAGTAATTCCGAATGAAAATTGTCCAGTTGTGTCTTTGTTCTTGCCGCAACGTGAGGCCGAGCTTTGTCGTGAAGCAGAACGACGCAGTCCCCGACATCGATTTTGACAATTTTCATTGGGAATTACTGGATCATCCACCATACAGCCCTGACTTAGCACCATCAGACTCTCATCTGTTTCCAAAACTTAAGGAATTTCTTGGTGGAAAGCGCTTGGAAAATGATGACTTGTTGAAAGAAACTGTTACTAACTGGTTTAACGGTCAGGCGGAGAGTTCTTTGATGATGGGATCCAAAAGCTGGTGACGCGACTTGTCAAATGTTTAAATGTTAATGGTGACTGTGTTGAAAAGTGAAAAAATGTTCATATTTTAGTTTGTGATACAATTTACGTTCATAACTAAAGTTTCTCTTACTCCATTACAAAACGGTTCTTACTTAAAAAATGACCCTCGTATAAGGCAAGCTCAATTCGAATTTCAAACGCAAAAGAAGTATTTAAAATAATCCAGTTCGGTTTTGGAAATTTCTTCATAATACGTATTGCTATATACTTCATTAATTTTGTCCCTTATATTTCTGTCGCTTAAATTGGGGGCTATCGTGTGCTAAAATGTCCCTCCTCCTATCTTGTCTGGTATTCTCGTGCCCTTTCTTTGTTTCTGGTTTTTCTGTACTCCATGGTATCTACTCTTTTCTGCATCTCGTGCTGGCGATTGCATCCTCTATAGTTCCGCTGCTGTCGAATGGCTTCACTCCCTGGCCCCTATTTTTGTCTACCTTGGCTTACTGTGTAGGCGATCTTTTGCGCTGTTCCCAAGGAATTTGCATCTGAAATTCGAATTGAGATTATTTTTTATAGCTATTAAGGGTTGAAATATCTTATGTTTTTCCTGCTCTTCGCTTTATTTCATTAGTTTTGGTGCTATGTTTTCTATTAACAATAGGCATAGTCTGGATTTCAATTATGAATGCTACCAGACGAAGAAATATGCGATAAAATTCAATAATCTAAACTTCATATTTAAAACTTATATTTAAACTTTTCTAGTATCTAACACTTTTTCGGATATCTTACGGCACATCGCAAGACAACGGTTTGACATATGTACAGGAGCGGTACAATGTGACCAACGAGTACAACTTCAACATCATGGGTATTTAATGTAGCATAAGAGAAGTGGAAAAGCTGGACAAGCGGTTGTTGTATACCATTGATTATAAAATAATACGGCTGGTGTTATTTTTGGTATAGGGTATAGCCCATCTGGCTGTCAAAAGTGTTACGACAAAATACAGTTTTTCTCCCCTATGGCGAGAAAAAAAATCAGTATATCACTGTAGTATCCGCATGGCACTAGAGTTGAAACTCTTCGAAAGACCCAAATTATGATTATTCAGAGATGTTTTTTCCGTGAAGGAACATTTAAACTTTTATGCCTTTTAATTTTAATTTCGAAATTAAATTTCAAAAAAGTATAATCGGAAGCTATAATAACCCTTTAAACTGAAATAAAAGGAATTATTAAATAAAATTGAAAGTATATATCACTGGGGAACCTTTTTACCATTAGAGGCCACATGTAAATTAGGTAGTAATAAAGGAGGCCGCATAAGTTGATGAACCTATAAATGCGACTTTTATGAAATTATTATAGTTAGATACAGTTTTAACAATTTGGTGCATTATATAGAAAAATAACAAAAAAAAATTAAGTCCTTATTTATTTATTATTTGACATAAAAAGTTACAATATAAAATATTTTTGTTTTCACATAAGGATAAAAACTTGTTATAATATTAATCATTAATTATTATTTTTTTTGCAGAAAAAATAATACGTTTTAACGTACATGGAGTCGGTCACAACAATAATAGTAAGAAAATAGTTTTTGTGTAGAGATCATATAACATGTCTGGTAGTATTGCTAAGAAACTCTGAGCATTAAATTACATATAAAGTGTAGTTAAAGTATCATATAATCAAGGTAAACGAAGCTCATTTGGATAAATATACAATTGTAGCGACTTTAGACAACAATTTCAAAATGTCAACTTTATTTTGGCCGACACTGTACATACATTCATGCCGTTCTTTATTTAATTCTATTGATTTGGAAATTGTTGTAATCTATATAATTAAATATTATTTAATACAAGTGCTAGCTTTTATGAAAGCCGCAAGAGAAGAGATCACGGATGCCGCACGTTTATCACATCTGATAAATATCATACAGGGTTAAGGTTTTCTTGTGACCTATGATTCAAGGATAAATGTCGTTTTTTCATCACTCTCACTTACAACGAATTGTCGATGGCAACTGTCTAGTGTCAGTAGCTTGAATTTGTTTCTTGAAATAGTAGCTGAACAACAAAAAAAATTATTTTTTTATATATGTACTAGCGGCCCGTCCCGACTTTGTCCGGGTTGAACAAAATATTATACCAATAAATTTCCAGTTGATAGCCAATAAATTGTAAATATTTTTTACCTTAATAATAACCTAAATAATACCTTAAATTAATTTTATGTTAGTTAATAATTAAAATAAATTTTTTAAAAGAAAAAGGCGTGCCGGGGAACGGCTAGGTTCCAATCGCTAGTGTCAGAACAGAAGCCCACCGCAATAGCACCACGATAAGGATCGTTGAAATCTTCGGAACAAAAAGCGGTAGAAGACAGTAGCGGAAACAATGGAGATTGTTAGGATTAAGCCTCTAACTTTATTTCTACTGATCAGATATACATAATATATAGCCTATGTCCATCTGGAATAATGTACCTTTCAAACAGTGAAAGAATTTTTCAAATAGGTACAGTGGTTCTGAAGATTACCCTCCACGTACAAAATCGCTCTCTCTTTATATATAAGTATAGATTTTAAATTTAAAATAATTCAGAGTATAACTATTCAAAACACTCGATAATTTTCTTTGTTCGAATTTTGACTACTGACCTAGTAATATAAATAACACTTCTGAGAAAAACCATTCAAAAGACTCAAATAACGACTATTTGATGTCGACCGCTGTTGTGAATTCCATTCCGTTAGCATAAATTAAGTAACTGTACCCATCTGAGACACCTGACACTCAAAAAAAGTTTGTTGCCTCTATATATTTCTGTTTCTGCTTTTAAACAATATGGCGTAGAGTCATTTGATAATTTTCAGTGTTTGAATCCGGACTGCTCATCTTATATGATTAACAAACTCACGAATAAAATGACATGTCCAATGCATGTTTCTCATTTCCGCCTGCAGGTGACTCTGGTGGGCTATACGCTCGGCATTCCTGACAGTATCATGGGCATAACTTTCCTCGCGGCAGGAACCAGTGTACCGGACGCTTTCGCCAGCCTAATCGTTGCCAGACAAGGTAAGCTGGGGATACACAAGCTTTTTGTGCTCTTCTATTTTTCCAGGAGTACTCTCTGTTGCACCTGCATTCTGGTTTTAACATTCATTGGTATAAACAGGAAAACCAACGTAAATAAAGCACAAATAGCAATAAGATGCAATTATTTTGCATGCGGCCGTTTCGAAGCTACAAAGGAGCTTCTTCATCAGTGCAACGAACTTAGTGGCAGCTCAAAAAGCCGAAGACTAAGTCTGGCTTAGTCTTCGGCTTTTTGAGCTGCCACTAAGTTCGTTGCACTGATGAAGAAAAGCCGAAGACTTTTGAAGAAAGAAAAGCCGAAGTCTGATGAAGAAAAGCCGAAGTCTTCGGCTTTTTGAGCTGCCACTAAGTTCTTTGATGAAGAAAAGCCGAAGTCTTCGGCTTTTTGAGCTGCCACTAAGTTCGTTGCACTGATGAAGAAAAGCCGAAGACTTTTGAAGAAAGAAAAGCCGAAGTCTGATGAAGAAAAGCCGAAGTCTTCGGCTTTTTGAGCTGCCACTAAGTTCTTTGATGAAGAAAAGCCGAAGTCTTCGGCTTTTTGAGCTGCCACTAAGTTCGTTGCACTGATGAAGAAGCTCCTTTGTAGCTTCGAAACGGCCGCATGCAAAATAATTGCATCTTATTGCTATTTGTGCTTTATTTACGTTGGTTTTCCTGTTTATTCCTCGAGCTCAAAGGTTGTATCTTTTCTTTTCAATTCATTGGTATGTTAAAACTACCAATGAATGAACTATAGTCGGACCTCTATTTAACGAACCTCTATTTTGCGAACTTTTTCTTGGAACCAAGAACATTTTGTGAATTTCTCCGTAAAATAACCTCCAAATAGCGAAGTGCATTCTCTATTTAACGAACTTTTTCTTGTGATCCAATATTTTTTTTCTCCATATTTCTCAAAATATTTCTGAATATTTTAAACTTATTCTTTCTTTTAACACATTTAACACATTAACTTTCTCTTAACACATTCCGACGTGGGTTGCAGTTTGAAGAAAATACGCCTGAAGGGGTTTTTGGTGCATTCCAAAGATGAGAGACGTATTATGAGAGAAAACACTTTTTCAAACAAAAAAATTAGACAAAATTAACAGACTTTATCAGTAATTAAATTTAAGGACGCATGTGGTAATGTATGTTTAAAATTACTTGTTATAATAAATGCGATAATGTCATTAAAATTCATTAATTTTAATATAATTTTTTAATTGAAAATACAGAGTATTTCCGGAAAATGTTTTGTTTTATTCTTGTTTTCCTTGCAGATTTCTGTTTGATGGGTAAGATATATAAAACAAATAGACATTAATTTACAAAATAAAGGTGTGATCAATTACTTTTATTAATAATATTTAGTGTATATGAATTTAAAATCTGTCTTGTGTAGTTTAAAGTATTTTAAAAGGTGAATCTCTGTTTAACGAATTTTCCATATAACGAACTTTTTTCGGGATTTTGCGACTTCGTTAAATAGAGGTCCGACTGTACTTAATTACCAATTAATTGTAGCGCATGACCACTTTTGACGTTTACTAATCGTGGTAACGTAACTCGGTGTGCCTGAGGACTTTTTTCCACTGATTCACAGTCTGATGCTGCATTCTGAACGACACGTGCGCACGTGTCTAGTCGCTTAGTTTTCGGCTTTTAGAGCTGCCACTAAGTTCTTTGCACTGAGGAAGAAGCTCCTTTGCAGCTTCGAAACGGCCGTATGCAAAATTGCACCTTACTGCTATTTGTGCTTTATTTACGTTGTATTTCCTGTTTATTCAACGATCATGCCATGTTTTGTCGTCGCGACGGCAAAGAACATGCATGTTATTATGGGAATGAGAGATAAAAAATTTTGCTTTTTTTATCTATACACATTTTGGAATGTCTTTTTCTTTCTGAAATGTATATTTATATAAAGATCATTATAAATATAAAAATTGAGTCAAATGAAAATCTTCAATGAAATTTTATTTTAATTTTAAAGCATGTTTAGCTATCGATACATCTGTCAAACCTATCGCTCTAAGTAGCATAAACTTTTTTCACTTTTGTGTACAGAATAACTTCAAAATAATTTGTGCACCGGATTTAAGAAAAATTATTTATAAAAATTTTAATCACGTTGACCCTCTGGGCGTTAGAGGCGTATTTTTTCCGTCACATTCTTTCAGTTTGAAAACGCATTTTGGGCGAAATAACTTTATCCTCTATAGTTTAGTATTCAAAAAGCATCAAAAATATTTTTTGCTTCAGGCCCTAATTTATAGGATCAAATAATCTATTGCAACTGCTTTTCAGGCTGAAATAGAGGGGGAAATATATCTAAAAATATGTCTAGAACACTTAGAGGGTTAAAGGGCAAAAAAAATTATTTTCAAGATTAATTTTTGCTTCAGGGAAAATATTCACGAAACTTTCACTCTAAATGAAAAGACTGGGGGAAAGTTTAAAGAAAATAGCACAAAGAAACACTGGATAAAATCTTATAGATACCTTGAGAGGAATTCTAGATAAATCCTTTTTTAAGATAGCAAATCATGAAATCCCATTCTCAGATAAATGGACTTTAAGGGGACAATGGACCTTCATCCTCGATTTTTTTAAATTTTTTAATTTTTTAACTCTATATACAAAACGAGAAAAATTAATATTCTTTTTGACTACATTGAAGACCCTTAGAATTCAAAATTAGGATTTCTTGATAAAATAAATTGTGCGGTCGGGGTATCCCCGTCAGGAACGAAGTTCCTTACGTTACTTTTTCAACTCTAAACGTGATTTAATATGTAGATTTCTATTGATTATATATATATATATGTATATATAATATAATATATATATATATATATATATATATATATATATATACTGCGCTGTTCCAAGAATGAGTGGGAATAGAAACGGCCAGCGCTTGTACGGAGATTTGAACCAGGACCTTTCGCTCCGTAGTCCGATGCGATAACTATTCAGCCACAGAGTCCTTGCGAAAAAGCTCTTATGAAGGGGGCATAACGCTTTTTCGTTACGTGACGATTCCTGCCAGTTCACTCTACTGCAGGGGTGGCCAACCCACGGCACGCGTGCCACAGTGTGGTACGGTGGCGTTTTTACAGTGGCACGCGGAGACTTACTAAAAAATTTAAAAATTTTAAAAAATAATAATTTGTCAAAATCTGTAAAAACCCTACTCATAAGCTACTGAAAATAACAGCGCAGGAATATATGCACCCTTTAGCCTATAACAGTTACCCTATAACAGTGCACCATATTATACTTTTTGTATGCTGGAAAAGTTGGAAGTGGCACGCATAATATTTTTTTTTTTTTTTTTGCATAGTGGCACTCTTCCCAAAAATGTTGGCCACCCCTGCTCTACTGTAAGTTACGTAAAAGAACTTCGTTCCAATAATGCCTGTCTTCAAAAAGACTTTCATAAATGCTAGTATTTTTCAAAAAGCTCCATGTGCATCCAGTATCATTTAAAGACATTCAATTTTATAATATAAGTTTACCATGCATATAAAACCATAATCGTGCATTGAATTTTTTTTTTCGTATAAATCAAAAGAAAAAAATGTTTCTTTTAAAAATCTGCCTGTTATTTATTTATGTTTTCACATTTTTCTACTTTATTTCATGGCCTATAAATTTGAAAAATATTTGCGGTTCCAAAGAATGATGCAAGGTTTTGTGACATACACTTTAATTAACAATCGGGAGAAATTTGAAGAAATCAGAAGAAAATTAAGGCGCATGGAGCATTTTGAAACATTCTAGCATTTTTGAAGAATTTTTGAAAAACAGGTCTTATTTTTCCACAAAATACTTACTTGTGCCTTCTATGTGCCTTAAATGTAGTAAAAAGCAATATTAATTATTCTATGTTGCATATAGAGTAAAATATTGAAATTAAAATAAAAGAAATTTGAAAGTTCTTTGTCCCCTTAAAAAACAAGTTTACTACAGACAATATACAGGGTGTCCAGCGAAGAAGTCCCTGATTTCCAATTGAAAAATCTCGAAAACAAAGATCCGTAGAAGAATGCAACAAACGGTATGTTTATCGTAAAAGCTGTAAGAATTTTATACACTAATTTCCGAAATAGTTACAAAAGCTGCTAACAGAGGGCGCTGTTAGTAGCTTTTAGCAATAGAGCCGCAGGCATGGATTGAACTCCATATTCCCCGGACCTGAGTCCTTGTGACTATTTTTTGTGGGGCACATTAAAAGATACTGTCTACAGGAACCATCCCATCACGCTGGGCGAGCTTCAATCGGCGATCTATGTGGCAGCTGAATCAATTTCTGTTGAGAAACTACAGGGTATGATGGCAAATTTTGTTGCGCCACCTCCATACAGCGAATGGTGGACATTTTGAAAAGATTGTGATGTAGTGATTGCAAAGACTACAAGTTTATATAAGCATGCTGATACGAGTTGTACAGCGCCATCTGTTAGCAGCTTTTGTAACTATTTCGAAAATTAGTGTATAAAATTCGTACAGCTTTTACGATAAAAATACCGTTTGTTGCATTCTTCTAAAGATCTTTGTTCTCGAGATTTTTCAATTTGAAATCAGGGACTTCTTCGCTGGACACCCTGTAGCATAAAAGTGTTGAATAGGGCAATGTAATTATCCTAGAAACATAGTCATCAACATAGACCCGTATATATTGCAACAGGGCAACATAAGGAAATGATACTGGAACTTCAGTGCTCTGGCCGAAATTTGACGGAGGACTGACTCGGAAAGTACTCATGCTAACCACCATACAGCCGCTGCGCTCAGAAAAATTTTCTTGACTGCCCTTTATTATGCTTAACTCTCTTCCTTTCTTTGAAGGTCAAGGTGATATGGCAGTGTCCAACAGCTTGGGCAGCAACATTTTTGACATCTTAATTGGACTCGCCTTTCCGTGGTTTATACAGACAACCATGGTGGAACCGGGATCTATTGTGAGTTCAGATTTTTGTGTGTGCCACTTGATAGTTTTTCGGATTACGTCCAGTCACATTTTAGCATTCTTTTATCCAAACAAATTACAACGTGTACGTGCCCTGGCATAGATTCGAGCACACATCGTCCTTTCATATCTATCTATATATATATAAAACAGTTCCGTAACTGACTCATTCATTCACTGACTGACTGACTGACTGACATACAACGCACAGACCAAACCGCTGGACCTAAAGGGCTGAAATTTTGCATGGCGATACTTCTAATAGTGTAGGGGTGCACTGAGAAAGATTTTTCAAAAATTCTTCTTAGATTTTTTTAAATTAAATTTTTAAGCTGTTTTTGTAACTTTTTTTACGTTTGCATTTAAAATAATACATTGAGGGTTATAAAATTTATATCACGAGAAAGATCATAAAAATTCCTTCAAATGAAATTTTTTTCGAATTTTTACCTCCATTTCCTGATTTTTGGTGAATTTTTAAAGATTAAATTTTAGAATTTAATTTATTAAATGCTGATCACGTGATTTCTTTTTCTGGTACTTTCAATAAATTTATCGTCACGTGCGTAACAACTAAATAGACAAAAAAATATTTTTTTCTCTTTCTAATGCAGCAGACGATTGGATATTATCCAAAAAAAATGCATATCCCTTACGATTTTTTTATAAATATATATATATAGATAGATATATATTTTACATCAATTGTATACATTGATCATCGCATTTATTATAAATATATATATTTATTTTTTGGCATAAATTGCATACGTTGACAGTTGTATTTAATTTTAATGTACTCCGTAGCGAAGCTCGGGTTTTCAGCTAGTCTATATATATAAAGCAGTTCGGTAACTGACTGACTGACATATAATGCACAGACAATGTCACAATTAAATCCTAGCATGTATCAATATAACTTTGTATACTTTTTGGTAGTCAACCGCGTACCCTCAAGGGGTACGCGTACCACCGGTTGAGAACTATTGTTTTAACCTCTGGGCCCAAGCTGATAAAACAATCAACTTTTTCAAATTTGTAGGGAATAATTTCTATGAAAGGGATAGGGTGTATTCATTTAGCGCATGCCATATGTTTCACTTTGTTTTCATTGATTACCAAAATAAAGAGAAGCTAAACTAACTCGCGGCACAATAGTCCGAATTGCTTTTCAGCACTGTGAACCAAGGCCCGGGGTGCCCATCTCCGCTTTCATGACCGTGGGCTTGGGGTACCATACAGCATATGTCTCGGTCAGGTGATCAAGCTGACGCGGGACCCCCAGAGTTACAGTCGAACCTCCATATATCGAACTTCCCTATATCGAAATATTCTATATATCGAACTTTTAGCAAATCTCCAGGTTCATTACATAGAAAAACTGCTTCTATATATCGAAAAAATCTCTATACATCGAAAATTTTTTCACGACATATTGGGATATTTTATTCCACTTTAAAATAAAATCTCCCAATTTTTGGCGTTTGAAACAATACTTCGTGGACTTCAATGCGAGCATTTCTTTGATGAACTTTCCGCAAAACTGGCTGTTCAGCAAGATATTCGTAGTTTTTTTTTTTTAAAGAATGTAACTCTGATCACTGTAACCACTAACTGAACTATTGTTTTTTTTAAAGGTATATAGTACTCAATAAATCTTTCACATTAATTTATTTTTTTAGTTATTAACTTTCATTTAATGTGATTCGCATATAAATTGGAAATGGAGTTTCGTATACGAAAATTAGTTTTAATTTTAATGTTTTAGGAGAATTATGATAAAACTAAGATCAATTCTATACATCGAAATTTCTATATATCGAATTGTTTTCCGGCATTTTGCTACTTCGATATATGGAGGTTCGACTGTAGTTCCCAAGCATGCTTGATCCTCATTTTATCGACTCACTCAGGGGATGAAAGGCATGAGTCGACCTTGCCCAGTCGCAGAGTTGAACCCTGGACATGTAATGTGGCAACTTGACGCTTTTAACCACTTCGCCACCGGGCGTTATAATGAGAAGTTGCATGTTAAAATAATGAAGCTTAATCTATTCTGATTCTTGAACGATCAGTACCACGAACAGACAGATAATTAATTACATAATTTTATATAATGCAATACTAAAAATAGCTTGAATTCATCATAACAAATAATCAGTGTAAAACGAGTATTTTGATATTTTTGTTTACACTTGGCATACACTTTTTCTACCCGAATGGTCTTAAAATAGACTATTAATTCTCAATTCGTTACATTTTTTTGGCAAAACACATCACTTTTAACATAGAATTACGTTCCTCAATAACTGTCCACCGGAGAGAAAAAAAATTGTCCGGCGTCGAGTAATAATTTTGGCAGAGCGCCAAACCCAGTAGAAGTAAACAGTTAAACAGAAAAGTACCAAAATGCGTCAAAAACAAGTAATATTTAAAAAAAAATTCATAAGATTTTTTTAGTCAATTCCTACTTAAGTCAGCAAAGAAAAATTTTATTTTAGTTACTTTTAGGCGGGGAATTGCACTGATATTGGGTCGATTCTGTGACCATTATTGGGGAGAAATTTTTTTCTCCCATATAAAAATAAAATTAATTAATTAAATTTAATTAATGAATTAATTTTTGAAAAAACTGTATTAACATCAAGTGTCATCCACTACAAGTTTAAAAAAATGTATTTGAACTTGAGTGGATGAATAAAAAGTATTTTATTAACGACTAGCGGCCCGTCCCGACTTTGTCCGGGTTGAACAAAATATTATACCAGTAAATTTCCAGTTGATAGCCAATAAATTGTAAATCTTTTTTTACCTTAATAATAACCTAATTAATACCTTAAATTAATTTTATGTTAGTTAATAATTAAAATAATTTTTTTAAAAGAAAAAGGTGTGCCGGAGAACGGCTAGGTTCGAACCGCGGTACAGATTTCTCAGACGCACCGAGTTGAAAGCTTGGCGATTTTGTGTATGGAGTGGTAACCATGCGATTTTGGCGAAATTTTTTGGTTGCCAAGCTGAGGCGATTAAGGCGCCAACGTTGTGGCTCCTGTAAATTCGTGACGTATTTATCATGTGATTATTTCGTGACGGATGTATCACGTGCATTTGACACGTGATTTATTTTGACGAATTAAAAGATTCTTCTTATGTTGAACAATTTTGAATGCGGTGTGTGAGTTTTTAAAATAATGGTGGATTATAAAGTTAAGTTTAAATTTTGTGCATTATTTGGTGTTATATGTGTGTTTTTTGGTGCTATGTTCATTTATTGAGTGCAATGGCTTCTAAGTTGCTATTGAGTGCACGAGGTTGTTGTTTAAGCTGGATTTTATTGAAAACAGGTATGTAATAGGTTTTGTATGGAGAATTGCCGTTTACGCCTACGAATTCGTATGGCCAGCGTAAGCTTTGCTTTACTGACCGCTACAGCCAGCGGCAGCGGCTTTTCTGTAATGTTTTTGGACTGACGCGGAACGTAGCGTAGCGAAGTGTAGCGAGGGTATCTGAGCGAAGCGAAGATCCCGTGTGCGCTTACGAGTTTCGTAAAGCCAGCGGGAAGTTTGCTTTCCAACTTATTTTTTCTTGCTTCGTCACCATTGATGTTTTTGTTTACATTTCGCATTTGTTTCACTGACCGCTACAGCCACCGGAAGCTTTGTGGTACTGTACTACAGCCAGCGGTGCGTAGCGAAGCCAGCGGCAGCGGCTTTTCTGTAATGTTTTTGGACTGACGCGGAACGTAGCGAAGCGGAGTGTAGCGAGGGTATCTGAGCGAAGCGAAGATCCCGTGTGCGCTTACGAGTTTCGTAAAGCCAGCGGTAAGTTTGTTTTCCAACTTATTTGTTGTTTCTTAGTCGCCATTGATGTTTTTGTTTACATTTCGCACTTTAACATGTCTGCGGAGTAGGGAAAAGTTGGCGTCAAAAACATTTGACGCCAACTTTTTGTCAAGTTGGTGCCAAAATGTGTTGACGCCATCTTTCCGCCAAGTTGGCGTCAAAAAGTTTTGGCGCCAACTTGTCGCCAAGCCCGGTGCGTCTGAGAAATCTGTTCCCGAACCGCTAGCGTCAGAACAGAAGCCCACCGCGATAGCACCAAGATAAGGATCGTTGAAATCTTCGTAACAAAAAGCGGTAGAAGACAGTAGCGGAAACAATGGAGATTGTTAGTATTAAGCCCCTAACTTTATTTCTACTGATCAGATATACATAATATATAGCCTATGTCCATCTGGAATAATGTACCTTTCAAACAGTGAAAGAATTTTTCAAATAGGTACAGTGGTTCTGAAGATTACCCTCCACGTACAAAATAGCTCTCTCTTTATATATAAGTACTAGCTGAAAACCCTTCGCTTCGCCACGGAGTACATTCAAATTAATTACAACGGACAACATACGCAATTTATGCCAAAAAATAAATATATATATTTATAATAAATGCGATGATCAATGTATACAATTGATGTAAAATATATATCTATCTATATATATATATTTATAAAAAAATCGTAAGGGATATGCACTTTTTTGGATAATATCCAATCTTCTGCTGCATTAGAAAGAGAAAAAAATATTTTTTTTGTCTATTTAGTTGTTACGCACGTGACGATAAATTTATTGAAAGTACCAGAAAAAGAAATCACGTGATCAGCATTTAATAAATTAAATTCTAAAAATTAATCTTTAAAAATTCACGAAAAATCAGGAAATGGAGGTAAAAATTCAAAAAACATTTCATTTTGAAGGATTTTTTATGATCTTTCTCGTGATATAAATTTTATAACCCTCAATGTATTATTTTAAATGCAAACGTAAAAAAAGTTTAAAAAACAGATTAAAAATTTAATTTAAAAAAATCTAAGAAGAATTTTTGAAAAATCTTTCTTAATGCACCCCTACACTATTAGAAGAATCGCCATACAAAATTTCAGCCCTTTAGGTCCAGCGGTTTGGTCTGTGCGTTGTATGTCAGTCAGTCAGTCAGTCAGTGAATGAATGAGTCAGTTACGGAACTGTTTTATCTATACTTATATATAAAGAGAGAGCGATTTTGTACGTGGAGGGTAATCTTCAGAACCACTGTACCTATTTGAAAAATTCTTTCACTGTTTGAAAGGTACAGTATTCCAGATGGACATAGGCTATATACTATGTATATCTGATCAGTAGAAATAAAGTTAGGGGCTTAATCCTAACAATCTGCATTGTTTCCGCTACTGTCTTCTACCGCTTTTTGTTCCGAAGATTTCAACGATCCTTATCGTGGTGCTATCGCGGTGGGCTTCTGTTCTGACGCTAGCGGTTCGAACCTAGCCGTTCTCCGGCATGCCTTTTTCTTGAAAAAATTTATTTTAATTATTAACTAACATAAAATTAATTTAAGGTATTATTTAGGTTATTATTAAGGTAAAAAAAGATTTACAATTTATTGGCTATCAACTGGAAATTTATTGGTATAATATTTTGTTCAACCCGGACAAAGTCGGGACGGGCCGCTAGTATATATATATAGATATAGATTAAACGTTTGTCACTTGGAGAAACGTTTAATTGACAAAACGTTTACAATATGGACGTTTACATTATAAACGTTTACAATTGACAAACGTTTATAGATACATATTGGTATCTCAAAATTAGAGTAAGAGATGAAATAAAAATACAAAAATAAAAAAAGGATTTTAAGTAAAGAATGTTTTTTTAATTATTTTAAGCACCTAAAATAATATTCAAATTAATATTACGTTACTTAATAATTGTGTGCACGTCCGCCATCTTGGATTTTTTTGCGTCAACTTGGCGATTTTACCGTGTTTTGAGGAGTGGAAAAATTCTCGCCAATGTGTTTTAAGCGGTGTTTTCAAAACGCTGGACTTTTTTTAGCTTTTTTAATAAAAACCACCTGTTTAAATTATGAAACTTAGAAAAGTTTTTGAAAAATCATTTAAACGTTGGACTTAGATTTATTTTTGGGTTTTTGATAAAAACCACTTTTTTCTGAAAAAATCATTCTCAAATATTGGAAATTTTGGGATTTTCTTTTAGCTTTTTTAATAAAAACGACCTTTTTAAATTGTGAAACTTAGAAATATTTTTGAAAAATCATTTAATCGTTGGACTGAGATTTTTTTTGTCATTCTTAATTAAAAACTACCTTTTCAAATTATGATCCATATGAAAAATTTGGTCAAGTGAATTTTACTTACAGATAAAATTTCAATGCCATCTATTCAGTTTGCCCTAACTCTTTGACTAATAGCAATGAATCACCAAAATATTATGCAAATATATTGTTAATTAGAAAAAAAATACAGCATTTTCGTACCACCTAAATAACTTGCAATTTAAAAATTATCTAAAATTCAGCTTTGAAAAATGTAAAATAATTATGAACCCATAAATTTATGGTGAGTAACCAGATCCTCTTTTTTTTTTTTTTTTTTTGGTTAGGGCATTGTGGTAATGAAATTTTACTTCAGATTTGACCTTAACCAAATATTTGGTGCATACAATAAAATCGGGACAAGGATTATTTGACCATTTATCCTGCTGTGTTGGAAATAAGAAAAAAAAAACCTTTTCCTAAACCAATAACTTAACCTTAACTAACTTTTTAACTTAGGTTCCTGGGGAGAGAGAAGTTGAACTTCAGTTATTTAAATTTATTTGTAATCCACTACAACTTGGAATTATAAAATATTTTAAAATATATTGTATTTAAAATGTATACTGTATTTTACATTTTACGAAAAAATGATGGCAGATAATTTTTACTTCAAATAAATGAAATGGTGTATCATTATAGTATACTAATTGACAATCGATAAACAAAATTAAAAGCAACTTAAATTTAATAAGTTAACGAAAAACTGATAATGGATTCAAAAATTTTCAACAAAAAGACTCTTAGTTTTAAAAATAATTTACTCTTTTGAGTATAGTCAATTTGACTCAGATTTCCAGGTCAAGGCCAAGATCTGACCTAAAATTATTATACTGTAATTAAAAGATCACATCAGAAATAACTGTTTGATCTTAAAATTAGAGAATTTGACATTGGGTTATTTTTACCAGAACGCAATAATTATCGCCATGCGAAATGCGCCAAACCCTGGCGGAAAAATCCAAGATGGCGGCCGTGCACACAAATCTAGAGTATCCCCCCTAACTTTATTTCTACTGATCAGATATACATAATATATAGCCTATGTCCATCTGGAATAATGTACCTTTCAAACAGTGAAAGAATTTTTTAAATAGGTGCAGTGGTTCCGGAGATTACCCTCCACGTACAAAATCTGCTCTCTCTTTATATATTAGTATAGATAGTTTGAAAATTTGAACAATATATATAAATATAGGGAGAGAGTGAACTAATAGTAGGAATTGAAAAAAGAGGTAAGCAACGATTAAGTAATCCTACGTTAATAACCCGCGGTAGTTCCGTTAGAAGAGACTACCTGAAATATTTTTTCTTCAAAAACAGATAAAAAATACATTTTAAAATTTATTCAAATAGGAACATGCATAAAAACTTATTGTTTTATTTTCTTCATTCGTTCTACGCTTTCTTGAATATTTTTCAAAAAACGAGAAATTTTGCGTGATTTTGAAGCTGTAAAATAGGCCTAGGAAGAGGGGGGGATTTTAAATATGATTTTTCACTCCAAAATAATTATAAATTATTTAAAGTGTATTATTAATTTTATTTATAATATAATCCCTTAAAATAATATAAATATAAATAAAATTATAATATATTATAATTATATTATATGTTTATTTATAATATAACTATTATAAATATAATAATATAAATATATATTAGACATTTATAATCCCACTTTTCAAAGAAAAGTCAGTCAGAAATTTTCATTTTTTAAATGAAAGTTGTTAGAAGAATCTACGTTTAATGAAAATATTAATTTTAAATAAAAATTATGGGAATACTTTAGGATGAAACACAATTTCATGTGACGATGAAATGAATCACATCGTAAACAAGAATAAATTTTGCTGGCACGAATCGTAGTAAAATAGTAATGAAAAAGTCGTAAACTGAATCATATCTATCTATCTATATATATAAAACAGTTCCGTAACTGACTCATTCATTCACTGACTGACTGACATACAACGCACAGACCAAACCGCTGGACCTAAAGGGCTGAAATTTTGCATGGCGATTCTTCTAATAGTGTAGGGGTGCACTAAGAAAGATTTTTCTAAAATTCTTCTTAGATTTTTTTTAAATTAAATTTTTAAGCTGTTTTTTAAACTTTTTTTACGTTTGCATTTAAAATAATACATTGCGGATTATAAAATTTATATCACGAGAAAGATCATAAAAATTCCTTCAAAATGAAATCTTTTTCGAACCTTTACCTTGATTTTCTGATTTTTGGTGAATTTTTAAAGATAAATTTCTAGAATTTTATTTATTAAATGTTGATCACGTGATTTCTTTTTCTGGTACTTTAAATAAATTTATCGTCACGTGCATAACAACTAAATAGACAAAAATGATATTCGTTTTCTTTCTAATGCAGCAGACGATTGGATATTATCCAAAAAAAATAAATATCCCTTACGATTTTTTTATAAATATATATATATATATATATATATATATATATATATATATATATATATATATATATATATATATATATATATATATATATATTGGCATTAATTGCATACATTGACCGTTGTATTTAATTTGAATGTACTCCGTAGCGAAGCGCGGGTTTTCAGCTAGTATATATATAAAACAGTTCCGTAACTGACTCATTCATTCATTCATTCATTCATTCACTGACTGACTGACATACAACGCACAGACCAAACCGCTGGACCTAAAGGGCTGAAATTTTGCATGGCTATTCTTCTTATAGTATAGGGGTGCACTAAGAGAGATTTTTGAAAAATTCTTCTTAGATTTTTTAAAATTAAATTTTTAAGCTGTTTTTTTTACTTTTTTTAAGTTTGCATTTAAAATAATAATTTGAGGGTTATAAAATTTATATCACGAGAAAGATCATAAAAATTCCTTTAAAATGAAATCTTTTTCGAATCTTTACCTTCATTTCCTGATTTTTGGTGAATTTTTAAAGATTAATTTTTAGAATTTAATTTATTAAATGCTGATCACGTGACTTCTTTTTCTGGTACTTTGAATAAATTTATCGTCACGTGCATAAAAGCTAAATAGACAAAAAATAATTTTTTGTTCTTGCTAATGCGGAAGACGATTGGACATTATCCAAAAAAATATTAAAATACAGTAAAAGAAATGTTCTAGAAACTGTACTATATTAACTGTACTATATTCTTTAGTATTCTTTATATTAGATTTAATTTGAATATCTTCTTCTACATTATTTTGTCTATAAAAATATCCCTTACGATTTTTTTATAAATATATATATATTTTACATCAATTATATACATTGATCGTCGTATTTATTATATATATATTGGCATTAATTGCATACATTCACCGATGTTTTTACTTTGAATGTACTCCGTAGCTAAGTGCGGGTTTTCAGCTAGTCTATATATATAAAACAGTTCCGTAACTGACTCATTCATTCACTGACTGACTGACATACAACGCACAGACCAAACCTCTGGACCTAAAGGGCTGAAATTTTGCATGGCGATTCTTCTAATAGTGTAGGGGTGCACTAAGAAAGATTTTTCAAAAATTCTTCTTAGATTTTTTTAAATTAAATTTTTAAGCTGTTTTTTAAACTTTTTTTACGTTTGCATTTAAAATAATACGTTGAGAGTTATAAAATTTATATCACGAGAAAGATCATAAAAATTCCTTCAAAATGAAATTATTTTCGAATTTTTACCTCCATTTCCTGATTTTTGGTGAATTTTTAAACATTCATTTTTAGAATTTAATTTATTAAATGCTGATCACGTGATTTCTTTTTCTGGTACTTTCAATAAATTTATCGTCACGTGCGTAACAACTAAATAGACAAAAAAAATATTTTTTTCTCTTTCTAATGCAGCAGACGATTGGATATTATCCAAAAAAAATGCATATCCCTTACGATTTTTTTATAAATATATATATATAGATAGATAGATAGATATTTTACATCAATTGTATACATTGATCATCGCATTTATTATAAATATATATATTTATTTTGCATACGTTGACCGTTGTATTTAATTTGAATGTACTCCGTAGCGAAGCGCGGGTTTTCAGCTAGTAAATTCATATTTCACTTGTTATCGGACAAGCTGACTGGTGTATGGGACTTTAAATTGTCTGCGTCAGAAATGTGACTATTTCCATCCGACAAAGTTGACAGTGATTTATGATGTGATTGGACTTCCGATTGGATCCGATATATTTTCCTCTAAAACTCCTTTCCATTCCTTTATCAATATTTTTATCCTTTGCAGGCCACGATCAATAGCAGAGGCATGGTGTATTCAGTGATTCTCCTGTTTCTAACAATCATTATTACAGTAAGTACATGATTTCTATACCTTAGTACGTTTTCTGGAAATAAACTATTTACTAGTTAGTACCCGTGAAAACATGACGGCTAGATAGTAAATAAATGTACTAATACACAAATTATACTGAACACATCATTGCCAAATGTTGAAAATCATAATAACGTGCAGAAACAAATTAATGTGTTTAAGATGCCTCGTGCTTAGTGAGTATCTAAAGCCAGATTTCAAAATGCCACTGGGCATGCGCAGAAAGCAATTTTTTTTAATTGTAAATTATCGCTCATTAAACAGCGCGAAATAAACAATTTCTGTCAGGTTTAATCTTATATTTCACAAACATAATTATCATGAAAATAAAAATGCCAGAGAGAGATCTAGAGAGACTCCTCGGAATAAACGTGTTTATCATTATAACATGGCACTGAGCATGCGCAGAGATCAATTTTTAACTGTAAATTATCTCTAATTAATAGAAATCGCGGTTGCAAAAACCAAATTTGACAAATCTGCAGATTACAATCTTTCGTTTAAGACCAAATTGAAGTAAATTGATGCAGTAGTTTTCTCTCACGGACTGCCCAAAAAGTCGGCTTAGCAACTTAAATATATAGATTACCTGACTTACAGAATGTGTAAGTATACCAATATGTTGTTGTTGTTGTCGTTATCGTGTCAACGAATAGTGCAGAAAAGTCTTAAATAGAACCAAAGTCTGTATAACAGCAGCTGCCAGATTCAGGTGCCTTTGGGCTGTAGAGGAGTTCTTGCGGCGACAAAACAGGGGCAGCCACAAGGGCTGGACAGTCAAAGATATGCTCTGGAGAAAGCTGGGACAGTTTCTACAGTTGACAAAGGATCTTGTGCCTTTAGGGTGGATTTTCATACCCTAAGGCTCGGTGCACACGAGCGATCCGGTGTCGTTGCGGCACCGCAGTTGCGATCAGGCAGTACATAGAGTTGAACTAACCGACTCACACGGATCTGTACATTGCTATGTCAAGTGTTGTAGTGGCCACACATGCACCTTTCATTTCAAAACGTATGTGACTTGGGTGTGTTTTTTCTTCTCTTCCAGGTCGGAGGGATCTTCTTCAGCCGCTGGCAGTTGACGCCGCGCCTGGGTATAGTGCTGCTGAGCATCTACGCCCTCTTCCTCATAATATCCATTCTCCTGGAATTCAACTTCCTCGGATACGTCAATCCGCCCATGTGCCAAGACTGAGCTTCAAGATGACAACAACCGCCCTTTATCTTCGATATGATCTCCCACACCTCCCCCCGTCGTGTCAAGTTGATAAACACTTTGTCCAAGCTTGTGATACCGCGTCAAAGGGAGGCGAAAACCAAGTCTGACGGACTTAAAAAAAAAAAATAATAATGTGGCACAAAACCTTGCATGAGTTGTATCACGCCATCCATTTGTGTTTGTACGACACGCCGATATATATCCTGGGTACCAATCCTTCAGAATGAAGTGGTCGACTAGTAGACGCATATAATCAGTGAGAACAAAATAGCGCGCGATTCTTTGTTGGATGTGATCGATTAATTACAGTGCAGTATATTTTTTTTCTCCGTTTAAGGTGTCCGTACACTTTCTAGAGAAGATCTTTTGGTTTTACCCTGGCCTCTTGCTTATACGTCTGTTCAAGGGACTAAGCCTTAAATGGACATGTAAATGAGGGACGCTGTATGAGACTGTATGTACTTCTCGTAAAATGGGGGCAAATGTTTAAATTTAAAAGGGATTTAGTGAAAATAATCTACAAAATATAAACGTCAGAAAAGAAACTGGAATAAGTCGATATAACCTACAATTTTTTAATGTTTAATACCTACTGGATCTTAAACTACTTTCTTGACGTCTTTGACAAAGTAGGAACTTTTTCTCGCTTGATCTCTTTATTTGCTTAATGGTAAATTACAACCGCCAACTTCCTTGAATCACTAGATCTTAAACTACTTTCTTGATGTCTTTGACAAAGTTGGAGCTTTTCCTTGCTAGATCTCTTTCTTTGCCTAATGATAAATTACAACCACCAATTTTCTCGCTAGATCTCTTTCTTTGCTTAATGGTAAATTACAACCACCACCTTCCTTGAATCACTAGATCTTAAACTACTTTCTTGACGTCATTTACAAAGTAGGAGTTTTTTCTTGCTAGATCTCTTTCTTTACCTAATGATAAATTTCAACCACCAATTTTCTCGCTAGATCTCTTTCTTTGCTTAATGGTAAATTACAACCACCACCTTCCTTGAATCACTAGATCTTAAACTACTTTCTTGACGTCTTTGACAAAGTAGGAGTTTTTTCTTGCTAGATCTCTTTCTTTACCTAATGATAAATTACAACCACCAATTTTCTCGCTAGATCTCTTTCTTTGCTTAATGGTAAATTACAACCACCACCTTCCTTGAATCACTAGATCTTAAACTACTTTCTTGACGTCTTTGACAATGTAGGAGTTTTTTCTCGCTTGATCTCTTTCTTTACTTAATGGTAAATTACAACCACCTCCTTTAATCACTGAATACGAGTATTTTATAGGTGGTCATTTTTTTTGTTTTCCAGATTCCACACAAACTGTTATTATGGCACATTTGTATAATATGATACCTTTCGGAATTGTTTTTGGAATCTTAAACATCTTAGCCACAGATTTTGAGAAGAATTGGCATCTTCTTTACGTTTTTTTTCGTGACGTGCTTTTCAATAACTTTGTTAATTTTAAGTCAATAACTTAGTTTTTTTCTCATGTTCTATACAATAAATCTTCTCACTAAGCATGTGACTTTGACAGAAGTAAAAATGACCATCTATCCGACACAATGTGTCAACTTCTTCTAGATTGAACGCGAGTGCACCTGACATGTAAACCTAGCGGGACGATATTGACTAATGAGAGACAAGGCGTGTTGAGGTAAAAACCGTAAAAAGGAAGAGATGACAAGGAGCTTTGCTGTGTAGAATAGGAATTCGTTCAACAGACGTCCCCGTAGGTAAAAAAAGGAAGTTGGGGGTTTCTTCATCAAATAACAATCATAGTTATTTTGCGTTGTTCTTTTGTTTTTTTTTTTTGTTTTTTTATATAACAAGAAATAAATTTCGAACAGATTTAAGCAAGATAATGTTTCGGCTTTGATACCGGTGTCAAGAAACTAAGATCCCTTTCGATAGAAATGGGTCTTTGAAGGTGTACGGATGCCTTATGCGTCGACATTTAAAGCAGTTTAGAAACGTAGGTACCTCGTGGATCCGTTGAATGTGTGAGTAAATATATATATTTCTAAAAGCAAAAGAATTATTTAAATATTATATTGTTACAATCGTGTGTATAGTCTATAAAAATAAAGCTGACGAGCCATCTAACGCAATCAACAGTTAACAAATCAAAAGCGGGAATGTGTAGCGTAGCGTAAACTTAGCCGTTGAATAATCTATAGCCTTCAACGTGTTGAGATATTCAGAACTATAACGAATTGGTGGGTGCTCGTTTCACCCACATGTGAAACATGTTGAGATTTTGTTACAGTTTGAAGTGATGCATACCACTATCTTCCGCCAAAATTTGTGACATTCAATACTACGGTATCAGGCACGTAACCGATTTACCCTCCTTAGTTCTCTGATATGGCTAATTTTTAACTTAAATAACAACAGTGTCCAAAACTTTAAATGAGTCGGATGATGTCAGAATCCAGAATCGACACTCGATAATGTTTATATCTGTCTGGATCACCAGAGATTTTGTAATTTAGTCATTTCTTAGCATAACCCTTGTCCCCTATTTTTTTTGCGATTTCCGATAAACTTTAAAGATGAATTAGACGTAAAGCCTCATAAAAACTGTTTACAAAATGTCATTGACAAATTTGCTTCGTTAATTGATATGAATTAGGTCTGATTTTTCGTCTATCGGCCTCGACAAAACAAAGTAAAAAACACAGCAGTGCTGTAATCCATCTGTATTAGAGAAATTTCAGAGTTTTCCTGTGATACAAAGCAGCAAAAACGCTGCTAGATAGCGCCATATTAGATAAAATATGGTATCAGCAAAATGAGTGGAAACTGAATAAGGTTTTTATTCACACTGCGTCCGTCAGCGTCAGTGTTACTCGTATTGACATATTTTAAACCAATCACAGACCTTAACAATTCCGTGGCTAATCGTTTGGAGGTTTGCAATTGGTTAAATATATTTCGATACGAGTAACGCTGATGCTCACAGACGCAATGTTATCAGCCCCTAAAGCAAGCTCCATTAGATATGGAACAGGGATTAAGAAATTATTAGGGTTTATTTATTTTTTTTTTCTAAGGCTATAGTTTAAATTTGTCGCCTTTTGTCAGATTTTTTTTGTACTAACTTTTAAAAATGGCCCGATTAAAAGAGATAAAAGTCGTTGATCATCTTTAAAACAATAATTAAATTAAAGGTTGCGATATTTGGCAAGAAAATGGCCAAAAAGGTGATTAAAAAATGGGAGCCACGACAGTTATCCATCATATCGTACCCCGGTCTGAAAAGAGACATAAGTCAAAAAAATGGCAATTTTGAGGTTATGTCATTGAAAAATATGTATGAAGTTTATCGTGCACGGCAAGCGACACATCTCTATCTCGCAATTTGTCCACCAGAGGGCAGTTGTATCAGTTTTATTGTAATGCTAGTTCACGCTGTATAGTGTTCTTTAAGGGGACAGCGGACCTTCAAACCTAACTTTTTTTGTTTTAAATGGATTTGCTTGAAATTTGAATATGTGATTAGTACCATAGGTATGTAAAAGTGGTTAAAATTTAAAGATGAAATATTAATAATTTATGAATTATTAATTATATCAAAAATTGGCCTCATTAAAAATGTTCCAGGCGCATTTCTTTTGCATATAATATGGTAATTTTTATTTACAGGATACCTTATAGAACTAACATTGAAACTTATTGCTTATTTTAAGCATTCATTAAAAATGTAAAGAGAAAAAAATAATAATAGTGAAAACACCCTTTTTATTAAGCAAAATACCTATAAATCATCTTTTCAAGTACAACATTTAGAAATTCTGAGCTACGAAGCATAATTTTTTTCAATAAGATTTATTTTATATACAGTTAAGTATATAAAACTTAAATTTCAAAGCAATACGATAATTAGAAATGCACCTGGGGCAGTTTGAATATTCGTATGGCATGAAAATTTTTATTTTGAGAAAAATACATTTTAAAGTTATTGCTATCAGTAACCACATAATATCTAAATTAAATACAAATTCCTATAACTAGGAAAGCAATCACAGAAATTAAAAATTCTTTTTGCAACTCATTACTACTCGTCCGTAGTTTCACAATTCAATAAAATAAAAAAAATCGAATTTTTGGATAAATTTCACAATTTTGAAAATCCACTGTCCCTTTAAGTTGATTTTTCTCAAATCTTGCATTTTTGAGTTGTGACTTTTCTTGCCGGAATGCAATATAAGGAATAAATATAATGAAAAGTAATCAGAAATCATTAATAGTTTTAATTACTTATCTGTTAAAATTATTATTATTATGTTAATCATAATAATATTAACTTATGACAGTTTAATAATAAATTAGACCCTCACCAATCCGTTGGTACACCACTTTTAATAAACACCTGTCATATTTTAAATATTTGAAACGTAATGAATAGTTATAACTGAAATAATTAGTAATTGATAAAGTAATTTTATTTTTCATTTTGGTGCAGTATTAAAATTAGTTTGAATTCTTTATAACATATGAATATTGGGTGACCCAACGAGTGATACTCAGTCTAAAATTAATGCTAAAAATTTAAGCTTTTTATCTCTAATAGCCGGGCTTCGCCTAGCTACGCTCAAGCCATCCGTGTAACATATTTATGTACTTCGGGACCCACAAAAGAAAAAAAAGACCTACAAATGTATTAAATTCAAGTGAATAAATTCCTTTCAATTTTCATTCCCGTCGCTGCCGACAGATGGCAGCACCACTGCACCAAATGATTTGGTTTCTCAGCAGTGAGTGATTAGTATAGATTCAACGCAGCAAAAATGGCGCACAATAGTGTCATTTCTGTAGGATTACGATACTCGTGAAATGAGCAGATGCAGATTAAAACTAGTTTCGATAAAATCTAGTCAAAAGTTATCGAGTTATGGATATATTTTAATTGCATTCTGATTATAAATTACTGACGCCATGGAACGAGGCGATATCGTTTGCAATCACGCTGATGCCATTCGTCGCTTGAAAAAGAAGTCTTTTGTTTACGGTAAAGCTATTTTCAGATAGTCGTTGATAACTAGGCAGTACTAGATATTTAAAAACTCAAAAATGGGAATGACAATTTTTTTACTGGAACAGGATAAATAAAACTTTAGAATGATTTAATTAAATTTTTTTTGTCCGTAATTAGCTTGATTGTGAAAAATTAATAGTGGCAGTAATGGGAATCACAATATTTTTATTGGAACAAGATAAATAAAAATTTAGAATGATTTAATTAAATATTTTTTTTTTTGCCCTTAATGAGCTTGATTGTGAAACATTAATAGTGGCGGTTAGTTATAGGAATCTCACTTTTTTTTACTGGAACAGGATAAATAAAATTTTAGAGTGATTTAATAATTTTTTTTGTCCTTAATGAGTTTTATTGAGAAAAATTAATAGTGGCGGTTATAGGAATCACACCTTTTAATTTACTGGAACAGGATAAATAAAAATTTAGAATGATTTAATTAATTTTTTTTGTTCTTAATGAGCTTTATTGGGAAAATTAATCGTGGCGGTAATAGGAATCACACTTTTTTTTAACTGGAACAGGATAAATAACAATTTAGAATGATTTAATTATATTTTTTTGTCCTTAATGAGCTTGATTGTGAAAAATTAATAGTGGCAGTTATAGGAATCACACTTTTTTTTTAACTGGAACAGGATAAATAACAATTTAGAATGATTTACTTGAAATAATTTTTATTCTTAATTGAGCTTGATTGTGAAAAATTAATAGTGGCGGTTATAGAAATCACACTTTTGTTTACTGGAACAGGATAATTTAAAATTTAGAATGATTTAATTAATTTTTTTGTTCTTAATGAGCTTGATTGGGAAAAATTTATAGTGGCAGTAATAGGAATCATACTTCTTTTTACTGGAACAGGATAAATAAAACTTTAGAATGTTTTAATTAAATTTTTTTGTCCTTAATGAGCTTGATTGTGAAAAGTTAATAGTGGCAGTAATAGGAATCCCACTTTTTTTACTGGAACAGGATAAATAAAAATTTAGAATGATTTAATTTTTGTGTTGTTGTTGTTCTTAATGAACTTGATTAGGAAAAATTAATAGTAACGGTAATGGGAATCGCAATATTTTTATTGAAACAGGATAAATAAAATTTTAGAATGATTTAATTAAATATTTTTTCATTCTAAATTGAACTTGATTGAGAAAGATTAATAGTGGTGGTATTGAGAATCATTTTTTTTTTTTACTGCAACAGGATAAATAAAAATTTAATCATGATTTAATAACATTTTTTTTTTGTTCTTTACAGAGCTTGATTGTGAAAAATTAATAGTGGTAGTAATAGTAAAGTAAAATAAAGTAACTGTAGTAAAGTAATTTAAAACATGGTCATTTTTATACCTCCATCCAATTTTAACTCCTTTATTGTGAGCTTTCTTCTGACTAGTTAAATAAAGTTAGCTAAAACGGTACAACGATACTTTTACTGATTTTGAACAAAAGTCTAGTTTACAAAATATTTAGAATTTTCTGAAATTTTCGAATCTTAGATATAAAATGTCAATGAAACATAAATGAAATAAACAACTAAGATTATACTTTTGGGTAAAATTTTATACTTTTGATCAAAGTATTGAAAAGAATTTTTATCCAAATAAGTATTTAAAATTAGTCCCATAGTTTGTTGCTTTTCAGCATAGAATTAAGTACAAAAAGTTTTCAAATATTTTTAATGCAACTTTTAATACTCTTGTGATTGCAATATTAAGGTATATAGGGCTGATGTTCATGTAAGTACAATTCAGGATATGACATTGAGGTAAAAAGAAAAAAAAATTCTAGATTGACCTCTCAGAACATTTTCAAAATAATTTCATAAAAATTTTTGATCGAATATTGTTATATTACCTTTAATGATTTAAATGCAGTCCGTTATATTAGGAAAACAATTGACGATTATTTGTCTCTTAAGACTGCTGTGTACTAACCCTATTGGAATAGCTCACCTCAAACTATGGAGAAAATATGTCTACTATTCACAGCTCCATAAACGGTGAAAATCCAATAAAAATAGTATTTCTAGATAGCCTCAACTTTAATGCACCTTGCAACAGGATTCATTTTATAAATTTCATCCAACAAAGGAATTTTGGAGTGTTTAAAACACACTCTACTAAATTTTTGCCCAAATAACTTAAATTTTAAAATACTAGCCGGATTTCGCCCGTCTATGCTCGGGCTTTGCCTTGCTATCGAATCACTTGACACCGAATCACAGTGTACTTGAATTTAAATTTTTTTTTTACTTTTAATTGCCAAAAAATCCACAAAAAATCAGTACATCTTCAAATGATCTATTTATGATTAAAAAGTTTGAATTTAAAGTATGAAAAGTAGAAAAATAATTAAAAATTAGACACACGATGAAACATTTCTTTTCAGTGATTCATTTTTTAGTGAGAATCACGCTGTGAATGAATCATGCCGTGTTTACATCGTAAAACATGGCGGTTAAGTTTTGTTCGGTGGACTATGCATTTAGAATTGAAATATCTCTAAAACTATTAAAGTAACAGAATAAGTGTACGCAGAAAAAATTATCAGTTTTTAAAGCTCTTTCCAAATATGCAACATTTATGTACTTTCATGAAAAGAAAAATACATCGATTTCAACATTTTCAAACATGGCCAAATTTCATAACGAATGCCATACCGGAAATTGTCTACCCAGAATTGTTCCACGTTTCCGGCCGACAGACAAAATTTTTCTTTTATTTATAGAGATAAAATATTATTTGCATTTAAAAAAAAACGAAAAATGCCCCAAGGTGTAAAATTTCTTTCTCTATTATGGAGAACAATTTGAAAAAAGAAAACCCTTTCAATCCAAGTCGACAATCCTTAAACACATTTTCTCCATAGTTAGACATTGAGGTGAGCGAATCCAATTGAGTTTAGTCCACAGCAGCCTTAATTTATTACATGCAAGACTGTTATCACAAACCCGGTTTTAACTACTTTAAACTACCTAGAACAGTGATTCTCAAAATTGTTTTCGTCACGGTACACTTTTAATAATTTAAAATTTTGGCGGCACGTTAACCATAAGATAAATTTAAAAGAATTTTACTTGGATAATTAATTAATGTACCTATAATTGTGTCAAAAAAGTTCAACAGAGGGCGCTAGTTGTTCCGTGAAAGCGGAGGTTGTAAAATGGCTAACGCTACAAACGGTTATTTTGCTGCCCCACAAATTTCTTATTTACATCCCAAAATCATTTGGCAACAAGATGGTGCACCACCTCATTGGGGTATAAACACCCTGTTAAACACCCTGTATTAACAGGGTGTCTCAAAAAACCTATTTTAAAAATTTATACAAAAAAAAAGTACTCATGGTAGGATCTAGAAATTCCCATACGTGTTACTTTATATATGAGTTTTTTTTTTTTTTAGTATAGTCAATAAATTTCAATATGTGCTCCTTTTGTAGCACGGAGGCTATCCAGTCGGTAATCCATTTCAGCTCATTTGCGTTCCAAAATGGATTCTGTAACACATGAAATTGCAGCAATTATGCGTTTTTTGAGTTCTTGAAGACTGACCAGTTTTGTTGAATAAACTTTGTCTTTGACAAATCCCCAAAGAAAAAAGTCAAGAGGTGTAATATCTGGAGATCGAGGCGGCCATTGGATAGGACCATCTCGTCCAATCCACCTGTTTGGAAGTTCCTCATTTAAAAAGTCTATTACAACCATACCCCAATGAGGTGGTGCACCGTCTTGTTGCCAAATGATTTTGGGATGTAAATAAGAAATTTGTGGGGCAGCAAAATAACCGTTTGCAGCCTTAGCCATTTAACAACTTTCACTTTCACGGAACAACTAGCGCCCTCTGTTCAACTTTTTGACACAGAAAAAAACTTTAATACATGCGGTAACACATCTGTGAATTTCCAGTTCCTACCTTGTATATTTTTTTTTATTATAAAATTTTAAATTGTGTCAAGGTGCTTTGAGACACCCTGTATATTTTGTAAAAATAGCATACAAAATAATTCGCAGAAGCGGCACACTTAAGTGCCGAGGCACAGTGGTTGAGAATCACTGACCTAGAAACTTACCAGAATTAGATTAATCAAGATTTAACGAGAAGGAAAAGTATTCTATTGAGTTTTCTTAAAGGAAGACAAATGAATTCCCCAAAACCTCATTTTTCAAAGGTTAATTATCTCGTATATAAAATATATCTCGTACACTCATTTTTCAAAGGTTAATTATCTCGTAAACAAAAAATTGTATACATCCAAATGTTTAAATAATCAAAGAAAGTTAAGAAATTTTTAAGACTATGTGTCTAAATATGAAAGCATAACTAGTTTAGAATTTTCTTTGGAAACAATCGGTAAAAACATAAAATAGTAAAAAAGGATATTTAGCCAAACCGAAATTAATCGGTTTGGGATTAATCGAATTTGTTTATGTGAATATCAGCCACAAATGCAGGTACTGATCAACATATGCGTTAGCAGATTAGAAATTCATATAGATTATGAGATTAGGGAGGATTATTTGTGAATTTACAATAAAGTACTATTGCTTTTTATAACTGTCCTTCACTACTATGAAAAGAATTATTGCTTCTTAAAATAAACTTTGTTTCCCTTGGCAGTAAATAAAAATGAAGGAGGTAATGAATTATTACACCCTTTGACACTTCAGCTGTTTGTTTTTTCCAATATTACTGCTCCAAGTTGCGAAAATTACTTTTACTTCTATTTCTGCTTGTCTAAATTGAACTATCTACATAAATTTGCTCTCGACCATTGAACTTCCAGCTTATTTATCCAATTATATGAGAAAGCTCGCTTGCGATGATATTTCAAACAAAAGAGCTGCCAACGGTTTTTGTCATCTAACTCGCGAAAAATTCAAAAAATCTCCAAATCAGATTTATATCCTCTCAACTCAGGGAATACTGATGGCGTTTTTAAGTTTACGGAAGTCTTAAAAAATTCAGAATTCTTTGTGCGTAACTCTACGAATTTCAATTCTCTTTGGCATTTTTTTTTTCATAGCTTCTCCAGAATAAAAATTCTACCACTTCCTTCAATTCATAGGAAACACAACTGTGCTAAATTCTACTTTTTTTATATTCTGTTTTGGCAACGTGCTCGTTATATGAGTTGAGTTGCACTCACGATCGTTTGCATTTATTAAATGTAACATACGTATGGGAACTAGAGCTTTTAGGTAGAATATCTACAAATTTAAAAGCACATTAATTCAATAGTTATACACGTATATTACGATTGGTACCTGTATTGTCGAATGAACATTAAGAATTATATTTGAAATAACAGTAATGTTCTTTAATTTTTACAGTATTAGTTTTGGAATACATTATTCTTGCTAATAAATGTAATTGGAGACTTTTGATATGACATAAACGTCCATCCTAGAAAAATTTCTAGTATTTAGAATTTGATACACTATATTTGTGTCAACGAAAACATATCAAAGTCGGAGAAAAAATATCAGGAAGCATTGTACTTTCAAAACGTGATACTTTTGCAATAGAAAAATACTATTTTTCATTGCATGCCGCAGAATTTTATGCTTTTCGTGTAAAACATAAAGCGTAAAATTCTTCGTTTTTAAGGTAAATATCGGTCAAACGGTTAAGACAAAAGTTCAGTAAAATGGCGTCTGATTGTGAGTAATGATGTCATGTAATTGACAATTTCATTCCCCCTTTTTATTTTTGTGCTTTAAAACATACGTTTCAAGTACCGTGAATAATGCGCAAAACACGAAAAAAAAAATTAAACGAGTAAAAATTTCTATGATACTTTGTCTTAATCTGTGAATTTTCCAGTTTCCCCTTCAATAGCTGGCGATTAAACTTGATCCAAATATTATATTTGTAGCAAATATATTTTCCAACACCAAAGTACACGGGCATAATTGTCGCCAACAAATTTCAGAGTCATTGTAGTTGTCTCTCAAAAGTACATAAAATAAAGGTTTGTAATATTTTCCTTGGCAGCAAGCGCATTATCATAAGGTATTTGTTCTACCAGTAAAATGTTTTATTTCACTACGCATTATTGCCGAGCGTATGTGTTTCATTTCACAACATATTGTTGCTGATTATATATTTTATTTTATAACAACATTTTCCGATTGTATTCTAAACATTTATTTTTATCAGCGTAAAGGAAAATTGTATCCCCACTTTTATTATTGTGCTTTATTTCTAGAACACGATGAGGTATTAACATAAAGTAGTGTGCTCTAGAAAATATTCTTAATCTAAGTCAGTAGCTAGCTCTGAGTGATATTTGAAAGCTATACTTAGGTCTATTACATTTCATGCAGAACTTTGACTACAAAAACTGTCTGATTCAGTTATAATTACAGCTAAGTACACATCTAGAAACTCAAAATTTTTAAACGCTGTGGGGAAAAGAAAACTTTTAATATAGGTCATGTTATCACAATGGCTACAATATTATGCATTTACTTTTATAAATATCGAACTTTCTTTTTAGATTTTTTAAGAATGGTCCTAGTCACTTTGATTTGATTTCTTTCAGCAGAGCGTCATCTATTTCTTAGAACAAAATTTAAATCCTCTTTAGTATTTGAGCGTCTAAGGCCGTCTGCACACGGAGCAACTCAAAAGAAACTGATAACTGACTCCAATCACAAATCAGTCCGTGATGAGTCGTAACCTATGTAATTGAATGGAGCCACGCACACGGCGCAACTGGTTACAAACCCGTCCGACGGGTTTGTAACCAGTTGCGCCGTGTGCGTGGCTCCATTCAATTACATAGGTTACGACTCATCACGGACTGATTTGTGATTGGAGTCAGTTATCAGTTTCTTTTGAGTTGCTCCGTGTGCAGACGGCCTTACACCTGTGTATGTGTGTTGCGAATGTAAGCTGTCTGTTTTAGATGATTCAGCAGGTATGACCTCTCCCCAGACTTAAGGAGTGGATCTGCGCCTCAAGATACCTAGCCATATTAGAAAATCCTAGCATGATGAGCTTCTTACAATGCAAAACAAATTTCTAATTTTCGTAAGCATTCGTGTAACTTACGCCATTTCATCTATTAGAAAAAGTCGCAATGTGTTGAACTTAAAACGGCATATAAGTAGTTTGTACTTAATATATTAAACATGGTCGAAGGAATATGGTAATCTAACATGTTTGTTACGAGAAACTGTACAAATGATACATTATATATATATATATACATATATAGAATTAATAGACAAAAAGTACTGTGGATAAAAGAAGCTGATTAAAGATTTATATGAAACAAAGGTTGTTAATATCGTATAGAAATGTTATCTTTAAATTAGATTAGAACAGATTAAAAAACACATGTGATTTGTAAACTTATCCGTTCGTGTTCGTGTATCAATTTGGAGTTAAAATTTTATTGCACATGAAGATTATTTTATGACTCTTTTCTGTGTGTTGTTTTTTAGACCCAAAGTATACAAACCTGCCAAACAAAAGTGAAATACGAGTTCGTCGTCGAATAAACTTTATTTCGTCAATGAACGCTTCTTCAAATTTTATCCATTCCTTGATCACACGTTCCTGTTCGAAGGTATAACTACACCCTTCAGTTTCCATGTGTTTGAAATTTATGTGCATGATTCAGCATTCTTGTTTATAGATTCACACTAAAATTCTCAAAAGTATGTTAAGTGGTAAATTAATTTCATCTGCAGTTCTATTTCAGAATAAGGGTGGGAAAATGTACTGAAATATGTGGACTCGTATGAATCCAGGTGTACTGAAAAATATTTCATGTGTATGTAAAAACTATTTCCATACAAAGTACTTTGCAGTATGATATGAAAATTCCGATATATTTTTTTTTGTGTTTGGACATGAATTTAGAGTTTATAGTGTAATTTTCTAGAGGTATGTATGCTCATTGAAATGTAAATGTTTATATTCCGAAATATTTTCAAAAAAAAAGCCTTCAATTTCCAACCAACATATTTGTAAAGTTGTTCCATGCATTATAGGAGCAGTTTGGTGCCACAAAAATAGCGTAAGTTGTAAAGAAATTCCAAAACAATCTTTAATGCGAATAAATATTCATTCATAGAACACTGTCAAAAATCTTCCTTCTTCAGAAACACGATTTCACTCCACAAAAAGTCTCGAGCGATGATTTAAGTCTGTTGAAAATAAGAACAATAAAACCCTTTCGGAATCGCTTGGGAAATGCGCACGTTGCCACGCTGCGGAAACAAAAGCAACAGAAAAAACTATCATCCCTTGCCATTCTGAAATTTTCCCGTATTTAAACCATGGAAGTTTTACTAGATTTTCACATATTTTAAGTATAAGGTATATGCACCTTCTTCACTGTTTAGCTGGTAGCTAGAGTTGGCCAGCATAACGTGTAAACCTCTGTAATACAAATTCATCGTCTTGCTTCCTTTTTCGGTCTGTTTTCAAGCACGGGTTGCTTGATAGTTCTTTCCCATCCTGGGTTTGATCCCAGCGTTTAATATCTTTGCTGCTCGCGGTCCTCTGTGGCTCGTCTTCGACTTTTGAGAGTTTAATCTTTATATTTTGCTTTTTATCTTATCTTATATTGGAATATTTTATTTTGACAAGTCTTGCTGATTTAATTTTGTGTCAACTTTAACTTACTAAATTCTAATGTTTTTATTTTTATTTTTGTGACTTCTTTAATTTATTTTGAAACTTAACTTTACATTTATTTTTTTTAAACTTGATTCATCTCTTCTTGGACCATGCGTGAAAAGCTTCAGTGCTTCCCATATCCATACCGAGGGTAAAGGGCTTTCTTAGCCCTATTTGGAACTCATGAAAACTTTTTGTCCATGTCCATGCATAACGCGTGTTGCCAAGCCGAAAAAGCCACGTTGAAAACAATGCAATGTGTGAATACTCGCGGCAGAAGACTTTTACTGCCTTAAAAAAAATGTATTGCGGTTGCCATATACACCCATGACGTCAAATATCAACCGTCTGGGCACCATGATGCCGTTTTTTACTTAACGAATAGGGTTAGATGTTATATGCAATTTTCCTGCACAGTGACAGCTATTTGTAAACGTTGAAATAATTTTTAATATTTTGAGGAAAAGGACAATGTTTATTTTTTTCTCAATGCGGCATTCCCTTTATCCTTAGGACATTCGCCAACCCACACTAGGATTTTGTCGGCTACTTTATTATGGAAGCGCCATATAGGTGAGCCAACACTAGTGGTGTGGCAGCAGTAACTACCATGCCTTACAAGGGATTCGAAATCACTGTGTGAAATTTCACGACGCTAATAATTATTATTCACTATGGGCGGTTTTCATAAATATTTATGTTAATGTTATACTTGAGATCTCAAAAGTGTAATTTTGAAAGAATGTGATTACGGAAACGTAGTTTGTCCAGAGATATTCATTGGTAACCTTGGCAAAATGATACTGTTGTTGTAAACAGCCTTAGCGGCGACTATATTTAATCACCGTTAACTTTTGAGCTTGCTTACCGGCAGGTTAAAACTTAAAAAATGATTGTTTTAGGTCCTTTTAAAAAAATCAACAATGATGTAAAAAAAAGTTTGCCATAATGTATGCGGCATTTTACCCAATAAATAAAAGCGTTATGCCGCATACATTGCGGTATTCGTCCGCAACAGGTTGGTTTGGTTTGGAGCGCTATTGTCAACTTTTTGCTACACGCGGGCTAATTAGACCGGGACCTACAGTTTACAGCCGATTCCGAACCTAAAGTTCGCAAAAGGTCAAAACTAAAATTTTAATGAGCATACATATCTTTCTTATCACATAGTATTTACACGTGACCTGTATCGGCTCAGGTACTGTATACAACGCATTTTGGCATTCATTCTGTTTCATCGCATTACTGGTAGCCGAGCGATATTTTCTACGGCTACAGCGTTGTGAAGCGAGAATGAAATGTTGCCATTAAGAAAGATATAGCATTGCCATTTTTAAAAACGGTAATCACCGACGTTGGTGACTGTGTAGTGCACCGTACCTTAGCCCAATTTTCATTTCATACGCCCTATTTAAATGTTTTGATCTGTGAAAGAAAATAAAATGCAGTTCATATTTCAGATACAATCAGAAAACTTTTGGTGCTATATTAGAATCAACCTCTCTCTCTCTCTCTGTTAAGCTTTTTATTGTACGAAAAAAGATGCACTTTGTTCTTTGTCGTGAATGGTATTATGTGTTGTGGATGTATCAGTACAAAGTGACTGTAAACTCAAAGGAAACTTTATTTACCATGCTGATTGTTCTAAATATGAGAACTGTTGTTTGTGAAATAGTTTTTCGTTAATAAATTATTAATGTCTTTAACTGTGGCACATCATTTATTGTCATGGATTCTTTAATTTCTACTCTGAATAAAGAAATTGCAGATTTTCTAACTCACATATGAAGCTGTTCTGGGCATTTTATCAAAGCAGCTGAAGTAAATGTTTTTAGCAGCAATGACGGCTAAAGTAAATGATTACCAATCTATATGGTACCAAAATGCAAAGTATTAAGGCATGAATCACAGTTTATTTGTAAAAGTGGATACATGAAACATTAAAAAAAAAACTCTTATTCATAATGGTTCTTGAAAATCTAATTATAGTTATGGGTTTTGTAACAATAGAGCCTTTATTTACATATTTAAAGGGAAATTTTTGTATTAAATACGAGGGTCATTCTAAAAGTAAAGAACGTTTTGATCTGACGAGCCGCGTAATTCTCCCACCACCACCCGCTGCCGTGAAATTTACTTACCAAATCATTCCCGCCAGTTTGATTCAAACAGCGAACAGCTGTGGTCATTTACTGTTTATTTTTGCGATTTTAAAATGTGTGACAAAATTAAGAATCCCGCCAAGCGTGAGGTTCGTAGCGTAATACGCTTCCTGAATGCAAAAACACGTTCACCCAATTGAAATTTACAGACAGATAACTGAAGTTTATGGAAAATGTTATGAATGAAGCTTCAGTTCGAAAATGGTGCATTATTTTTAAATGCCGCAGCCTACTACCAGCCCCTTCACCGACTACTCCGTGCCATTCAAAACAAATGACGTGGATTGTTGTCCAGCGGCATTGTGCTTCTTCGCTCGTCCGCATGCTGCTGCGTTGACGAAGGAATTTGCTTCAGCAATTTAACTGGGAAGTTTTTGAACATCCCACCTTATAGCCCGGACTTGGCCCCCAGTGATTACTTTCTTTTTTACCAAATTGAAGGATTTTTTGGGTGGAAACCACTATGGAAATGATGACGAACTGAAAGAGGAAGTGAGTATGCAGAAGGCATAGGAAAGCTGGTACAGCGCTTTGACAAATGGTTCAATTTGAACGGCAACTATGTAAAAAAAAATAGGTAAGATATCAAAATGTGTTGTACAATAAGTTTTCTTTCATTATATTGAATAAAAATGACTAGAGAAACAAACGTTCTTTACTTTTAGAATGACCCTCGTATAAAAAAATTTAAATTATTATGCATTTTTTTTAAATATGACAAAGAGGGTTATAATTTTACCTTGAATAGTGCATGAACAAGTATGCCACATGTGGTCTACTACAATACTTGACTATGAATAGGTAAGTCTCTAATTCAATGCAGTAAAAACTGGTCAGAGATGTGCCATATTTGTAAAAAGACAGTTTTCCTGGAATGAGTTGAATCATAAGATATCCAGTTGGCATAAAAGTATTAGTCTTCGTGAGCAATTTATTTTGAAAGTTGCATAAGTCACTTTTTCAAAAAAATAAAGTTAATAATAACATTAATTACAATTTAATGATATCTCTTTATTTTATAAAAACTTGCAATCAATGGGGCGAGAACCACTGCAATCCTAAATATCTTTAGATATTTTTTTAAATATCTCGATTTAAAAACATCAAAATAAACTGCTGATATGTTTCATGTCTCTGGGCTGCTGTGCTTGGTTGAACAATGTTGCTAAATTTGGTTTCATTTTAGCAACACCAAGGGCGAGTAATGCAGCTTTAAAATACTTTATTTGGAAGGGAGGGGTATTAAACCCTTCTACCTACCTGTACTCCCAGCCATGAGTGATAATTTCATCAGCTGCTTAAGGGGACAGTGGACCCTCAAACCTAACTTTTTTTGTTTTCAATGGATTTGCTTGAAATTTGAATATGGGATTAATACCATAGATATGTAAAAGAGGTTTAAATTTAATGATGAAATTTTAATAATTTATGAGTTATTAATTATTAATTATATAAAAAGCTAGCCGCTGCGCGACCAACATGGTCGCTTTTAGTTTTATATTTTCTTTTGCGAAACAACTCATCTGAAAGTAATATATGTAAGGAATGTTACCATTACCTGTCATCATAAATATACTTTGTTAAGGGGCATTCTCTATAAGGCTGATTCTAAAACATTGTAATTTAAAAATGCGAATTTCCATTATTTCTGAACAGAATTGAAGATAAAGACTGAGAAATCCAACACCAATGATTTTATAAATTACATCCCTCTCTGTATGTAATTTTTTTCAAAATTAAGATAACTACACTTTATCATTACATCAAATAAGAAATTGTTGGGGAAAATTTTTTTCACTTAAAAAATGGAGTAAGAATTCAGCAAGCACTAAAATATAGCGGAGATTACATCACTCTCTGTATGTACTATTGTTCACAATTCAGATATCTACGCTTAATCATATCAAATAATAAAATGTTGGAAAAATTTCTTCACCTATAAAATGGAGTAAAAATTCAGCAAGTATTGAAAAAAGTGTAGAAAATTAACTATTACTGGCTGTCGCTTGCTATACCCGCGACAGTTAAGCGTAACCTCGCGATCTGTTAATGAATTATTTCTTCTTCGCTTTCTTTCTTGAGACTGTTCCCAATTTTCATTTGATCGTGCAGCTTGTTTTCGAGCATTCCTGATTTCAGTGCGTAAATCCATGTTGATACGCGGTTGTAAATTGCGGACGGCCGCTAATGTTTACATCTGGTAGTGGCAGCCGTTGCCATTCGGAGTGTAGAAATATCGTCGATTTTTGTGCAGCATACCTACGCGTTTTATATATATAGATTGGCGTCATTAAAAATGTTCCATGCGCATTTCTTTTGCATATAATATGGTAATTTTTATTTATAGGATACCTTATAGAACTAACAATGAAACTTATTGCTTATTTTAAGCATTCATTAAAAATATAAAGAGAAAAAAATAACAACAGTGAAAACACCCTTTTTATTACGCAAAATACCTCTAAATCATCTTTTCAAGTACAAAATTTAGAAATTCTGAGCTACGAAGCATAATTATTTTCAATAAGATTTGTTTGATATACAGTGAAATAAATACATAAAATTTAAATTTCAAAGCAATACGATAATGAGAAATGCACCTGGAGCAGTTTGAATATTTGTATGGCATGAATTATTTTGAGAAAAACAACATTTGTTACTGCTATTAGTTACCACATAATATCTAAATTAAATTCAAATGCCTATAACTAGCAAAGTAATCACAGAAATTAAAAATTCTTTTTGCAACACATTCCTACTCGTCCGTAGTTTCACAATTCAATAAAATAGAAAAATTGAATTTTTGGGCAAATTTCACAATTTTGAAAGTCCACTGTCCCCTTAAGGTGATGGTGAACTTTCGAATTGGCTAAAATCGACCAAAAATTCGAATTTTCGATTTTAGTGAATAATGGAAGAATATATCATTAGGAATAAGGAGCAAGAAAAATTTTTTTATTCCCATCATTTTATTGTTACTTATTGGTATTTACATTAGGAAACAAACTGACCACGCCCCTCCTCAAGCGACCGGCCATATAGTTTTCCGAGGATGATGACGAGCTAGGATTTTTAAATTCGCAAAGTTGTAAACACTTTTTACCGTTTTGGTAGGACTGCAATTTAGGGTGCCCCTTGTTTTTTTTAGCGCCAATAGTGCCAACGTGCCACAAGAGTAACAACATTGACGCATGCGTGAGAAAACTCGCACACTTGGCTTTGACAGAGAAAGAACCGAATTCCGAGGGCACCCTCAAGTGCAGTAAAAATGCACTTCGGGGTGCCCCTTATTTTTTTGACGATAATCATGCATAAAAGCGATAGAAATACAATAAAAAGCATAAACTATAAGTATTAAAACGGTAAAAAAACACAATATAGAAAAATTTTATACACAATTGCATTGTACCAAATTTTTACATTTGCAAATGTATGGAGTACAATTTTTTAAATTATAAAAAAAAATTCTGAAACTTAAGACAGAAAACATGGGTACTTACTTTAGGCAGAACTAGCTTTATCCGAAGACAGCGGTATAAATAAATTGGTACTTTTCCGTTAGCGGGGCGCATTTGCGTTTACCCTAACAAATATCACCACTGGCGAGAATGTAAAGTCGCCAACGTAACAACCCTACAAAAATAGTCTAATAGGTAATAGGCTAAATTTTGAAAAAGCAGTGTCACACACGAAACGTTAGAAGAACATGGCGGATTAGCGGGTATGAATTACGTCAGAGAACATGATTAAATTCAGAGACCCAGTTAAATAACCCCAAAATTGACATGAATAAAAACTGGAAACTAATTAACCACAAACTGTACTTGTTTCATTCACAGATGCACAAAAGATTGGCAATTGTAATGAACCACCAAATGTAGCTATAATAAACATTGTGGAACGTCAGCCGCCATTTGCAATCGTATTAGCTGAATTTCTGTCACAACGACTAAAAAAAGGAGTCCTTTTGAAGACATCTTGAAGGGCATTAAAGATTTTTGGCCATTTAACTAAATATTTACTTAATGAATAAGAGTCATATTTACTTTTATATATAATATATATACAGGGTGTCTATAAAAGAACTCCGGGATTTTAAAAATTCATATCTCACTAACTATAAAAGATAGCAAAATTTAGTCGATTTCTCTGAAAAGAGTAGCTCAAAAAGTTTTACTCATACCAATTGGGAATGTTTGTATCAACTGTTGGCGGCGCTGCAGGGCGTTGACCTTGAAATGACGTCGCGAAATTTGAAATGATGGCGACTCCGCAACAAAAGGATCAATGTGTTATTTGGCTCATAGAAACGAAGTCTGTAGTTACCGTACAAAGAAACTTTCGACGTAACTATGGTGTTAACCCGCCTTCTGACAAAACCATTCGTCAATGGTTCAGTGCATTTAAGGAAACAGGAAGTGTTTTGAAGCAAAAGTCGCCGGATTTTTTCTTCTGGGGGCATATCAAGAATCTTGTGTATGCAGAGAAAATTCGTGATGTTCAACATCTCAGGGAACGAATAGTCAATTGTGTGGCAACCGTCCCCCCAGACATGCTCGCCAGGACATGGGAAGAGGTAGAATACCGTTTAGACGTCTGCCGTGCCACTAACGGGGCTCATATAGAACTTTACTAAGTGTTAAAAAAAACTTGAAAATGTCAGCTTTTCAGTCATGTATAAAACATGTATGTATGTTTTTTATTTCATTAAAATATTTTGCCTCAAAACCCCGGAGTTCTTTTATAGACACCCTGTATATATATATATATATATATATATATATATATATATATATATATATATATATATATATATATTGATTGTTCATTCACGCACACGTATCACTCGAGTTGCAATTAATTAAACAAAACAGCTAAAAATGTGACTTAAGAACCATATTCGGCCATATATCACTTGTGCCCGGCTAACGGAAAAGTATCAATAAATCTTTAACACAATTTATGAAGTTAATAAATTAGAAGAAGCAAAAAAGAAATAAATTAGAAGAGACAAATTAGAAGCTTTCCATTCATAGCTTGGTAGAATTTTATAAAAATGTTCTTCGAGGTGCCCCTTGTTTTTTGGCGCCAATAGTGCAAACGTGCCATTTAATATTGCGGTGATAAACATCCATCGTGATATATGCGTCACAAAATAATCACATGACAAACAGGTCAAAAATTTGCAGGAGTAATAACATCGGCGCACGCGTGAGAAAAATCGCACACTTGGCGATCAAATTCCGGGGCACTATTGGCGCCAAGAAAACAAGGGGCACCCTAAACTGCTGTCCTACCAGCGTTTTTTCCAAATTTATAGTGGTACCAACAGAATTTGTGACTGGCTAAACTCAGTGGCGTAGCGAGAGGGGGGCAAGGGGCGCCCCACTTGCAGAGGGGCGCCAAATGGTACCTAAGACCATTGGACCCTTTGGTCCCCAAGACCATGAGGGGCGCCAAAAAGGTATCGTGCCCCGGGCGCCAGTTATGCTCGCTACGCCACTGGCTGAACTAGATCTTGTTTTGCTGCTACAGCCTCTGAAATTTCTTGATTTGCTGCGTGATCTATTACGAAAAGTAAATTCTTTGAATTTTTTGCTTAGTGAAGCAATGCTAGCCTCTAACGCTTCAATTTTAACACTTTCAATAGGTGAGGAATTGGTGACGGTAGTGCTAGTTTTTGAAATGGAAAATGCTTCCGATGAATTATAGACACTGAGAATTTTATCGGCCATTTCTGCAGTAATATCCAACGGATTTTTGCTAATTGATAAAATGGCTTGTGCCTGTTGAGGCAGACGCTGGAGCCAAGGGCCTGATTTACGACAAACGCCAGCGACTTGCAGTCCGCAAGTTGGGGGATCAGCGATTGAAAAGGGAAAGACACATTGGAAGCCATTCACGACAAACAATTTGCGCCAGCCGCATCCACTGACGTCACGCTGGCAAAACGAACCGAAACTTTGGATAACTCGGAGTGATAATCGAGATATAGTCGATTTTCATCGGAAATCAGCCAATGAGAACGCTTTTAGCGTGTCTGAGTTCGAGTCTGTTTATGTCTATCAAACGGTTGTGTCTTTTCACGTATTTATTATTATCATGGTTACCTCCAATCGCGGCTCCATAAATGTGTGTGTGTGTGTGTTAGTTAATAAAGCCCCACTAATATTAATTGCCCTATATCTAACGTGTATCTTAATTTTTTCTCAATAAAGCCCAGCCCTATTTTAAAAACGAAATCGAAAATCGAAATAATCTAATATTCTCTTTAACGCATAAGCGGGAAAGTTATATTTAGAGGTCCGTGATCTCGACCCCCCTTCGAGGAAATACCACGTGAACGGGGTCAACCAATTAAAGTAATTTTAAGCCTAACGGCGAAATCGGATGTTACTCAGCATAAAAGGCGAGACAGAGCGATTTCGCGCTCTCTTCTTACTTGGCGCTGTTTCAGTACGTCCTTGCTCACTGTCCGCGTACTGTTCCAAAATATATTAGAATGTAATCATATTCGATACTCCAGCCTGGGCAGCTATGGGCTGTCCGTTGACGTTATTGTCAAACATCATGTCGTCAGCGTGTGCCAAGTCATTCAACTATGTAAAGCAGTGTATCTTCTCTGATGTCTTGAAGTTTGGTTCCATGGAATAAAATATTTCAAGTGTTCATCGTGTTCCTGTTCTTTCCTGAAGTGTTTATGTGTGAATCCATCTCCTGTACCGGTCTACTAGAAGTAATTACCACTCTGGCACGTCTACATTCTCGTGTTTCGTGTACTCTACAAAGTTAAAGTTATTCGTACGTTCAAGTACCCTTTTCGTTTTATATATATATATATATATGGATGGGTCGCCGAAATGAAAGTGGCACTACAGTTGGTGTGACAAATGGTTTAATGGTGTTGCTGTAAGTTAGTATACAAAATAAAAAGAAATACATAAAGAACATATAGGCTAGACCTAATTGCCTTGGAGGTTGAAACAGGTGTCCCAGAGGTCCACGAGATGATGAATACCCTGGGTGAGGAAACTCAGGGAAAGGAGTTGGCAGTGGAACCATGCAGAATTGTGTGATCACTTCCTTCGCTCATAGACATTCCATCCGCTATATAGCGAGTGGTGATTCGCAGATTATTGTTCGAGACTGTCCACAGCTGCAATTGCTTCCTGGGTGATAACCACATGCGCTTGACCTGGTCGTGCCCTGTCGTCCGTACTGCTTCGTCCGTTGTGAAAATCGCTACACCATCCGAATACTGATCTGCGTGACATACACTCTGTGCTATACACATTTTACATGTGAAGATAAATTTCTCCAGCACTCCTATTTTCCGCTGTTAAAAATTGCACGACTACGCATTGACAACGTTTGGAGGCATCCGTGATACGAACGATACCGTTGACCTTGCTCCTACGCTATCATACAAGCATCTGTCGTAATCTGACGATATGGCAGGCCTTCCCAGCACTCGGTGTCCCCTATAGGGGCATGCGTAGTCTTCTGTATCTTAAAACGAGGGCGCAGTAACGAGAGTGCCACTTTCATTTGGGCGACCTTATATATATATATATATATATATATATATATATATATATATATATATAAGGAATCATACTGTATGCAAAATTATGGGCGTAATAGAATTGGCGGATTTGTGTACATACAGAGTGACTCGGTTGTTCTTGTTGTAAAGTTAAGTGGTCTTGTATTTTTAAATATTTTATAGTTTTAATTAGGCATTAAAAATTTTTTTAGGTAATAAAATTTACTCTTATATACAGCTCTTTTTGTACCGTTGATTTAGATAAACTCTTTTATAAAGTCTTAGGTCTCGCGATGCCCTGGTCCACTGGGAGTGTTCGCCTTGGCAAGAAAAATGTTCAACCAGGGAAGAGGGATCAAACCCCCTGGCCATTTGTGTGCATCGCTCCATTAGTCTAATTCTTCTTATTTATTTTATCTAAATGTTTCCTTATTGTGATAGGAGGTGTGTTGCTGTGCGCAGACACTTCTGTTTTTCGATTCTTCTTATTTTCTTAATTTTAGTGATTTCGCAGGTTTTGTACCGATTATATATATATATATATATATATATATATATATATATATATATATATATATATATATATTTGTTCATCTGAAATGGATCGTCTCGATCACGGAATCTCCATTCATTTCTCAATGTTAAATGAATTCGCCGCCGTCGAAGCCTACCGATTGCTATGACGTCCGCCATTACTGTTTATCCTACGCTTGCGAGAGCTATGTATCGTCCGCAAGGAATGACCTTGTGTTGCGGGAGAAAACGTTCTGCGCGTTTGTCGTGAATGGCAAATTGCCTTCGCATCGCGAAACCGCGGAAGAAAACAGGATTGCGGGAGAAAAGTGTTTGTCGTGAATCAGGCCCAAAGAGACTTGATCACTTCCTCAGATATTGAACTACCAGTCAAACCTTTCATAGGGTAATGTCTCGCAGCATGTCACATCTCAACTCTTGCAGATTTTACTTCTTGTTTGGCGAGGAGTGGCAAAAAATTGCATAATTTAACATGGCGTTCAATGAGCATTCTTACAGCTTGTTGAATAAAATGCTCTCAGATTACGCAAAGTCTTTAGATACGGTATCTAAACAAAGGTATATCACTAAATTAAACATTCAGGTACAGTCCGGAAAGGTTTATTCAGCATGTGACCCGTATTTATTGACAGAGGAAGACTGGAGTTACGATACAAGACGCTGGCCTGAAGTAACTTATCCTGATATCTATACATATCTCAACATAATAATAATCATTCTCAACGAAAGAATGATTATATTCTCTTAAACTTTGCGAAATATTAAAAAAAAGTGTTAAAATACCTGTTACATACAACTAATATGAGGAATTTTATAAATAAACTTAAATTATTTAACTCAAAATGAAGGTATCGTCCAAAAACACATGTAAACGCATAGGAACTGCTTCTGTTTTCTGCCACCCGATAATGACGTCATCTATAGCAGACGAAAACTGACGTAGCCAGTGACGTTACGACGTTTCGCCTTATATGGCGAAACAAACCCGATGGACGTTTGTCGCCAAGATCAATATCAGTCAGCAATTTTTTAATTCTTGTTTCTTCCTTATCAGTCAATCTGCTTAACAATGCGTTTTTTAGAGCCCCATATTTATAATCGTTTGGTGGCTCAGATAAAACATCGACAACGAAATCCAAAACATTTTCGTCAAGCGCTGCGATGACAGTATTATATTTTGTCAAATCCTGAATAATACCACCAGATATGGTTACCGGGTTTAACCATATGTGTAGAATGATTTAATGATGTAACAACAAAGTTCTCACTACATTTAATAGAAGAAATTACTATTTACAAACTATACACAAATAAATGGAACAGATGTATTACACGCACCTCCCTTGGCGACAAAATTTTTTTGACGCCAAATACTCGTCAAAAAAATTTTGTCTCCAACTTGTCGCCAAAACAGGCCTACGCGGACATTTTACACTTAAAATAACAAATATACACAAAATATCAATAACAACTCAAATATAAAAATAAATTCAAAACAAACTTACCAATGGCAATAATAAACTTTCAAAAACATGTCACAAAACCACAACAGCTACTTTAAAACATACACGAATATATCTAAAAACGGCTGTATTAAAATTCAAAACATAAACAGAAATGCTCAACCGCTACTTTAAAACACGCAAAAATATCTAAAAACAGCTGTATTAAACTTCAAAACCTCAGCAGAAATACTCAACCACTTATTTAAAACATACGCAAATATATCTAAAAACGGCTATATTAAAATTCAAAACCTAAACAGAAATGCTCAACCGCTACTTTAAAACATACGCAAATATATCAAAAAACGAAGACATTAAACTTCCAAAAACATTACACATATCCGCAACATCTATTTAAAACATACGCAGATATATCAAAAAACGAAGACATTAAACTTCCAAAAACATTACAGAAATCCTAAACCGCTACTATGAAACGCCAACAAAAATATCGAACACCGGTATATTAAACTTCCAAAAACACTACACAATACCACAACACCTATTCAGGGTTGCAACAAAAAACAAACATCACGCCAAATCGCATGGCTGCCAGACCAAACAAAAAAATCGCTAAAAATAAAAAAATCGCCAAACATAAAAAAAATCGCCAAATTGAAAAAGGTGCGTGAAACACATCTGTACCAAATAAATGAATTTCTATGGAAATAAATCATCGCAACTATAATAGTAAAAATGTTACGTGTTAAAAAGAACAAACGATCAGTAGTTCTTTTTAAAACTTTTTTATCCGCTGTTGCCACTGAGAAATCAGAAATGAGACACCACATTTACATTAATAAACAAACTGACCACGCCCCTTTTAAATGGAAACTTATGTAAACAAATCTCCCCTACGTGTTTTTCTTTAAAACCCCATGATTTTCTAATTTTATTTAGCATCGAACGTAAGCGAGTACTTAACTGCATCTATGACTGTGTTTCACCCAGTGGTTTGTTTACATGTGACCGTTAGTTTCAGTGTAAGATTATTTCTAATTCAGCATCAGCTTACTTTTGATCGAATTATCTTACTACTCTGAGATTTTTATCTTTCATTTTTTACTTTGTAAGTTAAATTTATATAATTCACTTTTATGATTATTGCTGTACATAATAGTTTGCAATGCACAGCATTAGTTCACGTTGGCGAAAGCCGAAAGGGCGGCCTAGCAAGCGAAGGAAAGATGCAATGCGAATGCAATGAAACGTTTCTGTAGTGATACTGATGGAAAAAATCTTTTACTCCAATAAGTATTGAAAAGGCTCATAACAGTCTAAGGGTTAGTGGATAAATATTCGTAGTCAGCTTTACTAAGCACAGTCCCATGCAGTGAATGCAGTTCTATCAACTGTTTAAATGTTCATCTGAACAGTCGTGTGGATTTTCTAAAAGCTTAGAACTGTTTTGCTCCAAATGTGGACACATTTATACTAAAAATTTCTCAAGTTCTAGAGAAATATCTTCTAGAAAATTTAGCATAAATTAAAATATTGTGAATGCATTTCTTGGCATTGGGAAAGGCCATGCTGCCCTTGAAACTTCTTCCATGATTCTGGGAATGCCAGGGATGGATAAAAAAAACATTTGCTAAATGTTTAGAGGATTTGTCACAGAGAAATAAATCCGCAAATAGGCCACGGGCTATACGCTGTAAACACAGGGTGGCGACAGAACAGGGAATTCAGGGAAGAATCATTTTCAGGGAAAACTCAGGGAAGTTTCGTTTAACTCGGGGAAAAAGTTGGAATTGATCAATTCTGGTCTTCAATTTTTGATGCAGAAGGTGACTGTGGAGATGCTGCAAATGTTATGAGATGTTATGATTTTGTCACATCGTAATGCAAATGTTGAGAGGGTTTTATATAAACAGTGACTGTTTGTGGGAGAATATAAAGGAATCTTCCTTAGTAGCAAGAAGGAGGGTTTATGATCATATCATTTCTAAGGGTGGCCTTGATGGCATAACAATTTCCAAAGATATGATCCACTACGCTAGAAACGTACGAGCAAGATATGAAGAATCGAAGAAACACCAAGAGAAAGAGCAAATAGAAAAAAAGCATGCTTTAAAAAGAAAAAAGGAAGCAGAATCTCAATTGAAAGAGTTGACTGCTAAAAAGGCAACCATTTTGCAGGAAGCTCAAAGACAAAACATTATTATAGAGGCGCAGATGGCAACTCTGCGTACCCATCAAAACAGTTAAAACTCTAGTATATTAAATGTTCAATCTATAACTTAATATTATCTATCTATTATGGTATACAATAAAAATATTTTTTACTTATTAAATTTTTATTCATTTATCAGTCTGTAGATTTTTAGTTTATCAAGTGTCAAGTTTATCATTATGGCTGGGGAATTGTTCTGCGAACGGATGGAGAAACTCAGGGAATTTCATGAAAAATACTCTGGAAATCAGGGAAAACTCAGGGAACTTTTTACTTCAATTTTTGTAGCCACCCTGAAACATCATTTAAAAACAAATTCGTTTCAACTTCTCGGGGCCAATCTGAAAATGTTGCTAACATATTCTCTTTATGATAGATAATGAAAATATCAAATGTTCTGGGAGTAAACTTTGCACATAAATTTGTAAAATTGATTCAAATTTGAAGGAATTGGGTTTACATTTAGGATGTATGTAACAGCTGTGCACAATATATTTCACAATATATTATACTTATGGACTTAAATTTAATAACAATGTGTTTATAATCAACGTATCTTTAAATTATAGTCACTTTTTAAAAATTGGAACTAAATTTAATATAGTTTAAAATTACACAAAATACAATTTCAATTTTTGTTGCAAAAAAGTCTAAAATTTTTTTTAAAAAAACACATTTTTTAATTTATGAGGATTTTTTTTATCCATAATTTTTGTAAATGAATGGTATTAGTAAGAGTAAGAAATTTGAAAGTGATTGGTTGACTAAATTTAAAAATATATTGCTAGCAAGCACTAAAATCACATAACTGAGAAAAACAGCTCTAAAGTTAAAAAATGTAACAACTACAATTTGGCTATAGTTCAGTGTTAAATTTTGCATCTTAAAATACACCTGGTTCATAAATAACACCTACCTTTTCTTCCTATCTTTATAAATTTAAAGTTTTCTTCATTTTATGGGGTTTTCGAGCTTCATAACTTGCTTAAGAAGCTCGAACATTCGCTTCTTTCACATGTTTATAGACACTCTGATGCAAAACATTTCCTGAAGTTTTATTTATATTAAAATATATAAAAGAATAAAATAAATAAGTATTTAAAGAATAAATAAAAATAGAAAATTTTTTTGGGGGAAATTTTAATGGTCCTGTGCCTCCCTAAAAATAAATTAACATCGTAAAATGTTCAACAGTCTTCTGTGTCAGACATTGTCCAGTTATTACAATTGTGACAGCAGTATAGTTCAGTACAATGAAGATTAGCAGCCCGACAGGAACACATGAATGTTTCACAAGCTGTCTTTTTACATTTACAGTGAACATGTTGCATCAGAGTTTTTGGGACGGGTTCATTTACTATCCAATCAATTTCTAAGCGGTCATCAGAAATTTTCCATCCATGATGAATTGGGGAGGGCATGGCTATTTTGGCTATCAGACTGTTTCTATAAATTGATGTTTTGTAGTTTGCACGCAATATGTGTTTTAATAAGGAGTCTTTATTTGGAGGAAGCATGGTATCGTTTCTGCATCCAAGCCACAACCAATCATGTCTGCATTCATCAATATTTTTAGAGTTTTTTCTTCCATACAGCTCACAAGTGAACATTTCCAAGTTTTCTATAGCAACTTTATCCTTTGTCCACAATTTCCCAAGATTTTGAAATGTTGAAATAAAAAGTTCAGATTCAAGCATAATTTTAAAAGCCTTAGTTTTACTTTTCCCCTTAAAACAACTGACAGAATCACAGCCAGTGTATACATGCAATCCAAGTAGAGCCTTACAAATATTATCGCCAAGAGTACGGTTGATAGCTTGGGCATCTAATACTTTTATCTCTTCTGTCATTTGAACAAAATAAATTGGTGATTTTAGATGCTGAGCAAAAGACAGAGATAACATAAATACATCCGTATCAGGACTCAAAATTACAATACTCTTAAAAATTTCTGAGGGTTGGGCTGCATGCAATAAAAGTCTTGTATCAGCTTCCTCGTGATCGCTTTCAAGTGGAGTAAATTCGAGAACTGCGAGTTCTTTACCATTAATGCTTTCTATATTGTGGCATTTATTGCCATGTGTAATAAATAGTACACTACCACCAAATAAACTAGAACTTGAATTTTTCCAAACTTGAAAAAAAAATTCAACTAATACTTATTTATTTGCACCACATCCTAAAAACTGCTTAAACTGTTTTGGCATTTTCTGATTTGAGTGACTGATTTTTATTACTTGAATGCCTGTTGATGCTCTGCGTTCTCTCTCCATTTCTTTTACACTTATTTTGGGATATCTATCAGTTATAAAATCAATGCACTTGCACTTGAACTTCTCTACTAATTTCAGTACAGATTTCAGAATATTATAAGCAAAGTCTCCAAATGTGAGAGAAGTGTTGTTTACCTGTTGAATGAATGCTGTACCATCAATCAACAGTACTGATTCATTATCAGATGGGATTTCCTCAATTGATGCAATTCCACAACCATAGTTTATTTCTATATGATGAAAAAGTGAGGCTTTATTTGTTTTGTTTATAATTCCATCATGACTTCCAAGAGACAGAGGTATGGGATTAAGACTTAAATTTCATTATATCCTTAAGATTCATGTCCTTTACCTTAGCAATGACAAAGAGACGATTTAATAAATCTTTACTGGATTTTAAAGCAAGCATTTTATCTTTAACTTTCATCTTAATTGTTTTACCTATGTTACTGAATGTTTTAAGTTTAAAACATTTTAGAGGAGAAAAAAAATGTAAAGTCAATTCATGATCACTCAATCTTTCACTTAGAAAAGTTTTAAAACATTCTTCACCAATTTTATGTGCTGTTATTAAATCCTGTTGAACTTCCAAAGGTGTAACACCACCAGTTACAATATTAATCAGTTCTTTACAATTTAGTTCAAATGGATTAATCATTGACTGAATTATTTCAATAATTTTATGCACATCTTCTTCATCTTGCTTGATATGTGAAGTATCAAGTTCTTTCCTAATACGAACATATTCATCTTTACCTGCCATGACTTTGCAATAATGAGAGATTATGGCCCTAGAATGGTGTGAAAGTATAACCACCTGTTAACTGCTCCTTTATTGCGTGTGATACCTGTCAAACCTCCTTTTGTCTTCGAATCACGATTGCAAGTTTGTTCTATCACCTGATCACAAGGAGTTTTAGAAAAACCATATTTCCCCTGCTGTTGAACAGAAAAGTTTCCTGCTATGAATTCTTGCTTGATATCTGGATGTGTTTATCTAACTTCTGCATTTCACACCAGTATATTGATAAATATCGTGAATAATTTACCCTATCATAAGCAAAGAACCATGGATGCATAGAACGAACGGCAGATAAATGTTTCCTCTTGAGTTGCACGAATGAAAATAAGCAAAACCTCAATCATTTCAAAATAACTACTCCAAAAAGCAAATGTTGGATTATCAATTGATTTTTTAACAATAAAATCTGAATATTTTTTAACAACATTTGACGCATTCTCTTCAAAAATATATGTTTTTGATGATTCTGGTGGACATGTGGACTGGAACTCTGTAATTAGCTCTTTAATAGTCAGTTTTTCTTTTTCTTCCATTTCATGAAGAAAAGATTGTAAACACAATCGGTGTAATGCCTCACACATTAATTTATTAGCACGAACACTTCTGTTATAGTGATGCCCACTATATACTCCTTGAATTGAGCCTTCAGCAACTATACCAGATTCAATGAAAAGATCTCACAGCCCAGCATAACAAAATCTCTTTGCAATTACAGCTAAAAAGGCCATAGCAGTATGAAATCCACCGTCTAATCACTAATCCTTTCTGAAACTGGTCATTTTGCCATCTGATTTGTTGAGCTTTAGAATATATTGCCTGGTCCATTATGAACAATGCTATCAATTTCAAGATCATTAGCAATTTGTATGCCGTGTTTCAGGATAAAATATACAGTTGACATATCTGTAGGATTTGCATCTAAAACAGGTAAATATCCTATTTTTGTCTTTGGGAAATCTTGATTCTCTACATTTTTAAGTAAAGTATTAAATCCAGTCCAGCCAGGAAGACTTTGGCCTTCAACACAAAAACATTTGCATAAATAAAAGAAATTGTCAGTTATGCGTGGTATATTTTGGACAGGCATATATTTATCAATATCTGTAATAGGAAGGCTATCATAACAGGGAGGACAATGTTTTTTCTTTCCAGTGAAAATTTCAATAAGTGGAATGTTAGAATCCAGAGTTCGTTTTCTTCCTTTTTTTATGTGTGAAAATGCTGTTTCATTTTCATGAAGCATCTCAGTTAATGATGAATCATTCTCCAATTGAAGAATAATACCATTTGTATTATGAGTCGTTCCAGAGCCACTTAAGAGTTTCTTCGCCAAAATCATTGTTATCCCAAACTAATGTTGTAAAAATCTTTTTGGTAAACCCATTGGGTAACAAATTGTTATTTAATTGCTGCAAAACTAAAGCTGTATCGTGTTGTAGTACACTAGTATGAGATACACAGTGCCCTAAACCATTTAATAGACCAATTAAAGAAGATGATCCAGTTAAATGTCGGATTGTCATACCTAAAGCTAAATGTTTTGGTGTTTTCCACTTTAAGATAAATATATTAAATCTTGGGAGATTGATAAAATTTTTCTTCTTACATCCTCATTTACAGCAACACAATCTTTTTCTAAAACTTCATCAGAAGCACCTACACACCATGCAATGAAGTTTAACAACTCTGGTGGTACCATTTGGAAGCTGCTTCTGTGGTAAGATCACTCTCTTTAGGTGGCCAACAAGATGTAAATGAAGGTGTATTCATCAAGACTTGCTTTAAAAATTTTGCAGAAAAAGTCCTTAAGTCCAGATGCATGAGGCCTTGTGCTAGAAATAGTGTGTTCTATTTCTGCATCCGAATCTTCAGATTCTGTAGTACTGACTGCACTGACTTCCCGATATAAATTTCTTGGCATTATGTCACACAAAATAAGTTCACATTGATTGGAACGAGAACGCTTAATAAAATTAATTTGTGGATAGTTTTTGAATCCTTCATTTCAGTAAAAATTTCTGTATCCAGTAATATCAACACTTTTATTTTCATTGACAAGTCTACCAGTTTGTTTAATCATATGATTGTACTTTGTTTGATGAATTTGTCTTCCACTACATCTCTGCAAAAAATTTTTTATACAGTGTATCCACTGGCTGTGCACATTTATCTACAGTTAAAAACTTTACATATCTTTTGAAAGCAAGATCTATGGTAACGCATTTCAATAGCCACTAAATCCTTATCACGAATTTGCTATACCACCAGTTATATTAATCAGTTCTTTACAATTTAATTCAAATGGATTAATCATTGACTGAATTATTTCAATAATTTTATGCACATCTTCATCTTGCTTGATTCGTGAAGTATCAAGTTCTTTCCTATTATGAACATATTCATCTTTACCTGCCATGACTTTGCAATAATGAGAGATTATGGCCCTAGAATGATGGGAAGTATCCACCTGTTAAGTGCTCCTTTATTGCGTGTGATACCTGTCAACCTCCTTTTGTCTTCGAATCACGATTGCAAGTTTGTTCTATCACCTGATCACATGGAGTTTTAGAAAATCCATATTTCCCCTGCTGTTGAACAGAAAAGTTTCCTGCTATGAATTCTTGCTTCATATCTGGATGTGTTTCATCTAACTTCTGCATTTCACACCAGTATATTGATAAATATCATGAATAATTTACCCTATCATAAGCAAAGAACCACGGAAACAGAGCGAACGGCAGATAAATGTAGCTCCCAATTTTCCTCTCTAGTTGCACGAATGAAAATAAGCAAAACCTCGATCATTTCAAAATAACTACTCCAAAAAGCAAATGTTGGATTATCAATCGATTTTAACAATAAAGTCTGAATATTTTTTAACAACATTTGACAATTTGTCTTCGAATCACGATTGCAAGTTTGTTCTATCACCTGATCACAAGGAGTTTTAGAAAATCCATATTTCCCCTGCTGTTGAACAGAAAAGTTTCTTGCTATGAATTCTTGCTTGATATCTGGATGTGTTTCATCTAACTTCTGCATTTCACACCAGTATCTATATATATATATATAAAACGCGTAGGTATGCGGCACAAAAATCGGCGATATTTCTACACTCCGACTGGCAACGGCTGCAACTACCAGATGTAAACATTAGCGGCCAACCGCGCATGTGTAGTAGTTCGACGATAGCACGTAATTTGGTGCAATTTAATTGCTGTATTTTACGTGTGAAGAATTTTAATTTATTCATGAGATAATTTATTCTTTTGTTCCATCAGTTTTTCTAAATGTAAGTAAGAGGTCAAACTTTTGACAAAATATGTTTAGACCTATCAAATCCAGTGTTTAGTCACGGACAGTTGTATGTAGGTTTATCTAGAGTCCGTTCTTTTGATTCTTCACTGTTCATCTCCTATTTCTGAAATACTCAACTGTGTATATCAAGAAGTTTGAGGAATATCATAGTAAAATATTAATAATTGCATTATAATATCTTAATAGTAAGTCAATTGTCTTCACTTTTTTTAGTAGTACTTGCTGATTTTTACTTCATTTTGTAAGTGAAGAAATTTTCCCAACAATTTTTTATTTGGTATGATTAAGTGTAGATATCTGAATTGTGAACAATAGTACATATAAGGAGTGATGTTATACACACTACATTTTAGTACTTGCTGAATTTTTACTCTTCTTTTAATGAAATAATTTGTTTCTAACAATTTCTTATTTGATGTAATGATAAAGTGTAGATATCTTAATTTTGAAAAATATTACATACAGAGATGAGTAATTTTTAAACTCTTTGTTAAGTTTCTTAGTCTTATCTTTAACTCTGTCCTGAAGTAATGGAAATTCATATTTTTTAAATCGCGATGTTTTAGAATCATCCTTATAGATAATTTTGCAATGATTATAAATTTTTTGCCTGAGATCACACTACTACTTAACAACGTATATTTATGATGACAGGTAATAGTAACATTCCTTACATAGGTTTCTTTCAGTTGAGTTGTTTTGCAAAAGAAAATATAAAACTAAAAGCGACCATGCTGGTCGCGCAGCGGCTAGTATTGATAAATATCATGAATTTACCCTATCATAAGCAAAGAACCACGGAAGCATAGAGCGAACAGCAGATAAATGTAGCTCCCAATTTTCCTCTCGAGTTGCACGAATGAAAATAAGCAAAACCTCAATCATTTCAAAATAACCACTATTGCTGTTTGTTCTGCAAAATATGGGTATTATCACATTTTTCTCTTTATATTTTCTACGAATACTTATTACAACAGCCAAGTTTTGCTGTAAAGTTTAATAGGTATACTTAAAAAAACAATTCTATCATATTTTATGCAAAATTGATACACCTGGAGCATTTTTAATTAAGCTAATTTAGAAGCAAGAACTCCAAAACTAATTCAAATTTTACTTTCAAATTTTTAGAAATCTTTATATAACTGTACTACTAATAACAATAAATTTTCAAGGAAATTCATATAAAGGAAAAAAAAGTTAACTGAAGTCCACTGTCACCTTAACTAATGCCGATGCAACACAACTAAATGGGTTAGTAATGAAACTGGAAAATACTCTCTGGGGGTGGGGAGAATTAATTCACTCAACTTCTAACAAAGAGCAATTAGTTTATTGGTAGCCTAGTTATTTGGAACTTTGCAACTAAGGACACTTCTCATGTAAAATATTTTAGCAACAATACCCTTTTCAGCTGTTAAATTTAGTTAGCAATTAACAAAATTTCTTTTAAAAAAATTAAGGAATTGGTATTTACAATTGCCTTGTGAGATCAACTAACAAAAGTTTGTCATAAAAATAAATCTCCAGCTAAAATAACTAAATATCTAGGCAAGTTATTTAGTTATATTGAATAAGAGCCTGACAGCTTATTTATAGGTGATATGTATTGTTTTACATGGAAGTGATATTATAAACCTATCTTTAAACAGAATTCTTTTTAAGAGAAATAAAATTTTCAGCTCAACAGAAACTGTTGGATTCCAATATCAATTTCTCCTTTTTTGCTCATATTGCTAAATCATATTTTGGGCTCAAGTGAAGCTTGTGATTAGACTCAAAATGCCAAGGGATAGTCTTATCACACAACCGGAAGATTTGAAGAAAAATTCTCTTGGCTTTAAAATGAGATACAACGGACATAAAAGTTGTAACACATGCAACTTTTTACTATAACAGATGTACATTAAAGAGCTTCCTCTGTTTTTCACACATTCCCTACTTGTCCAAAATATAAATACGAGATGACCACAAAGTATCTAAATAGTTAAATATATGTGCCCTACCATGAATGATGTGAATTGCCACGACAATTATTGCAGATTGACTTGCAATCAGAATGTGAAAATATATCTTACTAAAGAGATCTATTAAAGTACTCTCCCTCACAACATTGCAGAAAGCACTTAAATAGCACAAACTCCATAACAGATGGCTAATAACCAAAGGATTCTTGCTTTCTGGGTTGACATTTTTCATTCCACACTCAACAGTTTCAGATTACTGCTAATTCTCATCGGATCAATTGTGTTAAGAACTAACAAAATAAAGCAAATATAATCATGGCAAATATAAAAATTGGCTTTATTTAGTCAAATAGTCCAAAGCCCATGTCATCATCAGACTCTTCTGATTCTTCTTTCTTAGCTTCTTCCTCTTTCTTGGCTCCACCACCACCATCTCCAGCTGCGGCAGCAGGTGCAGCAACTGCAGCAGCAGCAAACTTAGAAGGATCTTTAAGGTATTCTTTAGCCTTTAAAGAAAAATTGGACCATTGTAATGAAAGAAATAGAAACTAAACAAAATAAAGACACCATTAACTTAAAAGCATACAAACTAGTGGACTAGATTAACTCACTAAAAATCAACACATTACCCCCCACATATCAGATTATGGCATATTTTTCTAAAAGTATATTTTCCAGGATTCACTCAAGTTTGAGTTTAATGTTGGAAGAAAAATAAATGGACCTTTTAAAAGTTAAACTCTCTTAGCCTTACATGTCACAAAAAGTTATGTCAAAACATTTCTTAGAACCTTTAAAACACCCAGAAAAAATTAAAACCAAAAATTTATTTCTATCAAATATGTACTCACTTCAGATTGCAATAAGCAACTTATATTCGAATCAAATTTTTATTTGTAATGCAAAACATAAAATGTTTTCATAATAAACAAACAATATATCTGGAAGGATAAAATATGGATCTAATATTTAACCTTTCTTCACAAGGGCAGAGGACGTTTGAATTTGAAAAAGTAAGAAATAACTTTCTTTTGAAAATAAAGTTGGATATTTCAATCATAAATAACCAATAATTCAGGAATATTTACATCAAGATCAGAATTTGAAAATGCTGCAGCAAAGCTAGAGAATTAAAGTGATTCCCTGATAATTTCATTTTTTTAAAACAGAAAATCTAGTATTTTCTTTCCTTTTGGCCCTTTTCAATTTTTCTGATGATTCCCAATTCCCTAACAGTATGAAACAACATAAGTTCATAACACCCTGTAGCAACATACATCCCTCAGATGATATTTATCATCCTGTAACACCAACACATTTATTTGAACAAGAGGCTGTGTTTGTGCAAATACAATGCAAATTACCTCATCACTGGCATATACTGTCTAACTTAGAGTTAAATTGCACTAAAATGATTAAGTCATGTGATCAGCGATTGGACGTATAATCACTAGTTTCATTGCCCAATGCTTTCATCATTTCACATACTTGCAGAACTATATGCTTACACATTACTGTTTCACGTCTTGCATGACTATTAGGAAGCCTTAAGTTACTACTTTTCATATAAAATTAAAATGGGGATCATTCTCATTCAGTAAGGCAAATTAATTGGCATAACTTTAAAAGAAATTTTATGTGAATAATTTAACATTCAGACCTTACAAGTAGAAAGTCAAAAAGTTACTTACAGTCTCTGCTTCTTTGAATGAGATGTCCGTTTCAACAGCAATAGCAATCAAGTTCTTCAGACCATTTACAATGGAGTGTGGTACAGAGGCTAATGTTGGATAACCAATTTCAAGAGACACTGATGCGATGTTCATAACACCCTGTAAAAGAAATTTTTTATTCACATTTTAATTTACCATTGAGATTAAAAGGGGGAGGTATCATTAGAACTTTTTAGAAATATTAAAATTACATCATAGAATGAAAAATAATTTAAAACACAAATTATCGAATGGTCTCACAGTTCTGAACTCTAAATATTATAATTACTTTTGTCAATACATTTCCCAAAATGAACAATGTTAAAAAAATTAGGTTTAACAATGAAATGTTTTTCTTTTCTATGAATAAATTTAAATTAGACTTTACTCACTTTAATTTTGATGGATTTAAACAATTAGAGTAATTAACATTAATTTTATTAGTAACAATATCAATTATAAACATCTGCAATTTCAACCAAACGGCTGAACTTTTTAAAAAAAAGAAATATCGAGATTTAAAATTTTAGTAAATTTCAAAACTTGATTTTCAGTGTAGTGCATCAGTAAAAAGGAACTAATCATGTTAAATCATTGCCCAATGCTAACATCATACTGCACTTTTTTCAGACCACAACCTTCTTCCATCTCATCATATTAATGAATTACATCTGCAATTTCAACCAAACGGCTGAACTTTTTTAAAAAAAGAAATATCAGGATTTAAAATTTTAGTAAATTTCAAAACTTGATTTTTAGTCTAGTGCATCAGTAAAAAGGAACTAATCATGTTAAATCATTGCCCAATGCTAACATCATACTGCACTTTTTTCAGACCACAACCTTCTTCCATCTCATCATATTAATGAATTACATCTGCAATTTCAACCAAACGGCTGAACTTTTTAAAAAAAAGAAATATCGAGATTTAAAATTTTAGTAAATTTCAAAACTTGATTTTTAGTCTAGTGCATCAGTAAAAAGGAACTAATCATGTTAAATCATTGCCCAATGCTAACATCATATTGCACTTTTTTCAGACCACAACCTTCTTCATCTCATCATATTATGAATTTAAAATTTCTAAAAAAAGTTACAGCACACATTTTACAATACTTCCATCAAGAAAATTTGGCTATTTCTTTAAAATTCCGTTACAGAAAATAATTGTCATAGATTTAGTCTCTTTCATGTTTTGTAAATATTTAGATGCATAAAAACTGTGATACCTGTTGATGGTGGTGTCTATTTAAAACTTTTAGCAATCAAAATGCATGAGACTGATCAATGATTAAAAATATACTAATTAATACGTATGGCTCAAAATATCTCATACCTAAATTTGAGAAGACCTGCACATACTTATATTAAAATCATAGCTGCAGGCTACACAGAAATTTATTCTTTTCCCACTCCTTACAACCCTTTCTAAAATAAATATGTTATTGACATGTCCAGGATACCATAAGTCAGCTTCAGTCCCTTATATGTAAGCCCTAACCCAAGTATTGTGTATCAGTTAGCATAACAAGCTTGAACTGGTGAACCAGAGTTTGGCTTAGGCATGGATGCTTGTCTGCTGTCTCTTCTTAAAGATCAATGCTGTTTTATTATTAGGTATTCACAAAATAAGGCAGGCTACAGAAATTACAATGAGTACAGGTGATATCCTGACAACTGCCACATTGGAGAAAAATTAGCTTTAAAATATATATTTTTGGTGCTTCATATTTTTTTCTATTTGGGAATTATGACTCAAACGAATCTTAGTCAAAAACTCAGTAAACTGTACAAGAATCAGTTCAATAATTCTAACAGTAGTTTTCTATTCACAAGCATGCCCGTGGTGCCTTTTTTTGCAGCCCGTGAAGACTTCTAGGAAAATAATTTGCAGCATCAATTTAGATATCCTTAGTTAAAGAAAAATGTTATTGTAAAAATCTTTGTTTTCAAATGCCGTTTATTTACAAAAAACATTGATTTTCCTCGAATTCCATGAAAAGTAGGGTGTCCACTCATATTCTATTTCATCCCCCCCACTTCTTATTTAAACCCACTTCTTATTTAAACCCACTTCTTATTTGACTTTTTTTTTTTGTGTGTGTAATTTAACAAAAGTTGGCCAGTTATAATCAATGTCGTTGTTGGAGGTTCAACCTTGAATTTTTAAAAATTTCATAGTACATACTATACACAAATCCTCCAAATCCCCCTCCCTCAAGAAAAAATGTCCTGGGTATGGTCCTGATTAAATTGCAGCCCACCACTAGACAGGTGTTTTCGATTGCGGCCCTTGGACACTTGTAAGTTGGAAACCCCTGCTCTAGAAGCACAAAAGCTTAAGCTTTGTTTACAGTAAACACAGAATACTTCCATTTAATTAATGAAATAGTTCAAGGGTTCCCAAATCTTACTTAAAGTTTGTTACCAAAATAAAAGTATGAATACTTAGCTAATTTCAGAAAGTTATGCAGCTTCTGAGACATTAAGTTACGGCACCTCTGGTCCACACAGTATGTAATCAGCTATGTATTTTATAATCGTTTCATGAAAGTGCCACTGGACAAATCTTACTCAATTAAAACTTGTTAAGTCAATTTGTTCGATTACTCAGTAAAACTTGATAGATTTCACATAAAACTATTCTTAAAAACTTACACAGCAAACACTGAGATCTAAGACACTTAAAAATCATGACTCACCTCCATGAATTTAGCTCGAAGATCTTCACTTGTAATATCCAAAATTTCAGGAGAAAATACAGTGCCTGAGTCATATACTTGACGAATCTTCAAACCATAAGTAAAGGGAGAGACGTTCAACATGTTCAGCAGAGTGGCTTCTGAGGCTCCTACTTTGTCATCTTTTTTAATCAAGTGAATTTCATTCTAGAAAAAAATATGACTTATTGTAGAAAATATTAAAAAACAAAGGTATCAGTTAAATATGGAGCTAAGAATTATATTTTTGAACTTACACCAAGAAAACAATGTATTAATACATACATTACTTCAGCCATCTAAAAAAATTCTACTTTTAGGTGGATGATACAATATGAACAAGCAGATAATACCAAAAATTTGGAGATTCAACACTTCTATATAATCTGATACTGAGAATTAATGCATGTTAATCTAGGCTGGTCAATACACTAAAAACTAAGCTAAAAATGTTCAAATTTAAGGGATTGCAACATCATCCCTCAGAAGATATTTATCATCATATAACACTAACATTTATTTGAACAATAGGCAGCTGTTCTGTGCTTGTGCAAATACGACGCAAATTACTTCATCACTGGCATTGCTTAGTATATGCTGTCTAATTTAGAGTTAAATTGCACTAAAATGATTAAGTCACATGTGATCAGCACTTAGACGTATAATCACTAGTTTCATTGCCCAATGCTTTCATCACTTCACATACTTAAAGAATTATACGCTTACACACCATGAATGAAGACATCCCCCAAGAAATTAGAAAAATGATCTCAGTAGGTAAAAAGAAATTGATGCTTCAAATTTATTTCTTGGGAACTTATTTCCTAACCTAGGACCTTTAAAATAATTCTATACACACAAAATTGTTTAAAGAGGTATAACATGCTTCCATGTAATTAATGAGAAAGGTAGAACTTGTGGAGAAAGTACATCACAATAAATATTGACATGGTATATCTCAAAACTTTAGTTAAAATATATTAAAATTAATACTTAGGAACAGTAATGATAAGATTGCTCAGTAACACTTTTTTCAATTAATAAACAAATTTATAGATAACCATCTAAAAAGAAATAAAACAATCAAACCCATCTAATCTCTAAAAGCATCAGTTCAGGAATAGACTGTTTTAAATCATTTACTTTATCAATATAAAAACAAAGACTTTCCCAACAATAATTTTATAGATATATCCTCTATTCTCAAATCAGCATATTTGCTTTTAGTATAAAACATGTAAGGCTATTATTAAATTTCAATATTCTTTCAATAAAATGCATCCTTCCTAGAATCTCAACTTAAATTCTACTCATCAGAAGCCAGTATGTGATCAGTTAATAGATATATAATCACTTGAAATCATTGCCCAATGCTATCGTCATTTCACATACTTAATATCTGCACTCTTGCACACTAAGATATCACAAAAAACAAACAATTTGTTTATGCTCATATGAAACTAACTTTAGTATCACTCAATGTGAAAAATCTTGTACAACACAACACTTCATAAAAATGAGTATAATTTTAATGGGCAAAATTTAGTAGGAAAAAATATGCTAATGTACATTACAAGTAATAAAACAGACATAAAACTTAAAGATATTACTTCATTGCTAGTATGTCTTAAAAGGAAAAATTCAGAGCAGATAATACAGTATAATATAATGCTCAAAGAATGAAAAACTTTGACAATTAAGAAACTATAAAAATTAAATACAATGGAATTTAGTAAGACTATCTACATTGCTTAAAATAAGACAGTATTCACCCAATTTCAAACACTTCTTTTACAACTCCTATCTAAATGCAAATAACAAAAACAGCATGTGATCAGTTATGTATTATATAATCACTTGTTTCATTGCCCAATGCTATCATCACATCACATACTTTAAAAACATCTATGCCAAAATATCTGAATAGAGCTGTTGATACATCCATCTAATAAGCATACATATCACAGAAAAAGCTAACATACTGCTGTCCAATGTAAAGACTTTAAACAAATATAATGTTAAAAAAACTTTGCAAGTGCAATTTATTATGCAAAATTGTATTACCATTTTATCATAGCAATTACATAGATGGTCATTTCAAGATTTTATTTGCTAATAGGTGGGTTAAAATCTGCACTCTTATTATACTATACTTCTGTAGGAGCATAAAAATAATGCTTACACAATATAAATGAAAACCAAATTTCATTGAACAAACAATAAAAATAGCTTTTAAAATTATGAATTTACTTGCATAACCAAGCCAGAGTGCTTGCAAGGACACTATGATGCTATTTTAACTTTTTACACCAATTTAAATTTGGTTTTATTTGGTTTGGCTTGGAGCACCGTGGTCAACTTTTTGCTACACGAGGGCTAATTAAAATTAAGACCAGGACCTACAGTTTAAAGCCGATGCTGAACGGCTACAAACATCCATGCAAACAGTGGGACTCTAACCCACAGGATCTGAACAGAATGCCAGCACCCTAGCCATTTGGCCAACTTCAATTAGAACATTAACTACAGAGATGCCAGTATGTGATCAGTAATTTATGAATAATCACTTGTTTCATTGCCCAATGCTATCATCATTTCACATACCATAAAAACTTTCAAGTTTCTCAAAACATTTTTTAATCAAGTGTCTTTAAAACTGTAAAACACTTCAAACAGCAAAATCAAATGCTAGAAAAAATATTCCATATAAATTCTTACATAATGAAATTTTCCCTACTCACATGATACAAATAGCTCCTGTACAGTAAGTATCAATTGAGAGAGATTAAGAAATAGTAAAAGAATACTCTTTCAGGGAATTGGGGGGGGGGGGGACTTACCAGGGATTAATATTGCAATGCAAAAGTCAAGTACTGTATCAGAATTTTCATACAACATAATGTTATAAAGCAAATACTACAATTTTTTCTAGAAAAACTGTTGAAAACATCTTATACAGCCCTTACTCATAAAAGATATGTTGAAGATATAATGAACTTAATTTTAGAATAAATAAAAACAGCTCAATGTTATCACGAAAATTTAAGGTTTGTACTTTGCATGGTCTATCTTCCCAATCTTAGATGCAGAACAGCTAAGGGAAGGTTATGGAATATACATGGCTTCAGCCTTCATCAATCTAAAAGACTGGAGACATCATTAATATATGACACACTGGAATGGACTATACTACATATAGGTAGCTCCTAAACCATAAATGTCATGATTTTTCAAAAAGATATGGTTTAACTCCAGCAAAAATAAATAACCCACTTTACTCACAGATTATTTGCAACATATTAGACAAAAACAACGAACATTAACAAACAAAAATTGATATATTTATTTGGACCTTCCTTGCTTATGAATAATAGAGAATTTTTAATAGCAGCCCAAAAAACCCAATTATAACCATTTAAAACTAATTTTAAAATGTAATGAAAACAGCTACATTTAATCACAGAAAAAATTTAGATTTGTGCTTTGTATGGTCTATCTACCCTGTCTTAGCTGCAGAACAGCTAAGGGAAGGTTATGGAATATACATTGCTTCAGCCTTCATCAGTCTAAAAGACTGGAGACATCAATAATATGACACACTGGAATGGACTATACTACATGCAGGTAGCTCCTGAACCATATGTATCAATGAGGATTTCAATGAGTTATCGCAAAAAATTAAATTGTACTTGGTATGGTCTATCTGCCCTATCTTAGCTGCAGAACAGCTAAGGGAAGGTTATGGAATATACAATGCTTCAGCCTTCATCAGTCTAAAAGACTGGAGACATCATTACTATATGACAAAAATGGTATGAATTATACTACACAGAAGTAGCTCCAGAACCCTATGTCATTGTAGTATGATTAAAATAATTAAAACAAGATCTGGCAGAACAAAGTAGCTTATTTGTTTATAATTACATTATGGAACTAAGATGTAAAATCAAATATAAAATATGAAATAATCAAGTTTAGACTGTTTAAGAATAAAGTAAAAATGTTAACTGCATGTTATTTAAAAACAACCTTTTAATTCATATCTCCAGTATAAAAAGACAAACTAAAAATACTAATGTAAAATAAAACCTGTTAAATATCACAAGGGGATGCAATTCCTATAAACAAGGGTACTTTATGTTGTGTTTTCTATGGTCTGTCTTTCCAAGCACAGCTGTGAGAAGGTTATGTACTGTACAATGTTTCAGCATCCATCAGATTATAGACTGGAAGATATAAATGAATAGCATGCAGCTGATGGACTATACTACTAACAGTTTGATCCCAAACCAAAAATGGTAATATAAACGTTTAGAAAGCCCAATCTAAATTGATCATCTATAAATAGAAATGCATTCAACATAAAAATCTAATTTTAAGATCTACCACAAATTTTACAACCCATACAGGTGTACAATCCACCTTGTATAACCTATCTACATGCCATTTCAAGGATATATTTATGTTCTGAAAACAACAAACAACAAAAAAGGCTATATGAATAGGTCCTTTCAGTCAACATGTATAGTTCCAACAAGTTTGTGTACCAAGGAAATACACGTTTTCATTTCCATATATAAAAAAAATCCATTCTTTAAATCTATTTTTAAATGAGACAACTTTTAGAAATCAATGAAGTTTCAAAAACAACAGTTTAGGCTAATTTCAACAAGTTTTGAAAGCTAAATTAATAAGCTCTAAGCAAATAAACACATACACCATTCATTAGAAAAATAGTAAAAGAAAGCATACATAAACTTTTCATCTTTTTCTCATTTTTGTACTTTGTATGGTCTGCCTTCCCAGTCACAGCTGTGAAACAGCTATGGAAAGGTTATGGAATATACATTGCTTCTGCCTTCATCAGTCAAAACACTGGAGACATCATTAATTTATGACATACTGGCATGGACTATACTACATAAAGGTAGCTCCTGAGCCAAAAATTCAATGTTAACACACTTTTAAAGAACTTTTTCAGTCAGAAAAGTCAAAGATATTTCAAATGCATCTTGGAATAGGATACTGAAACAGTGAACTATTAAAGAACTGACCATGTATGTTAAAAATGAATGTATAACTTTGATCTCAACAGAGCAGTTTAGGAAATATTGAATACATAGAATGCTTCAATCTCTGTTGGCCTTAGAGAGTAGACGTTAAACCTCATCACTCTCAACAGTTTTGCTACAAAATGCAAACAAGCATTGACTAACTGGCAGTTTCATGGAGAAATATGAATAGAGAAACTTTCTTTATAACACTCAACTATTTTCAAAATTTTATAAATCTGCATAGTTTTAAACAGCACGTATAGCAAAAGGGAGAATCATGCGTTATACAAAAACCTACATCATACAAAACAGAAACAAAAACTTTGTATTTTTGTACCTTGTATGGTCTGTCTTCCCAATCACGGCTGTAGAACAGCTATGGGAAGGTTATGGAATATACGTTGCATCTGCCTTCATCAGCCAAAAGACTGGAGACATCATTAATTTATGAAATACTGGCATGGACTATACTACATACAGGTAGCTCCTGAGCCAAAAATTCAATGTTAACAAACTTTTTAAAGAATATTTTTCAGTCAGACAAGTCAAAGATATTTCAAATGCATCTTGGAATAGGATACTTAAACAGAACTATTAAGGAACTGACAATGTATAAAATGAATATGCATACTTTATCATTTCATTTCCCATTAGACTCAACAGGTTAAGAAATATTACTGAATAAATAGACTGCTTCAACCTCTATTGTCCAATAAGACTAGACATTAACCCTTAAAATTCCAACAGTATCGCTACAACATGCAAGAAAGCACAGTCTAACAGGCATTTTATTTGAGTAATATGAATCAACACACTTTTGCCTTAATATTCAAGCCTTTTCACAAAATTTTATATATTGCATAATTTTAAACAGCATGTTTAGCAAAAAGGAGCATCATATATTGAAAAAAACCTTTGCATTTTTGTACCTTGTATGGTCTATCTTCCCAATCACAGCTGTGGAACAGCTATGGGAAGGTTATGGAATATACATTGCTTCTGCCTTCATCAGCCAAATGACTGGAGACATCATTAATATATGACAAACTGGCATGGACTATACTACATATAGGTAGCTCCTGAGCCAAAATGTCAACAAAAAATTCTATTTTAGAACTATTAAAAGAACATTTATCAGACAGACATGTTGTGAAGATTTTTCAAATTAACAATAGAATATGACACTTAAACAGTATACTATCACAGAACTGACCATGTATGTTAAAAATGAATGTATACACTTTGATCCCAACAGAGAGCAGTTTAGGAAATATTGAATACATAGAATGCTTCAGTCTCTGTTGGCCTTACAGAGTAGACGTTAAGCCTCATCACTCAAACAGTATTGCTACAAAATGCAAACCAGCATAGACTAATAGGCAGTTTCATGGAGAAATATGAATAGAGAAATTTTCTTTATAACACTCAACTATTTTCAAAGTTTTATATATCTGCATAGTTTTAAACAACATGTATAGCAAAAGGGAGAATCGTGCATTATACAAAAACCTACATCATACAAAACAGAAACAAAAACTTTGTATTTTTGTACCTTATATGGTCTGTCTTCCCAATCATGGCTGTAGAACAGCTATGGGAAGGTTATGGAATATACGTTGCTTCTGCCTTCATCAGCCAAAAGACTGGAGACATCATTAATTTATGAAATACTGGCATGGACTATACTACATACAGGTAGCTCCTGAGCCAAAAATTCAATGTTAACACACTTTAAAACATTTCTCAGTCAGACAAGCCGTAAAGATATTTCAAATGCACATTGGAATAGGATACTTATAGTAAACTAACTGTTAGAGAATGGGCCATGTACATTAAAAATGAATGTGTGTACTTTGTATCATTTAAATTCCCAATAGACTGAACAGGTTAGGAATTACTGAATACATAGACTACTTCCAACTTCTATTATCCAATAAGACTAGACATTAAACCTTAACACTCAAACAGTATCACTACAACATGCAAGAAAGCACAGTCTAGCGGGCATTTTATTTGAGTAATATGAATCAACTATACTTTTGCCTTAATATTCAAGCCTTTTCACAAAATTTTATATAATTGCATAATTTTAAACAGCATGTTTATCAAAAAGGAACATCATATATTGAAAAAAAAAACCTTTGCATTTTTGTACCGTGTATGGTCTATCTTCTCAATCACAGCTATGAACAGCTATGGGAAGGTTATGGAATATACATTGCTTCTGCCTTCATCAGCCAAATGACTGGAGACATCATTAATATATGACAAACTGGCATGGACTATACTACATACAGGTAGCTCCTGAGCCAAAATGTCAACAAAAAATTCAATTTAGAACTATCAAAACAGCATTTATCAGACAGACATGTTGTGAAGATATTTTACATGAACAATAGAATAGGACACTTAAACAGTAAACTATCACAGAACAGACCATGTATGTTAAAAATGAGCATACTTTGATACCAACAGACAGAACATGTTAGGAAATATGGAAAACATAGAATGCTTCAATCTCTGTTGGCCTTCCGTATACATTAAATCCCATCACTCAAACAGTATTGCTACAAAATGCAAATCAATATAGACTAACTGGCAGTTTCATGAAGAAATGTGAATAGATACTTTATAACATTCAAGTATTTTCACAAAATTTTATGTTTGCATAACAAGCAATGTTATGCATAACAAGTTTTAAACAGCATGTTTAGCAAAGGGGAGCATCATACATTATACATAATCCTACATCATACAAAATGGAAACAAAAACTTCATATTTTTGTACCTTGTATGGTCTGTCTTCCCAATCACAGCTGTAGAACAGCTATGGGAAGGTTATGGAATATACGTTGCTTCAGCCTTCATCAATCTTAAAAGACTGGAGACATCATTAATATGTGACATAATGGCATGGACTATACTACATGAAGGTAGCTCCTGAACCATAAATGTCTGTATGGATCAATGCAATTATTTGAAATGTTTTATTGAAATACCCAAATTGATTCTACACTTACTAGCAATTTCTTGAAGAGTTAAGAGTATATGTATAATATGAATATATTACATCAAGGTAGCACCAAAACCCTATAAAAAACTTTCTATTTCTGTGCCTTATATGGTCTGTCTTCCCAATCACAGCTGTAGAACAGCTATGGGAAGGTTATGGAATATACGTTGCTTCAGCCTTCATCAATCTTAAAAGACTGGAGACATCATTAATATGTGACATAATGGCATGGACTATACTACATGAAGGTAGCTCCTGAACCATAAATGTCTGTATGGATCAATGCAATTATTTGAAATGTTTTATTGAAATACCCAAATTGATTCTACACTTACTAGCAATTTCTTGAAGAGTTAAGAGTATATGTATAATATGAATATATTACATCAAGGTAGCACCAAAACCCTATAAAAAACTTTCTATTTCTGTGCCTTATATGGTCTGTCTTCCCAATCACAGCTGTAGAACAGCTATGGGAAGGTTATGGAATATACGTTGCTTCAGCCTTCATCAGTCTAAAAGACTGGAGACATCATTAATATGTGACACAATGGCAAGGACTATACTACATGAAGGTAGCTCCTGAACCATAAATGTCACTGCACAGATAATTATGTTTTAGTTGAATAAATCTGATTCTGCTTTAACTGGCAGTTTCATGGAGTGATCAGAGTTAATATAAAATATGATTATACTACATACAGGAAGCACCTAAACCATCACTGTTACAGAATATTATAAGAATAATTTTCAAAATTAAACACTGCCCCCCCCATGTAGTTTGTATTATCAGAACTAATAAATGTATGCTGATAATACAAACGAAAAAAACAGCATAATAACAATGTGATCAGATTTTCGAAATCTCAGCTGTAAAATAGGAAGGATATGGAATACACACTGCATTACCATTACAAACCTAGAGGCAGATGACTTTACAATGAGAGGCATGGACTTTGCTACAAAATAGTAGCTACTGCACCAGTGTCATAATGGAAAACTAACATGCTGTTTAAAACTAACTCACAAAAAGTAATCTGACATTAACAGCAATACATTTTAAGTGTTAATATTTTAAACTTTAAAATTAATTAGCTGTTAGTAAAGCAGAAATATCTTACCAAGATTTCAATGGTTCCCTTTGAAATTTTGGTTGGGATTTGCAATGCTTGGAAGAAAGAAGTCTTCTCGGGACCTAAACCAGTATTCTGAGGCTGTAACAGCACATCACAAGGAGCAATGGCACCAGCCCTAGCAGGAGCTTTAACTTTGTTATCCATAATTTTATCCCGAACTTCAACCAAATCTTCCTTGGTAAAAACAAAACCAACATTTCCGCGGATGTGAGGAATAATCCTGAAAGCAATCAAATGTTATTATTCAAATGTATTATTATGAAATGTAAATACATAAAAAAAACTAGCTTAATTTTAAATGCAGTTTCACTGGCCTAAAACTCACCAAAATTACATAAATAAGGAATCTAAAAAGAACAATGGTGCACAATAGTTTAAAAGCTTATCGCACAAAAATTCAAAAAATATCATCTGATCTTAAAATCAGAATATAAAAACCACCAAACAACCATCAGATTTGGCGAAAAATCTGCCCGTTAGTGTTCGTTGCCTATACTACATCTATACCCAAAAGGGTAAAGGTCTTTGCAGCATATTATGCAACAGGCAACTCCAGATTTTTCAAGTTTCCGGAAAACATCTCCTAAATATGTGTTTACTACACTTTTCTCCTGCCATTCCCAGCACCATGGATTTTTCATGCCAAAGTCGTTCGCACAAAGGTTTATTTTATCCGATCAACATATTATATCTTTTCTAACAGTCACCATAACAATATTAAGAAAAATAAAACCAATCTATTTTCTTACACCACATACTAAACTAAAGCAAAACACATACAAAATCAAAAGTTTACAACGCCATTAAATTTGCTAGTATTGGTACTTTACAATTCCCTTCTTATATGAATACCAATATCAATATCAGAATTTAAGTATATGTATATCATTCCTATTAATAAGCATTTTGATATTTTTGGCATGTGATGAAGTATGATGCATTAGCACAATATGAAGTTGACACCAACTTGTTCATACCTGCAACATGGTAAATAATCAGCGAGAACATTTAAAATCTTGCTATACCCCAAAAAAAAATCCCAAACTTGTCCCCAATAAGATACATGAAATGAACATGCTTTCTATAAAATGAAATCAACAAGGATTCATGGAAAATCAGGAGCCATAATGAAATATCTACCACTTTATTCAGCATTTTGCTTTAACTAAGATACAATTTACTGCAACCCTCAATAACTTTTTTCCTTTGAAGTTCTTGTTAATATAAAATATAAACAAATTTAAATGTAAGTCAATGTGTTCTTCACACAAAAACATACATGAACACCCTCATAATACAAACATTTACTTACTTTTCTAAGGCAGGATTATTTTCCATGTGGCCACGGATAGCTTTCCTTATCATTGTATTCTTCCCCATAAGCAGAACTGCATGCTTTCGCAAAGACAGACGAATCTGCTGCATTTGTTTTGAGCCAACATTGTCTACTCCAACAATGAAACATTTTGGATATTCGTCCAAGAGTTGCTGAAAACAAAGAGTTTATTGTAATTAAACTATGAAATCATCCAATGCAGCACCTCAAAACAGCCCTTCTGAATGCAATTACATTCTTTAGCTAGTACAATCAGAATTATTTTGCAAAGTCAAGGCTTAACTATTATCAACATTTAGAAAAATTTAAACGAATGTTTATCCAATACAAATAATAATGCATTCAAATCTAATAGCGTAAAATACAAATAACTCACCACTAATTTCATGAAATAGTTGCTTTTCCACGTGGTTCGGTCCTCCCTGCCCATCGTGTAAGATCAAGGATAGCTCAGTAGAGTTTAAGGACTGAAAATAATTGAATACACTATAAATATGATTGGTTCATAGTATAAATCAAAGCCGCGTGACTTAAAGCATTATAGAGTTATACATATTCATATATAAACAATTTAAAATTATTTTGATATTATTGATTTTATTTGTTGAACGAAATAAGAACTACACTACAATACATTGAAAATTTAAAAAATGATCGCTTCTTTAGTCATGGGTCGGCAGAAAAAAAATTATGCATGAAATATGTGTTCATCTTGAGATTAGTGGTATTATAGGATTCAATTAATTTTACGTCAAAAAATTAAACAAATAAGCGAAATAATATAGAAATCATGTTTAAAATAAATAAATATAATTACGAAAGCATAAAGTAGAAATATAATGTAAATTTTATCAAAGATTAAACGAGATAGCTCACCCAAGAGAAATTTCTTCAAACTATCGTGCGGCTGACACACTCTAGAATTAGGAATGGTACATAGAGTTGAGTTGAGCATCGAGCTGATAGAGATATGAATACCTGTGAGCCAATAACAGGTGAAAAAATAAGAAAGCTGTGATAAACGTGATCTGCTATTTTACCAAAGAAATGTTAAGGCAGATACTTCAACTATCGCTGTTTTGTGGAGGAATTAGGGCCTGTTCACATAGGAGTCCGTTGCGCTACGTTAAGGAAAAGATGACGTTGAGACGAAAATAAACCAATCATAGGCCTCCAAACGATTAGCAATGAAATTTTTAACGCCTATGATTGGTTTATTTTCGTCTCAACGTCATCTTTTCCTTAACGCAACGCACGGACTCCTATGTGAACAGGCCCTTAAACTGGCGTGCCTGCTGTTCGTCATGGAAAACAAAGTGTTCAATAGAATGAATATACTTCGATCATAACATCTTACGGTCGGAGGTAACGCGGAGGTCTTCAACTCCCCCTCTAGGTACTTTATCAACAAAATGACTTTGACTTCAACAAAATTGTACATAAAAAAGCAAATAGCGCCCCCCCCCCACAAACTACCCTTTTTTATCTGGCTCGCTTGGACGCTGTCCTGCGAGCCTGGCTGATGGAGCTGTCATTCTCAAAGTCCCTCGCACTATGAGAGCATCGATCCTTCCCCTCCGATTGAAGGCTTTCCGCAACCATCTCCATCTCGTCACTGTTTTACGGAGGAGTTAGGCTGGCGTGCCTGCTGTTCAACATGGAAAGCAAAGTGCCCAATAGAAGAAACATACTTCGAGCATAACATCTTACGGTCGGAGGTAAAGCGGGGATCTTCGACCCCCCGCGAGGTACTCTGTCAACAACATGACTTTGACTTTGAAAAGCAAATATTACAGATATTTTTCTATTAAATCTGTACATATACATCTTACTGTCAACATAAAATCATGCAGACTCTTTTGTAAGAAAACATTAAACTTATTTGGATCCATTTGCTAACCCTATGCTAGTGTGACGTCATGTATGGTGAAGCAACTAAACGTGTGAGAAATTTTTAATGTGGAAACTTTTGTTTCAACACTCGAATGCGATTAATTAATACCGTAAAATCCCGACTATAATACACACCCGAGTATGATACACATGCTTGATTTTGCGCGAAATTTTCGGAAAGAATTAAAATTCGACTATAACACGCCCTCATAACTTTTCAATATTTTATTTAAAAATTGCTCAAATATTTATTAACATAAATAAAATTTGTAATAACAAGAAACGAAAACGTCAAATTCGGTAGAAAAAAACTTAAAATGTTAATTCAAAACAAACAATACTGTCAAATTATCAGTTTTAATCACTTTCACTAGAATACAGCTCATCTATTGTTGTTGTGCCACATGTCATAATTATTGCTGCCGTCGTAATATATATCGCCATCATCATCCTCACTTGATGATACAAACTGTGAGTTCCATTTGTTTAAAAGGAATACCTGCTTAGTAAACGGGTGGATGAATCACGGAGTGCAGATGCGCACGCACCCATGTTGCGACAATGTCTTACAGCAGCTGTACGTTCGCTTATCCAATGTTTCAAACTACGTTTTCTTTTGTACTCGAGTATAACACGCACCCTCATTTTTGCGGAGTAAAATTTGAAAAAAAATGTGTGTATTATACTCGAGATTTTACGGTACATTTATCTCGTAAATAAAATACCATTCTATACTGAGATTCCCCAAGATGTGAAAGGACTTCACATGATTATCTGGGGGGAGGGGAAGGCTTTTATCATAACATGGCATTTAAACTAAAGATAAGTTAGAAATAAGTTTGAAAGTTTTTAATTTGTTTTTAGGAAGGGACATTTTTATCCAACAAAATAATTTTTCTAAGAAAATTTTACAGCTTTAATAAAGTATTTATCAAATACACAATTATGGTAATATAACCGCAATTTATATTCTAAATGATTTAGTTAATTTAGCAAGAAAAAGACTAGATATTTTCACTTACAGCTTGAAACTTGTGGAAACCCATACAGTTAAAAAAAAAATTGTGCGGTCGGGGGACCCCGGTCAGGAACGAAGTTCCTTAGGTTATTTTTTTTTCAACTCTAAACGTGATTTAATATGTAGATTTCTATTGATTATATTAGTGTATTTTTGTCACGCCAAAGAGCGCAGCCCTCTTTTATTCAACCAACTCTCTCTCTCTCTATTTTATTAAAATTAAAAATTTTAATTTATAAATTAATTATTTTTAGTAAAATTGAAAATTTTAATATAAAAATTAATTATTTTGATTTAGATGTTACCTAGCATAATTTTCAATCGGATTAATTTTATTATTTAATCACCAACAAAAATAAATTAATGACACAATATGAATCCCGTGTGAATTAAAACAATAAGTTTAAACAGAAAGACGCGATTCCATAGGGACGGTAAAAAATCTTTCAAGTAAAGCATTTACAACTGGTCGAAGTTTATATAAACGATCATGCTGAGGGTATATCATGTGGTGGTTGTTTACTGTTGTCATTAAAATGTAGAAATTCTCTTATCTTTTCAAAGCGTTTTAATGACATACATTCTTTTATTACATCATTGCCTATGGCAGGTGACCAATATGCCCTAGTGTTTAGTATATGTACAATAGACATCATTATACAAATACCAATGTATTGTTTAATTTCTAAATTCGTTACATTGACACACTTTTCTGGGTTTTTTTTGCACACTGAATAAATTTGTTTCTTGAACTATATGCTCAATCAAATCTTCTGTAAAAAGATAACTAAAAAAATTTAGAGGTGTGTTTAAATTCATAATTTCAGGAGCGAGATTCTCGTCACCTCGGAATAAAATTTGATCATCATTTAGAAGTAAATTAGTTTTCTTCCAGTTGATTGCAGGCTTTGTTCTCCCAGTATTATTTCTATTAGTTTTTGGCATGTTCCCACCATTAGGCAAATCAAGAACATCGCTATTATCAAGTAATGATACCTCATCTTCCGAATCACTACTACCATCAAAAATTTCGTCACAAACTTCGTTCGGTTTATAATTAGGATCACCTGTGCTGCCATCGCTTTCTGAATCAGATCCATCTTCACTATGATCTATCCACGATCTGTTCATAAGTTCCTCAATTTCTTTCTGTGTTAAAAACTTTCTTCCCGCCATTTCCTTAAAAAAATGGTGTAAGCACACCATGTATCATTTTTGATACATAAAATTGAAATCATACTTGAATTTTTTATAAATATTACGAGTATTTATTAATAATTATAAAAGCTGCGTACCTCTAAAATATATTTATAAAACTTTCAAAGATGTAAACTGACTTTAAAATACTGAAAATATAGCAAATACTAAGGCAGGTCTGGTATGAATTGAACGGCTATCTTTTACTGAGATCGCAGTTGTATTCCTGCTGCCGTCTATACTACGAAAATGTAATTAACAGTGATTAAAAGCTTTACTATGATGTTTCAAAATTAGTACAAGGTGCACAAGTGGATAAAAAATATTACTTTTGAATATAAAAGGGAAAAATAACTTCCGTATCAAATTTGATACAGTGTGCAGTGAAGGGTATTAAAATTGCCGGTAGCGTTTGTGCGGGGATTTGAAACGAGGAACTCTGTAGTCCTGCGGAGCATTGGACAAACAGTCCGATGCGATAACCATTCAGCAACAAAGTCCTTCAGAAAAAGCTCTTATGAAGGGGACATAGCGCTTTTTCGTTACGTGACGATTCCTGTCAGTTCACTCAAGCCGCGTAAAAGAACTTCGTTCCAAAAAAGCTTGATAATCCACAGTCAAATAAAATTATCGCCGTCCTTTTTATTTGATTACGGATTATCAAGAAGCCTACTTTTTACTGGCCAGTTATTTATCTGAGAAATTTTTAGCAAATATTTTAATTATCTTTAAGCCTATGAAATTAGTTACAGTGAGAAAATTTCTTCTATAGTTACTCTATAGAGTACTAGTGAAACTAATATCCAAAGCTAAAATACCAAATGAACCAATATCCACTTGAATTTCAGTTAAATGACCACTTATGACATTTTCACTTCCTCTCTTCAACTAAATGAGGAGTATAAAGTTCAGTTTCCACAAGTTTCTAACAAATTATTTTATCCATATTTTTTTTTTTTTTGAACTGTTCCCCCTTAAGTAACTGAAATTTACTTCAATCATATGAATTTAGTAATTGACTGAACTATAAATAAATCCGGTCAAAAGGTTGCCAAGTGTAATAACGAAAATGGACTTGTAACTTTTCAGCTTGCTACGAAAAATCACGTCACATCGTGTAAAATCGTTATACTAGATTTCGTCGTAACTATCGTCTTAGGACGGCTTTTTACACACAGAAAAGGGTAATTGACAAATTAATAAATATTTATTTTAAATGAGAAGTACTTTTATCTAACAAAACAATTTTTTCTAAGAATATTATACAGCTTTAAAAATTTATGTATGATGTACGGGATTAAAAGAATCTAGATAATTTATTTTCTGAGTCATTTAGATTCCTTTCATGATTATAATTATTTATAGTTATTGGGAAGGAAACGACTGGATGTTTATCAGATAAAACTGTAAAAGAGATTCTGAAATTTAAATTTTCTTAGAGGGGCCTATAAGGGCCTGTTCACATAGGAGTCCGGTAGCGGAGCGTTATAGTATTGAATTATATTTAACCAATGACAAACCTCCAAACGATTAGCAACGAAATTTTTAACGCCTATGATTGGCTTATTTTCGTCTCAACGTCATCTTTCCTTTAACGCTCCGCTTACGGACTCCTATGTGAACAGGCCCTTACACTGATTTATCCCTAGAGCCATTGTATTTACTTAATGTGTCGTTGATGGTAACGGTAATAAAATACCACTGTAAAAATACGTAAATACCTTATTGATCATTCGATTGTCAAATATCTGTTTGGTAATATACTTAAAGCAGCATAATCCACTTTGTATAACTCTGCTAAATGAAACGGTTTTTGAAGATCACGTTATCTACTGTGTTAGATGTATGCTTATATGCATTTCTTTATCTATGTATTTGATTCATTTCCCTTTTATTATGTCTTTTTCCCTGAAAGCTCAATTTTTATCGCACCAAGTGTATATTTTGATGTGCTTCCAAGTTGGCGTTAAATTATTGTTCTTTTTTGAGGAAAAAACTGAATGGGTGTCTGAATAGGATTGATTTATGTCTCAGTCTGTTCTTTCTGGATTCCTTTTCTGGTAAAAATAACAAATAGTTTATTACAAAGTTCATAAACTGTTTTTATGTTGTTTATGAATGCTTCATGGTAAGATATTTTTTCATTAAGACTTAATTATATCTAAATCTAAGGAAATTACTGTGATTTATCACTTGTGATGATGACTGTTTAAAGTATAAAACTTTTTAATATATGCCACTGAAAATCTTTCCCTTAACGCTACGCAACGGACTCCTATGTGAACAGGCCCTTAGCAAGGTCTTTACAGATAAATATAACTTATGCCTTTCAGATACCTGTTACTGATTACCCGCTACTCATTCACGTTTTGATCAAATGTTGTGGCAACACCATATGACGTGTTGACTTACTTTCTTCCGGTGTGCTAAATCATTTGTATTTGTGCTGTACTTTAATTGAAGTCAAAGCTTAATGCTATTAGCTGGTATTAAAGATTTGTGAGAGTAAATGCTCATTCTCTCCAGATGCATATTATATTTTGTTGAATATCTTTTGTCATGAAATGAGGAGTGGTTTTTCCTTGATCTGAGAGTGTAAATAGATCACGAATGAAAACAGTATTCATTTTGACAGAAGAGCGCTGCATCAATTTCAATAAATGTATCGATTAGGTACATTTTTATCGTCAAATATTCGCTGTGTGCTGTTGGTTGCTACTATTCCCACCAACCAGACTGTAAGCTGAATAGATGGGGGCATCATGTTATTAGTTTATTGATAATTAACGAGAAGTTGAAGGTAAAACTCGTTACATGGGTATCATGTGTATATTTTTTGATTTAAAAATGTATTTAGGGCCTATTGAAACATGGCTTGTTGCATTAAGTTAAAATATAGTAGGAAGCATAGTTTTGCTTGTGTGTGTGTGTGTGTTAGTTATGAAATTCTTTTCTATTTTTAATGGTTTTGCTGAATTATTCCACTCAAGCCGTTCGCCTTATTGGGAGATAAATAGTTCAGTCTGGTAACACCTATTATTGTGGGAATCCTTGCTCAAAATGCTATTCTGGCAGAGTGTTATTGATTAGGTCTTATTTAATGTTAAAGCCAGGTGGCATAGTGGTTAAAAGCTTCAAGCTGCCACAGGTCCAGGGTTCAATCCTGCGAGTAGACAAGGTTGACTCAACCTTTTATCCTTTGAGTGGGTCGATAAAATGAGGATCAAGCATGCTTGAGAACTAACTCTGGGGATCCTGAGTCAGGTTGACTGCCTGACCAAGACATGTTGTATGGCACCCCAAGCCCATGGTCAAGAAAGTAGAGATGGGCACCACCAGCCTTCAGACTGTTGTGGTAATGAGAGAGAGGGAGTATTTAATGTTAAATAGTTGAATTTTAAAGATTTCTAGGATATCTTTCATTATTAATGTCTCTTGTTCATTTTTTCTGAAAGGGGGCTGTTTTCTGTGTTTGAGCTTTTAAAAAAGTATGTCATATTTTTGCCAGGGATAAATGTTATATAAGTACTTGTGGTATGTAAGATAATCTGTCAAAAAACTATATAAAATTTATTTATGTAGAATTTTGTTTGAGAATTAGCTATTAAACTTGATATTCTGAATTCTTACATTTAATACATTATATTATGTTTAAAAATTGAGTATTTTGAATGATATGGGCTGTAGAAAACTTTTCTTACATAATATATATGAAGTAAGTTGCTTCTAGTGCATTTTTTTAAAATTTCCATAGTGAAAAATATGAGGTAAAGTTCATGTTTTAAAAGTGAGTGGAGGACAGCTATTGTATAGAACAGTGATTCTTAACCATTGCGCCATGAGATTCTTGAAGTGTACCGTCACTAAGAATACCTATACATAAGTGACGTCAGACAAACAATTACCATTAGAATTGAAAATATTGCTGGAACAATACGTTAAAATGATTAATTATATAAAATCAAGACCATTAAAGTGTCACCTATTTAGTCAATTATGCCAGGCTGTGAAGTCTAAATACGAATCGTTGTTATGGCACACAAAAGTTAGGTGGCTGTTACGCGGGGAAAGTTTTATATTGCGTACTTGAATTAAAAAATGAGATAAAAATATTTTTGAACAAGATAATGATTTTGTTGATTTGTCGGATGACAAAGTATGGTGTGCTAAGCTAGCTTACTGATCTGATATTTTTGTTATTTTTAATAACATAAATACAAGTATGCAAGGACCGAAAGAAAATATTTTAAACTCAACTGATAAATTGTAAATATTTTTTTAAAAAAATTTACTTTATGGAAGAATAAAGCACAAGAAGGTATTTAGAAAAGTTTGAGTCAGTTCCAAAAGACTGTTATATAATGATTCATAAAATAGTTATTGACAATACTTTTGAGCAAAGAATTGTTATTTACTTTCTAAATTAAAAAAAACAAAACATTTGACTGGATTTGAAAGCCATTTATGATAAACAACATGTTGGTGTATGAATAAACTTTGAAAGAAGAGTATGAACTAATTTTGGTGTGTTATAACTGAGATTTAATTTCAAAACATTCAGAAGAATCAATTAATTTGTTCTGGAATAATCTTAGATATGATTATCCGACAATATCACAAAAAGCTTTAAATGTGTTATTAGAATTTTGCACATCTTATTTGTACAAATTCAGATTTTCAGCTTTGACCAACATAAAAATGAAATAATGATCCAGACTTTTAATTCTGGATCATGAAATGAGAGTAGCATTATCATTTTTACGCCCAAATATAAATAAAGTTATCAAAAAACAACTAGCTCAAATTTTGCATTAAATGTAATTTTTAGTTAAATAAACATTTTGTTTACTTTGTAATTCAGTTTCATTTTATATTTCAATGAAAATTATTTTGTATGCTAATTTTATAAAATATATTATAGGTACATCAATCAATTATCCAAGTAAAATTCTTTTAAATTTATCTTATTGTTAGTGTGCCGCCAAACTTTTAAATTATTAAAAGTTTACCATGATGAAAAAAAGGTTGAGAATCACTGGTCTGGAATAATGTTAAACATGTTAAACATTTTCTCTTAGAAAAATCACCTGTTGTGTTTTAACTTGGGTATTTTGGCAAAGTTTTGATGATATTTGCTCAAAAAATAGTAGATTCCTTATTCAACTAGTTACTCACCAAGTGAATTTTTTTCAAACCAAGCTTGGTATGTTGTTTTCATATTTTTGTCCCTCATGTCATCGGAATTGAAAGCATACTTATTGCTGATTTTGTATTCCGTGGACACATTCACTTGGGCAGTCTAACTAAAGCAGTGTGACACTAGGAAACTATACTGCTAATGGGCAATATATTTTAGTCGAACTTAATTGTATATGAATAAATATGTTATATATAAATATATTATGCTAGTCAAAATATATTGCCTATAGAAAATCAGATCATAAAATCATCAAAATGTGCAATTAATTAGTCCTAGCATGCCCAAGTGGTCAGAAATACAGGAGAGGAAATCTGTGAACTGACTTTTGAGGTGTAACCAGACAGGCTCATTTGTTCATACAGTAACTCTTCTGGTGCATCTTGTCATGGGCAGCTCTCCCATGCAGAGCAGAACTGTCAGATATTATTGAAATAAAACCCCAGAGTTTTTCATGATGCATTGAAAATTTATGCAAAGTTTGTTTTCAGTTGTGCCGTATTTTCATATTGACTGTGGTACTGCCCATTTTATTTTCATTGCACTGAGGGCACTGTATGCAATTTAAGCTTTTGTCCTAGATGGACATCAAAAGTGCTGAACCCAATTGTTGCCTTTTTTATCAATTCAGTTGTCAAATTCTGACTGACTGATAAACTATTTGAGAGTAATGGTGATCACATGCTGCTCAAAATGGAAAGGCTGATATGCCTTAAAACTTTCAATCTACATATTATATGCAAGAAATACATGATTGATAGAACTACTGTGATTGAATGTCTACATACCTTTTGCAAAAGTTGCCTCATTAAGCATCTTGAAGATAGCAATACCTGTCCTCCGTGTGAGATAGTTATTCACCATAGTCATCCTCTATAGCGTATAAATTATGATTGAACGATGCAAAATATTGTGTATAAATTAGTTCTAAATCTTCAACATGAATGACCTGTGCCACAAGGATTGGTGCAAAATAATCTTTGCAATCAACTGGTTGTATAAGGAATCTTAGCCCAAAAAACTAGCCTTTGAGAACTCCCTTTTGTACAGGCAAAAAATATTCATGTCTGTAATGAACTTAAGGTTTGTTTTAGGATTCTAATTTGATGAATGAAGAATTTTAAGAATCGTGGCCAATTTTATAAGTTTTATGATCATTTTTCAGAATAAATTTTGTTCAAATTTTGATTCATTTTCATGTCATTTGCTTTTGATAACTTTATAAGATGAAGAATTAATTTTCATGTATATCCTATGATTTTCTATATTATAAATACTTTTTCAAGATATTAGAATTTGTATAGGCATTTTAATGAGTGCGGGACATTTTTATTTTAAATTGTGAATCTTATTATTTGAAGGGTGGGCTGAAAAAGAATCTAATAAATAATTAGAGAAAACATCTTTCTCAACAATGATTATTCTACTAAACATTTTTCTGAGCAAACAGAGACAAGTGAAAATTTTGAAAGGTAATTTAAAGCACATATTCTAAGGGAATTTTTGAAGATTGCTAGTAAATAAATGTTCATTAAAATTGCTTTTTAATAATAAAATTTGAATAATATCTGAATATTAAATTATAAATTTTTTATTATCAAACAGTTAAAACTTTTTTCTTTTAGTTGATACAGATAAATACTTTATCTTTTTTATGCACAAAAATGGAACAAAAGAGCCCTAAACAAGAAATAGTCTTAAAAATTTTTTCAGTCTACAGATTTGTCATCAAAAACAAATAAAAAATTTTTATTTTATGGAGAGGTATTGGAAAAAAGAAAGTCCTGTCCCATAAGACGCTTGGAGGGTTGCCATTAAAAAGGAATTCTAAGGCTAAAAATCATCTCACATGGTGAACAGCTGGTATAAAATGACCCCATCTAAATACCTCTCAGGTTACCATTTTTATTTAATTTAAGGAAGCATGATGTGATTGACTTACTGAAGGAAGTGCTGCCTTTCTGCTATGAGAGCATGATCCAGTGTGGCATCTTCCTTTGTAAACATAAAACTAGTACCAGCACTAAATAAGATAAAATGCTTTCTTGCTCTGAAAATTTAAAATTTAACTAATTTATAATGTTTCATTTATAAAAAATTTAAAACCATTGAAATATTTTAAAATGTATATGAACACTAGTATATAACCCCTGTCAAAAATAACGGAATGTTGATCAGCATTTCAAGAGGTGATTCATCATTTTCATCGGGCATTGCTGAAAACTGTACTTAAACAGCAGTAAACAACAAAACAAAACTAAACTAAATCAAAACTGTTTCAAAAGTGAATGACTCAACACACAGCAGGCATTGCTGAAAACGATACTTAAACAGCAGTAAACAACAATAAAATAAAACGTGAAACACAATTTAATTAACATTAAAATTAAACATTAAAAATGTAGTTATTTAAAGGGAATAAGAAAAACCATGGAGTAGAATGAATTCGAAATTCAAGTGAATGACTCAATTGAATAAATGATTCTTTTCAATGGATATCTTAATTTGAACATATTTCAAAAACTAAACAGTTTTGAGCTAGGGTGTTCACTTGAAATTTTCATATTTTTTAAAGGGCTTTCAAAATATGTAACTTTTGTGGTATTATTTTTCAAAAATTTCAGAAAATGGCGTCGCAATGTTAAGATGTTCCCAACTTGGTCCGTCCCGGAATGGTTACCTACACTTTTTCTACTCTAGGCTTTTATATAAGTAAAGATAGTTTAAGAACTAAAAAATATTCACAATATCATTAGATTTACCTTGAAGAGGATACCTCCTTTGAAAATGTCATTAACTCAGGAAGTAAAACATAAGCATAAATACTAACTTATTTAAATCTAGCAAATTAGTAGTAATAAGTTTATTTTAACCAGTAGTAAAGAACACCATTAATTAGTATAACTTAACACAACTTTCTTCTAATTCACTAAATTTCTCATAACTAATAGCTAATCACAAACCAATTGTATCACTTCTTGATTAATGAAATTTCAAAAATACTGTCATTTCTAGTTATGATGTAATTTTTTCTCGAAACTAAATACCTTATTTCCAATTCAACTAACTAAAAACTGTTCTCTTTTTCTTCTGCAAGGGTTGATTGTTGAAATTAATAGCCAGTGTTCACTAGAAGATCACTAGAATTCAGCAAACTTTCTTATTTTTTTATTTTATACCTGGTAACTGTAACCTCATTTCTGAATGACTAAAAGTATTCAGCTGTCATAGAAATATTCTAGAGTCTACCAAATTCAAGAGAAATGCATATTGATACACATAGTTCTTTTAGAAGAATGTTAAGCCTCTAAACAAATAAACATAATCCTTTTCACATGGTTCAGTACTTGCCTAAAATTTTTCATTTTGCCCCTTTAACTGTATGAAATATTAGTCATGTTTTCTAGTGTACACAACTTTGTTTAAATACTCCCTGTCTGAGAAAGATCTTATCGATTCCAGACATGTAAATTAGAGTTATATGAATTAAAATTTGCTTTAATCTAGATATACATAAGAGGTGGAGAGGAAGTACTTTGTGTACAGCAGGAAAGTTTTTTATCATGTGTCCAATCTAAAACTCTCCTCTTAAAGAAACTCTAAATTCAATATGTTATTGTTGTCATGTCCATGTTACTGTGATGGAATATATATAAATATATATATATATATATATGAGATGACCCGGATGGACATCTCAAGAAATAGGAGCGTACATCATGGCCGGAATAATGAAAGTCAGCTTCAGGAACAAAGGGATTTATTTAAGAATAAAATAACACATCTTATTCACTTCAAATCAGTCCAGCGTCTCCTCGTAAAAGCGCGAAAAAAGAATTAGCTCTGAGAGGTTGCGAGAATTGGCGGAGGAAGTTAGTGTGTAGAAAGGCGAGGCGTTTCACCAAGGAGTCGAAAAAGGGGTTACCAGAACAGAGAGTAAGTTCAGATTGGGCGATTATAGTTCGTTAATAATATTATCACACACACATATATATATATATATATATATATATATGTATGTGTGTGTGTATATATACAGTGGCGCACCCAGGATTTTTTCTTGGGGGGGGGGGGCGAGATGAATGGATAAAAATATTTATAATGCATTGGAAGGGGGGGGGGGGGCGAGATGAACGAATAAAAATATATATAATGCAAAATCAATATTTCTACTTCTTTGGGGGGGGGGCAGGCCCCCCTGGGTGCGAAACTGTATATATATATATATATATATATATATATATATATATACACACATATATATACATATATATGTATATGTGTATATATATGTATGTATGTGTGTGTGTGCGTACGTACGTACATATATATATATATATATATTTACAAGCATAAAATAGAGGCCAAAAGTTTAGTCGGAAAGGAAAAGGATAGTATATTCATAGGAAAATTGATATTTCTCAGTATTGTAAAATTTCTTTGTGAAATATTATTTTTTTAAATTGAATAACAATAGGATTGATACAATGAGAAAAACAAATATAATATAAATGAGAAAAAAATATAGCATCGAATTTTTTTTACGGATCGTATCATTGTTAAAAACCATGTTAAGGCTAAAGACATAATCGGAATCTTCAGTTTCACAGTTTGAAAAAGCGGGGAAAAAACGAACTTTCTTAAAAGTTTTCTCCAATTTTCCGATTTTAACTGATCTTCTATTAACGTTTTAATTTATTTCAAGTTAAGTTGTCCCCCCCCCCCCCCCCCAAGTCGCTACGCCTATGGCCGTAGCGACTTGATTCCTCTATGTCGCGTACTTCTTCATGAATTTGCTTTGCATAGTTGTAAGAGTTGAATACGTGATATTAATGTGTTAGCAGCTCATTATAAGCATTTTTAATTGCATCGTTAAAGTATTTCTTAAGGCTTATTGGATTCGCTCAGCTCAGTGTTAAACTATGGTAGTAATGTCCCCCAGTGATTGTCAAGGATTGATTTTTTTTTTGATTTTTTTAAAAATTGTACTCCGTAATAGGGAAAGAAATTTTTCATTGCTATCTTATTCATTTTAGAAATTTAGTCCTCCAAAGGAAATTATTTGCGTTCAAAACATAGTATACCCCATCTTTTTCTCGAATATTTCAAATTCGAAAATACACCTTGTGTTTCTTTTAAAGAGTGAAAAAGATAGCCAAGTCAAAAATTTCTTGCTCTGTTATGAAGTATAATTAAAAAATAAATAAACATTTCAATCCATGTTCACAATCATTGGAAATTTTTTTCTCCATAGGTTAATACTGAGTTTAGTGAATCCAATATGGCTGCCACTTAGGACTTAACTGTTTTTTACCATGTTTTTATTAGCTCGCTTTCTTATTTGTGTGTTTGTCCAGTACAAATCTTGCAATCGGTTTTTAACTAACTTCCCGACTAGCTAGACATTTGAAAATTTTAGAATAGCTCAGAACACGATGACAATGCATTCTTTTAATACTTTTAGCTATCTTTAAGTAGGATTGAATTCATTTTCAGGTTAATTTTGTTATGTAGAATGGTGCAGCCTTCTATAGGCCGGGACGGGAACGAAAAGTTAAACGCAAGTTAACTTCCAATTCCTGAGCTAAACGATTGATTACGCATTTAATACCTCTTTATTACGCATTTGATCATTTTCTTTGTTGATGGGATAATTCATCAAAAAATTTTAAAAAGTATTTATTAATACATAGAATTATCAAGTTTATATGATTCAACAGAAAATTTAAAAATGTGGTATATGAAAAGTTCTTTTTATCTTGTAATTATTATTTATTCTACACCTACACGTGAGGATGTCTTTCAAAAGGGATTTGTGTACTATAGTTAACTTATTCTAATTTGGTTCTCTTTGCAGGTACTCCGTACCATTCAAATGGGGTGCAGCCTTGAAGAATTTCATAAAATTTGTTAGCAGAGATTCATATTTAACGAATTAAAACAGAAAATCTGTCAGCAGTAAGACTGGACCTTCATGTACAAGAAAATAGTAAACAATCTAACTCGGGTTACCGTGTTACGTTCGTGCACGGATGTACGGTATTTACAAGAAGAGGCTTATCATAATAAGTCACCAAGTAGTGTTCAGGTATCTTTTGTAAGAAAAACAATCCTGATTTGACTATAGTGAATTGACTTTTTCGAATTTTGAAAAAGAGTGGACATGGCTGACGAGCGGACGTCTTACAGTCTGAATAAAGAAGAATTTCTGGACCTAATGTATTCCGATCCGCCACCTCCCGCCGACGCCGAAGACCAGTCTACTTCGAGCGACCCGTGCGAAAAAGCAACGTCGGACGAGAACGATGCCGCCGGACGGGAAGCGTTCAAGTGCGACGCGTGCGGGAAGGTCTTCCCCGACCTCGACCTCCTAACCGCCCACCTCTCCACCCACGCCGCCAAGAAGAGCTTCTTCTGCCCCATCTGCAAGCTGGGCGTGTCGCGGAAGGGCGCGCTGCACACCCACCTGCTGGCCCACTCGAACGAGAAGCCGTACGTGTGCCGCGTGTGCGAGAAGGGCTTCTCCCGCGAGTACAGCCTGAGGCGGCACTTCCGCACCCACACCGGGGAGAAGCCGTTCGCCTGCAGCGTGTGCAGCAAGGAGTTCCCCTACCTGGGCGGCCTCAAGATCCACTTCCGCATCCACACCGGGGAGAAGCCCTACATGTGCAGCGTCTGCAAGAAGGAGTTCTCCGACCCGCGCCACCTGAAGCGGCACCTGCGGGTGCACACGGGCGAGAAGCCGCACGTGTGCAGCGAGTGCAAGAAGGAGTTCTCCGAGAAGAGCGACCTCAACAGGCACGCGCGCACGCACACCGGGGAGAAGCCCTTCGCCTGCAGCATCTGCAAGAAAGGCTTCACCGAGCTGGGGCAGTGCAAGTCGCACCTCCGCACCCACACGGGAGAGAAGCCCTTCGCCTGCTCCGTGTGCCAGGTGAGGTTCTCGGACCGGAGCAACCTCAAGAGACACCTCAACACCCACACGGGGGAGAAGCCTTTCGTGTGTAACGTGTGCAAGAAGGGATTTACTGTCATGGCCAGCTTGAAAGCCCACCTTCATATCCATACCGGAGAGAAACCTTTCGTCTGCAAAGTGTGCTCGAAAACGTTTCCCCTCTCGACCAATCTGAACAAACACCTTCTTTCCCACGTCGGAGAAGACTGACTGGAGATTTTGCGTAACGTCAGCGGGGGGAAAAAGTGAGATTCTCAGCAACTGACTGACAATAGCTCTGGAATTTTAGCGTTTCCAAGTTGTGATCCGATCTTTATCCTCTGTGTTTCATACTAGCTTTAGCTCACCATTAGCACTAAAAAAACCTCGCTCGCGTTACATGCGTTAGCGTGACTGGCATCGAAATCTTTATAACCAAACACAGATCTTCCAAACGAAGTTGAATGCTCGGAAATTTCGTTAGCCACGAAATTTCCGAGGTCTGAGATTGGTTCAGAATAGTTTGATGCGAGTAACGCTGGCGCTGATAAGCACAATGGGACCGAGGCCTAAGGGCCTGTTCACATAGGAGTCCGTTGCGTTGCGTTAAGGAAAAGATGACGTTGAGACGAAAATAAACCAATCATATGCCTCCAAACGATTATCAATGAATTTTTTAACGGCTATGATTGGTTTATTTTCGTCTCAACGTCATCTTTTCTTTAACGCAACGCAACGGACTCCTATGTGAACAGGCCTTAAGAATATTTTTAGAGAAAATCTCCGTCGAAATAGGAAGTGCATGTTGGTAAGTTCTAGGGATTTCACTCAGTCGATATGACTGATACAGTGGTTTCATAAAAATGTATGAATAAATTAGCAGATATACTGGTGGCAGTAACTGCTTCGAGAGACCCTCTTGTATTTATTACCATCAATCATATTTACGGAAAGTTATATATAAAGGCTAAAGGTTTAGCCAGTGTTGCAATAGAGGACCTATTTTCCAAAATGTATATTTTTACTAATTTAAGATTTTGGTGTAAATATTATTTAATTGATTTTTAAAGGTGGAAAGTTTCAATGCTCTCAGTTTTATTTTGTTAAAAGTTATCTTTACTCTCCTCACAGAAGTTTCCTGTTGCAAATAAACAACTTTATTTTTTTTATATAATTTTATATTAAAACTGGTTTCGCTATACACTGGTGTTTCTTTAAGTGTCACCTGTAATAGCCAAACAAAATAAAGTTTATTTCGTTAGTTGGCATCATATACGTATGATTTTACATTTTTACTGCTTAGCTCAATATTGTTGATTCTGGCATCGTATAATTTCATAGCTGATGCTTGATATTTTGTTAGCGGATTCATGAAATTATTTACGAATTAGTTTTCGTCCCAGAGTACCACATTTTAAGGTGGGAATATTAATCTCTAGTCATCAGTGATTCTCAACCTTTTTTTCTTCACGGTACACTTTTAATAATTTTAAAATTTGGCGGCACACTAGCAATGAGATAAATTTAAAAGAATTTTACTTGGATAATTGATTGATGTACCTTTAATATATTTTGTAAAAATAGCATATGAAGTAATTAGCAGTGGCGGAACACTTCAAGAATCTCGCGGCATACTAAAGTGACGCGGAACAGTGGTTGAGAATCACTGCTCTAGTTCCTTGCAAAACGTACTTTGTGAACGGAGGGTCAGGTTTATGTTACGGTCATGAACCTGTAAGTTAGATTAGGGATCTTCAACCTGTCAGTCTTGGTAACGTTAAAGGTAGCAAAACTTTGGAGTAACGTTCCACGAAGTTCCCACACATATATTTTTTACAGATTGTCTTTATTTAAAATGGGTCTTGGGTACGGTCTTCGAACTGTCAGAAAGCGACGATGAGTTATGAGCAGAATTCGAATTCTAGTTCTATCCGCTGCACAACAATGTAAAGTTAAAAACCACTGATATAGACAAACTTTTCAATTAAAAGCCACGAACCCAACGGCTTTACTGAGTCTTCCATTGACCCTTAACTACCACAGTCAGAATAATGTCGCACTTTACCCGTAAGACAGTCTCAGGCACCTTAAAATCTCGTTAAAAGTTGCCTCGCGCCAGATGCAATAATAATAATAATAATTATATATATAATAGCCGTTGTCTCTGTATAGCACTTCTGGACTGTACTCATCTTTCAATTGAAGCCCTCAGTAAACAAACGGCCGGTTAGGCTTAATTTCAATTTCAGATGTGGATCAGAATTTTTTCTGACCTAAAAACTAATATCTTCTCCATCAAATCTCGTTTGCTCAGCCTATTTTTCTATAAAACATTCAGAACTAAAAAAAATTGGATGTTTTTAGCTGTATATTTAACAGTTTTTAAAAATCTGTTTACTTTTGCGATGAATTCTGAAAGTAAACAAACTTGAATGTGAATGAATCAAGTAGCTCAAGTATTCATATCACTTGGTGAGCTGTAAAAAACTGGATGGCAGTCTACTACTCCAATCGCATGAAAAACTAAATAAATAAAAAATAATGAAAGGGTTTGCTTTTACAAGGTGTGGATTAAATGCAATATTGTTAGATAATTCGGGATATTTTTTAACTTTCATATACTTTTTCCATTATGACGTCAAAATGACGGGTTACCTTCTAGTAATAATAATAATACAGTTGGTTCTCTGTTTAACGACTTTCAGGGGACCGTGAAAAATCGTTCTTAAGTAGAGATCGCCCTTAAACAGAATTTGTGAAAAAATAACATTTCCCTTCACTCTTTACAGGCTTAGGACTGTCAATATATTTCTTAGTATACCGGCATGTTTAAAATTGTTATTTTTATTATCATTAATATTTTATTCACAAAAAGGTATTTTAAATTACATTAAAAAAAAGAGTACAAACGATACAATAAATTATGTTTTAACGAAGTCAAAAAGTGTTGATTGCTTCATTTTCCGCCTTGTTTTCGTTATTCTCCTTCCCAGATTTTCTAAAATGATAAATGTGCCATCTTCCATATTCGATGTAATATAGCATCGGAGAACATCTAGAGCAGAAGTTGCATCTGTGTAAGACGGTGGCAGTGTATCGTTTTCTGTGTCTTCAACTTCACCTTCTTCGTCTGACACTGTGTTTTCGTTTACTATATCTTCATAAATTTGTTCTACATTTCTGTAATCTGTTGTTAAAACAGATTTATCACAATTGTAGAAATCTTGAATTGAAACATCCTCATCTTCAACAAAACTTCTCCATTCTTTAGGGGTATGTCATCTTCGTTGATTTCTACATCCGTACTTTGCAGTTCCACTACAAGTTCTTTGTGAATTCCAGCAACGCGAAAGCAGTTTTTTTATTGTGGATGAAGAAACTTCTTTCCACGCTGATGTTATTATGTGCATTGCTTCCAAGATCGTAAATTTTCATCCTGTCAGCCGAATTGTTTATTAATGGATGCTCTTGATTCATGAAACCATTGCAGGACTGCCTTATCAAACTCTTCTGATCGGCCACATTTAATTTTCTGCCTTTTGGATTTGGATCCCAAACCAAATTTTTGTACTCCTTCAAGAATTTTCTCTTTGCCAAAATGCCTTTGAGAGTAGACTCGAGTAGATGAAATTGTCTTGCGAATTGGACTTTTGTTATTCCAACGCTTTCTTCCCAGTCTTCAATAATTTTCACCTTTTCGTGTAACCTAAGATGCTTTCGCTTTGATGTCATTTTGCTCTGCTCACCTCGTATTCGTACTGGAATGAACTCTTACATACAACCATGAATTCTCTAAACATGAACACCTGCTCCCCGGAAGAAGTGAGAGAGGGCTGCTATTAGACAGTTCGTAAGTCACATGACAACAGATGGTAGGGACAATAGAGTGATTCAGCTCCCGCACTAAGAGCTCCATGAAAGAATATTCGATCATCCGAGAAACAGTAATCCCCCCCCCTCTCCCTGCTTTTCCCACTGCAACAAGTCTATGATTGCAACATTGCAAACATCAAGGAAATTCCGGGTCTGTCATTGAAACCAAACTTCTTTTCCCCCACAGAAGGTTCCCCTCCTACAGATAAAATTTTGAAGAAAAAGTTTATCATGTAAAACAAATTCGTCGTTAAACAGAAACAACGTCGTCTTTAAATAGTATTTTTTTACGTCGGAGGGGCCGGGACTTGGAAATATCGTCTTTAAATAGAGATCGTCGTTAAACACAGAGCCAACTGTAATAATATATATATATACAGTGGACGCTCGTTAATTCGAACTCAAAGGTTCTCAGAAAAAATTTCGAATTATCCGATGTTAAGAGAAAATATATAACTTTAAATGTGTATCGCTGAAGAAGAAAATCTCCTAGTATGTATAACACCAGAAAATATATTATACTACGTTATCTAAAGTTAAACATATTAAAAAGCAATACAGACTTACCTTAAACATAAAATGAAGCAGAAGATATGCAGTAGAAAGTAAACTTTTATTAAAAATATGAATTACACTTTGGGGAAAAACTGTAAAATGGATGTTTGATTCTGTTTATGATGCCTACATTGTTCAGCCAGCTTCTCGATTTGAAGTAAACATTTCAATTCATTTTCAGACGAAGGTTCCATCTGAATAAATGCCTTCAGAGTTTTAATAGAGTCCATTATGGCCGCATTAAAAAAATATCTTTCGGCAGGTAAGTAGAGAAATGCCCTGGCAGTTTCCTACCGAAATTAGTGCATACGTCTTCGTTTACATCAGAGCTATGGCCACATACAGTTTGATAAGAAATATTGTGCCTTGACTTAAATCGAGAAAGCCATCCATCACTGCATTTAAAATCTTCAATACCCATTCGACTTTCCAATTCGTCAGCACTAGGGTTCATTTATCGGAAAATTTCGAGATCTAACATCCTGGAACCATAGCAGTACAGCTTTTTCTAGAACTTCTTGGGACGCATTTTCCATGCGTTTCCTTCCTCTAGCAAATTTTGATTTTTCCCATGAATCTAAAATTGACTCCTCGTTTTTCAAATTACTTGACAAGGCATTTTTTTAAATTCCATAGTCAGCTGTTAACTTTGTTTTACATTCGCCATTCTCTACTTTCTTTAAAATTTCTACCTTTGTCTCCAAAGTTAGGGTTTTGTACTTTCCACGTGTAGACATCCTGAATTTTTACACGTTCACACCACACAATGAGGAAGAAAAACTAGACCACATTAACTTGTCTGCACTGCAGTTATAATTGACGCAGCTCCCTAGAATCTGTAGTAAAGACTAGTTTGTCTGAAATTCTAAGAAAATCGATCCAATTAAAGGAAAATTGCTTTTTCCGTTTAGAACTAATAAGAAAGACAATAGCTACTAACGTTTAGCGGACATGCAATAGTCTAGGAATGCAGGCATGTGCCTCTTTACACAGATAAGAAATTTTGACACACAAAATAATAAATATAGTGTGTATTTTCTCCATTAAACGAGGAAAAAGATTTTTTTTTTGTCAAATCTTAGTTCGAATTAACCGAAGTGATAAAAGTTTAGTTCGAATTAATGAGATATTTTTAACATTAACTCCAATACATGTTTTTGGGGGCCTTTGGATTAGTTCGAATCAACCGAAAGTTCGAATTAACGAGCGTCCACTGATATACACTGCTGGCCACTGTAAATGCAACACCCTGAAGGAAACATGCAAATAACATGAAATTTACAACATGCATTAGCGGAGGTGAGATATGCAAATGATTAGAATTTCAGCGCAGACGCACATCACGCGCGCCTCTGGCGCCACTTCAAAGCGCTATTTAAGGCTTGGAGATTTCGACGATTTCAAGTTCGGCAATTGTGTTTTTCTTGTGGTTTTTTCAAAAAAAACGATCAATTATGCCTCGTCGAAAACAGCGATCATCTTTTAATCAAGTATCCGAGTTCGACAGAGGAAGGATAGTGGCCTACCGAGATTGTGGATTATCTTTCAGGGAAATCGGTAGCCGTGTTGGACGAAACCAAACAACTGTAATGCGGATATGTGATCGTTGGATGCAGGAGGGTACGACGGACCGGCGTGTTCGATCGCATCCACCTCAGCTCACCACTTCACGTGATGACAGGCAAATTGTGCGCATGACAGTGACGGATCGCTCAGTCACATCACGAACCATAGCACAGCACATGCAGTCTGTAACGCATCATCCAGTGTCTGCGCGTACCATTCGACGCCGTTTATAGCAGAGTGGTCTGTCCGCAAGACGTCCATTGCTTTGTCTACCCTTGACGCAGAACCACAGACGTCTCCGCCGCCAATGGTGCGATGACAGAAGGATGTGGACGGCAGAATGGAATGAAATTGTCTTTACTGACGAGTCACGCTTCTGTCTGCAACACCACGATGGTCGCATTCGAGTCTGGAAACACCGTGAAGAGAGGATGCTGAACAGCTGCGTTATGCACCGCCACACTGGTCCTGCACCGGGTATTATGGTATGGGGCGGTATTGGATATCACTCTCGCACACCTCTAGTACGCATTGCTGGTACTTTAAACAGCCAGCGCTACATCTCCGAGGTGTTGGAGCCAGTTGTCCTTCCTTACCTTCAGGGCTTGCCCGCAGCCATATTTCAACAGGATAAGGCGCGACCACACGTGGCACGCATTGTCCAACGGTTCTTCGTCAATCGCCAGATTGAATTGCTTCTCTGGCCGCCTCGCTCTCCGGATCTTTCGCCGATAGAAAACATGTGGTCCATGGTTGCTCTACGATTGACCCAGATTCCATCCCCAGCTGCCACAGCAGATCAACTTTGGCAACGTGTGGAAGCTGCTTGGTCTGCTGTACCCCAAGAACTCATCCAAAGTCTCTTTGGATCAATGCCGAGGCGTGTGGCAGCGGTGATCTTCAACAATGGCGGCTACTCTGGCTACTGATTTTGGCAGGAACCACACTTCACAGAAGTCTATAAATTTAATCATTTGATACTTGGTCAACATGTTATCTACAAAATAAATTTTGTTGTGATATCTCTTGTCTTTCTTGGTGTTGCAATTTGGGTGGCCAGCAGTGTGTATATATATATATATATATATATATGTGTAAGTCAGGACTCGGACGTAGACAGCTGCAGAATAATCCCAAAAAAGGTCCCCTGTGCAAACAAGATGCATAAAATTGAAGAATCAAGGATCACGAAACTCCATGTCGATGATGTGGCATTTATTTAAATATCAATTAACCAGTCCGGTCCGCCAATTCGACTAATCCCCTGCAGAAGGGAAAAACGCGTGTCCTATCTCTCTCGGAAATCCAAATCGTGTTTACTTATTAAACCCCAGAAGCGGAGAGCCCTGCAGAAAAGCGCGTGATGGCATGAGTCAGACCATGTGACTCCACTGCAATCCTAATCCTAACTGAAAGCGCGTACAAATAACAAATCTTGGGGCAGCGTGATGCGACTATCCTTAAACCCCTGCTCTTCAAAAACAACACTTCCCGAATGTGGAGTTCAGTATAGTCATGTTAGTGAATCATCTTTTAAAAAAACCCCGAATGTCTGAAAATTGCTTGAAGTTGTCGAATGGTTTTAATTACGTTAATTGGGTTTTCTCTAGATTTGACATATACATATAGAGTGGTACCTCCGAAAAGCGGACAGTCACGGGACCAAAAGTTTAGTCCGTTATTAGGAGGTGTCCGCTATTGGGGAGGACAAGCTTTTTATAAAAAAGTTTTTGCTGTTCTGTTTGACATTTAAATGAAAATTACGGCTGCAATTTTAATTAAAAAGGAAAAATTAATTAGGCAAGAAAAAAATAACTATTTACTACATTGCCTTTTAATTGTGTGTTAATCCTTTTATCTTGCATTAAATAATTCCAAAATACAATGGATAGTAGCTAAATTATTTTAATTACTGCTAAAAAATCTCTTAACAAAGTTTGATTTCTCTTTTTTACACAACAAACCTGTTTTTCAAGATGAATCTTCATAGGATTTAGCTTTGCTAGTTCCTCCGAATCTTCATTGTTCAGAAAGAACTGTTTTAGTTGTTCGCTGTATTTCAGTGCTTCCGAATAATCTTTGATTTTGCAATCTTCCATTGGCGATTCCTCATCATCATCCTCAGAAAGGGCCAGTGCTTTAGTGGTGGCCCGATGAATGAAATTGGAAACACGCAGGTTTTTTTCCTCAATGGATAAATCGTCGTCGATCTTGACTTCCTCTTCAACGCTGACATTTGAATCCAAATTGGCTATTAGATCCGCAAGTTCTTTTTTGCTTTTTTCGGTAGCACTGTCAGTTGCCACTTCGCTTGTACTCAAAAATCCCGTCTTCTTAAAATATTTTTAGAACGCACCCAGGTTCCGCCTTTTTAAGGGCTGACGTAGTCCAGGAAATTGCATCCAAAACAGACACCGATTTTGTCAACTCTTCGCTGGATTTGCAGGAGATAATCCGTGAAAGCATATGTCTCAGAAGCAGCTTTCTGTATCGTACTTTAAAGCTGAGGATAATTCCCTGATCAAGTGACTGTAGCATCGAAGTGGTGTTAGGAGTCAAAAAAATTAAATAAACACTTTTTAGCTTTAAATCATCAGGATGGGAAGTAGCATTGTCCATGAACAGATTGATTTTTCTCTTTTTATTTTTTATTTTGTTGTCTAACTCCACCAACCAATCGCTCATTATCTCAGTGGTTATCCACGCTTTCTTATTTGACTTCCACGAAACACTAAATTTTCGCACATTAATGTTCTTGAAACATCTAGGCTTCTTAGCTTTTCCAATAACAACTGGAGTTTTGAAGTCTCCCAGCATGTTGCAACGCAGCAAAAGAGTGAGCCGCTCTTTTGAAATTTTCCCGCCACTACATTTTTCACCCTCAAAACATAAGGTCTTGTCCGGAAGGATGTGGCAAAAGAGGCCAGAATCATTGGCATTGAAAATGTCTCTGTTATCATATCCTTTGCACAAAGATTTAAGGTTTTCAATCCAATCTGTTACTTCATTTGAATTTACAAATTTTTCTTCACCTCAAATCTGCTTAAAAAATATGTTGTGACGTGTCCGGAATTTTTCCATCCATCCATTTGAGGCGTTAAAAGTTTCTAATTTTGAAATATTTGCCAAAATAATTAAAAGTTTTTCAAAAATACCTGTCCGCTATTCAGAGGGAATAACATGGATTGTCCTATATAAAAGGACTGGGACTCGTAAAAATGTCCGTTAATTGAGGTTTCACTGTGTGTATATATATATATATATATATATATATACAGGGAAAATTCTCCAAGGCGGCCAGTTACGGTTCCAGAAAAAAGTGGCAGTTTTGAGGGGTGGCCGTCGAATAGAGATAGATTTCTCTAAGGCGGCCAGAAATGGCAATGATAAAAAGTGGCCAGCTAGAGAAGTTTCCCTGCATATATATTTAGAGTGAGGGGTGAGAGTGACAATATATATATAAGCATTCTCGTCTAGTCAATAATAATACAACATGAAAAATTGTCTACATTTTGATTAAAAAAAATCGTTGACAGCAATAAACTGAAAATGCTTGTATTGCAACTCGAAAATAAGTACTTTTTGAGGACTGGAGAATAAACAAACAAAAACAAAATTGAAGGACCTTGAAGGGAAAAATAAGTACTTTTTAAAAACTTTTCAAGTGCCCTTAAAAACAGAAACTGAAATATGGAGTTTTTAAGGGCTTTAAAGTACCATACGAACGTTGTTTAAAGTTGCTCTAAGAGTTAAAGTTTTAAGGACTTCATAATTTTTTCTTTAATTTTGCATGGGGGGAAGGGGGGACTCTACGACTCTAACACCTTAAAATATATACAGTCAATTCCGGTTAATCGGACCACATCCGGACACGATCATTATGGTCCTAATAACCGGCTGGTCCTATTACACGAACATGCCCTATTAGGCTTATGCAATAGGATTTGTTTCGGTTCTTTAGGATTCGGTCCGATTAACCGGATTCCACTGTATATATTAAGTACTCTTAAGGAAGATTGAAACTTTGGCAAAAGAACAATATCATCGAAGTAACATTCCAGTGTGTATGATGCTTCAGAGCTTTCTCACCTTTTTTATAAGCAGACTACACTGGACAGAGATGTTTTAGAGCTAGGATCGAAGAAAAGCAAAAGAAAACCTATTCTGCTATTTCTTTTAAAATTAATTTTACGTAAGTTAGTCTATAAATATAAAGTGTCTTGTTTGGGAAAAAAATAAATAGAAAATTTGTCTTCATGCTTTTAGTATATTATACTAAATTCTAACGATGATAAAATTTTAGAAGAGGGATGAATATTTGATCATGATAATGTAGCATTGAGGTAGTCTTTTATCAGGAAAGTTGGTGACTTCCAGGGAGAACTCTGAACGTAAATGATAGAATTTAACTATGCAAACATAAAACACATAAGAATTCATTCGTTCTTTCTTTTGATTTTTTGGTCTTCAATTCTTGATGCAATAAAATAGAAAACAATTCATGGGAGCACAGATTTGTCTACAAAAAAATTTCATTCTTCTTCTTCCCAAAATAAATAAATAAATGAACAAAAAAATAAAAATAAAAAATATATTTTTACATAGAAAACAGAGATAATTTTCTGGAGAGACAGCAAACATTATGCTCAATGTCCGAAGAAGAGAAAAATGACTTCTGAATGAAATAGATAATGAAACAAACAATTTATTTTTGATGGTGTAATCTTGTAATCTTTTCAATGTTACCTAATGGAGGTCTGTTCTCAATTATTTATGCATAGGTATTTTTTTCCGTGATGTATATCAAGATGTTCCTTTAAAAAGCTTTAACACTACAAACCCTTCATTTCACATCACACAAACGTAAGGTTTGTCCTCTGTGCAAATTAGATGATTATTGAAGTTAGTTTGACATAAAAATTGTTAGTTGCATAAATCACAAAGAGAGTACTTTTTTCATCAGAATGAATTGGACAATGTCTTGACGAGGAACTTTCAGATGATAATGTCTTCAGACATATAATGCAGGAGTGGCGTGTACTATATGTAGCACCTATATTACACATCAAGATTTTTCATTGGTGTGCATGCAAAAATGTTCATTTAAGGCTTGTCCATTCATAAATTTCTCGTCACAAAAGTTACAAACTAAAGATCTATCTCTAGTATGTGTACGCAGATGTTGAGTTAAGTACCCTTTATTACAAAAGCCTTTGCTACAAAAATTACAACAGAAAGGTTTTTCTTCAGAGTGTGTGCGCAAGTGTTTCATAAAGTTGAATTCCATTTTATATTTTTTTTCACATATATCGCACACAAAAGATTTTTTTACAGAGTGTGTGCGTAAGTGTCTCGTAAAGCTGTATTTCAATGTAAATCTTTTTCACATACATCACACACAAAAGGGTCTTTCCTTATATGAACGGCCTGATGTCTGCTCAAGGAATTTAACTGACTAAATCCTTTGAGACATAGGTCACATATATACGGTTTTTCTCCAGTATGAGAACGAAGATGTGTTTTATAACATTTTCTATCCAAAAATCCTTTTTGGCACATTGGACAGAAATGACATTTTTTGGTATGTATAAGACGATGTTTTTCAAACTGAATCTTATTGAGGAACTTTTCTTGGCACAGATCACACAAGAGAGTTTTATCTTTGCAGAGCACAGGTGCACCCTCTTCGATGTTGCTTTCCTTACAAAGCCTTGTTTCCCATGAAACCATGAATTTATCATCCATCTCTCTTTAATAAGATGAAAAAAAGTTACAAATGGGTAAATTTTACAGAATAACTATTTTTTTTAGCTCGTACTGAAGAAAGGATGTAGAAATATTATTTGTCAGACAACAAACTTTAAAAAGAAAAAATGAAAGGTATGTGTTCTAAGTATATCCAATGTTCATACATTGAGTTTTGAGACTCATTAAAGGTGAGACTCTTTTTAACAGAAATTATTGCATAAATTGTATGGTAAAAAAATTAATTACATACAGGTTTTCTAGAAATTTTCTTCCATTATTTAAAATATATTTCCGTAAACTTTTAAAAAAAAAAAAAAAAAAAATTAAATCCAAAGTTGTTTATAGCAGTATATTTTCAGAACCCAATACCTAAAAAGAGAGAAAAATAAGAGTGATAAATCTATGGAACAATATACATAAGCATGAATACACCAGTGGCACAATCTAAATAGGGGGAGGGTGAAACCTCAAGAACCCTAGAAATCAACAGAAAAAAAAATTGAAATGTATATTTTCAGCAAACCTCCTTATCCCCTAGATTGTCATTCTGGTTGCACTATTGAAATACACATTAGTTTACAGATACAAACTTTTTTAACAACATGTCACAGTCTCAAAAAACATCAAGAACTTTTCAATTACATTAGAAAAGGACTTCATTTAATGCTCATAAATGTAGTAATGGGGGAGTGGAGGGATTTATGAAGCAGCAACTAGTTTCATGTTTTGTACATCAAAACAACAAATCTTTCTTAACATCTGCCACCCATTTGATAATGATTACAGATGAAACAGGGGGGAAATATCCATTACCACCTTTAGGCAGAAAAAGATAAAATTATATTGCATAAAAATTCTATCTCAAAGAAATTTAGAAATAAAGAGAATCATACCATTATTTTGATAAGAAAACAGGTCATACAGAAACTAAAACAATTTGAAATTTGAATTAAGCAAAGATTTAAGGAGTTAGATTTTAAAAACGATAAAATCTAACTCCTTAAATCTTTGCTTAATTCAAATTTCAACAAGTAGGTTTACTGCTTAACATAGAAAAGCAAGCAAAATCATTTTTTTTACATAAATGTGGGTATGGCTGTTTTAGCTAGGAGGTTTTATGAGCACTCATTTATTCTCTTCTGATAAAACTTCGTCATACACAAGAATCTATTATTTTTCTTTTATTTTTTTTAGAAGTTCATGTTTATATCCTACAAATACTGTTCATTTGGATGATCAAATATGCATGTACAGACTAATGAATACCTATATATGTATGTTTACAATTGTATATTCTCACATATTTTTGCTTTCATAAAACATCTGTACCCCTGAAACAAGTATAGGATATTGTATAATTAGGCTTGTTTTTCCTAACATTATATCAGTCCAGCTTTTTTTAGTCTGGTAGATCTAAACAGTTATTACAGTTTTTAGCTTTATATGACTAAGATTTTCCTGAATGTTTCATTCATATTAACAACAACAATGTATTCCACTATAAGTCATTGAAATTTATTTGAAATTTGTGCACATTTCTTTATACAAAATCTAACTTCTCACAATCAATTTCTCATACAGTTATTAGTTTTATTAGAACTTTTCATTAAACCTATGAAAATAGGTTACAAAACAGTCACTATAAGAGCTACTTATTAGCCCGAATGAGTTAGAATTTCAGTCTGAGCCCAGTTACAATATACATCAAATATTTATGCAAATCAATTCTCAATAATTATAGACAGATGATGACTGTGAGGTTAAGGCACTGGCCTTCAGTACAAGTCTCAGGTTTCAAGTTTTAACATAACATACACTTCACGAAGTAAAGTGCAAGAACTATTGACTGTAACACTATACTATAATGCAATTATACATGATAAAATGTTTTTCCCAGCTACCAGTTCAAACTATCCAAGAATTTACATACAGCAATAATTTTAAGCAACATGAAGTAAAGTAGTTCTGAAATTAAAAAAATTTATTTTCAAAAATGAAAAAAAGTGGCAAAATGTATAAAAAGAAACTTTTATTGTATGTATGAAAGAGGAGTCAAGAGCATAAGCAGTAAGTGTAAATTTTATGCACAATAAGTTAAAGTAAGCTATAATAAGCAACCCCAATCTTCACTTTATGCTTTAGTGGTTTCATTCACTATCCAGTCATAGTCTCATATAAGTTTATGGTACCTAATCTAAACTAAGGATAATCCAAATCTTAATTTTAGTTGTGAAGAAAGGGGATCTCCTGCTGTTATAGCAACATGATATAACTAAAGTTCTGGCAGCCAGGAGGAATATTAGAACCCAAACTTTAGCTCATTTCATCTGACTTGCACTTTATACTTTTACAAGTTTTTAATAAGGGGGCAATTTTATGTAGATATCTCTAAGTGTTTCTCTTTAAGTATATACTGTTCTAGCTATACTTTCACACATTGTAATATGAACTTCTTAGAGAATACAGAAAAGGGTTTCTAGCCTATCAATGATAAAAACTGTCTTTAAAAAACTAACAAATTGTAAAATTCAGAGTTTCCTTAAATAAAGGATTGAAGAGAAAGCATTAAAAAATACAAACCTAGTAAGTTAAATTCTGTTTGAGAGTTAGAAGAGATGTATTAATTTCATATTTTTCTTATCCAGGGTGTTAAAGCATTTGATTCATAATTAAGTAACTGTTATATAGCATGTAAAATCTACTCAACAAATGAGGAATATCTCTTTTTCTAATGCTACTTTGTGACATGCAATTAAAAGATACTTTTTTTACTGATATATTACTAAGATAATAGTCTGATTCAGATCTTCAGTAAGGTCCTTTATTATTACTGTTTATTAGTAAATACAGTAATCATCTTTATCACAACAATGTAAAGCAATATTTTACACTATCAGCTAAGAAGTCATTTGATACAAATATACAAAGTATATCCTCAAAATAAATATGTTTGGTAATCTTTTAAAATATATATGGCTTGTGACAGAATTTTATCCTTTGTAGCTTAATAAGTACATTTTCAATCTTGAATAAAAATTCCTTCTTTATATACTTCATATGCAAAGTATTTCACCAAGATAAATTGACTATAAATATTTACTCAGAGAAAATGCCTTTTGGCAAATAACAGATAAATGGGAACACAGATAATTGGAAAATCATTTCTCACATTCACCTAAAACAGCAGATTTTTCTTCTGTACGGATGCTACTATGTCTCTGCATGTGATTTTGCTGAGAAAACATATTTTGGCATAGATTACATACAAAAGGTTTCTCCCTAGAGTGAATTTTAAGATGTACATTTAAATGGTGCTTTTTAGAAAATTCTTTTTTACATGTAGAGCAGACAAATGGTTTTTCTCCTGTATGTGTGCGAAGATGAATAATCAAGTAATACCTTTCAGTAAAATTTTTTTGACATATATCACATAAAATGGATAGTTTTTTTTTTTTTTTGGTGTGTGTGTGTGTGTCTAATGTGTAGGCATTTTGTCATAAGAGATTTGCCTCTTGTTATTCACTGTGACTTATTGGCTACTTTATTATGATAAGCACCATATAGGAGAGCCAGCATTGCTCCCTATGAGGGGGATGACATGGAAACGACCAACCCTACTACATGCCCACAACCAATATGGTTTTTCCTCAATTTTTCTCTTAACCTCATTAGAGGAATTCATCTTAGATTGATCAGTATGAGTAAAACCTTCCTGATATATATCAGAATGAAAATGATTTTGTTTTTTATCGCTAGAAAAATTATTACAGTCACTTTTAGAAGGAAATTTTTTCATATTTGAATTATTTTTTTTGCCATGTTTATGATCTACTGATATTTTAAATCTGTAACATACCTAAAAATAGTTTCGCAATTTCAGTGCATTAATTCTCAAGAGATGAAATTAACAAAATTTCTGCATCACTTCAGCTAAATAATTATGGCTTTACATTTTGATGATTATTTATATGCTTTTTGCTGCCTATATCTACACCTTAATCTAAGATAATTCTAATCAGTGACAATATCTTTTTCATTAAAATTCAAGTTCAATACCTTTCAAGAACTTAGATGATCCTCTTTAGTTGCTTCATCGATACCTTGTACCTCTTATTAAAAAAACACCTAAAAAAACAACAAAAGAGCAAAATTATCATGATTAATTTGTATTCAACAGTTTTTTTGGCTATAACATCCAGACAAATAAGCAAATATATACAATAACTAAAAATGTTTTTGTTTCTTTAATGAAATTTAAAATTTTTATATTCTGGCTAAAATGAATTAAGTACCACCAAAGCAACAGATAGAATACAATTCCCATTGCTTTGTGCATTATAACATCATCACCCACACAGAATATCACCGTTATTATTCTGTGCTTATTATTCAGAAATTTCAAAGACTGCTATTGATCTGCCAAGAAATATAAACTGAACTGAACTGGACTTAAAAAGACAATTTTTTATGCATAAAAATTTGTTGATAGAAGTAATTTGATGATGCTCAAAATTTACATGATACAGTTTGTTTGTAGTTTAAGGTGATTAAAACTTATTTTATTGTTACTTTTTTATATCTAGTAGAGCAAACCTGTAGATACTTTTTTTTATGATATCCAATACAGTTGTTATAATAAAGTCAAAATGTTTGAATATACAACATAAGCTAACAGAAAATACATATTTTCTAAATTTTACAGGCTCTAAATTTTGGGAGTTTGTAATTGAATTTTGTTTATGTTCAAAATAATTCACCTTCATTTTCTATACTTTCATTATCTTTAAATTTAGTTTGAAAATATTTCACATTTATGTTTCTCTATAAGTATTATTCCTGCATTAAGTATTGATTGATTTCTTTTGACAATGTCTTAAGAACATGTTAAAGGCAACATAATTTTTTTTTTATTAAATGATAAATAAATTTAGATTATTTTACAATTATTTTAGGTATCAGCATATACTAATTTAATGAATTTGGAATTCATAGTTTTCTGTGCACAACACCATTCTTTAAGGTATATAAATTTTGACTTTTTTAAAAAACTTATTTATAGAAATAATATATCTAGCAAAACTTTAAACTTATATTTTGAAATTTAAAATTCTTATTAACTTCTCCACTTTTAAATTGATATACTTAAGTATAATTTTCTATATTTGACCTCACTTAGAAATTCTAAGTCGTTTATTTGCAAATTATCTTGTTAATTGTTGTGAAAATTTGATAAAATGTGTTGACAATATCCGAAAATTTTTGAAACCTCGAAAAACAGTATTTTTTTATCGTTTGGCACAGTTTCCCAATTTTCCTTTACGGTATACTGGACTCTTACCAAACTTTTCTCAAAACATATCGCTCAAAATATATATCCAAAATAATACTCAAATATTAACACAAACAAAATATAATAATCTAGGATAAATAGAATGCATTCCTACGTATTACTTATATTTACAAGAAATTAAAAACATTTCAAACTTAATCGCGTCATTAAACAGGGCAGGCATTTATTTACCAACAAATCTGTAAATCGTTCTACGACTAAATCGTGAGTTGAATCATTCAATAATGATTCAAAGAAGAAGTCGAGCTGAAAAGGAGTCAAAGAACAGCTGTTTCAGAAAAACAAGGAGGGGAGAAAAATGTTGAAATCTACTTAATGGGCCGTATTTTTTTTTTCTTTTTTTTAATCAGAAATTTGTTTTTAGAGGGAAAAAGACCTTAAGGTTAATATTTTATTCGGATAGATATGACTAATAAGATCTTGTAGAAATCACGATGTGATGATTGTCATACATAATACTCCAAAAAAAGAGTCATCTCAGAAGGTTTTTCTTTAAACTCAACAATTCGATTTTTCTTTTTCCGTAGGTAAATAATTACAGAGAGGAAAATACTGTAGCGCGATTACAGTCACAAGCCGCGAGCCGCTATCTGACCAACAGGTGTCAGTGTCTAGTACGGACTAACTATCGCTTGAACTTGCGTGAACTTACTGACCAGTCCTCTTTCCTTCGCGCGCATCTGCCCATGCGCAGTGTTCGCGGAGCAGAGGCCAGCGCATGCATCCATACGCTGATGTTCGCTAGCGCTGACATCTAGCGGCGCTGAAAATAAAGAGTTCCCCACAGTACTCCCCCCCAAGTACCGAAGGTACGAGGAGTTAAAGGTACCGTGGGTTAAAGCGGACATGCCTTCCAGAGCGTGTAACAGTAGTTGGCAGACTCTGAAGATCCTGCTGGTCCCTAGAGGAGGCTGGCGGTAATGCATCAGGAGTAGGCAAATCGTCGTGTTTGGAGGAACCTTGAGGAGTCACGATATCGTTGTTGGCATCTGCCATGAAAAATGCTGGTTTCAAACGGTCGAGGTTGATTACAGATTGTGAACCATTGACGAGCAATGTAAAATGCGTTTGTGTTCGAGCAACGATTTTGTACGGTCCACTATAAGGAGGTTGGAGAGACTTCTTCACTCCATCGCGTCGGATGAAAGCATGAGAGCAGGTCTCAAGTGCAGGATGGGTGAAAATTCTGCTTTTATTGTGTGCAGACGTTTGTGTAGGAGCCAATGCTTGCATTATCTCTCGCAAACGTTGTACGAAAATGGCTGGCTCCTCCACTGGAGCTACTGATGGAGAGATAAGCTCACCTGGTAGACTTAGAGTAGAGCCATAGACCAGTTCTGAGGTCGTACACTGTAGGTCATTTTTAAATGCTGACCGAAGTCCTAGCAGAACCAACGGAAGTGTTTCTGTCCACTTGATGGTTCGGTGGCACATCAGGGCTTGTTTCAACGATCGGTGGAAACGCTCAACAAGTCCATTGCTCTGGGGATGGTACGGTGTCGTACGGATGCGTCGCGTGCCAAGCAAAGACGTCAAAGATCGAAACAACGACGATTGGAACTGGCGACCCTGGTCCGTCGTGATCACAGATGGTACGCCAAACCGGGCAATCCAATGATTTAGGAAGGCACGGGCGACGGTCTCCGCTGTTATGTCGCCAATAGGGATAGCTTCAGGCCATCTAGTGAATCTATCGACGCACGTCAACAGGTAGCAAAAACCATCCGAAGGTGGCAAGGGGCCAACCAAATCCACATGCACATGATCGAACCTCTGATTCGGAATCGTGAATGCTTGGATGGGACAATGGTTATGCCTCGATACCTTTGACCGTTGACAGTCAATACAGGAACGGGTCCACTCGGCAACATCTTTGGAAATTGCCGGCCAGATATATCGCTCCAAGACGAGTTTCTTTGTTGCACGAATTCCTGGATGCGACAGATTGTGCAAAGAACAAAATATTTTCTTACGCAGGTTTGCAGGTACATATGGTCTGATGTTATTGTTGCTCGTGTCACAAATTATAAACAGTTCTGAGCCAAACTTTAATGGACGGAGTTGTAGTGAGCAATTAGAGTCTTTCAACAGACGTTGTAACTCACTATCGTCTTTTTGAGCTGCAGCGAGTGTAGCAAAATCAACTGGTGAGTTATCGATGGCTTCGATGCGTGACAAAGCATCGGCCACCACATTGTCATGACCAGGAATATGCCTAATGTCCGTGCTAAACTGAGCTATAAAATTCTTTTGCCTTAATTGTCTGGGGGAATCGGAATTTGAATTTTTGGTGAAAGCGTAGGTAAGAGGTCGATGATCAGTGAAAATTGAGAAGGATGAGCCTTCGAGATCATCTCTAAAATATTTTATAGCTGCGTATATGGCGAGAAGCTCTCTGTCGTATGTACTATACTTTTGTTCCGAAGGGGAAAGTTTTCGAGAGAAAAAATCTAGCGGCTGAGGGCCATTAGTACTTTGAGCATGTAAAACTCCTCCAATAGCGATGTCAGACGCATCAACCGTTAGAGAGAGTTTTTGGTTAGGGGCACGGAAACATAATGTTGCAGCATTCACGAGCGAAGATTTGCATTTGGCAAAGACAGCACAGGTTTCGTCAGTCCACGGGACGGGACGATTATCGTTCTTTTTTGAGTCTTTAAGGAATTCGTGGAGAGGAGCTTGCGTTTCTGCGGCTTTTGGAAGGAAGCGACGGTAAAAATTAATCATAGCGAGAAAACGTCTCAGCTGAGAGATAGTATCAGGCTTCGGAAAATCCGAGATAATTTGTGTCTTTTTAGGGAGAGGTTTTACTCCAGAAGGGGTGATTAAGCAACCCAAAAAGGACACAGATGATTTACCAAGTACACATTTGGAGGGGTTAAGTTTTAACCCATATTGCTTTAGGCGATCGAATACTTGCCGAAGGTGTTTCAAGTGATCGTTTTCATTGTCTGACGCAATAAGGATGTCATCAAAATACGGGACGCAAAAGGTCAAACCAGACAACACCTGATGAATAAATCTTTGAAATGTTTGCCCTGCGTTACGTAGACCAAAGGGGGTGGACAGAAATTCGAAGAGACCAAATGGAGTCGTGACTGCGGTCTTGGGTATGTCTTCGGGATAAACCGGAATTTTGGTGGTATGCGCGAGCTAAGTCCAAGGTTGAAAAAATATGTTTGCCGAAGAAAATTTGAGTGCAATCCTGTATGTGAGGGACTGGGTATCGATCAGGAATTGTCACCGAATTTAGACGACGGTAGTCGCCACATGGACGCCAGTCGCCATTAGCCTTTTTAACCATGTGCAGGGGACTTGCCCATGGGCTTTTTGATGGACGAATGATGCCTTGAGACAAAAGGAACTCAAATTCCTGACGTGCAGCCCGGAGAAGTTCCGGAGACAGACGTCGGGGTTTTGCAAATACGGGAGGTCCTTTAGTTTCAATATGATGGAAAATAGTTGATGGTTGTATGCTATTAGACTTTTGACATGGGTTAGCAAGTACTCTATTAGAAAATTGAGAGGGGTTAGTAAGTTCAGGATACGTGCTTAGGATTTTTTCAAATTTAGAATCCCCTAACAGAATTGAAATATTCGTGCTAAGAGGGTTATCGTTAGGGGTTTTACCACCATAGGACAATTTGGTCTCGGCATCAATTAATCTATTGTTTTTTACGTCAACTAATAAATTGAAATGTTTGGGGAAATCGGAGCCTATGATTGGTTGGTTTACGTCGGCTATTACAAACGACCACTGAAAAGTACGGCGTAAATGTAAATCTAATGTCAGGAGTTTGGTACCAAAGGTAGATATTTCGGAACCATTGGCCGCGAAAAGGACTAAACTGTCACGAGCTTTTGTCTGAGGCGTGATACGTCTAGGAATGACCGAGATATCGGCGCCGGTATCAATAAGAAATTCTAACATAGTAGACGGATCAGCCAAAAGAATTCGATTAACGTGGCGATCGCGGGTATGGCCATCAGGCGACCGCCGATCTAGTTTCCCGAATTACCGAACGTACATGGTGGGTTGCACTTTCTTGCATTAGAACCGAAATTAGTGTGATAAAAACACTGGTTGTTTGAGGGTTCTTTATACTGGCGATTTCTTCCGCGGGACTGACTACGCCTTCTGCCGTGTTGCCCGTTCGAGCGCCTATCCTGGGAACGTCCACGCTGATGTACTAGCGTGTAAAGTTCGCTGACCTGTTTTGTTAACTGAGCAATTTGTAGCTCCAGGTGGGAACTTTGTGGAAAAATAGCTGAATTTATACCAGGAGTATAAGCTAGGTCTGATATCTTGTCAGCTGTTACTGCTAGTTGGGGCAAAGTCTCGTATAGCGCTGCTAGGATACTCTGGGTGTAAGTAGGGAGCCTCGAAAGCCAAAGAGACTCTATTCCTTGTAAGAGACGGCGAATTTTCGATTCTTGACTCTCGGAATGTAATTCGATCAAGCGGTTCTTTAGGGTCCTATATCTGTCCTCTGCCGGAGGTTTCAAAATAATATCACTAACGGTGTTGAGGATCTCTGAATCAACAGCGGAAAGCACATGATGATACATGGTTTTGTCCGCTGTGGTTCCGGCTATCTCAAACTGTGCCTCAAGCTGCGCAAACCATATTGTTGGATTAACCTTCCAAAACGGCGGGGGTTTTACTGAAACGCGAGCGACACTGGGATCTGCTAACGATGCATCTTGTGGTATAGGTAGAGACATATTGAAATGGAATGACACAGTAAAAATGCAAAACTATACAATAATATAAGTATATAACACTAAATCATGCAATAAAGTTGACACAATAAAAATGCAACATAATATAAGGGTAATTATGCAATAAAGTATAAGATAAACTAAGTCAATATTTTAAATAACCTACGCAAACCCCAGTCAAATGCCGTTAGGTGGATTCATTACCTACGCTTTCAACAAAATTTCTGAACGTTAAGGAAATGGGAAAAAAATGGGTAAGAAAATTAGCTTACCTTGCGTGTTGATTATGTCAGGTAATCCAAATGTAAAACAAATCATAACTCACCAGCACGGAACATTATAAATTCGTGGAACACTGTGATGGAGAAATAAAAACCACGTGCACGAGTTCGACGGAAAAAAATCACGTTTTTGGTTTTCGTGAAAATATTGCACCACAATTAAAAAAATACAGGAAATAACTGTTGAGGAGAGGAACTAGGTCTTTTGCAAACACAGAAGACAGCACTTCACAATAAAAATACTTGCGCTGGATGCTGATGAACGTGGATTATCATATCCGAGAAGTTGGATACACGTGTTGCAGGGGCCGGTCACAATTTGTAGAAATCACGATGTGATGATTGTCATACATAATACTCCAAAAAAAGAGTCATCTCAGAAGGTTTTCTTTAAACTCAACAATTCGATTTTTCTTTTTCCGTAGGTAAATAATTACAGAGAGGAAAATACTGTAGCGCGATTACAGTCACAAGCCGCGAGCCGCTATCTGACCAACAGGTGTCAGTGTCTAGTACGGACTAACTATCGCTTGAACTTGCGTGAACTTACTGACCAGTCCTCTTTCCTTCACGCGCATCTGCCCATGCGCAGTGTTCGCGGAGCAGAGGCCAGCGCATGCATCCATACGCTGATGTTCGCTAGCGCTGACATCTAGCGGCGCTGAAAATAAAGAGTTCCCCACAATCTGTTATGAGACACAATACTGCGATCTATGTCATGTGTACCGTTCTGGAACCTCAAACTCGAATCAGAAGTAATAATAACAAAAGAGCTTCTGAAAAATTATAGGTTTATTCACTCTTCAAACCTATTATTCACTGTTCAAAACCTATTTAAAACACATTAAAAACAATTCATAAAGAAATATCTTGGAGCCATGCACTCACATATCACACAAAAAAAGAACACCTTAAAGGGACTGGGACGTCAAATACCTTCAAAAAATTAATTTTTGAATTTCTGGCTTAAAACGTAGAGCAGAATCTGCAGATTACATATATAATTTATGTATTTTTTGACGGGAAGAGTTCCGTATCCTGTGCCGTTTGGCACTATTTGACGCAGTTTCTGAATTATCCGCGTTTGGCGGAAAACTCAGAACCTACCTAAGCGACGCCATTTTTGTGGCTTTACTTAGGCTTAAAAGAAAACAAATAGAAACAAAATATAATTTTATAACTTATCAGAAAGCCATGTTTTGAAAAAACAATTTTGGAAGGGATTTAGGGTATTCCCAATTGCATCTGCCATTTAAAAGAAAAAAAATCGGGATCCCCCAAATATGCAATACATAGAATTTCTTATAGTGAAAATATCCAGAAAAACTATTGGCCTTTTTTCAAATAATCACATAAGTGTTAAAGCGCCGCATAACTGAAAAAAATGCTGTGAATTAAAATAAAAAAAGATTAAAACATCAAAAAGTTCAAATTTCTCAAAAAAAGAAAAAAAATGTGCGGTCGGGGGACCCCGTCAGGAACGAAGTTGCTTATGTTATTTTTTCAACTCTAAACGTGATTTAATATGTAGATTTCTATTAATTATATTAGTGTATTTTTGTCACGCCAAAAAGCGCAGCCCTCTTTTATTCAACCAACCAACTCTCTCTCTGTTCTCTCTCTCTCTAATTTGTATATTTTATTTTTATTTTTTATAATTTTTTCAAAGCAAAAATGTAAAGTAACAAAATTAAAACAATAAATTCCATTTAATATTTTAGGAAAAATAGTCATTTATTAAAAATTAAATATAAAATAGTGAATTATAAATTATATATAAAAAAATTAAATAAGAGAATTTTTTTAAAAATTTTATCATTATATTGTATCATGGTAATTATTGGCTTACGGTAACTATACTTACGGTAAGATGCATATGTTTGAGATTCAATTTTATCCAAGTATCTCGAGAAAACAGCATCAACGGTTGTACAGTATTTTGTTGTGAACTGCGCTGGGTCCTTATTAATGCTTAAATCAAATGTACCTGATAAAAAGGATGTGAGCTTTACAAAATTTTCTTTATCATTGAAGTTAACGTTGAAGTCTCCAGCCAATATGAGTGGAAGTTTATGAAAATTTTGGTCAAGTAATTTAGAACCTCCCTCAGTATATTCTAACAACGATCGATGGATAAATAATGTTATATCCTCAATCTTTTGATTTGGGGATATATAAATAGTTACTATAACTACTTTAACATCATTTCCCATTTCACAAACAACTGAACAAATGTCACCAACTGATGAATGCCTAGTACTCAAATCACTAATGTTAAACAAAAATATTCTCATATTTTCTGTACAAATGTGGGCGGTATCTTCAGAGTTATGGTATACTGCGACTCCACCTGCACGAACATTGTCTCGCTTATAACGAGAAATGCAATTGAAATTAGGAAGAACAATTTCTTCTTCATTTCTTATCCATGTTTTAGAAAGTAATAGTAGATTAGAATTTTGCGTAACTGGATCCATGAATTCTAAGGTATGATTTTTTAAACTTTGACAGTTAAAAGTGAATAATAAAAGACCTCTTTTTTTACAAATCATATCCAATATAATTTGCGTTCTGGTCTGCAACGTGTTTAACGATAATCTTTGACATTTTTGCAGTAATTTCTCAGTTGATTTAGCTTGCCTTCGATTATGATGAAACCTAAATAAAGTTGGATCATCTTGAGGTGTTACAATGTATAAATTTTCGATATTTGTCACACGAGATAACGCAACGTAAACAAGTTCTTGCGAATGATCTTTGCTATACTCGTAAACAATTTCACTAAAAGTTGCACCCTGCGATTTAGCGCAAGCTTAAATTAAAGCAAAATGCTTTCGAGTAGCAATAATTTTCTTATCTGATGTCAACGGAATGTTCGCGGATCGTAGTTCAATAGGCACAGCAAGATTACTCACTCCACTTTGTACAGCTAATTGAGCAGCTTTTTTCCTTTTCTTTCGACCAATCTCTGTTGATCCAGAAAACTACAACCAAACTCTAATTACAATGTTGTTTGTATCAAGATCAAAATGTACTAATTTTCCAGTAGATCCGTTACATAAGCCCAGTGGCGTAGCGTGGGGTGGGCAAGGGGGTATATCATGCCCCGGGCGCCACTCGAACAGGGGCGCCAAATGGTCCTTTTCACGCATTCTATATACTATATTACTATATGTTTTTCGGAAAGGGGGGCGCCAAAAAGGTATCGTGCCCCGGGCGCCAGTTAGGCTCGCTACGTCACTGCATAAGCCATCTGAAACATCAATATTTGTTGTAATTAAGTAGAACATGCCATTTACAAGAGTAATTTCGTATCATAAATCACCAGTATCGAGAATTGACTTTTTATATAACTTTACTCTAAAATTAGCCTCTTGTTCATGATTTTTAGATCCTGTAATCGAATCAGTAGCTGTAGATATAATTTTTTCTTCAGATTGTTGCAGAATGTGATTGTTGATTGTTGTAGGCGTTCACGTGGTCATTTTTGAAAAATAAGCGAGTTCCATTAGGGCACAATCTTTGAGCATCGGCTTTTGAAAAAAACCTTGATTCTATCGACCCGAAAACTGAAACGCATAAACACAACAAACATGTTACGAAATTTAACAACAAATACAATAACAAGCCATTAAGCCTACATCGCGACACCACTCTATGAAATGCCTTCATCTCCCCTAATCATTCAAGCTCAACCAAGAATTTAAAATTAATATTATTAGAAGCCATTGCATTCAATAAATGAACACAGCACCAAAAAAAACACACAGATAACATCAAATAATGCACAAAATTTAAACATACCTTTATAATCCACCATTATTTTAAAAGTTCACACACCGCATTCAAAATTGTTTAACATAAGAAGAATCTTCTAATTGGTCAAAATAAATCACCTGTCAAAATCACGTGATACATCCGTCACGAAATAATCACATGATAAATACGTCACGAATTTACAGGAGAAACAACGTTGGCGCCTTAATCGCCTCAGCTTGGCAACCAAAAAATTTCACCAAATTGGCGAAAAATCTACCTGACCGTCTTATATAGTCTAGCCACAAAGACAACTAGCTTCCATTACAATCTTCTGTCATTTTCCGCTTTTCTGATCATTGTTACGAGATTCGTTTGGAGAATTTAACCAAAAAAACATCCAAAATAAAATTATGTCAAAAGGTTCTGCTTATTTAATGGTATGTTATTAAGCAAAATATAGGTTGTAATTATGCATTTATTAATTTAAGAGCTATTTTTATAGAAAAAAGGTGCAAAAGAAGTTAAGATTGCCCCTTAGCGCTTGTACGGGGGTTTGAGCCGGGGACCTCTCGCTCCACAGTCCGATCCGATAACCATTCAGCCACGGAGTCTGTGGAGAAAAGGTCTTCTGGAGGAGGCATAAGGGCCTGTTCACATAGGAGTTCGTAGCATGCGTTGCGTTAAGGGAAAGATGACGTTGAGACGAAAATAAACCAATCAAAGGCCTCCAAACGATTAGCAATGAAATTTTTAACGCCTATGATTGGTTTATTTTCGTCTCAACGTCATCTTTTCCTTAACGCAACGCAACGGACTCCTATGTGAACAGGCCCTAACGCTTTTCCGTTACGTGACGATTCCTGCCAGTTCACTCTACTGTAAGCCGCGTAAAAGAACTTCGTTCCAAAAATAATAAATAAATAAAAAAAAATAAATAAAATTACAAAACAAAAACCATGGTAAAAATGTATTACATGATAAAATTTCGTAAGATTTCATAATTATTTACAATTTTATAAAAATTAAACCCAAGTTATAAACATAATTTTTTTTAATTACAAATTTTTCCAATCGGGATCATCTAAATCATTTTCTAGAAGAGGTATTTCGTCATCCTTTTTAAAATAGCTACTAGGCATTAAATTTTCAATATCCACAGTAACACGAATAAGAAACCTCATCAAAACATAGTTAAAAACATCTGAACAGAAACTAATGAGAATGCACCATATTGAAATATTTATCGCCCGAAAAAAATCGCCTAATTTTCCGGCACAGGATATGGGACTTTCCACTTTTGACACTCTAGCAACAATTATTAGCAACGTAAAAATGTAAACATATATTTAAATCCCATTTAAAGGAACAAACGGACCGACAACAATTCCGCAGGGCGTACAAGGTTTTGCATTTTTTAAAATTTCTTTTAACTCCATGTTTATTTTAACTCCCTGGTTTACTGTGAGTTTATTTTCCCCCGTTATACCAAGTTGTGGGAATTTTCCCTTTCCGTAACGGCACTTTAGACAGTTACAGCAAGCCGAAAGTTGTTTACACTCTTTCACGTGTGTCGCAATTTTGTCATCATCTTATTTTGTTTCTTATTCGGCTTATTCATCTTATTCTATTTCAGTTATATAAAA
>OU015499.1:114356663-114715733 GCA_907164885.2 Dolomedes plantarius | reverse complement strand
AACAATATATTTTATGTGCATTTTAATATTCCTTATTCTCTGACTATAAAATTTAAATTAAGATTTTTTTCTGGAGGTTTTAAAAAAATGTCTTTAGGATATCCAATATTGAAGCAAATTAAATTCATGTAGCCTCATGGAGCTCTAACTCTAAAGATATATCATAATTTTTAACCAGAAATTAGCCAGAACTGACGAAAATATTCCAAGAGCATCGGTAGAAACGTGATGTTTATGCTTTACTCATTACTTTAAAATTTTGTCTGATTTCAGTTACAAGAACAGAATTTCAAGAAAGTACGTTTATCAGTTTAGATCTCTCTAATCAAACCTTTATGACTACTAACGATTTTGGCATAATGGCGACTTTTCGCAGAGCCAAAGGACAACCCTATGTCCATTGAATCTTACAACCAATGACACTACAGCAATATCGTACAGACAGCCAATGAGACTACAGCGAGACACTGATGCTCCAACCTCACAGAATCATGTAAATGAATGGAATATTCAGTTGACAAGATGTCCCTCGCTATGGATGGTACATTTTAGCTTATAATGCTAAGTACTAACTGATGACTTCTCTTTAGTTAGGAAATTTATATGATTACTTAATGCAAACATTAAGATTCCAACGAATCAGTTCGAGAAGTTCGATTAAAAGAAAGTTAAACATAAGAAAATTTCTATCAAAGAAAATAAATTCTAGCTATGTTTAAATTATTCCAAATTTCTTAAGTTCTAAATTTTCAAAAGATGTTATAAAAAAAATAAAAGTTCTCGTTTTTAAAAGTCAAGTGAACGAAACGCCATTTAAACGCCGAACAAAGAAAAAACATTCTAGCTATGTTTAAATTATTCCAAATTTCTTAAGTTCTAAATTTTCGAAAGATGTTATAAAAAAAAATAAAAGTACTCGTTTTTAAAAGTCAAGTGAACGAAACGCCATTTAAACGCCGAACAAAGAAAAAAAATTCTAGCTATGTTTAAATTATTCCAAATTTCTTAAGTTCTAAATTTTCGAAAGATATTATAAAACTAAATAAATAAAAGTTCTCGTTTTTAAAAGTCAAGTGCACGAAATGCCGAATAAGAAAGTAAATTCTAGCCATGTTTAAATTATTCCAAATTTCTTAAGTTCTAAATTTTCGAAAGATGTTATAAAAAAAATAAAAGTTCTCGTTTTTAAAAGTCAAGTGAACGAAACGCCATTTAAACGCCGAATAAAGAAAAAAAATTCTAGCTATGTTTAAATTATTCCAAATTTCTTAAGTTCTAAATTTCGAAAGATGTTATAAAAAAAATAAAAGTACTCGTTTTTAAAAGTCAAGTGAACGAAACGCCATTTAAACGCCGAACAAAGAAAAAAAATTCTAGCTATGTTTAAATTATTCCAAATTTCTTAAGTTCTAAATTTGCGAAAGATATTATAAAACTAAATAAATAAAAGTTGTCGTTTTTAAAAGTCAAGTGCACGAAATGCCGAATAAAGAAAGTAAATTCTAGCCATGTTTAAATTATTCCAAATTTCTCAAGTTCTAAATTTAAGAAAGGTTTAAAAAAAATACGTTCTCGATTTTAAAAGTTCACGAAACGCCATTTAAACTCCGAATTGGAAGTCCATTGGATGACGGCATGAAATACGGGGCGAAATTATTCGTAAACAAGGTAAGCTTGGCGAAAAAATACGTGAGGCGTGCGTGCGGTCGTGACGTAAGCAGGTAAGGTTATTTTCGGTCGTCTAAGTGTTGGCGAAGCTTTGGTGTCAACACTTAGACGGCACGAAAATGTATGTACGCCAAAGTGTTGGCGTCACTTTGGCGCGCGAACGCGTCAAAGTGACGCCAACACTTTGGCGACAAGTTCGCTACCAAGATAGCTATCGAGATGAGTGCCCAGTTATATAAAATTTATTTTAATTTTTCTTGTTATTTTTACAATACGCAATGCCTCGCATTAAGCAGTTTGGTAAAAGAAAATTTCGTGGTAATCAGTTTACGAAAGTTCGCACTGAAAGTACTCATGACAAGCTGAATTTGAGTGCATCTGGAAAGAAAACAAATCACCCTGAGGAAAATATCTCATTTGATGCTGGTTCAAGAAGTAGTAATCCAAGTATTATTGTTGAATTAGGTGTACTTCGATGCTTACTGAACTCAATTGCTAAGTGCAGAAACTGTGGGAAATCAGACTGTTTTGATGTTTTAGAAAATACAGAACAACGAAAGGGGCTAGCTGTAAGTTTAGACTTATTGTGTACTAAATGCAATAATTCCACAAGTGCTATGTCATCCAGTTTTTCAAAGGATATAATGTGATTATTACATTTGCGCGTGTTGCATTGGTAAAGGAAAAAGAGCTGCGGAAGCTGATGTGTTTTGGTGTTAGGAACTTTATCTCCTCCTTCTTCAAAATTCGAAAGATATAATTAAACTATTTATGATAGTTTGAATACTTTATGCATGGAATCCATACTAAATGCAGCAATTGAAACTGTGGATATGTTTTAAAAATAAAACCAATCTTCAAAAGTCTTGGTGATAAAATGCTTTTGGAAAAGTGTGTGCATGCCTGTACACAAGATTACAATGAGAGCTTCAATAGCTGTATCTGGAAACGTGTGCCTAAAACTAAATTTGTCCGCTTAAACACATTACAAGCTGAGTGGCATAGGTGTGGTGGATGCTGTCATTTGTTTTAATGATGGAATGCTTAGCCAAAGAAAGGTTTCTGAGGCTATTTTTTGTTCCCATTGTTCCGATATTTTTGTAAATGGGGAAAATGTATGATAAAAATATGCAGATTTCTGATAAGTGAAATTATAATTTGGGAGAAGTCCCATATCCCCTGTGCTGGAAAATTTGGTTATTTTTTTGGGGCGATAAATATTTCAATACGGTGTATTCCCATTCATTTCTGTTGTGATGTGTTTCACGTGGTATATCTAAAGGCCAATCAATTTAATATTAATGACGTGGTAATTTCAAATGTTATCAATTCTATGGTTTTATTTTTGAACTGACATTTTGATCGCGTATGAAGGGATTGCAGGTAAGTTTCTTTGCTTCTGCCAATTTCTGTTTTTTTTTTTCGCTATGCATCCCTTACTTTTTAATTTTCCCATTTTTAAAAGTGATTTTTAAAAAAAGTTTATCACAATAATGAAAATTTTAACCACTGATTATTTGTTGCTGCAAAAGAACTACAAATTCCGGACACAAAATTTCTATGTTTCTATCGTATGTCTAAAGACAGATAGGTAAATCGGAAGAAGCTGGGGCAGTTGGCGACTTTTTGGTGATTTTTTTTGAAAAGTCGCCAAATTTGCATTTCTGAGTCCACCATTTTTTTTTCCTGCTCATATTTTAATGTTTTGCTGTTTTTAAAAGTTTAAAACCAAAGCAATGAAATATAAAGGAGGGAGATAAAAAGATAACTCAGAAATTCTGGCGACCTTTCAAAAAAATTGCAGCGTGAAAAGTTTAAGGTATCCGACTGTGTTCGGTGCCATTTTTTACAAAAATTTGAGAAAATTTGTGTGCTATTTTTCGCTGGAATATAGCACCAAAGTAGGAAAATGATGAAAAAATAGTCCATAACTATACAATAGCAATTTTAAATGTAAAATACATTTGAATAATTACATTTTTAATGAAATATAAGTTCTTCAGAAAACAAAATTAAAATATTTAATTGCACTGAGATTGCTCTGATTTAATTTCTTATCATCGTATGGAAAAAAATAAAAGATTTAGAAACAGAAATTTACATTCTTTTAAGAATATAAGAAATTTCATAATTTTCATCTAAATCGATATTTTAAACATAGTCAGATACCTTAAATAACAAACATAAAAATTGACTTACCTTGATCTAGATTCGTACGTCCTAGGATTGTTTTTTTGATGATGCCTTCATAATTGCCGTAATTTTTAGTAGACGTTGACTAAACGTTAAACATATGTTTTCATCACCCGTAACGTTGTGAAAACTATCAGTTTTCAGATTCAGTAAATTTGCATTTTTTATTACTTAGGGAGAAGGGGGATGGTTTCACAATTGGCATAATTTTCGCTAGACGTTCACTAAATGTTTTACATATCTTTTCATCAACCGTAGGGTTGTAATAACTATCAAAGTTCAGTAAATTTGCCCTTAAATTTATCCAAAATTCTTTGAGCTCTCATTGAAACTCTAAAGGACTTTACTTTGAATTCTTGAATTGATTCTTATTCAGTTTCGAATTCCTCTTCATCAGTAATATTATCTTAATAATCCTGCTGCACTTTTGCCCCTTTCACTCAAGATCATAAAGGAAAAACAACGAAAATTTACCGGTATTCGTTGGCGATTATGAAAGGTGTCGCATGAGCATAAAGGTCAGTGTTAATCCAAAGCAAGAGCGGGAACGGAAAGAGTAAAATAATTTTAATTGCGTGCGAATTCAAATTTAGAGCAAGGGCAACCAATCAGGAATCAATCTCAACCCTTTGGAACAGTTTATTGCAAAAAACAGGTGTACTAGGTTTTAAGGTGGCACCATCTATTCTATATTAATAAAGTACATAATGTGATACTGTACAATATCCAATTCAAACAGACATTTAGTGTTTAATTTTGCATTTTAACAATAAATGAATATTTCATTGAATTCAATTGTGTAATCATATAAAACTCTTCACATTGAAGTGCAACATTATATTAAGTTGATTGTAGCTTTACAGGTTATCATTGTAAGGTGTGATTTACATATTCATTATTACCACTTACTCTTTTGACCATATATTTTAAGCTTTGAAGGTTATAGTTTCAGCTTTATCAGTAAATTTATACATCCAAGATAAACTTGGCCAAAGTGAGAATATTTTAGATTATTTGTGGATAATATAACACATACTCCTGGAACTCGAACAGCCCGAGAAAAACAAAATCTTTGATCACTGAATATGTAATATATGATTGTGACCTCTTTATCTATCTCCTCATTAAATTTTAAGTTGTATAATGGTTAGAGTTCTGGCTTAATGTATGAATAGTGACAGGCTTGAATCCTAGGTTGACACGGATGTTGTAATGGTTCGGAATCCACTTTAAACCATACGCCCCAGTCTAATTAGCCCTCATGAGCATAATTGACCATAGAGTTACAAATCAACCAACCGACCCAACAGTTCAAATTTAATATTGTCTTTGTTATTTTTGTCAATTTCTAATGAAACATTCTTCTAAATAAAGGTTAGTAGAATTAGAGATAAAAAATACCTTGCTCTTTAAAAATGATTTAATCATTATCATCAACATGCATTAAAATTCAGGTGTAAACTTTAGCTACTAAATGGATTCAAAGGTTGAAGATTATAAGGGTACTAATTATGGCTACTATTAAGGGAGTTAAATATGGCTTTCTGCTTGTTGGGTTATCTAGTATAACCATAAATTTTCTTACAATTAGATCTCATGGAATCCGAAGGAACATAAAATTTGTATCTCTATTACTGAAAAGTGTTACAGAATTGCAGTATTTCATTTTGCTCCCTTTGGTTATCACAAAAATGCACTTAGCATCCTTCCATTTATACCCAAGAAAAATATTTTTATTCTGGCTTCTGAGGTATAGTATTGTTATATATAAAATACAAATGAAAAATGCAATCTTTTCAGGTCTTGATAATAACATTTCTTCTGTTAATCTTTTTATTGTGTAAATATGTAAATACACAAATGTAACCACATTAAAATAATTTTTTTTAAAAATTTGATTTTTAAAAAATTATCTTTTAAAATAAATTTAATTATTACAATTTAAAACTTTAAATATTTAAAAATTTGATTTTTAAAAATTATTTATTAAAATAAATTTAAATTATTACAATTTAAAACTTTAAATAGTTTAAAATTTGATTTTTAAAACATATATTAAAATAAATTTAAATTATTACAATTTAAACTTTAAATATTTTAAATATAAGCTTATTATTCAATACATTTATTTTCTAATTAACAAACTCAAATTTATCAAATTTAAATGATTGTGGATATTTGAAGAAAGAAAATTTAAATTTCAACAATTTATTTTGTTAAAATCTCTTTAAATTCTGATTTTAATACATACTTAATTAAATAGATTCCTTTATAAGTCAACAGATGGCAGCAGGAGCAAAACTGATGTTGGGATTAGATTGCTCTCTGTAAACAGGGTTGCTATCAAAGGTGCATTCAGAGGGAATTGTAGGGGTAACCAGAAAAGGGGATACATCATAACAGGAAGTAAATAATCGCCAAGTTGGCAGCAGCTCAATAATTTCTGATTAATTGACAGTTATTCAGAATTAGTACAACTGATTTCTCCTGCACTAAACAGACAAAATTCAAACATGAGGGAATGTGTGGATGCTGAGGAACGGATATTAATCACTCTCAGGTAAAAAAATTGTTTTTATTAAAACAAACTCGATCAGGTACATTATTGTATAAGTACATCAACTTAATATAGCTAAAACGAGAGGTCCTGGGTTCGATTCCGGGTTGGGTCCGACAACTTTTTCACTCATTTTCACTTTCAATATCTAGAATTGCTAAAAAATACCACGAAATTATTATTGAAATTATTTCTAATCAATTAAATAATTGAAAAATAGAAATTACTGTTGACATAAGTCATTCCAGACTTCATCAAATGCTACGTAGTACCCTTCTGCACTTGTAACTATGTTGCATCCTGCTCCAGTGGTTGCACCCCTTACTTCAAGTGTGCTGAGTTGTGGTGTCTCACAAGTTGCTTTTGACTGATGTTCAGGTTGAGGTATGAGTTGAGATTTTGATGCAGGAGTTGAAGATCTGGATGAAAAAGATAGTTGCTTTGAGATTATAGGATGGTTTAACAGGATTTTGCGAAGAAACAAAGGTTGAACCATTTTAATAAGTTTCTGAAATTGTGGCGGTTATTAACTGGAAGGAATTTAAAACTGTGAACGAATGAAAATGCAATTTTAGGTCTCCACTTGCTTTGTATGGTATTTTTTTTCTAGTCTAGAATTTTACATGTCTATATATAGTCCAGATTTTCTTATTACTTATACTAATATACCAGAAAAAAATATTTTTAACAAAGATTTTTTATTTATTTTTTTTATTTCTGTGGCATTGTGGCCACAGATAGATGTAGATATGCCTGAAAAATTCAATTTTATGTTTTAAGTTGATATGTCACACTTAAAATTGGTTCTTTAATGTGGCAAAAGCTGATAGTGAAATTATGAAATTATACTAATTTATTCGTATTGTTTGCAAATGCTATTATGTATAAAAGAGGTAATATTTGGTCCCTAATTGAATATTTTAGTCCCTAATTCAAAATTTTCATTGAAGACCAGCCATATGCTTGAGGTTGAATATGAGTATTAACTAAAGAATATTTGGATTGAAAAACTCAATTGAGCGATAATTGAAGTGGTACTTTAAAGTACCGCCAGTATTATAAAGTTACAAAAATCTTCAAACTTTGAAAATTAATCAGAATGTTTGAAAAATGATATAATTATTTATTATGAAATGCAGAACAATTTTAAATATAATGAAAATTTAACTTTGATTATATTAAAAAAAACAATTTTTTTTTAATTTACACACAAAAAAAATTACATATGCTGCATTTTGAATGAAGTTTTGATTGAACTTTTCTTTGTGCACAAAGCTTGCTGAGATCTCGATTTGACACAAATGTTACACGAATTTTGTACTCTAACAGGGAGACTGATTCGTGTTTTTCGGTATATATTATGTATTAATTTACACATGCTATTTCCAGCATAGCAAAAAAGTGCCTATACCACCACTTTTTTGATTTTCTGTCTCTTTCATAGATCAATCGTAGCATATCCGACTTATCAACACCACCCATGTGTGCGTTATGTGTGCAGTTCCATTCAAAAAATATCATCTGTAGATAGAAAGTGGAGACAAAATTTTAAGAAATGTAAATTTATAATGTACTCAGGGAATGTATATTTGTGGTTCTATATCAGAAAAATAATAAAATACATAAAATAAATATACATTAGTATATTGGGCACGAAGTCGCGTATCTTTCATGTAACACTAAACTCCCTATTTTAATTCAAATGTTTAAAAAAATTTAAAAATAATAACATTTGAAAATTCATGTATTTCATATATATCTTATTTATTCTGCACTTTGTAAAAAAATAGAAATATGCCTGTCAAAAAATAGTAGTCAACTGCCCCAGAGTGGCGTTGCAACGCTCTCATGTGTACATAGCCTTATACCAGAAAATTGAGAAAGAAATTATTTCAATAAAAACAATTGATAGGACCAAAGCCATAAAGAAATATCCGTGATGTTTTCTAATTTAAATTGGTTGAATGTGAAAAAATATTGTTATATTTATTTATAAGTTGGAGAATAATTTGCTTCCAGGAGGCTTAAATAATTTAGTAAAAAAAAAAAAAAAATTCTGAAGTTCATGACTGTAACACAACACAGGATTAGTTTCATGGCAAAATTATTTAAAAGAACTTATGAGTTTGGTTCAACAGAGTTTAATATCAAAAAATTAATAAGAAAAATTTATTGACAAATCTTTTATTTTCAAATTAAATAATACAAAAGAAAATTACAATATATTTACACCAATTTGAAGTACTGATGCAAAACCAGGGTATGGAGGAAAACTGAACAAGCTTATTTTTTCTTTACTGCAAATAACAATTATTGGGGCATATAATTATTATATGCCCTATATTTATTATTTACAGTTTTTAAAAAAAGAAGTTTGTTAACTTTGTTGATTGCCATTGTCTCATTAGTGCCGTTTACATGTGTCAAAAACCCGGGTAAAAGCAGGGTCGTTTCTTACTTTTTCCCTACGATAGGGAAAAATGCAGAGTTGATTTTCGACCCTGCTTCGACCCAGGATAAAACCCGCTAATTACCCATGATGCATTTCGAAGCTGGGAGTAAATAACATGGCGGGTTTGAACTTGTGTAAATCCATGAAAATGCAGCTAAATGATCGATGGAAGGATCTGGAACCCCTTAACGATCGCATAATTTTCAAGAAAACAGTAGAAAAGTGCCTATTTTTTTTCCGGAGGATTTCATTTATTTCTTGATTTGACCATCTAGTTTTAAAAAAAAAACCCATCTCCAATTGCATTATAAATAGAATGGTACTGCCATCTGGAATGTAAATTAAGAAATAAAATTTCATTTCAATAAAATTTCAGTAACATTTTCATTTAAAGTGTTATGGTAAAATTAATAAATTTAATAAGTATTATCAATAATTAAAAGTAACATTAAAATTTATTTATAAATTAATTATTTTAGAATTCACAGATAAAAATTTATTTATATCTATTTATGATTTTTTTATTTATACATGACTAAAAATTACTGAAACAAAATTGAAATCAAAATTACATTTTGATTTTATAAAAGGATTTATTAAAACAATAAGTATCTTACAATTAATCTTATAATTTAAAAAAATGCACATATCGATTGGAAAATTTTCTTTCCAGTCTTTATTACTTCAGGAATTTAAAACAATTTCTTCCCACCAAACAGAGCTTCGTAATTTTGCCCACATTCTTTGTTGTGGAAAAACTAAATTTAGCGATGAAGCCATAGATCGTACGATTATATCTAATATCCGCATCAATCTTCTAGTTCTTATATTCCTTTTTTCCTATCTATTTTCTAAATTTATTTTTAAAAACAACAGAAAACAATCGTAAACGTTCTATAATTATCAACAGCGACTGACATGTGCTGCATTTAAATAACAAATAGACGCAGACGTAATTGTGTTTTAGAAGAGGAGTGCATTGGTCGTGTCGACTTTATCTCCTGTAAGCAAGATATATGTAATCAAGGTGGGAGTGCACAGTAATTAAAATTTTAAGTAATGAATTAAAATATTAAAGTAAGAATAACGCGTGTAAAAGAAAAAAAATTATTAGTAAAGTTAAATTAAAACAAAAAAGTTAATGTTAACAGAAAAAATATAGAGTTACAAGTTAAGAAAATTTAGAAGAAAAATTAGATAAGACTAATGATCCACGGAAAACAAAAAAGTAATAATATTAAGAGGCCCAGAAAAGCAGATAGCATAAGAATACAAAAAATATTTTTGTAAGTTTTTCAATCTTTTTGGATTTTTAAAGTTTTATGATTTTTTTGTTGTTGTTATTTTTAAAATTTAAGAATACGAGGTCAAAAGAACAGCAATTGGAAAAAAAAAAAGGCGTTCCCCAGGACCATGCACTTCGTAACGAGATAAATGCGGAGTTCGAAGTTGGAAAGCTAAAAATAGCAATACAGTGAATTTGGAAAAGTATGACACTGGCTGGGATCGAACCCATAACGTAATTTACAAGGAATGATGGTGTATGAGGATCATTTCCGCCGAATCATGTGACGGCCTTTGCTTCCGGTAAGACGGGTAAAAGCAGGGTGAAAATGTGGTCCCATGTATAAACGGGCTTCGAAGGTTTTCCCTATTAGCGGGTAAATCCCGGGTATTATTGTTGTCCATGTAAACGCAGCTATTGCTAGAGTATCGTTCCACCCATGCATTCGTCCTTCTCAGAATACATACTTACATTTACTGAGCGAAAATTATGCAACGTGGTAAATTTTTTTATTATGGTACTTTTTCATAAAAAAAATTGAGACAACGTAAAACATCGATGTTAAAAAAACATCGGCTTCAATAAATCGATGTTTAGAACATCGATGCCGCATCCCTAGCTAAATGACCGGTCCCGTGATTTTGAACCAAGTCAAGTGACGAGACCGAAACGCTTGACCCCGCACATCCAGAGGTAAATTTGAGTACTTGGAGGACATTGTAGCCACGCCCTATTTTACGTGCCCCGGCCACCATTAGGGCCTGTTCACATAGGAGTCCGTTGCGTTGCGTTAAGGAAAAGATGACGTTGAGACGAAAACAAACCAATCATATGCCTCCAAACGATTAGCAATGAAATTTTTAACGCCTATGATTGGTTTATTTTCGTCTCAACGTCATCTTTTCCTTAACGCAACGCAACGAACTTTTATGTGAACACGGCGGTGGATTTGCAGCGACGAGCATCAAACCAGGGACGTATTTAAATTTGTTTTATATACATTTATTTATGTAGAGTGAAACTTCTCTAGCCGGCCACTCCTCTAAACGTCCATATTTTGTTAAAAACCAATTTAAGACTGTTTAGAGCCAATGTTACGGAAGAAACCTTTTTTTTAGATGCCCTCAAAAAGGCTGCTGTTTTCGGAACCATTACTGGCTGCCTTGGAGAAGTTTCACTGTATATACAGGGTCATCGGAAAAGGTGTCTGTGATTGCAACGTGAAATGAAGTAACATATAATAGAACTCACGGTGTTTATTTCTTCACTAAAAGATACAGAAACAAATCAAGTTTTGGACATTGCCTAGTAGGTTTCGATATGAGCACCCCTCGTCGCCCGGCACACATCTAGGCCAGTGGTTCCCAATCTTGGGTAAGCGTACCAGTACCGTTACGCGGACAAGCAGCTACGGGTACGCGAATGATTTTACAATTTAAAACAAAAATCTATTAAAAATCTTTATTACAAAAAAAGAAAAGAAATGACTATAATAACTAATAATCCATACGTTTTAAACTTTTAGTTTGGAATTTCTTATCCATTGTTTGTGTTGTAATACTTTATTGGGATTTACCTAATCTCAAAAGATGCCGTCTACACCTGAATGTGTTATCTATGACCGCCCCATAAAAATTTGGCGCTCGCCTGCGAATTATAACTGTGCCTGAGAAATTTCTTGCCAAGCAGTAAAATTTTTAATGCCATTTGCGACTAGGGATGCGACATCGATGTCGACGTTTTCAAACATCGATGTTTTGATAAAAACATCGATTTATTGAAGCCGATGTTTTTTTTAACATCTTTGTTTTGTGATCAATGTTTTACGTTGTCTCGATGTTTTTCTTAATGAAAAAGTACCATAATAAAAAAATATACCACATAGCATAATTTTCACACTCAGTAAATGTAAGTCTGAATTCTGTAAAGGGATAATACAAAAGGGGGAACGATTCCTTAACAAACAGACAAATGGCAATCAACGACCAATGAACCAATCGGAGCGCTTGGGATGTTCCTGACACTCCAGAACCTTCCATCGGGTTTAATTTTATAAATAGTATATACACGAGAGCAGCCATTTAAGTTTTTGTTTTGTTCTGGTTTTATATAAGTTGACGTTAATATTATTAGTAAGATGCCTCCCAAAAGTACCGTTTGGAAATATTTTTGCAAAACCTCTGACAAATTGGCAAAATGCAGTATTTGCCTTAAGTCCCCCAAAACTTCTGGCAATACCACGAATTTATCTGGACATTTGAAGGCAAAACATGGCGATATTTACAACGAGAATTTTGAGTCATCAATGTAACCCAAGGCAAAAGCAACCAATTTTTTTCATTGGTGTCAGCCCAATCAGAGAGTAAAATTAAATCACCCCCCTCCCCGCACGACTAACCGAAGTAACATTAATGTTAGAGGTTACTAAACCAGTTTTAAGTATTGGATGTTTAAAAACATCGATGTTTTAATATTGAATATCGATGTTTTGTTATCGATGTCGCATTCCTATTTGCGACCACATATTTATATGAAAAAGGATTTTCTGCAATGACTGCGATGAAAACCAAATAGAGCTTTGCTGGACACTGAATCGGATCTTCGCCTTAAACTGACAAACATTGAGCCCGATATTACTTCTTTAGTAAATAATAAACAGGCCCAACCTTCTCACTAATTATATATTTTTTAAATTGATTATTATATTTTATGTATATGTTTAGCAATAAAAATATATCCCAAGTTACTTGTCTTTATTACAAATGTTCTCCATTGCATTTTATTCCCCATTTCAAAATTTTTGGTCTACCGGTACGTCATCAAAATGTTTACAACGTTCAGGTACGGTACTATAAAAAGGTTGGGAACCCCTGCACTAGGCGATGGTCAGACGCCATCCAGGTAGCGATCATACCAGGAGTCACAATCGCTGTTGCAGCAGATTCTATCTTGAAACTGTAAGGGCCTATTCACATAGGAGTCCGGTAGCGGAAGTGTTGATTTATTGAAATATATTTAACCAATGACAAACCTCCAAACGATTAGCAACGAAATTATTAACGACTATGATTGGTTTATTTCCGTCTCAGCGCCATCTTTCCTTTTACGCTTCCGCTATCGGACTCCTTTGTGAACAGGCCCTAAGGCAGTGGTTTTTTCAAGGGGAAAAGTCTCTTTCGAAATGCAAAGCCAGTATGTTAGAATTCTACTGCCTTCATTTCGTTGTAAACGAAATTCGCGATTACTTACTACATACAGTAACACAAATTCTAAGCGTCAGTTTGTCTCTCATCGATCTCTGTTGTCACTTTTGGGCATGACTATTGTTGTAGAGAAGTAAAAAATAATTTATGAAACTTCTACAGAGTAAGTAAGAAAGGTAGGTGTAGTAATAAACTTTTAGTCTGTTTTTCTCAAAACAGATTTTTCAAGAATTTTAGATTTTAACGTAGGATTACGTTCTCAATAACGGTCCTTCGGAGAGAAAAAAAATTATTGTCCTGTGTCGCGAGTTATAATTTTAGTAGCGCGCCAAACCCAGTAGCACCAAAATACGTAAAAAAAAAAGAAAAAAAAAAAAAAAGAGGTAAGTAAACGATAAGTAATCCTACGTTAATAACCCGCGGTAGTTTCGTTAGAGGAGACTTCCTGAAATATTTTTTTTAATGTTCCATGCGACCTAATTTCTGTTCAAAATTCATGAAATTGATAAGGAAAAATCCTGATACTGTTTACATGGAAACTGGGTATGCATTTCACAATTTCGATTTCACTAAGGTAATTTAATTTCATTTATAACTTATTAAAAGGCAAAATTTTGATGAAAATCGGGATGGAATTCAGAAAAAAAAAATCTCTCAAAAATTAACTATTTAAGGGATTAAATAATGGTTACGCAGATTTGTTTGTAATACAGTTTTAAGGTGACTGCCTACGTTGAAAATGTCATTTTTTGACTATTTTGGTCAATTTCATTTTTGCAAGAATCGTGTAATTCAATCTTTTCTCTTTTCAAAACTGTTTTGATTTTCATTCGACATCAATTAGAAGCAGAGTTATAGCTATTTAAAAAAACATCTTCTGCTACAAAATTGAAGTGGCAAACAACTTTAAATGAGTTTTTCTCAGAATTATGTTTTTAAGCACAAATCTCTACGGTTATCATGCTATCTGACATAATAATGTATATAACTTGATAAAATTTTCAGAAAATGTTTTAGATGCTATTGTTAATGAAACGACCCACAATAATTGGTGTATAATAAATAGTTTTTTATTTGGGGCTGTTTTTATAAGGAAAGGAGTGACGAATGGGGGAAAATTTTCATATTGGAACATAAAATTGAGTGTATTATTTTTGCATTTTAAAATTTCTCTTAGATTGTAGGTCATTTTAAAGATAACTGTTATATATATCATGTGTGAGAAGGAAATTAAAATAGTAGCATTAGGATTTTGTGCAGAGTGATAGGCGTTTTAGCTAAATTTCATTAAAAATTACTTCAAATTGACCAATTTATAAAAATGTATGCTATTTACAGGTAAGTTTTTGTTCCTTTTTTTAATTTTTAAGTGCTATTTTACCATAAAAGACCAAAAAATCCTTTAAATTTTTTTTTTTAAATTGACTCCGAACGTAGGCAGTCACATTAAGTGATTGAAGCGCAAAATCGAGGAAATATCTCAAAAATTAAGTCGCAAGGAGTATTTTAAAATTTTGTTTATGAATTAAATTATTTTTTTAAATCTTAAAATTATAATAAGATTGGAAATTTCTTTTAAAGTATTAAATACTTATGGTGAAATGTATATATGTACAAAATTTCATATAACTATGATAAAAAGTTAAAAAAAATAACGTCCACCGTTCCTTAAGTAGTTAATGTTTCTTAATGTTCGCCATTTCTTACCAATTTCATTTTTGTTAAATTAAACATGGGATAAAAATTAAACATTAATTGGAATTTAAATGATATAAAATGCATTTTAGTGCTTTTCTTTATATCTTAAAATAACTTTTCAATGAAAAAAACGTAGGGTGTTCATGGGGTTTGCGACTTTATAAAGGTTGAGTAACACTGTTCTATACCCACCTTTCCTTATCGGAAGGCTGGCGACCCACCTTTCCTTATCGGAATGGAATACCTACACGGTCCATCGGTCCGTGGTGGAGTAAAAAACCTTATTTGTATCGTATCCCTTCCTTATGTATATATAATTTACCATCAAATATTGCAAATAAATATATATATATATGATTTTTTGACGATACAGATTGATTATTGATAAACAGTTTGTGTTCTGATTTGAAATTGGTTGACAAAATATAAGCACTTTGTAGCAAACATTTATTTTTTAACAATAGATATACGTTTGCAATATATGCAACAAGTCGTTTCATACTCACTAACAAGTGTTCCCAGGTGAAGATAAAAACTACAATTATAAAAGAACACAAAGACCATTTTAATAGTTTTAGGATCGAGTCGCGACCCACCTGTAACCCTTCCGCGACCCACCGGTTGGGAACCGCTGGTATAGATAGATCTTTAAATGCTTGTTTCACAAAGTTTAAATAAATATATATGTAACATGGGAGACTGACACTGGCCCAATAGATATCGAAATCTCCCATGTCACGGTGAGAAGAAGATATTAATACTACAGTTCACTTCATAGCAAAACGACGTACTCGGCTTCTTACGGAAAAGACTTTATTACGTCTATTCAAGTCAGTTACAAAAAGAGAAAAAAGCGTACATGTACATGGTCCCAAACCTTATATAACCTCATCTCGTCATGTGATCGTAGTAGGGTTTAATTGGTTAAAAGTTAAGAAAAGGCGTGACAAATGCGCTACAGCGTTTAATTTTCTGCCCACGCCACGCTAGTTTCTTTTTCGCTTAAACAGGCAGCCATTTAATTTTTTCCACTAGAGGCCTTTTAGGACTTAGATTTGAAAACGAAAGTTAGCTCGTACGCCCAAGGGAATTTAGAATAATGTTAGATTTTAAAATGGAATTTAACGCGAATGCCCAAAGGGAATTACCTGTTTCAAGGAATTAAAAAAGGGTTTGTAATTTGGAATAGTAAAGTGAGGAATTAATAGTTTTTAAATGTTAAGATTGTTAAATTAAGAAATTACTAGTTTTTAATATTATAGAATATCCCCCCCGTCCGAGAAGAGGCTGACCAACAATGCCTGCATTGGAGGACAGACTCACCCGGCCATGTGAGGAAAATGGGCGTCGACCACAAATTTGGAAAAGTTTTAAAAGGAACATATGTTTTAAGTTAATTTAGTATGATGATCACATGGCAAGACATTGCACATTTCAATATCGAATACACAAAAATACACTAATGATTTACTAATTTATGAACACAATAAAAGCAAAAACAAAAATTATAGTAATTAATGATCAACTATAGAAAATTGTAAATTATGTAAATTTCTTCTCATATTGTTGCTTTGAAAAAAATTAAATTTAAAAATGTATTTATCATCAACTGAAGACAATGTTGAGCAGGGCGGCGCCTCCCCACACAACACAATCTCAGAAAAAAATCAATTAACATAACCAAAAATTTGTAAACTACCAAAAATTTTCACTGGAAACATACATTTAATACAATATCTACCATCATCTCGATTTGAATAATACAAAATAACAAAACATAGTTATAAAAATATTAAAACAAACAAAAATTAAGTAACAGAAGTTGACTTTGATAACAAGTTGAAAAATTCAAAAATTCTTCCTCAACGTTCACTACTATGGAGTGAGTCCCAAAAAAAATTTTATTTATTTATCTTGTAATGAATTATCTGTGCAACATTTTTAGTCCTTTCACAGTCATTAGTATGTTGAGGAAAATACACCAATTAAAAAATCACAGTCTTTGTGTTGCTGTTTCTTATTTCTGCTTCACCAACGTAGAATACATAAAACATAACATTATTTTGGCTTGTTTACATATCAAGAAAAATAGTTCTTCAGTTATATAATAAAAATCACAGTTTATAATAAAAATCACACTTTCAATACAAATCACAAGTTTTAATAAAATCACACTTCAAAAATATCAATTGTATATAAAAATTACAAAACATATCACTCATTATCTAGTTTTCGTATCTTTATTTATCTCATTATTTTTTCTTAATATCCATTATCTCCTTTATTTCAATATTACTTATTATCAACAAAAAAAATCTCTTTTCAATATCATTTATATTTCTTATTCTCATTTTATTTCGACAACATTTATTCATTCCAAAATTCTATTCAATATTCTTATTCATGTTTATTCTAACTTTATTTATTTTATTTATAACTTTATTTATTTATTCTCAATACTTTTCACTTTATTTTCAAATTATTTATTTACTATTCATTTGTGTACACTTATTATAAGTTTATGTGGATCCATTTCCTTGTTTTGAAGGTACCTTGTTGTATGTGTGTTCCCCAACTCTTAGTCTCAAATTCTTTAATTCTACCTCTAAGCAGTGAGGGTTGTGTTTATGTTTGTGTAACAAGTGGGTTTTCTTTCTCCATATTGTTCTCTGACTAATAAGGAGGAAGAGTCTTTTAGCCGTACAGTGGACTAACCGTTAATCTCCGACAGAATATGACTGCGTTGGAAAACAGCATCTTGCATAGTACACAGATGGAGAAAAAGGAAAAGGTGCAGTTGTCATACCTGTGGGAGTATAATATATAGAAATGGGAGGACAAAAGGAGTGGCCATCCCAGCCCTGTTTTAGTCATTACTCAAGCATATAATCTTCAGCACTTTAAGTGACTGAGTTGTTGAATTAAAAACAAATAGTAAAAAAAAATTAAAAAGATCTTAAACAGTTGGGACGACATCCAACGCGCTTGTAGAGTTGGGTGATAGGAAAGTGTTTTTCAAGAAATAGGAAATTTACTGAAAGGTTAAAGAAGTAGAGTTGTCATAGCCGGTGTTTAAATTGAGATCCAAAAAAAAATTCACACATAATAGTATTCTTAAGAAGAAAGTTTAAGTTAGACATTTTTTTTTTTTTTTTTTATTTTTTTTATATCTTTAGTAGGACAACACATAATTAATTATATCAATTAAAAAATATATAATGATGTTAAGCATCACATAGAAAAGAAAGAAAAATGGATCTAATGTTTGTCATTATTCGTGGTGTAGTTTTAAGCTCTCTGGTGCATTATAATATCTCAATCTGCAAGCATGGACAATTTCAGAATCTCGTTTAGTGTGAAAGTTTGGTCTATCAATTTCATAATTAACTTTTGACATTTGTTTTAGAATAGTGTAAGGTCCAGAATAGGGTGAGCTTAATTTTCTAGTATTAGGATAGTGAAATTCCTCGAATAACACTAAATCTCCAACCTTAAATTTAGATTCTACAAAACGTGCATCATATTTTACTTTATTCCTATTATGGTAACTAATTGTCCTTTCTTTAGCTAATTTTCTCGCCTCATCCACCTGAGGATAAAAATCTTGTTTTTTAACATGAGGTTCATAAGGTAATATTCCAAAAAGTAGGTAAGCTGGGGTCATTTGTGTGACTGAATGAGGCGTATGATTGTATTCATTAATTGCTTCATTTAATAGGTTTGTCCAAGGAGTTTTGCTTGTCGAGTTATGTACTTTGCACCTTAATCTAGTAATTATTGTTTGATTTACCCTCTCTACCTTTCCGTTCGTTTGTGGATGATGACTCGAGGTAAGTAATTGTTGCACATTGTTATGCTCTAAAAATCTTCTAAACTTTGAACATGTAAAAGCTGCATTTCTGTCGGTTAACAATTTTTTTGGTGTTTGAATTTGGAATATTTGTTTTAAGCAATTCGTATAAGTTTCAGTAGTTACGCTTTTTGATGGAAAAGCCCAAATATAACGCGTTGCATGGTCAATTATCAAATGTAAATATTTCTTTGTGGAATTATAGTAATTAAATCCGCCTACTGTGTCTAAACTTAAGCACTCAAAGGGTTGGTCTGTCGGAGGTACTTCTTGCAGCAATCCAAACCTTTTCTGTCTTTTCTTTTTGTTTAATTGACAAGTATGGCAATGTTTAACATAATTACTAATGTCCTCATTGATTTTGGGCCAATAATATTGGGGTGTGAGTAATTGCATTGTTTTATTTATTCCAGGGTGTCCATAATCCTCGTGGGCTTTTTTTAAAACTTCTAACCTCAATGAAAATGGTACTACAATTTTTAAAAATCCTTTCTTTCTCATGTAGATTACATCATTTAGTTTTTTATATTTAAGTCCCTGTACATTGTCTTTATTTTGAAATTCTACAATTTTCCTTAGTTCAATTAAATGGTTTATTTGGGTTTTAGGTTCTAGAATAGGGTTCCTTGAAAGCATGTCAGCTTCAATATTTGCAGTTCCCTTCTGGTATTTAATTTCATAGTCGAACATACTTAGTTTTAATGACCAGCGAAAGAGTCGACCTCGAAGATTTTTCACATTTTTAAGCCAAACTAAGGCAGCATGGTCTGTGTGAATTGTGAACTTTTTCCCGTGGAGATAATGATAATACCTGTCTAAACTGTCCACAATTGCCAAACACTCAAGTTCAGTAATAGAATAATTTGCCTCATAGTCCTTTAATACACGAGAGTGATATGCTATGGGATGCAACACCCCATCTTCACCTGGCTGTTTTAAAACAGCTCCAACCTGTTGTTTACTAGCATCCACAAATAAATGACAGTCTTTGTTTACATCATACAATTGCAATATTGGTTTACAAATCAATAAATTCTTAAGATCCTCAAAAGCTTCTTGGCACTTGTCTGACCATCCCCATTTTACTCCCTTTTTTAATAATGTATTTAATGACTGTCTTACTTTTGCATATTTTGGAATAAACTTATTATACACATTTATTGTGCCCAAGAATCTTTGGAGTTCTTTTACATTAGTTGGTGGTTTCAAACACTTTATCTTTTCAATGTTAATGTTGTCTGGGGCAATTTTCCCATTTGTTACATTATATCCAAGAAAATTAATTTGTTGTTGCAGAAAAGTACATTTAGTTAATTTTAACTTGATATTCTCTTTTTGAAAATGTTAAATAGTATCTCTAAATGTTCAAGGTGTTGTTCTTTTGAGTCTGAAAAAATTATAATATCATCGAAATAGTGGCATGCAAAGTTAACTTTATATTTATCTAAAATTCTCCTGATAGTCCTATTGAATATTGCAGGGGCGTTCTTTAAACCAAATGGGAGTCTTAGCCATTCGTATAAGCCAAAAGTAGTGGCAAATGCCAATTTCTCAGTATCTTTTGGGTGGACGGGTACATGCCAATACCCTGAGGTAAGGTCTAAAGTTGAAAAGTAATTAGCTCTGCTTAATTTATCTAGAATATCATCAATTCTGGGTAAGGGTTCTGCATCTGTCTTAGTAATTAAATTTAGTTTTCTGAAATCAATACAAAGTCTAGTTTTTCCCTCATTTCGCTTTCTTGCCAAAGTCACAGGACTTGAGTATGAACTATGTGATTCTTTATGATTCCTGCTTCTAACAAATTTTTAATTTGGGTCCTGATCTCTTTTTCCTCAGTTGGCGAAGTCCTGTATGCTCTTAGACTCACTGGTAAATCAGAATTTAGGATTATTCTTTGGGGTTCCATCCTTATTTTGCCTATGTCATATTTGTTAGTTGAAAACAGTCTATTATTTTTGTGCAATAAATTCTTTAATTCCCTATCAACATCTAAATTTTTGATTTGATCATTAATGTCAACATTTTCATAATTTGGATTACTTTCTGCTTTGATTTCACCAGAGCTTTCATTAAAATTGTCATTTACATCATAATCAATACAGAAAATATCATTTTCTTTCTGCGAATTTTCTTCATAAGGGTTAAACATATCAGAAACTTCAATTTCATGACCATTACTATTATTATCCACATGCTTATTATCACATTTATTTTGTAGGTGTAATGAAATTTTACTTATATCACAAATATTAACCATTTTCAAAGCAATTCTATTTTGATACACACACAATTGGTTACAATCAATTACTAATTTAAACTCTTTACACTCAGGAAGTCCCAGAATAAGATAAGGCAAGTCATTGTCCAAAACATATGCAGAAATGTTTCTAATTATTTTCCCTATTCTCAAAGTTAATACACATTTAGTTGTAATTAAGATTTCACCCTCAGCTTGCCTGACCTTAATTGGAGAGCTTGAATAGCACTTCAGTTGACATTGCTTGACCAGCTTTTGTGACATCAGACTAATAGTCGAAGCAGTGTCAATCACACAATTTAAAAAATTCTGTTTCTCATTTTCATATAGTCTTTTTGTTTTGTCAACCCTATTATTTCTGATAATGTTTCCCCTCAATGACAGTAATTGTCATCCTGGCACCTGATCTCTTTCAAATTCAGATTCCTCATAATGATGTTTATTGTCTGACACCGACATCTTATTAAATCTCTCATTAATAGAGCAAGTTTGTTCCCAATGATAAGCATTACTTATGCCAAAGTTAGAACATTTTCGACAGGGTCTAGATGGTAAGTCTGCATATTGTTGGTGGTGATTAATTTGGTTATTGGGGTTGGGTGCAAAATTTCTATTCAACTTTTGATCTCTGGGTTGCCATTGTCTGAATTGTTGCTGCTGACTATAATTAGGTCTAAACTGAGTTTGTTGATTATTATTAGGTCTAAATTGAGGCTGGGAAGAGTAATTTTGTCTAAATTGGTGAGGTGGGCTATAATTCATCCTAACTTGAGGTTGGTTGTAATAATTCTGTCGTAATTGGTTCCTATTTTCAAATCTAGTGTTAAAAAAGTTATCCCGATCCCCTTGATTAGTTTTGTTTTCTTCATTATTTATTTTGTTTAGCTTATTAGCCAACACTATCCATTCTGTTGTGGTTTGAGGAGGATTTGCAGCTATGGTCATTCTCATTTGAGCATTTAGGCCTTGTGTTAGGCCTTCTAGTATTAATTTCTGTGATAACCCCAATCTCTTTCCTACATCAATTTTTTTATGAAAATATTTAGTTAAGTCATCATTATATTCAAATTTCAAATTGGAAAATTCAGAGAATTCCACGCTATCTGCCTCAAAGAATAATTCTTGCAAAGTGTCTTTTAATTCTGTCCAATCTTGGATGTCTAGGCAATTATTTACAAAAACGGTTAGAGCCTTTCCCCTGAGAAATTTTGAAATACTTTTTATTTTTTGTTCATTTGGAACATTTGCTTGGGAAAATTTCTGCTCAATATAGGCAAGCCATTTTTGTAATTTCATTCCCCCCTCTGGGTCAAAAGGAATAAAATCCCTGAATTCCCTCTCTACATATTCAAGTTGAAAATCGTCCTTGCATTCTGTCTCAATTTTATCTTCCCCCTGAAATTCTGTCTTTATAGATTTATCTTCCATCTTATAAGTTTAACACAATATCACAATTATATTTCAATTTAAAACAAGAATATAATATCATATAATCATAGTTTACTACACAATTTAAAAAAGTTTATGATGGGAGACATACAACCTGGTCATGTGATGCTTGTCTTGTTACTGTAAAATTCTCGGTTGCACAAATTTTATTTTTATTTATTCACGGTACAGCGCTAGGGCTTGCATACCGGCTTAATTAAATTCACACACAAGAACACCTCGATGATTTTTGAATGGTGGGGATTACACACTTTTTAGAAGACACAGAAAACTTGTAGAGTGGTCGTGTAGTAGTAGAAATATCCAGTTCCAGTCACAGTCCGTAATGAATGCACTCCTGTGTGCATTGGAGAGAGAAGAGAAGAAGAAAAAAAAACCGACTAAAATTCACAGGAATGTTGTCCCAACTCTGCATACGGTTGCACGAATGAAGACAGTTTAATTATATTTCACGAAAATTTGGGAAAATGAGCTTGAAAAACATCGTGCTGCAGCAAAATCCTTACGATGACGTTTTGGCAGAAGAATCCATGCACAAATTTTACGAGTCCGTAGAACCAAGATTGTTTCAGTCGCCATTGAAAAATTCCATCATAGTAATCTTATATGAAACCAAAAAAAAATTTTTTTTTTTTTTATCGTGCTGGAGTCATCAGAATATTGAATCAGGTACAGAATGTAGTGTGCCAAGGGATTGTATTTATGAAAACTGAGAGGGATTCCCTTTCACTATCATTACTCTCGTTGAGAGAAGAAAAAAAAAAGGAGAGAAACACTTTCGCCCCAGCATCGCACGCCTCGACGCCGATAGTTGAAGAATCCTCGCCGTTAGAAGAAAGAAAAAAAAAAAACAAGCGAACCTCCTCCGTCAGTTGAAGAATCCTCGTCGTTAGCAGAAAAAAACAAAAACTTGGAAAATCCTTGGGTGTTTCCCGACAGAGATTCGAGTCCTCGCCGACTTTCTGTAACATGGGAGACTGACACTGGCCCAATAGATATCGAAATCTCCCATGTCACGGTGAGAAGAAGATATTAATACTACAGTTCACTTCATAGCAAAACGACGTACTCGGCTTCTTACGGAAAAGACTTTATTACGTCTATTCAAGTCAGTTACAAAAAGAGAAAAAAGCGTACATGTACATGGTCCCAAACCTTATATAACCTCATCTCGTCATGTGATCGTAGTAGGGTTTAATTGGTTAAAAGTTAAGAAAAGGCGTGACAAATGCGCTACAGCGTTTAATTTTCTGCCCACGCCACGCTAGTTTCTTTTTCGCTTAAACAGGCAGCCATTTAATTTTTTCCACTAGAGGCCTTTTAGGACTTAGATTTGAAAACGAAAGTTAGCTCGTACGCCCAAGGGAATTTAGAATAATGTTAGATTTTAAAATGGAATTTAACGCGAATGCCCAAAGGGAATTACCTGTTTCAAGGAATTAAAAAAGGGTTTGTAATTTGGAATAGTAAAGTGAGGAATTAATAGTTTTTAAATGTTAAGATTGTTAAATTAAGAAATTACTAGTTTTTAATATTATATATATATATATATATATATATATATATATATATATATATATATATATATTGTTGCAAAAGATATTAATCAGGGTTCGTGCGATCCTTAATAAATCCTTATCACGAGTTTTTGCTTTTCTAAAGAACCCATAATAGTTGCCGGTCCTTAAAAAGTCGATTTTGAACCTTAAACATCGGAGTGGTGTTTTCTGTAGGCAAAATATTTAACATGCATAAATTTAGAATACGCAGAGAAACAAAAATTATACATGGTAAACAACTACCTACTTTTTAGACCCCCGGTTCCCACTTTTCGAAACAATTCTCAAAAAAGATGATTTGCAAAAGAAGCAAATTCAAATAAATATATAGATACATAAAGTGCTGATTTCCACACCACGTAGAGACGTACAGCACATGGCGCCTTATCCCCTTTTTTGCATTGACAGCAAGGCGGGGATTCCCCTGTAGGGATATTTTCCCTTCAATATAACGAATCTTAATTTTAGTTTTTACATCTGTGCTCTCCATGAGTTTAGAAATGGGGACTTACGTAAAGGCCCCATTTCAATTAATGCATTGAAAGGCATGATTAAGAAATATGAAGAAACAGGAACCCTAGCTGTCCGGCCTGGTAGCGCGAGGAAACCGGTGTCAGAACATACAGTAACCGAAATTGCGGCTGCAATCGTCGAAGCCGCACAGGGGATCGTCGCTGGTAGTAGCAGCGGCCGGGGAGTAGCGCGCCAACTGGATATGAATCCGAATCCTTCAACGGTTTGGAACATCGTGTGGAAAGTTCTCAAGTTATATCCATATAGGATAAGCCGCCTTCAAGAATTAAAGCACGACGATCATGATAAACGGTTGTCATTTGGTTTGAAATTTCTTGCCAGGATGGAGGTCGACGATGCTTGGCAGTGGAGAATTCTTTGGGGCGATGAGGCCAATTTTTACGTAAATGGAACTGTTAATACCCAAAATCATCGCATTTGGGCATCTCAACCTTCAACAGTTGAGATGCAACATCCCCATGCAATTCAGGAAATTCCATTGCATTCACAAGACTCACTATTTGGTGTGGCTTCACAGCAAACTTCATCATCGGATCATTCTTTTTTGAGAATATTACTCGAACAGGAACACAAACCTGTACTGCTACTCTACAAAGTTATCACTATATGCTGACTAAGTTTTGTCATTCCAAAACTTCAGCAAAAGCAATGTCTTGATGAGACAATCTTCATGCAGGATGGATCACCACCACCCATTGGGCAACCGGTGCGGAACCTGTTGCAACATCGCTTTACAGAAGAAAGGGTCATCAGCCGCTCCCTGGCCTAACCTCATGTGACTTCTTTCTATGGGGTTATCTAAAGTCCAAGGTGTATCTTGGTGGAGTCTCGAACTTGGCGGCCCTAAAGAACAACATATCTCGGACTGTGATGAACATTTATGGTGACATGTTACTCTCGGCCGCTAAGAACGTAGTGTTCAAGAACGCAATGTGTCGTCCACCAGGACGGTGGTCACATTGAAGGAGACGAATTTTCTGAATAAAGCGGTGTTGCAGTGAAATTTCTTTGTTATTCATTTGTCTGCTTATTACAACTTTTTCGCTATTCACCCCTTATGTAGTTTATATATATATATATATATATATATATATATATATATATATATATATATATATATATAATTATTCTGGAACTGATTCCCAGAATCAACCTAAAGGAAATAATTTATAAATTAGTTATTTTATAGTGCCAATGTGTACCCCGTCTTTTAGGATGTAACGCTTGTCGAATGCGCAGAGTGCAATTTTACACTGTTTCATGGTGCATATACATTGGTACAGAGTTCTCTCCCCGACTCCTGTCATCACATTAGTCACGGTAACATTAGAAAAGGTATTTAGAACCACCCCCATTCCCGCGCGCAAGATTTCTTTGATGTGGTGCCTCCCCCGACCCCGCTCGACACCATTTGACCCGCTGACCCCCGACTCTTTCTTTGATGGACCGCCAGAGGAGGCGATCCACGCATAGAACAGAGTACAGACAGAACATAAATTACTGGCAGATGCAGAGAACTCTGTGCCAATCTGTATGCGCTATCAAGGTGTGGATGCGATGGCTTTCACTTTGGAATCGAAGTTGGGGTTTCTCTAGTTGATTTTGGAGATTCCAAGCAGATCTTGTAATCATGTTTAGTTTTCTTCTGGGTGATATATTTTGCCACTCCTCTGCGTGTCTTTTTCTCAGTATTTTGCGGGATGATAAGAGTGCAGTTTTGGACGAAGCTCAATAAATTTCACAATACACAGGCTGTTCGCACATTTTTTAGACGATTTTGGTAAGCGGTAATAACAAATCGTTTGCTGCAAAAGAAATAATTGCAATTGTACTATGTTTTTAAAAGTCAAAATTATTGTCTGCGGCTTGAAAGTTTTGTTTTTATTCAAAATGGCGTTTTTAACAAAGCAGTGGTTCGAAGGCTACATTTATGCTCTTTCTGAAGAGAAATATGCATACTCCGTTATCCAAAAACGATGTGAGAGTCATGGTTTTGTGATATCTAAAGCGTCGATAGGTAATAACGTCAAATTGGAGCCTCAAGTGGGACAAAAATTCGAAACAAGTATCCAAGGAAAAAACGGACATCTTCGACTATTGCAAAGGTACGTTGTTTAATGTTAAAAGAAAATCCCCCAGTCAAAGGACAGTTGCAAAATCATTAAAATGTTCGGTGTCCACTGTAAACAAAATGATAAACGTTGATTTAAATCTTAAGAAAGCGAAAAAACGCAATGTGCATCGTCTTCTTCCAAATCATATCGCTGAACGCAGGACACGCTGCAGAATTCTATATGAGAAACACTTATCCAAAGAAAAATGGAAAACAATTGTCACAATAGATGAATCATGGGTGTATTTAAATGATTGCAACAAAAAAGAGCCATTTATTATCATAAAAGGGGAGAAAAAAAATTTAAGTACATGGTTCAAAGAATCGAAAGAAAGTTTTTCTAAGGGATTCATGATTGTTGCTGGTTTTTCTTATAATGGCAAGTTAAAAATAAAGAGAGTGGGAAAAAATGTCAAGATTAACTCCAAATACTATCGGGAACATATTTTATCGCCAATTTTTCTGAATGAAATACCATCGCTTTACCCACAGTGCCATCAATCTGTGAGACTCCATCAGGACAAAGCTAGCAGTCACACATCAAAATCCACTGTAAATTTCCTAAAAGAAATGGAACAAAAAACTGGTATCAAGGCCATACCCTTCACTGATATCCCTACTAAATCTCTCGATGTATCACCTATGGAGTTTGGGCTTTCGGACTTTTAAAATCTGCATTATCCAAACGTCGTCCCAAAACCCTTACAGGACTCTGGGAAGCTGTTCAGAAGGAATGGGATAGAATACCTCTTCTGACACTTCAAAAGGCATTATTATCCTGGAAATTGCGGTGTCGAAAGATAGTTCAGAATAAGGGATGTCAAATAGAACATTTAAAACACAAGAATTTTATGTAATTTAGTTTTATGAATACAATATATCGTCTAAAAAATGTGTGAACAGCCTCTGTAGGTTTGGACTTTAGCTCGTCCTTGAAGCTCAACTATGAAATTTGGTAAGCGGCCTCTTCTGGACCACGCCCTCGGGAGTCTTTCTTGCTATCGGTTGGTGCAAGGAATAACTACAATGGGCATAAGGTGGAGACAGAGAAAGAGAGAAAAGTGATTGGAGGCCTCTAGGATCCGTGAGCTTATACAAAACTAGTATGACAGAAAATTTTCTGCCATACGGCTAGCAGAGAGTTTTACTGATAGTAGCTAAGGAGGAAGTTTAAGATAGAATTTTTTTACCGTATTAAATTTATGATTTTAAATTGTTTTTTGCCGTGCAAGCACGTATTATTTTTCTTTTTTTTATTTATTTAAAAGAGAAAGGAAATTAACGAACAAGAACATCACGAGGCCGTTTCTTGTTCTCAGCAGCGGCTGGGTCATAGTCGAAGTTTTCCAATAAAAGTTCGTTATCAATACTTGTGAAGAAGTTGGTCGCTAGTTTTTTAAAATAATTTTGAAGAGTGAGCACATTTAATTCATTCTGAAGATCAACGTTCTTAAAATACCAGGGTGCGTCAACAATTTGTCTTAAAGTAGTATTTTGACATACTGTGAGGTGATTTATGCTGGAAACTGCTGCATATGACCAAGCCGGAGCTGCGTAAGTTAAGAGTGGTCGTAGAAAGGATTTGTAGATGAGCAACTTATTTTTTAATGCTTAATTTGCTATTTCGAGCTATTAAGGGGTAAAGGGAGCGTCTAGCTGCTCGAAATTTAACTCTACTCTGTATGATGTGGTGTTTAAAAGTGAGTCTTTTATCAAGATGGACACCGAGATATTTAACAGTGTCTGACCAGGGGATAATAGTGTTTTCTATTGTAACATTGATGCTGCGATATGACGAGGTGTATTTATTTGTGAACATGACAGCTACGCATTTATCAGCGTTGAGTTTAATTTTCCATTTGGTGAGCCAGGTGGATATACGAGAGATGTGTTTGTTGAGAGTAGTGACAGCGTATTTGATATTTCTATTTGTGCAGTATATGGCGGTGTCGTCAGCAAAAATAGCTATGTTAGAATTTATATGCGTCGGTAGATCGCTGATGTAGAAGTTGAATAATATTGTGGATAAAATCGCACCTTGGGGAACACCACTAAGGATTGGTTTTTTGTCAGAGATTATGTTGTTAATTTTAACCTGAAAGGTTCTGTTGCTTAGGTAGGAGATGATTAATTTGGTGATGTGCGGAGGGAAGTTATAATTAATGATTTTGTGGATTAAGCCGGGGATGTAGACTTGCGCGTCTACATCGAATGCTAGATCGAATGCGCGTTGAATATCTAGAAGAAGGGCAGCAGTGGAATATTTATTAATTTTGGCTTTAGCTAGATGTTCGGTGATTCTATAGACTTGGTGGGGGGCAGAAAGATTTTTACGGAAACCAAATTGATAAGGGACTATGATGTTTTTTATCGCTGAGGTGGTCATTAATTTCTTTTGCAAGGAATTTTTCAGTTAATTTGCTTAGGGTGTTAAGGAGGCTAATGGGACGATAACTTTCAGGAGAATCGGGCGGTTTTCCAGGTTTATTGATGAGTTGGGCAATTTTGAATATGTATTTAGGGAGGAGTTTTTTAATAGTATTTGTTAGTATTTGTTATAGCACATAGTATTTGTTATAGCATCATCACCAGGGGATTTACGATTAGGAAGAGTTTTTATTATTGTTGCAACATCAGAGGGAAGAATATTAGGTGTGTATGTTTCATGGTGTGTGTTTAAGAACAGATTAATATTCGTATTTACTATATTTACAGTATGAGGGTCAGAAATGTCGTTGGGGGTGAATTGTTTTACGAGTGTGTTTGCAATAATATTAGCTTTGTCATTGTCAGTGTAGTTGAAGTTATTAGTGTGGGGGTCTTTTATAGGGGGAATGGTTTTGTATGTATTTTTAAAACGTTTGGCGGCTCTCCAAATGGAATTGTCGTCGGTTGTAAGAGTAGAAATAAATTATTCCAATTATTGTTCGCTTTATCTTTAAGGTAATATTTTAGGTCTTGTTGTGCATTATTCATTATCCTTTTATTATGTGTGGTTCTGTTAAGCCGTGGTTTCCAAGAGCGACGTCGGCAGCATTCTACCGCTGTCAACGCTGACCACGATGACAGCTGTGACAAACTGCCGACGGCAGTCGCGAAGGGGTGGTTTCCAAGGACGACGGAAAGGGAGGGTTTTTCCCTTTCTTCTAGTAAACAACTTAGCTTTCTTTTAGTAAACAACGTCTTTCGTCTTTGTCCGGCAGCCATCGCTAGAAATAAACATTGTTATGGCTGAAAGCGATATTATTGCTCTTCTATTAGATGAAGAGGAACGAGATGATGAAATAATACAATCGGCTTTTGAGAGAGAAGATCATCATGATCTGTTCAAAAAAAGGGAGGATGAAGGAACCTTTAATATTTTAATTCAAAGGTATTTAAAAGACGATGAAGTAAAGTTCCGAGAATACTTCAGAGTTTCACGGGAGATTTTTTACTACATACTATCATTCATTAAAAATGACATCACCAAAGATTCTTGCAATCGAGTGCGTCACCCTATTTCTGCTGAGGAAAAACTCTGCATTACTCCCTTGAGGTAATTATACTTTAGCTACAATAAGTTAGAAATTAAAAAAAGAAGTCTAAAATGAAGTGAATACTTCAATTTGTTTTTCTATTACGATAAAAATAAGTTCTATGTATTGTATTATTTTTCTATCAAAATAATAAAATAACTTATTTAATAAATATTTTTTTCTGCATAAACAACCACTAATTTATTCAATTTATTACGATTTGAAGATATATATATATATAACAATTAATAAAGTAATATTTATATTTCTTATTTAATTATTATTAATTCTCCCACGATGATGGTTGAATAAATTTTATGACAATTTTAGGACCGTATAAAGTCTTGTTAATTGGTATAAAGTTTTTAAAACATCCGAGCATGTTACACAATTCCCAATAAATAAATTTCAGAGGGATCATTTTATTTTTTTCATTGGGGGGGGGGGGGTCATTTGAGCTCCTTAGCTTTTGAAATTTAGGGATATTTGCTCATTTTTCTCTTTTTGGGGCAATTTTAAGCACTTTTCAAGGCATTTTGACCGTCTTGCCTCCCTCCACCCGGTCAAGTACTTGCCGCCCTCTGGAAAATATGAAATGACGCCCCTGACAAATTTTTATAATTTTTTTATTTCTCTAAATGTAAACGTACATATCGCTTCCTCATTTTATTAAATAACCCCCTCTTTAAAAAAAAAGGGTAATTTACTGCTTACTAAGATGATTAATATCTATATTTTAGATTTATGGCTACAGGAGAGACTTATAGATCTCTTAGTTTCCAATACAGGATATCCCACTCTTGGATAAGCTCTATTGTAAAAGAGACTTTAAAAGCCATTTACGACAAAATGATGCAGATTGCAATACCCCAAGTAACAGAAGAATTTCTGCTTCAAGTGTCAGAGGATTTCAAAACTGCTTGGAATTTCCCAAATTGTTGCGGAGCCATTGATGGCAAGCATATAAGGATCAAATGCCCCAAAAAATCAGGATCTTTATTTTATAATTATAAAGAGTACTTTTCAGTGGTATTACTGGCACTCGTGGATGCCAATTATAAGTTTTTAGCCATAGACATTGGGTCTTATGGCAATGAAGGAGATGCTGGCATATTTGCCAAATCGAATTTTGGGAAAAAATTGGCAAATGGAAGCTTTCCTCTGCCATCTCCTAAAGCTCTGCCAGGTTGCAGCACTATTTTACCCCATATAATTCTTGGGGATGAAGCTTTTCAGCTTTCAACGTATATGATGAGGCCTTATCCAAGAGAGCAGGCTCATCATGATGAGGAGAAGGCTGTATTCAATTTGCGCCTGAGCAGAGCAAGGAGAACTTCCGAAAATGCATTTGGCATTTTATGCCAGTACTTTTGAGTATTTTTTACTCCTATTGCCATAAACCCAGATGTTGTTGACTATTTAGACTTAAATTATTTTATGTTAATTATTTAAATTTATTTAAAAAATTCTTCAAATATTTTCAAATATCTTAAAAATTTACAAACACAATAATATATTTACCATAGTTATAAATAATACTCATATTTAGGTATTAAAAATAGGTGTAAATGTTTATTCCATTGAAATTAACTAACACATTAAACATATTTCTGGATATTGACAAAACATGTATTCTCTTTGACATGATTATTTTGATTTCAATATTTTACACATAGTATATAATTCAAGAACCCTTTAATGAAACTCATTCCTAAAATACAGGGTGTGTCAACTGAAAGTGGCCCCGAAGAAAAATTGCTTTGGGTCAGTTCATTTGAAACCTATTATAAAAGATAACTATAACAATTTGCGGGCAAAAAAACCCACACAATTAATTTTACATCGGGGCCACTTTTAGTTGTCGCACCCTGCAGAAGTAATAAAATGTTACAAAATAATAAAATTGCATTGTCATAAAAATAAATAAAATAAAACTTACTTTCTGTTTGGATTTACCATTCAAACTCCTAATTCCATCCTTAAATTTGTGCTTGAATTTTAAATAATTTAAATATCAATGAACTATATACAATTTTTATTTAAAATATTTACATTAGCCAATTTTTGACGGATGGCTGACTAGCAGTAGATGAAGGGGGATTATTGGGGATGGCTGCCTTCATTTGTACTGCCTTCATCTCCATCTCGTTTACTACATCAAATATTTTTTTTTTAGTTTCCACAATTAGTTCAGGGGGAAACCCTAAAAAAGTTTTGCCCATTGTGGTAAAAAACGCCATATCGACGTTATTTTCTTCCTCTCTTTTAGCTAAAAGTTCACTTAAAATACTGTTCCTTTGTTGACGATTCTTCTTAATTTCATCTATTAATGCATCTTTACGCGTACTACTTTTACTTACAATTTTTCTTTTCGCTTTTTCAATTTCTTCCTCACTCTCTTTTGAATCCTCCCTGCATTCTGAAGGAGCAGGTTCCTCGGGAAAACTCGAAATAGTTCTGAAAATTAATTATCAATACATTAATTATATGCCGAATTTAATTCTTTCAAATAATGTATGCCTCAAAGTGTATGGATTATCAAGTCATCCTTTCGTCATTACTGTTAAAAGTGTGGAGAAATACTTACGGCCTTTCGCGAAAGCTATCGTCCAGGAACCTCAGACTTTCGTTATTATAATATTTTGATTTAGGGGGAGCAGCCGATCCAGTACATAATTTTTTCTTGCTCTTCCGGTAACCATCTCTGATATTTTTCCATTTAGACTTGCAGTCTTTTACTGTTAAAGGAATTACGAATAAAATCAATAATGGGATTTATCAATATAACAATTATTACATTGTCACTCATGAATATTACAACATGCATATAAATGAAAGAGTATTTGATTATCATAGAAACATAGGCATAATAAATACTAAGTAAGTTATTGATATCGTCTCTTAGTGAATATTTGCTACGTTTCCTAATTATTTTCAGAAGAAATAATTAATGCATTAAATATTAATCTCATAAAGATTATAATAAGATAGAAAAAGTAATTTCTTGTGAAATTATTATTGATATTGTTATCAATTTATTCAGATAATAAATTTGTCATATGAATTAAACATTGCAACTAAATTAAATTTTATTAATTTTTTTTCAGGACAAGTCGACGGCGTGCTACCACCACAGTCACGTCGTGACGTCACAGCGTCATTCACCCGCTTTGGAAACCACCCCCAAAGAAATGCATGCTATGGAACGGAGAGGGGGAGATTCCGCACCGCTGAGGTCATATATCACCTCGAGGAGCGGAGGCGCTCGCCGTCAGCGTCGCTCTTGGAAACCAGGGCTTTAGTGCACCCCTACACTATAAGAATCGCCGTGCAAAATTTCAGCCCTTTAGGTCCAGCGGTTTGTTCTGTGCGTTGTCTGTCTGTTAATCAGTCAGTCAGTCAGTTACGGAACTGTTTTATATACATAGACTAGGGGCTTCGCGCCTAGGCTCGCTACGCTCGCTCCTCTGGTGAATCAAGTGAATGAATGACTCAATAGTTGTTTACAGCGATTGACTCATTCATTTGCTTACAGTTGAAGCTTCCCCCCCCTCCCGGCGAAATGGATGAAGCCCGCCTATGGGTGAAAAATCGGATCTTCTTTCATGAAGCGAATGAGAAGATTTTTTTGAAGTATTTCTTTAAAATGCAATTAAAAATCGAAATTTTAAGATCGAGACCTGAAATGAAGTTTATATGAATGAGAAAGCTTTCATCTTCCAGTTAATATAAATATTTTCTTTGTAACATAATAAGTCTGTGAGCATCGAATTTATATATCTCGAAACGCATAAATTTTTCCAAAAAGTGGGTTTTCAATTTTAATAAAAAATATCAGTCTGTTTTAAATTATTTTTAAACAAATGAGGTCTTGTTTGACGGAGAAATGTCTGTAGTCTTAGATTGTGAAAAAAAATTCTATGATCCTTTTTTGGCGAGTTATCGTAATCTGAACATGAAAAAGTCAATATTTTCCCACAAAACATAAAATAAAAAAAAACTTAAAGTCCGACGAATATGAGACATGTCTAACTTTCTTCCCCACATTGTTCTGCATCGATTGGTATAGGTCTAGACCCCATACCCCCAGCGGTTTCGGAGGAGATAGTGTGACAAGCTTTTGACAGCGGCGGCGGCTGCAGCGGCAGTTACTTTTTTTTAGAATAGAGAGATAATAGCCTAAAGATGACTTTTTTTTTTTAGGGGGGGGGGGAGCTTGATACTTTATTTCTTTTAAACCAACTGAAAACATACAAGAGGTTCACCACCCCAAAGAAAGTTATATTTTTTTGGAAAGTCATTCATAACGCCATTACAGAACTTATTGAATGAATCATTCTGAAAACATTCTATATAAAATACATTTCACAATCTATATACACTCGAATCTGATTTTGCGTGGTTTTGAAATGACACGATCAATGAAAAAGAACATTTTTTTTTATACTGTTTTTCTTTTACTTTAGCATAGTTCAAAAATCTATAAAGAATAAAAAATAATGGGTGCAATTTTATCAGTCAGTATTTTAGAGAATGTAGATGTTTCCATGTTAGTTTATAGTAGTGATGATGAAGGAGTGGTTCCACTATCTACAAGTACAATTCTAGAAGGTTTCCAACTAGCTAATATATTTGGAAGTCATTTTCTTACAAATGATATCAATGTCGAATGAGCTGTACTATTCCAACTTGATTAAAAAATGATTACAGTATGTTATGAAGAATGATGTAAAGAACTAAGAAAACAAAATCATAGCATCTGATAACCCAATTCCTATTCAAACCAGTGAGACAAAAGAAACACAAGTTGTTAATTTTATTCAAGAAAACACTTGTAGATATATTGCTTTTATATATTTCCAGTGACGAGAGGGATTTTTCTCCACTGAAAAACAACAGAAAATTGTAACGTTTATTGTCAAGTAGTGACACTGAATGATTATGTTGTATGTATGCATGTATTAATAAAAAATAAATTTATTTTATTTTTAATCATTTGACACTACCTCACTTTTTCAATTTAAAAAAAAAAAAAACATATAGACACAATTAAAATAAGATCTATAAAAAACACAATTAAATAAGGTCTATAAAAAAGGCATATAGCCCTCACTCATTGACTGACTGACTGATCCCTGTATCTTGGAATTATAAGTCCTAGGAAGCTGAAATTTTGTATGCTAAGAAATTATTTTAAAAAAATTGGAATTTTGAGGAGGTTAATATGTGCTTAATCCCCCCCCCCACACACACACATATATACACATACTATATCTCTGGAACCGTGAGGAATAGGAAGCTGAAATTTTGAATGGTAGTTCCTCTTAAGTCCTAGGTGCATACTGTTGGGAATTTCACCTAAAAGTTGCTTACCTGTAGTTTTCCCACAGTGTAGTATTGCACTCACGCTATTATTTTGATTTTGAGAGTTGCCAAATGCGTCTTCTTAATACCCTAGTGAGCGGGTAATCAACAGTGTTGACCAAGTAAGATCGTTTGTAAATGACGTCATCACACCAAATCCTGTTGGGATGACGTCATATACTTTCATCAACTATTAATGGGTTTTATTTGTTTTTCCCCATGATTTATTGATCACGAGTTGGGATCAACTCGCTGCGTGCTATCTTGTGTTTTATGCAAATATTCTGTGTATATATAGCTACAGTGTAGCGAGTCTTGTTGCTTTTTGCTTTCGCCTTCTGTTTTGCCGGCTGAGATATTGCCTAGTACAAGTGAGATGTCTCATGGACTGCGTGCCTGAGACAGTTTTATTTTATTATGTTTATATACGAGTTAACGTTTTATTTATGACTTTGAATAAAATATTTTATTTTATCTCTGCCTCTGTCATCAGTACTGCCAACCACACTCTGCTTATTGTCCTTATGTTTGACAATACGGTTATGGGCCTCGGTGCCTAGGCAGTACGACAGCAGAGTTACTACCTGGAGAAAGTTTTTTTCCCCTCCGGTACTGTGGAACCATTCGAAGGCGGGCCATGGTCTTAGTCTAGCTAGGAAAGGAAGAACTGTAATACTTGTTTCTCCGTTTTGTTGTTCATCAATATGGAACCAGCAACCATTGATCCGCTGTGTGCGGATAATTACGCCACTTGGGAAAGCGACGTGAAGGTGCTTTTGATGGCCAAGAACTGTTGGAGTATTGTGAATGGAACAGCCAAACCACCAGCCAAGGACTCTGAGGGCCAATCCGATTTTGAAGCCCGAAAGGCAAAGGCCTTTAGTATAATATACTTAAATATTAGTAAGCCGTACCGAGCTCTTCTTGTGGGTATCGAAGACGCTAAACAAGCCTGTGACATTTTAAAATTACATTTTCAACCTAGCTCACGTGCACGTATAGTGGGCCTAACAGATTCTTTTTTTAAGTGTAGGCCAAATGAATCGGAAAGTGTCGGTCTGTTTGCTGCCCGTTTAAAGGTTTTTGTTAACCAATTGAGAGAGGCAGGTAAACCTATTGACGACTGGTTTGTCACTTTTCAGTTAATTAGGCACTTACCTAACGAGTTTGCAGGTATCGTTCAAACCATTTACCGGTACCCTGACAAAGATTTTAAATCTGAGTTGGTGTTGAATGAGTTATTAGCTGAAGAATCAAGACTAATTCAGGCACAGGGTGACCAGGATGCTGTAGCGTTGCAAACTACCCAAAGCTTTAAAAATAAGAAAACTGCTAAAATTGAGAATCGTCGCTGTTTTAGATGTGGCATGCTAGGCCACCTCATGAAAGATTGTAAGGTAAAGGGTTTAAATGAAAAGCCTAAACAGCCTGAGAATGTCCCTAAAAAACGAATATATAAAAAAAAGCAATTCCCGAAAAACAGAACTGAGAATAATTATGTTGTCGAGACTTCCCTTAGTAATAGTGATAGTCGGAAAACTGAGTGGATTTTTGATACAGCCGCCAGTTCTCATTTTTGCTGTAATAAATCCCTCTTTAGTGATTACAGGCAAAAATCTGGAACCACAATGGCAGTAGCTATAGATGGAGTAGATTGTCCTATTGAAGGGGAAGGGACGGTCTGTATGATTTTTAAACATAAAAATCGTGAAGAACTAGTTAATCTCAATAATGTTTTGTATTCGCCAAGACTACGGCGCAACCTAATATCGGGTACCCTTGTGGAACAGAATGGAGGAAATTTTGAGGGCAAGAATGGTCAGATTCGCGTTTTTGGAAAAGACGGCCGCGTAGTTTTTCGTGTCCAAAGGGAGAGGGGTCTATATTATGTGTACCCCAGTTACCCAAAGAAAGCAATAACTCCCACTGAAGTCTTAAGTGTCACCGATAATTCTCTCAGTCAGTGGCATAAGAAATTTTGCCATATAAATTGTCGCTACATTGTAAAAACAGGGAGCGAGGGCTGTGTGAGAGGATTACCTAGTTTTAAGACAAAGGAGGAGGTACAGTGTGAGACATGTCGATTAGCTAAATCTAAACGTGTTTCGTTCAAGCCTATAGCCAAAATCAGGTCATCAAAACCTCTAGAACTGGTGCATATGGACCTCTGTGGTCCAATGCCGGTAACATCTAAATCTGGTTATCGTTATTTTTTTAGTATTACAGATGACCTTTCGAGGAAAATTACAATTTTTCCTCTAAAAGAGAAAACGGAGGTTTTTGATACATTTAAAAAATGGCAGAAAAGAGCAGAAAGGTTTACAGGTCATAAGGTAATCAATGTACGTACAGACCAGGGCCTAGAGTTCTGCCATAAGCAGTTTGAAGAATATCTTGAAGACCTAGGTATCCGTGCAGAACGAACGAACACATACTCCCCTGAGCAAAATGGGGTAAGTGAAAGACTTAATTATACTGCTGTAGACGCTGTTAAAGCGATGCTGCAGGATAGTCAGTTAAAGAAATCATTTTGGGATGAAGCAGTTCTATGCTTTGCCTATACGTGGAATAGACTTTGTCACCGTAACCAAACCAAGACCCCTTTCGAAATATTCTCGGGTAATACACCTTCGGTAAAACACCTGAAGAGTTTTGGGACTATCGCTTACGTCGGAACTCCTAAACAACTTCGAGGAAAGCTTGATTCCCGTGCGAAAAGGGGCATAATGGTTGGGTATGCTATGCGTACAAAAGGGTATAGGATTTGGATTCCTGAAGATCGTAAGGTCGTCGAAACTATTAATGTAAGATTCTCTGAGCCCAGTGGTCGCGTACTGGATCCCAAAGTACAGAAACCTATTTCCCGTGAAGTTGTAACCGACACAGAGTCAGAAGACGAAGAAACTTATTTTAAAAGAACAGCAAGTGATCAAGGTGCTACTAGTCATACTGATGAGCCAGCTGGAGCTGAACCTGAGGTAAGTTCGTCTAAAGTGTTGGATTCAGAACCCCCTTTAAAAGAAGTTTCCTGGACCAGGAAAGCGGTACCCCGTGCTATAGGGGATCGACATGATATTTATTACTACCCTGGTACTAGTAAAGCTCGTTTGAGATCACACCGGGAGGTAGAGTCTTTTTGTAATGCTCACGGAATTAAATATAATAGCTCCGATTTTAATTTCAGTACGAAAAATTCTTATTCCGGGCCTGCAGAAAATATTGATACAGTTGAAGAATCGCATAGTGAGGACTCATTGTTTTCTGCATGACTAGACCATAATGCAGTTGCAGTACCATCTAATTTTGCAGCAGCTTTAGGAACCCCCGAAGCAGATGAGTGGTTTAATGCTATGAATAAGGAAATAAACGTGATGCGAGATAGAGATGTCTGGGAACTTGTTGAAAAACCTGAAAAGGCTAAAGTCATTGGAAACCGGTGGGTTTTTAGTCTCAAGAAAAATTCAGAAGGGAAAATTGTGAGGTTTAAAGCTCGCCTTGTTGCCCAGGGCTTTCTTCAGAGAAAGGGGGAATCATACGAGGAAACTTTTAGTCCTGTTGTGAACTTTTCCCTAATTAGAATATTTTTCGCTGTATTAGTTGCATATAAGAAATGGTCCCACAGACAGCTCGATATTAAAAATGCCTATTTATATGCCCCACTTCAAGAAACAATCTTCATGAAACAGCCTCAAGGTTTTGTTGATGAAGAAAGACCGAATTTAGTTTGCCAATTAAAAAAAGCTATCTACGGCCTGCATCAAAGCGGCCGGGAATGGTTTTTCGAAATCAGCAACAAACTCCTTGATATGGGTTTCGAAGAGATTTCATGGGCAAACTGTGTATTCACATACCAGAAACATGTAGTTTTACTGTTATATGTGGATGATATCGTGATTTTTGGGGAGCATGACAGGCACATTGATCACGTAATTAAACTTTTATGCAGCAAATTTGATTTGAAAGACTTAGGAAAAACCAGGAAACTGCTAGGCGTAGAATTAGAAGAAATAGATGGGCAAATTTTTATTCATCAGAAAAATTACATCGAACATATACAAAAACTTTTTACCAAATTTAAACTTCCAGTAACATCTTTACCAATACCTAAAGGTTTGGTACTATCTAAAAGCCAGTGCCCCAATACTGACGACGAACGTAAACAAATGGAGTACATACCATACAGGAGTGCCATAGGATGTTTGGCATTTTTAGCTAATCGGACGAGACCTGATATTTGTTTTGCCGTCAACGTTTTGTCTCAATTTCAGGCTGACCCTGGTATGATACACTGGAATGCCCTAATTAAGCTCTTGGGTTATGTGTGTCAAACTAGAAATTATAAGCTTAAACTATCGTGTGTTGAAAAATTAGATCTGATATGTTATAGCGATGCCGACTATGCATCTAATAGAGATGATAGAATATCGATGGGAGGTATGCTGCTATTAGTTGATAAGGCCCCAGTTGTTTGGAGGACTTTCAAACAAAAGTGTGTAAGCCTATCATCAATGGAAAGCGAATACGTTTCCCTTACCGAAGCATCTAAAGAACTAATATGGATCACACGGGTTTTAGATGAAGTTTTTGAACACAGTATTTTAGCATCTAAGCCATCTACAGTAACGTTATTTTGCGATAACCAAGCAGCCATCAGCTTCTGTAAATCCCCCTTGGAAAATCATAAGACTAAGCATATATCAATTAAGCTGCACTTTATTAGAAAACTAATTAGTGACAAATTATTTACTTTAAAATACGTACATACAAAGAAGAATTTAGCTGATAGTTTCACTAAAGCTGTTACCAAACTCGAATTAAAGAAATTAACTGATTATGTTTTCCAAATGAAAGCTTGAATGTCCAGATGTGTTCTGGCACCTTTTTATTTGTGAGTACTGATATTATATTTATATCTTTGATATTTTGAATTAAGTACATGTATTCATATTGTTTGGGGGAGTGTGGCCACACTCGTTTATAACATGTGTATATTTAATCATTGTTAAAGTTATGATGATTTTCCTTGAATATTAAAAGTAATTAGTTCTTTCCAAATGTACTTTCTAAATTGTTGTAAATTCTAGTGTGTTTTTGAAATTTCTTATAATTCATAGTACGTTCATGAAGCTTGCTAATGTACGGGGGAAAAATGCATTTACTGAAGTGTTTTGAATAGTAATTATACAATTTTGCTCGCACTGTATATATACACTTAAATTTTTTTTTTTTAGAATGCTTATCACTTAAATGTTTCATTATGAATATTAGGTCACATTAGTGAAACATTAAGGCTTATAATGAATACTTACTGTTAGAATTTAAGCCAGGTTTTTAACAGTAATATACTAAGTTTAAAGTAGTTAGGATACGAACGAATGTCTTATTGTATTTACATTGTTGTTCTGTGTGAACGTAATTCTTAAATAGTAGCTATACAAAGTTCTGAATGGTAATTATACAAAGTGAACATTTATCTATAATTAGACTACTTTTCTTAAGTTATAATTTCTATCTTTAACTCAAAATGCTGCAAGTGCAATAGGCGGGCCACTTGTTGGGAATTTCACCTAAAAGTTGCTTACCTGTAGTTTTCCCACAGTGTAGTATTGCACTCACGCTATTATTTTGATTTTGACAGTTGCCAAATGCGTCTTCTTAATACCCTAGTGAGCGGGTAATCAACAGTGTTGACCAAGTAAGATCGTTTGTAAATGACGTCATCACACCAAATCCTGTTGGGATGACGTCATATACTTTCATCAACTATTAATGGGTTTTATTTGTTTTTCCCCATGATTTATTGATCACGAGTTGGGATCAACTCACTGCGTGCTATCTTGTGTTTTATGCAAATATTCTGTGTATATATAGCTACAGTGTAGCGAGTCTTGTTGCTTTTTGCTTTCGCCTTCTGTTTTGCCGGCTGAGATATTGCCTAGTACAAGTGAGATGTCTCATGGACTGCGTGCCTGAGACAGTTTTATTTTATTATGTTTATATACGAGTTAACGTTTTATTTATGACTTTGAATAAAATATTTTATTTTATCTCTGCCTCTGTCATCAGTACTGCCAACCACACTCTGCTTATTGTCCTTATGTTTGACAATACATACTAAGAAATCTTTTTTTAAATACAAATTTTAAGGGGTTAAAAGGGGCTCCTCCCTAAAAAAAATTTATTTCAGGTAGTCTCTTCTAACAAAACTACAGCTGGTTATTAACGTAGGATTACTTATCATTGCTTACCTTTTTTCTTTATTTTTTTCTTCTTTTTGACACATTTCGGTACTTTTCTGTTTAACTGTTTACTGCTACTAGGTTTGGTGTGCTGCTAAAATTATAACTCGCAACACCAGACAATTTTTTCTCTCTGAAGGACCATTATTGAGGAACGTAATCCTACGTTTAAAAAAAGAAAAAGAAATTTCTGGAACCATAAGGCTAGGATGATGAAATTTTGAATGGTGTTGCTCTTAGGCCCTAGGTGCTCACTAAGAAATCTTTTTAAAATATTCAATCTTAAAGGGGATTAAAAGAGAATCCCCCAAGATAAAATACTGACTGACTGATCACTGTATCCCTGAAAGCGGAAGTCCTAGAAAGCTAAAATTTTGCATAGTGGTTCCTCTTGAGCCCTAGGTGCACATTAAGAAAGCTTATTAAAAATTGAAAATTTAAGGTGGTTTAAAGGGGCTGAAACTCCCAAATTAAAATGCTGACTGACTGATCTCTGGAACCATATGACCTAGGAAGCTGAAATTTGGCAAGGTGGTTCTTATAAGGTCCTAGGTGTCTACTAAAAATCTTTTTGAGAAATTCAAAATTTAAAAGGATTTAAAGGGGCTATTAGGAAAAAAGGATTTAAACCCCTCTACAAACACTGACTGACTGATCACTGTGTCTCTATAACCATAAAGCCTAGGAAGGTGAAATTTTGCCTTGTTGTGCCCACAGTTCTCACCAAGAAATATTTAAAAAAAAATTAATTCAACCATTATCAGTGTTAAAATAGGGGCTTAAATCCCCTTAAATTAAAAAAAAATCTTAAACCGATATTTAATGTTGGATCACTGTCATTAAATTATAGGATGAACTTCTCTGAGGAATGATAATAATTTACTAGTAAAGTTAATTTAAATTAAATTAACCCAGTTACATAATTGATGGTAGTAATGTAATCCATCGCAAAGCATGGGTATTCAGATAGTTCATAAATAATTCAAGAAAATAAATATTCAAAATATGTATGAAACTTATATCAGCAGACTTTGACTTTTCAAAAGTGGTATCATCAGAAGGTATAGTAGAGGTGGACGGACCCAGTTCCGAATCCCACATCGGTTGGGATATACTCCATTCACCGGGCAGTCAAAATCTCATGAAACTCTTCTTCAGGAATTCCACAGTCAATGAACTGAGAAAAAAGAAAAATTCTACTTTAGTAAAACATAATTTTTCTAATTTGTTGACCATTATTAAATTTGAAAGTGTATGAAAATAGATTAAATTATAAAAAAGTATAAATTAATAATTAAAAATATAACTGAAGTATAATGAATCTTTTAGTTATAAAAAATATCATAGTCAATTTAAGAAAAATGAATTACCTAAAGAAGATTAATAAAATGAATCATTCAAGTTATTAAAAAAAATCATATCAAAATGCAACATACTTCCTCCATGTTGGTTGAATCGTTAGATGACATCTTTTGAAAATAAAATAAAAGGGGATTGTGAAAAATGCTTTTTACTGCTTTTAAATTATGAGTTTATACGAATATGTTACTTTAATTTACCAAGTATATGAATAAAGTGTGTTGTATACAAATTTATTATATTAAAATATTAATTCATGAAAATCTAATTCAAAATTTACTATTCATTCACATTGAAAAACCATACATTTTACAACATATGTTGACAATTATCAAATTATACAATTCAAAATAGTAATTATTTGATGAAAGTAAGAAAAATACTTACATCAGAAGTAGAATCTTCTTCGAGATTATTAAAAGTACTCATTTTGCAAACTTGGTATCATGGCTAAGTATGAATAGAATGAATTCTCAGGGTAGAATAAATCTATGGAAGTTTCACTCACTGTATATATTAGATGAAACTAAAAGTAGGTATTATTTACCTGGAATGAATCAGAATTGGTTTAAATTAAACTCATATTACTATTCTTGTGGGGTTTGCATCTGAACATTCTAGATTGCAATTTGACTGAAAACTTAATCCTATAAAAGTAACAGAACAATGATTATTGTGTACCAGTAATTGGTGCATAGTGATTAAAAGCTTCAAGCTGCACCACAGGTCCAGAGTTCAATCCTGTGACTGGGAAAGGTAGACCCAGCCTTTCATCCCTTGAGTGAGTCAATAAAATGAGGACCAAGCATGCTTGGGAACTAACTCTGGGGATCCCATGTCAGGTTGACCACCTGACCGAAACATATGCTGTATGGCACCCCAAACCCATGGAGACAGCTGAACAATTAAGATTACGATTAATAGCCTGAAATACCCTTACCTTTTTCCCACCATAAAATTCCATAACGCACCTATTAAGTTTAGGTTTATTCAATGTAGTACAAACTGTTATAACAATATGTTCAGTAAAAGGTTTTTTAATTTCTTAAAAATTATTCTAAATAAAATCAGGGTTACTGAAAATAGGTTTATTATAAATAATAGCTGGGAAGTTTTACAATATATAAAGGGTGAGAATACAGAAAATATACACATGTTTAATTTTGAAAACCTTTTTACCAGTATTCCCCATGATAACTTAATGAATATCTGCTCAGAAATTTATGATGCCTATCTGGATAGTACTCTAATCTTAAAATGTGACTCGATTGATCTATGTAAATTTAATATTTTTGAAAACTACCTCTTTAACAGCATGGTTTTTTTTTAAACAGATAAAGGGTACACCAATGAATAATAGCTTTTCTAGCGCCTTTGCAAACATTTTCTTACATTATTATATTATGAAACTAAATTTCGTAACTTAAATAATGTTTCCGAATTTAGGAATATTGATGACCGTATAATTTTCAACTATAACAATTTGGAATTTCTAAATCAAATCTACCCCAAGGAATTAACTTTAAACAGAACTAATGAAGATAGTCATTATGCAGCGTATTTGGATATTAAAATTAAAATAAAAAAAATAGTGAATTAAAAATCGGGATATATGATAAAAGATTAAATTTTAACTTTGAGGTTATTATGTGTTGTGAAGGATCCACAATTTGGACATTTTGAACTCCTTCCAACGTTATAGCCATTTTGTTCTTCCAACACGATTACGGGGCATAAAACGGCCATATTGGAACTGCACCTATTTTCCAAGAAACATCACCCCTCCTGAATTCCTCAGGACGCGGGAAAGAAATTCCAGGAAATTCAACGGACTTCCAATTTTCTTGGAAATAAGCGTACCACGTGGGTCAACCATGGGAATGTCAGAGCATCCTGCCCTCGAATAAAAAACTCGAAGAGGCAATAAATTTACGTGAATAACTAACCTGGGGAGGGGTTATGATAAAGATTGGGGGAGCCCCGAGTGTGGGAGAAACGACGTTCGGAGAGAGAGCGAGGGAGCGATTAGAGGTAGCGAGCCGCAAGAGAGCCTGGGAAGGAAAGACGCCCCCGTAAAATGGTCTATATATGCGTAGATATCCTCACTATTTAAGCCATTCAAACATAAATCAATTGCTTGCTGGAAGTATGCGGCGCTATTCTTGTGCCCGAAAACTAATCTGTTGTAATGAAAATTTCCAAACTCTGACGTAAAAGCCATTTTTGGGCGTTCCGACTCGGGCAAAATAATTTGGTTGAATGCGCTATGAAAATCTAATTTCGAGAAATATTTGTATCCTGAAATTTTTGTGAGTATGTCTTGGATCTTTGGCAGCGGGTATTGGTATTGCTCTGAGATTTGGTTAATTAGCCTCAAGTCGCATACTAGGCGAAATTTGTTTGGTTGGTTCTTTTTTACAAGTAATATAGGTGAGGCGTACTGTGACGTGGTTCGAGAAATAATTCCTGCATTAAGTAGGGTATCTAATTCCTTTTCTGCTACGGACCTCAGTGCGTAAGGGATTTCGTATGGGCGCGCATTAATAGGATAAGGGTGGTTCAGGTGAATTTCGGGTTTGATAATTTGAGACGCTCCCAGTGTATTCATATTCTTTGAAAATACGTCCGCGTATTTCAGAAGAGTTTCCTGCAAATCCTCTTTTTGTTCGTGCGGCAAATGATTTAGATTAAAATCGGTGACTTGCAGTTCCTTTCGCCGAATCTCGGCTACCGTGGATATAGAGTTCATGTGTTTTACTTCCCGATTTCTTAGATTCGATGGGTTATCATACTGCGATTTGGGGTCAAATTCCTCGACGGTTGTTTTTTTGTTGAGTACTATCCTATTTTTTTGTGTAATTAGAAATTAATACTAGGTTATTATCTTCGCCTCCACAATTGATAAAATTTGGGTGAACATAAATTTCATGTTTAAACTCCCGAGGGCGAAAACTTAATGACTGGTCATTATAGTAGTTATTCGAGCAGTTACTGTGTACCAAAATGGAATTATTAGGTTCTATGATTGCCTTTTCGGATATTCGAATGGAGTGAACTTGATTTGACGGCACCGAGGCTAAGGAATTATTTAGCGGTATTTGTATATCCCGTATCCTAAGTGTGTTATCATGAGTGTCCAAAATGGCCTGATTTTTCTTCAAGAAATCAAAACCCAAGATTCCAGAGAACTCCTGAGTGAAAGGCGCGGTCGTGACGTAAAACATTTGCCTAAAATGGTTGTTACCGATTTTAAATGGAATTTCCACGCAATTCGAGTACTTTAAATCGTTGCCAGTTAATGTTTTGATTGCGACTGATCGAGATATGAATTTACACTTAATTATATGTCGTATTTCGTTGAACGTTTCGTATGCCACGACGCTGACCGAAGCCCCTGAATCAATCAGAAAGGTGGCCCCTGTCTGGGTATTAAAATTCACGAACACTGTAGGGAGTTGAAGGTTACCCCCTAAATTCGCGTTAGAGAAAATCCGTTCCGTTTTACCGCCAACATGGTTGTTCGAGGTCCTTATTTCTTGTTCCTCCGTGAAGCTTTCAAATACCCAGGGAATAACATAGTGTTGACTTGAAATTCCCCTCCTTTCTATAAAAAATGACTTCTGTCCTGTCTGGGGTGATAATAACGCGGACCCCTCGTTCGTGTGTCCCGGTTTTGATGATAGGGATTCTTTCCCCCCCTTCTAACGTCCTGTGTTCGATCGTAACGGCGAGAGTCAATCCTTTGTCCTGGGGAGTAAAAGGTTCTATTATGGGGTTGGTAATTTTGGCTGGTGTGTTCCCTACTATAGTGTATGCAATTACGTAGAAAGTGGCTCGTTTGACCACAATAGAGGCAAATTCGGACATTGTTTACGGGCTGTGGAGTTGAATAAGAGTCCTCACTAAATCGCGGTTCTTTATTTTGCGGACGGTGGTTTTCTAGGTGCAAAGTATTTATTTCTTGCGTTAGAGACTCGATAATTTTTGTATTTTGTTCCTGCTGTATTCTTTGCATCTCGAGCAAGGCGGCAGTGTTGGGGTCAATTTGAGAACTCGAATTATTGGGCTCGGGAGTCGTTTGCATAGCTATTTCAACGCTTTGCGCATATTTGACTGCGTCGGCAAACGTAGAAGGGTTTAATTTTAAAACTTCACGTTTCAAGTTATTATTTAGGGCGTCCAGAAATTTAGATAATTTTAATTTTTCGAGTATTTTAACCCCCTCGGCTGACGCGAAATCTACCTCTAGATAATTTTGGGTGGCAGTTGCAACCCTATACGCTAAAGTTTTAACTAGCTCGTTCTCCTGCTGACGTAGATTGTTAAACGCTGTGTGTAACGTCTGTGCATTCGGTTTCTCCGAAAAAAAATTTATCAATTGATCTTTTATTATGTCGTACGATTGTTCTTCGCGTAGTTGGGGAGAACATGTTATGAATTTCAGCGCATTACCTCTTAACCGCGATTTAAGAATTGCGATCTTCTCTACGGGCGACCATTGTCCCAAAGTTGCTAAAGCCTCGAATTGTATGAAAAACGCATTGCAGTCTGAATCAGGGGCACCATCGAACGTGGACACTAAATGCGTAAAGCCGGGAGTTTTCCCGCTAACGGCTGAATCGGTCGCCATAATACTATAAAGTAGGGAAAGGTAATCCGAGATACTGCTATTGTGCTTCAAGACAAACCATTTTAAACAATTTTTGTTTTAACATATACATGCGAAACATATAATACTCAAAATAAAGTAAAAATCATTATCCTAGAATTATATATATACTAGCCGCGAACACATAAACTCTAACATTTCAATACAATTTGTTCACACAACATGTAGGCATGGCAGGTACAAGGGAAAGAAAAGAGAGAAATTTTAAAAAAATGTATGCATAACACTTTACAGATATATATATGAACCATAAGAACCTTGCGCGACATTAAAAAGCTTTTTGCCAAGATACACAAAAAAAAATATTTTTTTAGTATGCCCAGGTTTTGGACTAAAGTAAAAATATTATAACATACCCAGGGAAATCCTCGTCACGAGGCACCAATATATGTTATGAGGGGTACCAGAGATACCCCTTTGCGTTGTGTAAATTTAGGGAGGTGAACTCCAAAGGTAACTATGCGTTTATAAATAAAAATAACAACATTTATTATACAATATTTTACAAGAAAAGGTCGGGTTTACATATTATATTTAAGATCTTGGCTATACATATTTTTAACCGAATTAGGGCATACTTCATCCGCTTCCTGCGGCATAACCATTAAGGGTCGAGTGAAATAAAAGTCTCGTAATCTCTCAGAAGGCATGAGCACTATTTAGAGGGGGAATTTATGACCAACCTGGGGAGATTTGAAGAAAACAGCAGAGCATGGCTTCGTTGAGGTACTTCTACAGGAGGAGGATTTAGGCATCGGGTAGAAATTCATGTGGCTCTTCACTGGCGGAAGCAACAGGATTCGGTGCTGGCGGTTGAAGACGGGTATCTCGCCATTTTACGGGGGCGTCTTTCCTTCCCAGGCTCTCTTGCGGCTCGCTACCTCTAATCGCTCCCTCGCTCTCTCTCCGAACGTCGTTTCTCCCACACTCGGGGCTCCCCCAATCTTTATCATAACCCCTCCCCAGGTTAGTTATTCACGTAAATTTATTGCCTCTTCGAGTTTTTTATTCGAGGGCAGGATGCTCTGACATTCCCATGGTTGACCCACGTGGTACGCTTATTTCCAAGAAAATTGGAAGTCCGTTGAATTTCCTGGAATTTCTTTCCCGCGTCCTGAGGAATTCAGGAGGGGTGATGCTTCTTGGAAAATTGGTGCAGTTCCAATATGGCCGTTTTATGCCCCGTAATCGTGTTGGAAGAACAAAATGGCTATAACGTTGGAAGGAGTTCAAAATGTCCAAATTGTGGATCCTTCACAACATTATGTTTACTAATTTACATAGCAATTTAAACTATAAAATTTATTATATCTTTCACTTACAACTAAATAGAATAAAAAACATTTGCAATAACAGTGACGACTTTTTGGAGGCATGTAATAATTTTGAGGGAAACCTAAGTAGGAACAATTTCCCCAATAATTTTGGCAATCTAAAAGTATTTAAAAAAAATGGCATTTAGACTCAGGTGTATTTTAAGGACAATGAAGATAGGGTTTTCTGATTTCACTTTTTCTTTCAATTCTTGTAGGTGTGGCGCTATAGTCATGCTACAGTGGCATATTTCTTAGGGTTAAAAATGGCTGCTTTTTAGTTATAACAGTTACTGCAAAACTTATTGGGATAGGGTGAGTGTACCTTTTATATTTCTGTTCTTTTAGGATTGTATGTTTACTTTTTACTGCTACAGAATCTTGCATTTATGGTGCATTTAGCTCTTAAGTGCAGGATTTCTGTTTATTTTCCTTTGATATGACTATCTGTTTCAATGGGGATCTCAGGGTCTTGGGGTGTCTTTTGGTTAAACCTGCATCCTATTCAAAAAGTTCCCCCTTGAGGTAACTGATTCGGTTAGGCCTCCTGATGAAGAGACCGGTTGGTTACCTCGTTATACGGTTTAGTTTTTTACTGCTACAGAACCTTGCATTTATGGTGTGTTTAGCTCTATGTGCAGGATTTCTGTTTATTTTATCTAATTTCTTCCTGTTAGTAAACACCTTTCTCTATAGAATTATTTACATTTTACTAGTTATAATTTCTTAAGGAGAGTAACTGATTGAACATTTTATGCATTTTATGCTCGCATTTTAATTAAATTACAACTGTAGTCTACAATGCAAATTTCAGAGACTTAGAAGTATGACAAAACAATAAACTGGATAAAAAAATTTATTCCAAGTTCCTTGAATATTTACTACAGAAAATTCTCAGTAATAATTATTTGGTCATTGATCCCAATATTACAATGAACAAAAGTTTGCGTGGAATATTTATAAAAATGAACTTGGACATATCTCTGAGAGTTCACATTATTTTATGAATATAAACATAATAGCCCAGTAGCTATGTACATCTTACCACGCAAAAGATCGGGTATTAGATTTTTTTTTTCCTACTTGTATATCTTTAGCCCAGTAGTGAAAAACCAAGTTTTTCAATTCGAAAGACCTCGGCGGAATTTTCTGTGGCCTAAAAACAACGAAATTTTTTGACTTTTTTTTTTGATTTTTTCAAATATCTCGGCAATGGTTGGTTCTAGAGCTTAGATTGCAATTACAATCTTAAAGAAGACAAAATTTTGAACAAGTCTTATATTTACTTCTTTTTTCTAAACCCAATAACAAGCGAGCTACAGCATCAGGAAAATGGGATATTTTATTCAACTCGTCGAGAAAGATGCAAAACTTACTTCTCTAACACACTAACTCGTACAATTACTATATATATATCCATATTTGAGAAATGCACAATATGTGTAATACAACATATATATATGTATTTACTCCAAAATACTTGAATAGTGTGCATATTTATATAATTATGTACACAAACTACACATTTGTCGATACATAGGAAATTAATTACAAAAATTGGAGTATTCAACATTAATAAAAACCGTTTATATACATTATTATAAATTAGAAAATCTAGCAGAAGTGAAATAATATATAAGAAATTACATAAAATTAATAATTATTATGTAATTATAAATGATGCAATAACTGTACTAAAACTGAAATATTTCAAATTAAATAACATTCTTCATACCTATTGATTTTAGCTATTTTGATGATCTGGGGTGGACTCATCTCTATGTTTGGTGATACGTCATCTTCATCCTCTAAATCATGAGGCAGTTCAATTACATTTGTATATGTGAGGCCACTGCAGTGCTTACACATATTTGAGCATTTTAACCCTGCTTTTTGACAACTACATGCACCAGTACAACCCTTTTTCAGCGTAAATTGTAGCAAAGAGATCATGCAAACCACTACCAGCCATTATTGCACCAATTGAGCCTATAAATGACATTAGAAGGTGAAAAACCCCAAGCCTAACAACAACATTGTTCAATTCAGGAAGACCATTTGCAATAATATCCCTAGCTTTGAGATATAGGGAATGGTCAAAAGTAACAATACACGTCTTTTGATTGAATTTTCTACAATATTCTGATGCAGTTAGCAGAGAGGTGTAAACTGAGTCATAGTGTGATGGAGGTGAGTTGATAAATGGAAGGCATATAATCTTAGAACGGTCATATTCTCTGTTAGCTGTCACTTGTGTCATAAAACCATTCCATCCCGAGACACTTTGTGCGATTTTTTGACCATTTTCCATACTGCCAAATCAAGTCTGTAGTAGATGAACATCAATCGTATGAAGCTTCTGCAAATCCTCAATGATGATTGTTTTTAAACCTCCCTCTTTTGCATTGGGAAAAATTTGGAGGTTTATGGTTCCTGCCAGTTTGACAACTTCAGCTGATGAGCACTTTTTTAAGCGCTGTATATTTTTGTCGGGCAACACTGAGGCAGAAGGCATGATACACATTATACCTCCCACAGCGTGGAATGTTCCAGAACCATCCAGAGTGTCAACATTAAAATCAGCGTTGTCAAACACGTATTGACAGACAGCGTCATCTCGTAGTTTACTTTCTTTAGATCGCAGGGCAAGGGATAATTCTAGTAGAGAAACCTCAGAGTACGATGCTGCAAATCCAAGTGCAGACAGAACGTTAATAAGGAACTTCGAACCAAACTTTCTGTACAGGTAAGCACCGACTCCCGTCAACACTGAAGACACGAATGAACGTGGTCTCACTGCATGTATGACTGCGTGCGATAGCGCAATACTTTTTTTTCTTCCAATTGTCGATTGATCCTCGTTTGTGTTTCAAAATTATAGAATCAAATAGCAACTTCAATGAATCAGGAATAACACTTACGGCATCGCAAAAAAAGTTATCTGACGGGGGATACTCAGTAGTGCAATATATTTGTGATCTTACGTCTTCCACTATAATTTCAGCTGCTGCTTTGACAACTCTTAGACGTTCCTCTTGAGGGTCTGTCTTCCTGTTGACATATCAGTTTTCTATGAGAATCTTATGTCCAACGTTTTTAAAACAACTCACTGTCTTTTTGTTGGCTGTTTCAGCGATTAAAATGACTTCTCGATACTTTTTTTCGAGACGCGATTTCACTGTTCTCTTATCCGGAACTTCATTTACTACGTTCATCAACTCCTCAAAAGTAAATTGGCACTCTTCAGTATTTTCTTCTAAATAATTATAAATTTTCTCCATAGCATAGTCAACATCTGAAAAATGACGATAACCTCTTTTTGATCCCCTTTATGATTTTTGGTAAAGCTTTCTGTAGCAAATATGATGGTACCAGGCGTCACAGCATACAAATCATCTTCCTTTCTGATTCGATCCTGTATTTTTCTGGCCCATTCATCAATGCGAATCTGTCCAGTTTTCATAACTGAATCTTTAATTGCTGTTTTTGTGGTAACTTTATGAATCAAGTTTTGTTTTTCGGGTGGCAAGTTACGTTGTTTTGACAAAAAATCTTCATTTACCTCTCCACACAAAAAACATTGTTTTCTAAAATCGAAAGACCCGTTCGTCCTCGTGTTGATGAAGACACGCCAGCTTGTTGATTACTCCAATGGTCTTGACGACGAAGAGCTGCATCGATCATTTTCTCATTAATGTAGCTTGTCTGGCAAGCTCTGTGTACTTTCACTTGTTCTAAGCTTTTCAAAAAACTTTGATGACTAGGGTTTTTACGTTTAAGGCTACATTTTTTAAGAGTCTCTACTCCTTTCTTTTTCACTACTATAGTATCACCCTCACTTAAGTTCAAATCACAAATAAAACAAACTTCAACTTTTGGATCGCTCATATTTCGCGACGAACGAAAATGAAAAACTATGGAGTGATAAACTATTAAATTAAACTATAATAATTAACTACTAAAAATCACTTTTAACTATTATTAAAATAAAATAAACACATTATAACACTGTACCGAGAAAAAGAACATGCAAGAATGACGCGATTAGTTTGATACAATCCAGAGAAAAACAGATCACGAGACAAGTAAAGACCAATACAAACGAAATAAAAAATTCCCCATGCTGGGGGAGGATCCTAAAAATAGAATCCTTCCCCGAACGCTTCGGACCCAACCTGATTCGGACAGGTCAAACAGAAGAACAATAAATGTGAGGAGTGTTAAAAAAGTAAGTTTTGCGTCTTTCTCGACAAGTTGAATAAAATATGCCATTTTCCTGACGCTGTAGCTCGCTTGTTATCGGGTTTAGAAAAAAGATGTAAATGTAAGATTTGTTCAAAATTTTGTCTTCTTTAAGATTGTAGTTGCAATCTAAGCTCTAGAGCCAACCATTGCCGAGATATTTGAAAAAACCCAAAAAAAGTCAAAAAATTTCGTTGTTTTTAGGCCACAGAAAATTCCGCTGAGGTCTTTCGAATTGAAAAACTTGGTTTTTCACTACTGGACTAAAGATATACAAGTAGGGGAAAAAAAATCTAATACCTGATCTTTTGTTCGGTAAGGCCATTTATTTGAACCCAGCTACTGGGCTATAAATCTATTAAAGAAACATCAGTTTTACCACTATAGCAGATTTATATTTACAAACTGAGATACTTTTACCCACACAAGAATAAATATATCTTTTAAAACTGCTGCCAGTTGAAAATCCTTTCTACATGCTCTACAGGCAATTTTAAAAGACATACTCACACTTGTGTAGATAAAAAGTATATTGATTTGTAAACAAAAATTTACAAACCATATAAGGATATTACATGGGCCAAGGTGGACTTTCTAATACGGCTATTTCGACCATGTCATATAATAAACATCTTCATAAAATATTTCATATTTAAAAAGTAAATTACATAAAATATTTCATATTTAAAAAGTAAATTAAAAGTAAAGTTACATATTTAAAAAGTAAAACTATGGGTTTTGTTTTTCATACCACTTAAATCATCTTCTTTATAATTAATATTTTTGTAGCTTTAAAAACTGGTCATATCTTATGTAATGAATACAATCAATGATGCTAGAACTATCTGTAGCCCACGTGGCCAAAATAGAAAGTAATTTGACATAGGCACTCAGCACAAAATTCTACCTTGCATAACACTACATAGGAAGGGGATCTTCTCCACTATGGGCATGACGAAGATTTCTTTTTAAACTGTTGATGGCAAATCCCATCTTGCATAAACTACAGATGAAATGTCTATTTTTTTCTTTTTTCTCGATTTTAGTACAAAGACGTCTATTTTCAATTTTTCTTAGAAAGAAAATCCTTTCTCACACACTCTCTAGATGAAAGATTTTATCAAGCATGGGTATGAAGATGCCTTTTTAAATTGGTCTTAATAGAAAATCCCTCAATTAAATTGCAGATAAAAGTTATTTCTCTGGTATGCATATAAAGATACCTTTTTAATTTTCTCAGAATAAAAAATTCTTCCTTAGAGAAGCATGGAATGAAGAATGAAGCAGATGAAAGCATGGACATGAAGTTGTATTTTCTTGGGCATGAACGTGAAGTTTAGCTTTTAATCTCTCAGATGAGAATACTCTTTTTTACATATATTAAAGAACAAGTTTTTCTCAGGTATGAATCAGAAGGTGCCTCTTTAAGTCCTTCTGAAGAGAAAAACTTCTCTCACACACATTGCAGACAAAAGGTTTTTCTCCAGAATGGGTACAGAGGTGTGCTTTTAAGTTGCTCTCATCAGAAAATTCTTTGTTGCATACAGCGTAAACGAAAGGTTTCTCTTCAGTATGAATACATAGATGTCTTTTTAAAGTTTTCTAATGAGAAAATATCTTTTCACAAAAGCTGCAGGTAAAAGATTTTTTCTCAAGTATGGGTATGAAGATGTGCTTTTAAATTGCTCTCATCAGAGAAGTCTATATTGCATTCAAGACAAAAGAAAGGTTTTTCTCCACTGTGGGTTGCAAAATGTATTTTTAAACTGCTTTTTGCAGAAAAGGCTTTCTCACATATACTGCAAGTGAAAGGTTTCTCTCCAGTGTGGGTGCGAAGGTGTGTTTCCAAACTACACTTAACGGGAAATCCTCTTGAGCACACATTACAGACAAAAGGTTTTTCCCCTGTATGGATACGTCGGTGTGTTTTTAAACTGCTGTCACTAGAAAGTTTTTTATTACATATAGTGCAAGTGTAAGGTTTCTCTCCAGTATGGCTACGACGGTGTGATACTAAACTTGTCGCCAGAGAAAAACTCCTGCTGCAAACTGTGCAAACAAAGGGTTTTTCTCCAGTGTGGGTACGAAGATGCCTTTTTAGAGTGCAGCTTTCAGAAAAGGATTTCTTACATACTCCACAGAAATAAGGTTTTTCTTTGGTGTGAACACGAATGTGTCTTTTTAGAGTTGCTGCTTCTGGAAAGCATTTGTTACAGGCACCGCAGACAAATGGTTTTATTCCTGTATGGATGCGAACATGTTTATTAAAATTACCCTTATCATTGAATTCCTTATTACATATCTTGCAAACAAGTTTTTTACTCACAGTTTTGGTAAGATGTACTGTTATCATGGTTTCTGGAGAAACAAGTGCTTTATATCAGTACACACAACAGATTTTCCTGACATATGGTGAAGGGGAGAAATCCTTTTTTCCCGAAGTAGTTAAATGTTTCAAGACTTTTGATTCTCAAGGGGTAAACTTGAATGAAGTTTTCAGGGGCTTGTCTCATAAACACCTACAAAGAGGAAAATTATTGAATAAAACTTTATCTTACGTATTGAATTTATATAATAAGACTGTCATGTACACAATCTACATTCATATACATATAAACATATATTATAATATTAGTGAAAACATTATAATAGAACTTGAAAGTGCATTAAAATAATCTTTGTTATGGCTTACATAGCTTTAAAAGTATTAGCAGTTTTAAACAGTTTAAATTTAAAGAGCTTTTAATTAACTTTCAAAAGCAATTTTAACAGGGCATAAAGAATTGTTTTATAAAGTAAGAGATGACATAAAGCCCGTCAAATAATAACTAGCAATCCTAAAAAAAAAATCAAAGATATCAAATAGAAAAAATACTGTGAAAAACTTACTATCTACCCATCAAATATCAAACCAGTTCAAATCGAACACAAACATCCTAGTTGCCTACTAATAGGAGTAAAAGAAGTCACATCAAAGGAGAAATGCTAGATTGAAGCATTTATCTAATTTAGAAATAGGCCTGAGTGAAATGGTTTAACAAGACAATAGAAAAAAAATCTGTAATGTATATACATTCAATATAGAGCTAGGGTGAAGAGTGATAAGTGAGATCGCAGGCTTAAAACCCTAAAAAATTTAACTTATAAAAAAATTTTTAAGTGTACTTTGTAGGAAAATTCTTGCTTTACTGTTGTGTATAGTTTTTATTTACAGAAAAAAATTGTAAAATGGAAAATTTTTATACCTATCAAACCTGTTGTGACTTATGACTTGGACTTTTAAGAATTAACTATTACCTGATTAATTGAAGTGGTTAGGATCTAGCATTGACTGTCATTAGGTTACCCATTTAGTGCTCTCACAGTTATATTTTACAAGCTTAATACTGCCTTCTGAATCAAAACATACTTTAAGAGCTGTTTACAGGCCGACCATATTGTAATCATTATCTTAAGTGGTTAGTACATTGCTTAATATTAACACCCTCTTCATGATGGACTCTCCCCAAAAAACACACATACACAAATAACTAGGATAACGGTTTAGAGGCAAAATATATTATTTATTAAAAGCCTTCCGGAAAACTTATTATTACAAAATTCGTACGACATAGTTTCTCTAAAATTTATTTTTGACATTACCCGACAGAATAGTACTGCTGTAACAAATCTTCTTCCTAGCAGTTTACAAAGTTAGAGCTTTAGTGCACTTTCAATTAATCCCTGTCGACATAATTACAATAATACACAAAAACAATACATTACTACACTTTATAGTTCCAATTTTCATTTCGTAAGGTGGCTGGTGGATGTGCGCCTAACTTAATGACCTAAGGTCTTAATTCCCAATGGGCTCCAATTATGAAAAGATTAATATTTAACCTTACCAATAATTAATGATTTAAAAAAAAAAAATTAACCAACAACAAAAAATCTTAACGTTACCTTCAGTCGATTGATGAGAATAATAAAAAAAAAAATCTGAAAATAAAAAGATAGCATAGGAGAGAGTGGAGAGTAAAAAAAAAAGTAGGAAGGAAATACAGTGATTTCCACTTATAAGAATCACGTTTGTTATTACTGTTTTTGATTCTTATAAGCGGTTGATTCTTATAGCCGAAATTTAGGTTTTTGGACAGGCATACACACCTATATATACATATATTAGATAATTTACCATAAAATGCTCTTTAATTTATGTTAATTATCTTTTATTAAAATTATTTTTTATAATTTTAAAAATACAACTTCATTTCTATGCCTATAAGTAGATACACATGATTATAGTAAGAGAAGAAAAATATCCAATATTTGTTACAACATACCTGCTTAACAGTTTTAACATTTCAACTACAGGAAGGGAGCAAGAAAAAGTTTTCTATGGTAGTTTGACGTAATGAAGTTTTCAGGAGGCTGCTTCAATACTCTTTCAATACTAATAGTCGCAGACGAAGATTCACCTTCTAGCTTACGTTTCACGGTTTGATAACGTGCTGAATCTACTAATGTCACGTTTGCCTAAGTGATAGTGGACACTTCGCCGAAGATTTATATGTTTCAGGGTCCAGGAAGCCGCAACCAGAATGTGGGAGGTGGGAAACAAGGGCCCCTATTCTTGTTTGTCAGTGCAGAAAAGTGAAATCGGACCCGGACAGGTAATGATGCCCCTGGGTCAAGCTAATAGGACAGTGTTGTGCTAAATTGTCTGAGGGGAAACTATTATGTTATGTCTAACAAAGAAAGGAATGAATTTTAAGACTATATTCCATCCCATCTTATCAATTTTTCTTTTAAAAAAAAACGAAAGAACTTCGTGCCTTTTTAGGGTTTAAGTGGCTTTTTTAGAAAAATGAAAGGAAAGCGAAGAGTGTAAACTGATTCTTATAACCGGTGGATTGATTCTTTAAAGCGAAAATTTTAACATGGAGACAATGCATTTGTTTTTGTTTTCGCGATATTGATTCTTATAAACGGTTGATTTTTATAACCACTGATCACTATAAGCGGTGGTTACTGTAAGTAAGTCCGGACTTGAAGAATATAGTCTACGGCATGACAGTGTCTCGTCATCTTCAAGCTCTAGGGTAGCAGAACGGAAGATTCATCTCGGCAAAGAACGGGATGCAAGTCGGACGATCTTCACGGCAGGTCGGCTTAAGTAGCATGTGATGTTTCAGAGTAAAACTGTGGCGGAGGACGAACCCCTTTCTGCCCTGTGTTTATCCGCCCCCGCAGGAGCAGACAAGTAAGGAGTTCCAACTGGTGCCGCATTTTTAGACTTCGTAAAAGCGGCCCAGCACCACAGACTTTGCATATTTTATCTGTAGCTTGCCATATTATTTTTTTCTTGGCATTAAAAAACCTTGGGCTTTGAAACTTTCAAAGGAGTACCTTTTTTAGCTGACCCGTGACAGAGCGGCTGGACGTCGACTCTCCTTGTAACCTTCCGAGGCGCCTCTCCCCTCTCAGTCGGCATCTGCTAAAGTAATTAACATTCTTTTTGCCTGTGCTTTTGCACTCCGTTCTCGCTGGGCATGGAGATTTCCAAAACGGTTGAAAGCAAAGGTATCGGATTTCCCGATAAGACATAGCAAGAGTTTAAGAGAGAGGAAAAAATAGGTTTTGGAAAATCTAACCTTACGGCCAGACAAAAGGGTAATTTAATCAGCTACTTTTTAATTAACACCGCAATCCACCAGTGAAATTCCACTCAGCCACCATCAACCACCTTTTAATATTTTTATCTCTATTTGAACACAGTTTTACTTTTTTTTTTTTTTTTTTTTTTTTTAGGCATAAATAACTTATTGTATGTAAGTTATGTAATTTAAATAAGTTAAAACTACTTATTTATACATGCATATTAACTCAAATATTTGAACACCTCTAAATATCTGTGCACATCAAACATACAGGGGAGCACATCTAATTATTTGTGCCTAACAAACCTTTGCATTTTAACTAAGGTACCCAAGCTCAAGCACCAGCCAAAAAAATCATAACTAATTAACCACAACACATAGTTATTTTGAAAATACGCAATTATTCATTAAAAAACGAAGAATGCAGATAAAATAGATAAAAACCTTTTTTTTTGCAATATTTCTTCAGTACTGCAGGGTTTTCACTTGCCCCATAAAAATTTTGTGTCACACCAAGTGAGAACTGGCCCCATATACTAAAAAAAACCTACCTTTGTGTTATAAACAGTCATATTAATAGTTTTTTCTTCCTAACATGTTTTCCAGCTGGAGAAACTTCATTACTAACCCCCTTTTGCCATATTTCATTAACAGCTGATGATTGTTTTTAATTCCTTAACATTCAAGAATAGTAAATTATGCAACTGAAACTAGTTTTTCTTTGTAGTAGTAGATTTGAGGATATGAATTATAATAAACTAACTTGTTTGACTAACTGTTAGTGAATGTGAGTGTAAATATATTGAATTTCTAATTCTGTTGTCATTATTTCTGAGTTGCCTTTTGCACCAGATGATGACTTATTAGTGTTCCTGGAAGAGCCAAGGCCTGGAGGGCGTGGTGAACTATTTTTTTGCCGTGTTTTTTTGGTTCTACAATATTCAGTAGGGCCTAGGCCAGAGATGGGCAACCTTTTTGAGAGTGCATGCCAAAATCGGCCAAATTTCTGACACAAAATTTTTCCATGTGCCAACCAAAATTTCCTGAGAACATTTTATTTGATATCTTGATATTTGATTTGTAAGTGATTATGTAAATCATGTAAAACTGATTGAATGAAAAAAATTATGACAGGTTTTTACGAAAAAGTCCTTTTAGGGTATATTTTTTACTACTACCCTGTAAGTATAACTAGGTCATTAATTTTTCCCAGTAATACATACTTGTTTATGACTAAATCACAGTAAAAAAGGTTATTACCCACAGTAAAGGTTAAGATTTTAAATCCCTTATAAATGATGTATAAAAAAGAAAATATATTTATTTACCTTCAAAACTACATTCAAACAACCCTGAACTGTTGAAACTTTCAAAAGAAAACATTAGATAAAACTAGAGACAGAAAACTTGTTGACTCTTCTTATATATTACAAGTCGGACTTCTGCTTCTGCAAAACTGATGGTAGAGATTTTATATTCGGTTTATATTTGGTAACCTTGAGATATATGCATGCGTTATAATAGTTTCATCCATCAGGCTACTCCTGTTATGAGACTTAACAAAGATTCACAAGCATATGTAGACGAAAATATGGATAGTAATGCTGTTACCGGGTTTTTCAAGCAGACATAATAATCTGGAACAAAGTCCTTAATACTTCATTTTCTGCATTTTTCTCTGTAACAGAGCATAATGCAGTATAATACAGTTCAATATTTTCCAACTCTAAAGTCCATAAATTTCTACTTCCAAATTGAGCTACTCTGAAATTCAATCAAATGCATTTCAAAATCCTCCATGTCTATCCATGAAAACATTTGCAGGTTTAGTTCATCCAGTTCGATACTATCTGGAAAATTAATGAATTTTGCCGTCTCATCCAGTTCTTTGAATTTAGCAAAGCTTGTAACGAACTGCTCAACAGTTGGCTCGGTAATATTTACAAACAGCTTTTGAAGGTATTGGAGGTGCATTCTGTCATCTTTGGGAGATCATTGATGCACCTCTTCAGGTTTGCGAAGTATCTAAATTTCTTGTAATCTATATCCCTATAAAAACTTCTAGATTCATTTCAAAAGTGTTTGTATAACCAAACATTACATCAAGTATTTTACCTAAGCCCTGTAGCTTAATATTCAATTCATTTAAATGGTCACAAAAATTTGCACAAAGTATCGGTTTACAAACCCACATGATGTCAGGCAATTCTTGGTAAGACACTTGTTGGTCATTCAAAAAGAGCTGCATCTCATCTAAGCATTCAACAAATCGTTTCAGAACGAAACCTCGGCTAACCCAACGAACATCATGGTCCATTTTTAATCCTTTATACACAGAATCTACCTCATTCAGTATAATTTTAAATTGTCTTCTATTTAAAGTCGAAGCAGAAATGTAATTAACAACCTTGGTAACTGTTTTCATCACTTGATGTTCCTTTACGCCAGCTTTTGCACATAAAGCCTCCTCATGCATGATGCAATGAAAACCTATCAGTGGATGACCAACAAACATCTTTTGCAAACAGATTTAGAAATTCTGTTTTCCCACCAGTCATGCTGAGGGGCGCCATATGTTGAGGCAGATACTACATTTGAAATGCTAATTTGGCAAGTAGATAATTCGTTCCCAGCTGCTTTACATATCTCGGCCCTGATAGTAAGCTCAGGTAGTGTTACAGGGGCTACCACATTTCATTTAGCACCTGTTAGCTATTGTTTTAGACCACAGGTGCTAACTAAAAATAAATTTAGTAAGGAGATGTTTCGAGTGCCCGAAACAAGTCATCGGCGTGCCACGTTTGGCATGCCAAGGGTTGCCCACCCCTGGCCTAGGCAAAGAGGGAAAAATGTTTTTTGAACTTTTAACATAGATTTGTTACTCTAAAACAAATAATACAAATATAATTATTTTGTTAATATTTGGACGTAACTGATTCTGCTAACTTGAATAACAAATACCTTCATACAGGGTGGCTACAAAAATTGAAGTAAAAAGTTCCCTGAGTTTTCCCTGATTTCCAGAGTATTTTTCATGAAATTCCCTGAGTTTCTCCATCCGTTCGCAGAACAATTCCCCAGCCATATTGATAAACTTGACACTTGATAAACTAAAAATCTACAGACTGATGAATGAATAAAAATGAGAAATTTAATAAGTAAAAAATATTTTTATTGTATACCATAATAGATAGATAATATTAAGTTATAGATTGAACATTTATTATACTAGAGTTTTAACTGTTTTGATGGGTTCGCAGAGTTGCCATCTGCGCCTCTATAATAATGTTTTGTCTTTGAGCTTCCTGCAAAATGGTTGCCTTTTTAGCAGCCAACTCTTTCAATTGAGATTCTACTTCCCTTTTTCTTTTTAAAGCATGCTTTTTTTCTATTTGCTCTTTCTCTTGGTGTTTCTTCGATTCTTCATATCTTGCTCGTGCGTTTCTAGCATAGTGGATCATATCTTTGGAAATAGTTATGCCATCAAGGCCACCCTTGGAAATGATATGATCATAAACCCTCCTTCTTGCTACTAAGGAAGATTCCTTTATATTCTCCCACAAACAGTCACTGTTTATAAAAAACCCTCTCAACATTTGCATTACGATGCGACAAAATCATAACATCTCATAACATTTGCAGCATCTCCACAGTCACCTTCTGCATCAAAAATTGAAGCCCAAAATTGATCAATTCCAACTTTTTCCCTGAGTTAAACGAAACTTCCCTGAGATTTCCCTGATTTTTTCCAGAAAATGATTCTTCCCTGAGAATTCCCTGATTTCCCTGTTCTGTCGCCACCCTGTCATAGCAAAGGAATGTTTAAAAAAAAAAGCCTTTTGTTCAGCATGGAATATCTATTCGTTCCCTTGCCTTACTTGTTTTGCTCTAAGCAACTATGATTTATTTGAACCCGTGTTCTCACTTGCCCCAAGTACAGGAGCAAGTTAGAATGCAAAACACCAAAACTTTAAATATTTACGGCAAAAAAAGTTAGGAATAGATTTTTAAAAAAAAATAAAACTATGAATGTGGAACATAACCAAAAGTATATGTGCAAATCAGGGTTCGTAAATATCATGATATTTTCGAAAATATCCAAAATATCCGATATTTTGATATATATCCGATATTTCCAAAATTGTCAACTTATTCCTGATGATAAATATTTTCAGATTTAATAAACTTAAGCACCAATACATATTACACATTATATAAAAGCTAATATAAAACATTATTCTAATATAAAATAGTTTTCTAAAACTAATCTAGGTCATTAATAATTTTATAAAACATTATTCTAATATAAAATGACTTTTTTGCTAAAAAAGTCATTACTAGAGGCAAAAGTTCTTTGTCTGTAGAATGCAAAAAATCAAATGCATCCTGCTTTTGTTCTTCAGTTAATTTTCTTCCGCAATATCGATGGTCCAACATATTCACCGCTAAATGTGCTGGTGAAAGAGCCATTTCTTCTTTTACTGATAATGTTTCTTGCACCTCTTTTATTCCTTTCAATTTATTTCTTAAGTTAATCCAAATTTCTACACATTGTGCAATTTTAGTCTGATCTTTTTGCATTTCATCTAATGCTTCTGCAATGGGTTGTAGAATGTTTGTATAGTCCGTACAATTAACCGTTAAGTTCACATCATTAACTAAATTAAAAATGTCTTTATCAATTTCATGTTTATGATCCTACAGACTTGAAACAGTTTTCCCCTGTTATCTAAAAAAGACTTCATTGTAGCAAACATTGTGTTCCATCTTACAGTTTGAGCTATTACTAACAGTTTGCCACCATTTGCTTTGTACCAGGCATTTGGTAAATGATTATTTCTAAAATATTTAATTATTTTGATTACATTTTTACTTACATTTGGAAGTTCTAGGTCTTTTGCTAAGAGATTTAAAATATGAGCAGAACAACTGTAATAAATGATATCAAAATCTCCAGATTTAGCAAGCTCCCCTCTCATTTTTTTGACATTTGTAATAAAACATTTTTAGATGTGTAGAAATTATTTTTGTTAGCTCCTTTTAGCATTTTATTTACAAATTATAGTTTAGGAACAGCTTCCCAACTGACCCGTTTTCTCGCCAAGCCAATTTTTTCGCGCCATTGTTGTTTACCCCAGCCCTCCACACGGCAAGTGAGTAAGACTGGTTCTTAAATCCCGCCCCCTTTGTGCTACTCATCGGATAGCATACAACACAGCTTATTTATTAAACTTTTACAATAAAATGAGAGTATAAAGAGATTTATTAATGAATAAAACTTACTTGTAAATATCCGGTGATGATTTTTAAAATATTGAAGTTTATTATTAAAAAACGTCGTTCTTCTTAGGGCACTTAAAACTACTCACCAAAAGAGAACATTACCTTAGAAATCAGTAATAAATGAGACTATTTCTAGAAATATCAACTATAAATAACCTATTGGGGATACCGTCCGAGCCAAACGCATGCTTACCGCCAATTTTGCAATCCGACTTGGATAATCTAACTAATGCAGCCTGATATTTAGAAACAATACTGCTAATGGGCAACATAACTATTTAGTTTAATTTAATAAAGCAATAAAAAATTAAAGAGTTTTTTACAAAGTAAAAATAATAATTCTAAAATAATATCTAATTGACAAACTTAATCACTACAATATACTTGAAAATTTAATGTAAATATACTATATATTAATATAGTAAACTATTTATATATGTATAAATAAGCTATATATAAGTATATTTAGCTTAAATAAAGTATAAAAACTCTAAAAATGAAGTTAGAAAATCGTATAGTCACCAAGCACGTATTAATCCAATGAAGAATCCTTCGGTCAAGCAGCTAACAGAGCAGAAAAATATCTGAACTTTTGACCTCCTGAACCAACTAGCTTAATAATAGAGCAACCCTTGTGACGTAGTTCATCGATAAGGCGGGTTTTCCGAGCCCAGGGAACGAACCGCACCACAAGGATTGGCGTGAAATCAGGTCAATAAGGAATCTTAGCCATAGTTTAATTTTCAATAACAATTGAAAATTTAAAGTTCTAATTTTTAGACAAAAAATATGATGCATAATGCTATTTTCAGAATACTTCACATAAATGAAAATATCAAAAATATCAAAAATCCCGATATTTTAAAAATAAATATCGGATATATATCGATTGATATATATCAACGAACCCTGATGCAAATTTTCATACAAATACAACAATTTGTTAAAAACTTCTTTAGATTCAAAGTGGAACTATAAGATTTTGCGGTCTCACTTACCCACTTCACTCTATCTATAATTCACATTATTTAGTAATTTTTTTTTTTTAAATTTTAATGTGGTCCTTCAAATGCACATTTAAATTGAAAAAAATGTTATGAGAAACATATTTTCCAATGACATTCAGAAAAATATACCTATATAACATTATTTAATAACTCTTCCATCAAATTTTCAAAAACTAATAATTTAATACTACCAAATACGTAAATTGTGGGTGGGAGGCAAAGTGAAAATTGCTTCCTTGTACTTGAATCTGTTTGGAAATTTTAAGGCAAAATTTCACTCTTAATGTTAAGTATAGGTACTTTGATTCCATGCCTTTAGTCTCAGCCTTCAGATCTGAATCAAGTGCACTAGCCTTTGAGCTTCTGCACGGAAAAAAATAAAAAGCATATCCACCTCCTTATCAATAATGATGTCATGCTACAATTACTTTATTTGTACCCCTCATAAAATCAAAACTGTGAAAAATATTGCAAATATCATGAAAAAACTAAGCTGATTGTATAGATTTTAAAAACAAAATACCAAAAGGTAACACCTTATGAAACATTTTTAACATTAACTCTAATTAAAAAGAATATGTATTTTAAGCACTCACACTCAAGAAAAACTTACAAAAAATAAGTAACATAAAAATATCAGGTAATCAGAATAAATCAACTGATTGCAAAGATTTTTAAAAACCAAAATACCTTTTAAAAGAATTAAACTTTATTTAATTCGTAATTATTAACAAATACATCAGCGAAAACTTATTTCTTCTCAGAAATAAACTATAAAGTGAATTAATCTTTCAAATGAACTACTAAACTGCTTAACGATTGACATAAATACCTAACATCGTCAATTTTCAGGAAATACAAAGTTTCATCTTGGAAAAATTTAACCAAAAGATTAGAGGTTCTGCTTGTCTACAATCCCAGCCGAAACAATGCAATGCAAGTGTGATCGACTGAAAATTTGCCCCCCTATTTTTAACGCTCAATGAGTACAAAACTGCAGTAATCACGCGAATATTTGACGATAAAACAATACCTAGTGACTGCCTTTGTTGATCTTGATACTATCTTCAACCATCAAAATGAATACTTTTTTCATTTGTGATCCACTTTGTAGAGTTAGAAACAAGAAAATAATCTAGGAAGAAACGAACATTTAACTGATTGACCAATAAAGGTGATCATTTTAAAACCTTATTAACACCATAACAAGCTTTCTATAAATTAAGAATCACCAGTCACATACGAACATTCCGACCACCGGGTGCCAAAAAAATTGTGAACACATATTCTTGTCAAATTGCGTTGCCACACTGTTATCAAAAAATGAAGGCGTAACAGGTTTGAAAAAACCGTGAACTAGTAATAGGTGTTCGAAAGTCGCAACTAAATATTGAAAAGTGAGATCGCAAAGTGCTGTAGGTAAAAATTTTGTAATTTCTAAGCGTTTTATTACAAATCACTTTCGTCTAACAGTTTTTGTAACAAGCTGTGATGGCTTAAGTCATGCATGGACATGGACAAAAAATTTTCGTGAGGTTCCAAATAGGGCTAAGCAAGCCCTTTACCCTCGGTATGGATATGGGAAGCACTGAAGCTTTTCACGCATGGTCCAAGAAGAAATCAATCAAGAAGAAAAAAAAAAGTAACAAAATAAATTAAAGAAGTCACAAAAATAAAAACAAAAATGTTAGAATTTAGTAAGTTAAAGTTAACACAAAATTAAATCAGCAAGACTTGTCAAAAAAAAATTCCAATACAACATAAAATAAAAAGCAAAATATAAAGATTAAACTCTCAAAAGTCGAAGACGAGCCACAGAGGACAGCGAGCAGCAAAGATATTAAATGCTGGGATCAAACCCAGGATGGGAAAGAGCAATAAAGCAACCCGTGCTTGAAAACAGTCCGAAAAAGGAAGCAAGATGATGAATTTGTATTACAAAGGTTAAAAAAAGATCAAGCTTAACTACAGGTCGAGAGCAAAATGTGTCCCGCAACCTGATTGGTTGGCGAAACAGGATCCAGGAGCTTAGAAGAAGATATTATCAGGGAGGACGGCTCACAATTTGACCATGAGGATTCGTAGAGGCATATTACACCAACGAGACGACACTCTACCTTTTTTAAAAAAGCGTAAGAGGATGTGACTGCATATATAATTAGGAAAAATGGGGAGGGGGGAAAAAGCGGTCTAGAAAGAATTAAAGGAAAACGGGATGACAAAAAGAAAGAAAAAAGAAATTTTAAATTAGGGGAAAGAAGAGTTGGGAGTAATCCCAGTGTCAAGCACTAGAGTCGCTCTAGGTCTACGATTAAATTCTCTATTGTCATAATCCGGAAGATTGGCAATTTCTTCATTAGGGGTGGAGTAAAGACTATTATAAAATTTAGTGGCGAGATTAATTATAGTCAGGCGAATGGGTTCAATACTTAGATCTTTGTGGAGGGAGTAATTAGTTTTATATATATATTGGCTTTAGTGATTAGACATAAGGTTTTATTTTGTGTGCATTGCAATTTCTGGACATCACTGTTAGCCGCTGACCCCCACAGGTACTGCATAAAGAAGTATAGGTCGAAGTACTGTTTTGTAAAGCAGAAGTTTATTTTCTATACTCATCTCCTTCTGGAACAGGAGGTGGGCGATATCTTTTCTAGCTTTAAAAAATTTGCAGATATTATTATTAATATTTTTCTTCCAAGTAAGCTTACTATCCATGAAGATACCCAAATATTTCACTTCCCTTTCAAAGTGGATGAGCTGACCATAAACGTTAACTGGGGGTGGGGGAATCCTATTGTATGAAAAAAAGATAGCTTTTGTTTTACTGGGATTTAATTTAATACGCCATTTATCAAACCAGCGCACAAGAATGTTAATGTGACGTTGGAAGTAAGTATGCATATATCTGACATTATGGTTTTTAGCGAGAATGGCTGTGTCATCAGCATAGAGTGCAAGCGAAGTGTTCGGGGTGGTGGGGATTTCATTTATAAATAAGTTAAATAAGACCGGTCCGAGTTTAGAACCTTGAGGAACTCCCGCATTAACAGGGCGTAGGTCTGAAGTGGTACCAGAATAGCTTACAGCAAAAGTTCTGTCTGAAAGATAGGATTGTATAAGTTTAATTAGGGCAGCTGGCATTTTAAATTTAATGAGTTTATAGATAAGGCCACTGTGCCAGACAGTATCAAAAGCTTTAAGAATATCAAAGAAGGCAGCACCAGTCTGCATTCTGTCCTGTAGTCCATCATGGATGTACTCAGTAACACGAAGCAGCTGATGTGTGGTAGAATGTTTAGGTCTGAAACCAAATTGGGCCTTAGAGAGAATATTATTGCTATCGATAAAATTATGAATACGGCTACAAAAAATGTCTTCAACCACTTTAGAAAGAGAAGATAAGAGACTAATGGGCCTGTAGTTTTTGGGAAGGGAAGGATCCTCACCAGGCTTATGAATTGGGAAAATAATGGCCGATTTCCAGGGATGCGGGTAGTATTTAAATTTAAAGATGTTATTAATTAAATCAGTTAAATAGTTGGCATAATGAAGGGGGAGATTTTTAATGGCATTATTGGTGATACCATCTTGACCAGGGGCTTTTCTATTAGGGAGGGAGTTAATTGCATTTAATACTTCGCTAACAGTGGTTTTTTCGATCTCACTATTGTGATTACTGGACTGAAAGTTCTGGAGGATATCATAGACTTTATCAATTGCAGTTGGGCAAAAAACACTAGAGTGGGGATTGAATTGGGTTTCATAATTAGCTGCTAAGGCCTCAATTTTGTCAGAGTCACTAGTTAAGTTACCAGAACTGGAGGGGAAGGGGGAAGGGGGAAGGGGCTAATGGGGTTTCCTAATTCTCTTAAGATATTGCCAAACTGAGATATCAGTGGGAGCTAGTGACTCAATAAATTCTTTACATTTATTATTTTTGAAATTTTTGATTTTAATTTTAACCTGATTGTCAAGATTTTTGTAATTATTAAGCATTTTGGGGTCCCGAGTTTGCTGGCAAATTTTCCTGAAATGGTTCCTATATTAAATTAGGTCAACAATATAATGGGGTAGTTTATGATAGAAATATTGGGGAGAGTGGACCTTAGCAGATTCCAGCGCGCTTTGGATGGTCTTAGTGATAGAGGTAACAGCAGCGTCTATGTCATCAGGACTGTTAATATCATTAAAGGGGGGGGGAGGAGTTGTTAACAAATTTAGTGAAGGACTGCCAATTAGTATGATAAGGAGAAATGATAGAAGGGAGCACGGGGTTGCATTTAATGTCAAGTTTAACAGGTAAGTGGTCAGAGGATAAATCATTAATAGTATTAATCTCATACGGATAGTGAGTGTTGTTTAAAAGGGCAAAGTCAATGATGGATTGGGAGCCTGAAACATCAAGCCTGGTGGGATAAAGTGGGGAAGCAATATCAACAGAGTTATCAATTGAGTAGGAATTAATTTCAGTACCATATCTGGTTACTGAACGGTCATTCTGGCAGTTCCAACGGGGGTGGTGAGCGTTAAAGTCACCAAAAAGTATAACTTTATGGTCAAGATTAAAAAGTTGAGAAAGTTCATTAGTTACGGGTCTACCATCGATAATTCTTAAGTAAGTGGAAACAAGGGTGAGAGTAGTACTAGAGTTTATCCAAATTTTAACAATTGTGTTTTCAATGGTATGTAAGTTAATACTGGGGAGATGGTTATGTTTAATATTCCGTTTGACATAGATCGCCGTGCCACCGAAACGTAGGGGAGCGTTAGTATTAGGGTCAAGGCGGGGAGTGAAGTACAGACTGTAGTTTTGAATTTTAAGAGTTCTGGGGGAGGGACACTTCCCCTCCTGTACCAGAATAAGATCAACGGGGTTCTTAATAACAAACTCCCGAAGCTCATGAATACGTGTACGCAAGCCATCAGCATTCCAGCTCAGAACAGAAATTGCAGAAGAAGTAGAGGGGAGCATTAAGGGGCAGAAGAGGTGGCTGCCTCTTGTGAGGCAGCAGAAAGAACGTTATTTATAGACGGTGAGTTAAGTTTATCAACTAAGTAATTAAAATCTGATATATTCATTTCGTAACAGAGTTGTTTAATATCTTTAAGAACATCCCTAATTTTTAAAAGTTTATTTAGTGTGCCGTCAAGGTTTCCCATTGGCGTTACTCTAGAGGTTGGAGTTTCAATAGTAGAATTAGCAGGAGTTACAATATTAGTGGTTTGTTCAGTCGTTATAGTGGTATAAGGGGAGTTATTGGGCTGAACAGCCTGGCTGTAAGAAATTGTTGAATTAACGGGTTTGCTAGCAAAGGTATTTCCTGAGTTTGTTGGGACAATTAGTTGGGGAGTATAATTACCGGCTTTGGCCGCTTCTTTTATGGTCTTAATTTGGTTACGTCTAATTTTTACCTGTTCCGGGTGATCACTGCAACCACGATAGTTTGATGGGTGGTCACCATTGCAATTAGCACATTTTGCTGGGGTGTCACGTGGTTTAGTACAGGCTGCTGATGAGTGTGCACCAGCACACTTCATACAGACAGGCTGTAGAAGGCAAACTTCACTACTATGGTGGAATTTTTGGCAGTTGAAGCATTGCTTGGTACCTTTGAATTTGTAGGCTTCAACCCTAACTACGAAAACCTAAAAAGTGTCGGATTTCATACATATGCTCAAGAGTCTTATTTTGTCGGAGGTGGCATAGGAAAATCGGGAGAGGTTCCTTGGTGTTAAATCATTTGAGTTGTGAAACTCTGTTCACCTCAAAACCAAATTCTACGAGGAGTTGTTTGACTTCCTCTACTGGAATGTCAATGGGGATACCTTTGATTAGGACTTTAAGAGGCCTTTCAATCTTGGAGTTTTTTCAAAAAAATTCAGTTTTAGTGGCGATAAGGTACCTTTGGATATTTCTAAATTGATCGATTGTGGTGGGAGAGATCTTAAGAAACTGTCCTGAGTCAGTTTTGGGCAAATTAAATTGGATTAGGTTGTTTATATTTTCGATAATCTTTTGGTAACCTGGAACCATTTTAATAAAGAATGGTTCTGGTTTAGGCTCTCTTTCTACTTGGACGGTATCATCTGTTACAATTTCATCATCAGAATTTTTCTCAAGGGGAGGCAAATTTATTTCTTGTTTCGATGACATCCGATTTTACCTGGTCTAATAAGTTTTGGCGAGCAACTCGCTTACCTTGTGGCTCATTACCTTCATTACTTCTTCTATTTTTTTTACTAGATTTTTTAACTACCGGAGTTGTATTAAATTTACGCACAATAGCAATTAGGTTTTTTTAAACTATCAAAGTTAGGACCAAGGGTGAAAGCAACAATGTACTTCCACATACCTGATAATTTGCTGATCTCAAAGTCATGGTCGAATCCAGTTGAGCTGCAGATGTTCGCCAAAGTCTCATCGAAAGTTTGTATAATGAAGTCGATCGAACTCTTGAAGTCTTAAATTCAGGTGTCTTATCACCGCAGATCTTGAGAAAGTTCAGAACGTTTGGCATTTCTTCAATTTGAAGATGATGAGGTTCAAGGTTTTGAAAAGCAACAGCTGGATCTAAATCGCATTCCATAACAGCATTCGCCAAGTCTTCTCTCTACTCAGACAGAAGGGAGATTCTTTCGCAGGAGCTGCAGTAGCAACATCAGAGACGGAAGAGTCAGGAGAAGTGTTTTCTCAAACATTCGTAATCCGTAGGATAGTTGGCAAAGATGTGGATTTCATTATATTAAAAATATTCAATCCACTGCTGTCAGAAAAAGGCTCCAAGTTGGCTTCCTTTCTGGCGTCAGAAATTGGCTTCAAATATGCAACTGAGCTCAAGCTATGAGAAACGATATTGAAAATATGAAGAGACGTATTGCAGCAGATAAAAATGTACAAGCTATAAATAGCAATCAATCTGGTAAAAAGATTGATACCAGCATTCGACGGAATCTTTATACAGTTAGTTTGTTTGCAAAAATGACATAAATAAATTTTAACACGATGCTTAAGTCATGCTTCAGCAGTTACAACGGGTTTCGTTTTTATTAGGTTGTTCAACAAACACAAGCCAACTGAAGGGCATTCCTAAGGAAGAGTATTATGAGCGGAGGAGAAATATTATGAATAGGTTTGATCTCATTCTTGATATAAATATTGGAACATTTAAGTAATTTGTGAACATTGTGTTTGTAAGCCACTTTTTTAAATTGCATAACCAATAATTTTCCTGCCTGTATATGTGTTCCGTTCAGAAACCCCAAATTCGAATCAGAAGTAATAATAGTAATCAGAAGTAATAATAACACAAGAGCTTCTGAACACATTATAGGTTTATTCATTCTTCAAACGTATTATTCACTGTTCAAAACCTATCTACAACACATTAAAAAACAATTCATAAAGAAATATCTTGGAGCCATGCATTCACATATCACACAAAAATGAACATCCTAAGGGCCTGTTCACATACGAGTCCAGTAGAGGAAGCGTTAAAGTATTGAAATATATTTAACCAATGACAAACCTTCAAACGATTAGCAAAAAAAAATTTTAACTCCTATGATTGGTTTATTTCCATCTTTCCTTTTACTCTTCCACTACCGGACACATATGTGAACAGGCCCTAACTGAAAAAAACATCGTTTCCAAGCAATAAAAAAACTTGTTGCCAAAAGCAACTTAATGAGTTTGAGAGCTCGCGAAACATAGATAGTATAATAATAATAATGTATAGATACAACTCCCAATATCCTCCCATCTGTCTGAAAAGAGTTAACTTACATATGCTAAAATAACAATTAAGAGAAAATCAAAACATCAAGTAACACTTTTGTAAAACAAGCACAATATGAATAAAATAAATTCAGTCACAAATCTAATCTTAGAGGCATCTAGATGATACGTCCACTTCTGGTTATTTTTATCTCGGCTTGTAAGATTTCCTCTGAATCAAAGTTGTCATTCTTTCTTTTCTCTCTTGCCAAGTAGCAGTTTTCACTAAATCAAAGGATCCATGCAATAAGATTGACAATCTTGCTATAGTTTGAAAAATATTTGTAATACCAATCACTTACGCAAGTTGATAACAAACATGGTGATACCGCTGAAATAAGAGTCTTTTTCCGTTCTTTAAGAACTTCGTTGACAATAAAACCAGAATCTGGTCATTCTTCACAAGACAAGTATAGCCAGCAGGGTCCTTCCCACCGCTTTTGATTTCAACAAATGTTTCGAGGAACGCTTTTTTGTCGGTTAAAGTTCTGATTGTGGGCGCGGTAGCCCAGTTGGCAGGAACAGCGGGCCAGTGATCTGAACGTCCCTGGTTAGATGCTCGTCGCTGCAAATCTACAGCAATGATCACTAATGGTGGCCGGAACACGTAAAATAGGGCGTGGCTACGATGTCCTCCAAGTTCTCAAATTTACTCTGGAGGTGCGGAGTCAAGTGTTCCGGTCTTGTCACTTGACTCGATTCAAAATTACGGTACCGGTCATTTAGCCAAGTCGGACTCCGACCCTTGTGATGCTAATTCAAAACAGGAGCCGCACCTTCATCGCCCATAACCTCCGGGACTTGATCTGATGTTACTGTCGGTCAAGGGGCATAAGCAACAACAACAACAACAACAACAAAGTTCTGATTTCCTCAACTCTGTTGTAAACAAATATTCCCCAGGGTTTTTCTCTTGTAATCCATGTTAACATAATGAAGAAATCTGACCAAAACCAGACCTCATCGCACTCTATTTCTGTCAAAATTGTCGAGAGGCAATAGTAGCTGCGAGTAATTCTAGTCGAGTAATAGTGATTTCTCCTTTTCCAGTTGGAGCGGCACCACGCTCTGTGTTCCATGTAGCATTCTGATTTTAAGGCTGCTGTGTACTAACCCTATTGGATTCCCTCACTTCATTGTTAACCTATGGAGAAAATGTGTCTTCTATTGACAGCTCCATAACTTCTGATAATCCAATAAGGATGGTATTTTCAGATAGCCTCAACTTTTCTGACCTTGCAACAGGATTCATTTTATAAATGTCGTCCACCAAAGGAAATTTGAGCGTTTAAACTAATAACACTGTACCATATTTTTTTTCCTGAATATTTTATATTTTAAAGGGCTATTTCCATTTTCTTTAAACCAAAAAATGCCCCCCAGGCGTAGAAATTCTTTCTCCATTACGGTGTACAATAAATAAATCCAAGTCGGCAATTCTTTGGCCCATTTTCTCCATAGGTTAACATTGAGGTGAGCAAATCCAATAGGGTTAGTACACAGCAGCTTTAAGTCCCTTTACTACAGTTAGCCCCATGGGATTTGCTGAATTCAATGTTAACCTATGGAGAAAATGTTTCCAATGATGGTCGACTTTGATATATATAGAGATTTCTAGAAATAGAGGTGCCGGAACGGTAACCTTCCGGAATTATTGATAAAGAGAGGTACCGGAACGCCGTTCCGGCGCGTTTCGCCTCAAATCTAGTCCTGTGTATATATATATATATATATATATATATATATATATATATATATATATATATATATATATATATATATATATATTAAATTAAATTGTAATAGAGAAACAATTTTTTTTACTCTGTTATCTTATTCTTTTTACAAATGTCCACCAAAGGAAATAGTGTACGTTTAAAACAAAGTAAATCTATTTTTTCCCCCGGATCATTCAAATTAAAAAATATTGCGTTTTTTTTTTTTGTTGTTTTTTTTTTTTAAGAATGAAAAAGATACCTGATTAATTTTTTTTCTCTATTATGGCTTACAATCCCAAAATAAATAAAAAAAATCTTCAAATCCAAGTCGATAATCATTGGAAACATATTCTCCATAGGTTAACATTCAACTGAGGGAATCCAGTATAACTAAACTGGCGTGCAAAACTATTTCTGAAGATTACAACCTGAAAATAAAACGGAATATCCTTGTGCCGATTTGCTTAACCGAGGGTATTCAGTAATATTCTGGTGCATATTCAAATTTTGGAATCGCAACGTCAAAAGTGGTATCATACCGAAAAAACTATGAAAGCAGAAAATGAAGGAATTCTCTACAAATTTTCAAACGGTGCGTACGATCGTGGCGGACGTTCTACGAGCTTCGCACCGCATTGAAGACCACGAAATGGCAACTAGGAAACATTTTAGACATTTAGATGTGGTAGACTTGGGAAGTTGAAGGAAAGGCGAAGTTTGAGAAGTGTAGCCGCCGAGTTCAGTATCGCCTCCGGGACGTTTCAGGGACATGAACGGCGATCCAAACGACAGGTGCTGCTGTGTGAAAGGCCGCGAAAATCGGCAACTGATGGCCGCTTAAGGCCGTCTGCACACGGAGCAACTCAAAAGAAACTGATAACTGACTCGAATCACAAACCAGTCCGTGTTGAGTCGTAACCTATGTAATTGAATGGAGCCACGCACACGGCGCAACTGGTTACAATGTTGCCCCGTGTTCAGACGGCCTTATCGTTACACAAGCTAAGAGAGATCGGTGGACGGCGACAGCCATTGCAAAGTAGCGGCAGAGCAGTTCCGGACGCCAGGTTTCGCGGTTTACAGTGGCCAGGCTACATCGAGGTTGACTGTTTGCCCGTCCTCTGTGTACTGTTAGCACCTGGCCATCGGCGGCATTGTCGACAGTAGTACAGACAGCACAAGAACTGGACACCAGCGCATTGAGGGAACATCATCTTTACTAACGAGAGTCGCTTCCGCATCAGCAGCGATTCTGGCCCAGATGAGCTGCCGGTCAGAATCACTGCTGTAAAGAGGACATTTCCCACTCCTGCGGTGGTGTCCAGTTCTTGTGGTTATTCATTTATCGCATTAATGATCCACGAAGATACGTCTATTCTCCAGGGACTTATGCCGACTCCCCACCAAGGGCAACACAGACATGTCTCTTCGTTATCGCGCTTGCGCATAACAAATTTCTCTCTTCCGGTTTGTGTCTGTCTCTTGTCTCTGCACTTTTCAAGTCTTGGAAACAGTCTAACTTTTGTATTTGTTGCCATACTCGACAGATATCCGAATAGATAGATTAAGGCGTTGGATCGGTTTTCGTGAACACCTTGCTTAATTCGATTTCTGTTGATGCTCTTAACCCAACGCAGACGTCTTTCATCATCACTCAGAGGTTCTACAAAAAATTTGTCTTCGCTGTAGAAGGAGCTTTATCAAACGCGGACGCGACCTGCCAGCCATCTTGAAGAAGCAGAAGGGGAAAAATGTTTTCCTTCCGAAAAGCTTACGCGCATGCGCAAATAAAACGACTTTATTCCCCTTTCCCTAGTGGTGTGAAGGCTTTTATGACAGCCACAGAGACAAGCAGCAAAATATTTTTGTCTTTTGTTGCCATCGCTGTTGGTGTGGGTAACCACCATTAGGGTAATCAACAGGAAATTTGTGACCAGATTAATTTACTCGCCAATAGGACAGTCGTGCCCCAACTAGGATTTTACGTTTCCAATTTAAGTTCTACTGTACGTCAGTGACTCGATTCTTCATATTTAAACTTTTTTGAGAAATTATTAGTCTTCTTTCACAAGCAATAAAATAATGTAAATACGGAATTTAGAAGTAGGGTGGACTGTCAAGGAAATAACTAAGTATGTACACTCTTAGACAGACAACCCCCCCCCCAAAAAAAAAAAAAAAAAAAAAGGCACCAACGGGTAATGCAAATTGGAAACAAATTGATATGCATACAGGTTTCGACGAAAAATGCAAAATTTTAAATTTTGGCGGCCAATGAATGAACATGTGACGCTGCAGCGCATCTTAACTGAACAACTGGCAGGATAGTAAAGAGGAGAAATTTCGATTCCAGGTCATAAATTCTTTGCGAATTTCATTCAATTTCATTTCTCCCTTTGCGTCCCATTTTCAGGTAGACAGTAACTATGCCTCGCATACAGGTGCGCGAACAATATGCACAGATGTCAGCATTTGAGAGAGAGCGTGTAGTGGGGCTCAAAGAAAGCGGTTGGTCTAATCGGCGAATCACTCGACATTTGGACAGGAGCGATACCACTATTAGATGATGTTGGCAGGAATGGGTGAACCATGGCCGAACACAGCGTCAAGAGGGAAGCGGTCGGCCTAGAGAAACGACGAACGTGAGGACCGAGCAATCGTCAGAGCGGCACGCACAGCCCCAGATTCATCATTATCATCGATTGTACGTGCAACTGGTGCTTCAGTGACCGCAAGGACAATTCATAGGCGGCTCAGAGAAAGGGAGATGAGCTCACGGCGCCCCTTGCACCGACTACTATCGATATCTGTACATCGATAAGCCCGTTTGCAGCGGCGTCGGGCACATTCGATCCGGAATGTCACTGACTGGAGTAGTCTTCAGTGATGAGTCCCGCTTCGAACTGAGCCCCGATGACCAGCGAATACGTGTCTGGAGACGCCCCGGAAAGCGGTGGAATATCAACCTGACTGTCTTCCGCCATACGGGCCGACAACCAGGAGTGATGGTCTGGGGTGCCATTTCATTTCATAGCAGTACCCCTTTGGTTGTCATCCATGGCACCTTTACAGTACATCGGAACGTGGACGATATTCTACGCCCCGTTGTGCTGCCCTTCATATCATGCCATCCTGGGCTTATATTTCAGCAAGATAATGCCCGCCCGCACACGGCGAGAGTTTCTACTGCTTGTCTGCGTGCTTGCTCAACGGTACCTTGGCCAGCAAGGTCGCCGGTTCTCCCCCCCCCATTGAGCAAGTGTGAAGCATTATGGGCAGGGCCCTCCAGCCAGCTTGGGATTTTGACGATCTAACGCGCCAATTGGACAGAATTTGGCACTATATCCCGCAGGACATCCGCCACCTCTATCAATCAATGCCAAGCCGAATAACTGCTTGCATAAGGGCCAGAAGTGGAAAACGCATTATTGACTTTTTCACTTTGTGAAGCTCTTTCTCTTGAATAAATCATCCAATTTTTCTCAAATTGTAATCATTTATTTTTCTGTACATGTACATCACATCTACCGATTTTCGTCCCATTCGGATAACTCCTTCTTGGTGCGTCTTTTTTTCTTTTTTTTTGGGGGGGGGGGGGGCTAAGAGTGTATAAGATACAGGAACACAGATAAGAAGGATTAGAATCATTTTGTGTGTGTGTGGGGTGGGGGTCCCCTTTGAAGGGTAGAAAATTCTGGGATTAGTTCGATGGAATTTACAGAGGCATTACCAAGTTTTCCCTCTCTCATCGTACACATCGTTTCTCTCAAAATTTTTAACTTCCAAATTTTCGTTTCAGTCCCTCTTTTGATAGGCGGTAAAGTGACTAATTTGTTGATGGGTGCTCCAATAATATGAAATTTGCCTTGTCTTACCTTATTTTCTACGAAAGTTCAAGTTTCTTGGCGGGGCGGAGATACTGAAACGAATTTGTGCCAATGCGCAAGACTAAAACGGAGGGGCATTAACAGCATGGGGAAAAGTTATAAATTTAGTATTTTTCAAGTTTTACGAAACGTCTACTTCGAATTCGGAGCTCGGTGTTCGCGTATAACAAAAGTAGCGTAAGCGTGAACTTTTTCATAAAAATATTATGGTTGCATTGAAGCTTCAAGATTTTTTTATAATAGGCTTTTAAAATAAAATTTTCTATAACCACTACAGTTAATTTTTTGCATGTATATATTTTTTATTATTCATTCTCAAAAATACAGGGCTCTAAATTAGAACCTTCCATAGGACCCTGATAAAACTAGTTCGGCCTGAAATTGGATAATTCCAATTTTGTTAATTTAATAACAACTGCAATGTAATGGTAATATACGTCTTGCAGGAAAAGAATTCTGACTTATCAAGAAATGCCTTTACTTCGCTTTTCCGAAGCGAATAAAATTCTATGTACTGATAATGTTATCTATCTATCTATATATATATAACAGTTCCGTAACTGACTCACTGACTGACTGACTGACATACAACGCACAGACCAAACCGCTGGATCTGAAGGGCTGAAATTTTGCATGGCGATTCGTCTCATAGTGTAGGGGTGCACTAAGAAAGATTTTTGAAAAATTCTTCTTAGATTTCTTTAAATTAAAATTTTAAGCTGTTTTTGTAACAAGCTTTAAAGTTTGCATTTAAAATAATAATTTGAGGGTTATACAACTTATATCACGAGAAAGATCATAAAAATTCCTTTAAAATGAAATCTTTAAAAATATTCAAATATTGCTAATGCGGCAGACGATTGGACATTATCCAAAAAAATATTAAAATACAATAAAAGATATTATGTTCCTCAAACTGTACTATTTTAACCATACTATATTCTTTAGTATGTCCTATTACATTTAATTTGAATATTTTCTTCTACATTATTTTGTCTATAAAAATATCCCTTACAATTTTTTTTTATAAATATACATTTTTGTTTTTTTACATCAATTGTATACATTGATCGTCGCATTTATTATAAATATATATATATATATATATATATATATATATACATTAATTGCATACATTGACTGTTGTATTTAATTTGAATGTACACCGTAGCGAAGTGCGGGTTTTCAGCTAGTATATATATAAAACAGTTCCGTAACTGACTGACTGACATACAACGCACAGACCAAACCGCTGGACCTAAAGGGCTGAAATTTTGCATGGCGATTCTTCTTATTGCGTCGGTGTGCACTGAAAATGATTAAAAAAAAATTCTTTTTACATTTTTTTCAAATTAAATTCTTAAGCTGTTTTTGTAACTTTTTTTAAGTTTGCGTTTAAAATAATAATATAAAGGTTATAAAATTTATATCACGAGAAAGATCATAAAAATTCCTTTAAAATGAAATCTTTTTCGAATCTTTACCTCCATTTTCTGATTTTTGGTGAATTTTTAAAGATTAATTTTTAGAATTTGATTTATTAAATGCTGATCACGTGATTTCTTTTTCTGGTACTTTAAATAAATTTATCGTTACGTGATAACAATGAAATAGACAAAAAAATATTTTTTTTTCTTGCTAATGTTGCAGACGATTGGAAATTATCAAAAAAAAAAATATATATTTTTTTAATTTCCAAAGGCAAGGCAAAATACCAATACATATAAATAGATAAAATGACAGTACAAAGATATAAACATGGATATGAGATAGCGAAACTGAAAACATTGTATAAGACCGAAGTCATTGCCTTAAAAGTTCTCTTGCTTCCCAATACCTCGAGAACACAGTGTGTCCGCGGAGTGCCCCACATCGAAGCAAGTGTTCCCTGCCCAACTCTTCTCCAGTAGATCTACCTCCTCGTGGTGCACCCTGGGCAACGCTCTGCGGCTAAATGATCTACAGCTTACGGCATACTCCCTTGCTATGATACTTGAGATTTTGCAGTGGAATGCGGGTGGCTTATCCCAGCCCAAGAAACTCCAGATCCAACAATCACTTTCAAAATGTAATATCGATCTATTTGTAATTATGGAAGCTAATTTAACTGAAGAGTCTGTGAATTTTTATCCTTTCCCGGGATACACGTTGTATTTGCTTCCAAAGCACAGACAAGTTGCTAGTGGCATTTCAGATGGAATAAATAATAAACTTATAGCTGACTTTAAAATTGTTAAATGTATGGGAGAGAGCAGTGATAAAAGTGAAATCATAGAGATCCAACTATGGAAAAATGAGATCCTCTTTAAGATCTTTGCTCTATATATCCCCCCTAATAGTAAACCAGACTTATCGAGGATTGTGGTATCTTCTAAGACAATCATAATTGGAGACATGAACGCACATTCAAGTAGATGGGGATATAGTCACCCAAATGCAGCTGGATTCCAAAAAAAATATTAAAATACAGTTAAAGATATGTTCCTCAAACTGTATACCATATTCTTTAGTATGTCCTATTAGATTTAATTCGAATATTTTCTTCTACATTATTTTGTCTTTAAAAATATCCCTTACGATTTTTTTATAAATAAATAAGTAAATAAATAAATAAATAAATAAATAAATAAATATATATATATATATATATATATACTAGCGGCCCGTCCCGACTTTGTCCGGGTTGAACAAAATATTATACCAATAAATTTCCAGTTGATAGCCAATAAATTGTAAATCTTTTTTTTACCTTAATAATAACCTAAATAATACCTTAAATTAATTTTATGTTGGTTAATAATTAAAATAAATTTTTTAAAAGAAAAAGGCGTGCCGGAGAACGGCTAAGTTCGAACCGCTAGCGTCAGAACAGAAGCCCACCGCGATAGCACCACGATAAGTTTCGTTGAAATCTTCGGAACAAAAAGCGGTAGAAGACAGTAGCGGAAACAATGGAGATTGTTACCATTAAGCCCCTAACTTTATTTCTACTGATCAGCTATACATAATATATAGCCTATGTCCATCTGGAATAATGTACCTTTCAAACAGTGAAAGAATTTTTCAAATAGGTGCAGTGGTTCTGAAGATTACCCTCCACGTACAAAATCGCTCTCTCTTTATATATAAGTATAGATAGCACCACGCTAAGGATCGTTGAAGACTTCGGCACAAAAAGCGGTAGAGGACAGTAGCGGTAACAATGGAGATTGTTAGGATTAAGCCCCTAACTTTATTTCTACTGATTGAATATGCAAAATATATAGCCTATGTCCATCTGGAATACTGTACCTTTCAAACAGTGAAAGAATTTTTCAAATAGGTACAGTGGTTCTGAAGATTACCCTCCACGTACAAAATCCCTCTCTTTTTATATATAAGTATAGATAGCACCATGCTAAGGATCGTTGAAAACTTACCACGCACAAAAAGCGGTAACAATGGAGATTGTTAGGATTAAGCCCCTAACTTTATTTCTACTGATTAGATATACATAATATATAGCCTATGTCCATCTGGAATACTGTACCTTTCAAACAGTGAAAGAATTTTTCAAATAGGTACAGTAGTTCTGAAGATTACCCTCCACGTACAAAATCCCTCTCTCTTTATATATAAGTATGGATTACATCAACTGTATACATTGATCGTCGTATTTATTATAAATATATATATTTATTTTTTTGGGCATTAATTGCATACATTGATTATTGTATTTAATTTGAATGAACTCCGTAGCGAAATGCAGGTTTTCAGCTAGTCTTAATATATAGAAAGTTTCGTTTCAGTCAGACATGATTCTTGTAAAGCAAAACAGGTACCTTGCATAATTAAGAAAAAAAAATACTCCTTTGGCCAAGTCGGACTCCGACCTTTGTGGTGCCAGTCAAAACAGGAGCCGCACCTTCATCGCCCATAGCCTTCGGGACTTGATCTGATGTTGCTGTCAAGTGGCATAAACAACAAATACTTAAGATAATCCTCTTTCATTTTTTAAATCCCATTGATCTCCTATTCATCATGAGCCCGAAGATGTGTCTTGAGGCCACCCTTGGTTGAAAATCCTTTATTGCATACATCACAGTTGAATGGCTTTAATTCGCTATGAGTCGGAAGATGCCTCTTTAAATTACTCGCGAGGGAAAATCTTTTTTTACATACTTTGCAGGCGTACGGTTTTTCTCCCGTGTGAATGCGAAGGTGGCAGTTCAAATGATTCTTTCCAGAAAATCGTCTCTGACATACATCGCAGGCAAACGGCTTTTCTCCGGTATGGGTGACAATATGTCTCTTTAACATAGTGGTAGACGCAAATCCTTTCTTGCAGACGTTGCAGACGAAAGGTTTCTCTCCGGTGTGGACAGCAATATGCTGTTTCAAATTACTGGCACTGGAAAAGCTCTTTTCACATACATTGCAGACGTACGGTTTTTCCCCAGTATGGTTTCGAAGATGCTTCGTTAAGTAATTCCTTTCCGAAAACCTCTTTTGGCATATATGACAGGCGAATGGTTTTTCTCCGGTATGCGTGCGGAGATGCCTTTTATATTCATAGTTGAACGTAAAACCTTTCCCACAAGTACTGCAGACGAAAGGGTTCCCTTCAGTATGGATACGAAGATGGCTCGTGTAAGTGAACGAATTAGAAAACCTTTTCCCACAAATATCACAGACGAAAGGGCTATCCTCGGAATGCGTGTGAAGATGATTTTCTAAATTCCTCTTCTCGTAATACTCTCTCCCACATATATTACAGACAAAACTCTTTTCTCTCTCATGGATACGAATATGTTTTTTCAGGCAACTTGCGACAGTGAATGCTCTGTTGCAGGTACTGCAGACGAAAGGTTTATCTGCAGAATGGGTACGAAGATGTGTCGTGAAGTTACTCCTGTCGGAAAAGCTCTTCTTGCACGTGTCGCAGTTGTACGGTTTCTCGCCAGTATGAATACGACGGTGTCTCTTCAGGATGCTGGACGAAGTGAACGCCTTCGTGCAAATATCGCAGACGAAGGGCTTCTCTCCGGTATGCTTGCGAACATGTTCTTTCAAATTGCCTGGACGTGAAAATGCTTTGTTGCATACTTTGCAAACGAATGGTTTTTCTCCAGTATGGGTTAAAAGATGCCGTTTGATACCGGTGCAGTCGGAAAATTCTTTACCACAGAGATCACATAGAAAAGACTTGCCTTTGGTAGAGGCAGATATTTTCTTACGGTTATCACTTTTCTTCGAGCAAGACATTTCTAGACTGTACCATGAGGCACCCACTTCATGCCAAGTGGGCGCTTCTGTAAGTTATAGCCTTATTAGGGGGCTATAACTTCTAGAGGGTCTTGACACTTTAGCCTCGTTTTTCATCTAAACAGCTTATTATTTCACAAGAACAGCATTATATACCAACCACACGATTTGTTTAAAGATGTCACCAGCTCGACAACATATTGTAAGGCGGGAAAATAATTGGAACTGTTAACTATTGTTATCTGAAATCTCGCAGGATAAATTTATCACAAAATTTCGTTTCGTTAGAATGTACATGTAGTAAAGATCATATTTACTCAGGCAAGTCACAATGAGAACTTTAAAACTTTTCCAAATCTTGAAATTTCCATGAAAGCTTCAACCATCTATATTATTATTATGACTAAAAATTAAAAAAAAAAGTATCTTTGTAATCCATATAATAATAATAATAATAATAATAAAAAAAGAAAATCTGATCTATTTATAAAATTCTCGTATAAGTAGAATTTTGCATTCTATGGCTACCTTAAATTGTAAATTGAAAGACGGTACAATATTTTCTTTCCATTGGAGTGGAGTTTTTTAACTATCAACTTACAAATATTGTGCTTTAGCAAAATAGACAAACACTATTTTCCGACTAATGCTACTTTAATTGCAGCTGCAATGCAATGGCAATTTGCGTCTTGTAGCAAAAGAATTTCGAGTTATCAATAAATGTCTTTTACTCCGCTTTTCCCAAGCGAATTAAGTTCAGTTTACTGATAATGTTATCTTAATGTATAGAAAGTTTCGTTTCAATCTGGCGCGTTTCTTCTTAAGAATAGGTTCCTTTCATAATTTCCAGTTCCAAGATAAATTTCAAACGGCTGATAATACATCAAGCGAAACAAATACCGAAAACCTGTAAGAAGAGATAAACAGTGAATCTTTGTGTATAACACTTTCATTTTAACAGAACAAATTTATGACTAAAATAAACACTGAATTACACCTCTTACCAAAAAGATAATATATACTTAATGCATTATGTATGGGATAGTTTTATAAGAAAACTCACCGTATAATATTCTATCATTGCTTTAGATTGAGACGACAAATACGCAGAAAGTACATACATATATATATATATGAATGGATGGACGCATAGACAGGGCGAGGAGAGAGATTTTTCACATCATACATTCACCGAAAAGTCTTCCATACGGCCTGTTCACATACAATCCGTCAGCGTCATGGCCTGAGTCCGGTAACGGAGGCGTAAAAGGAAAGATGGCGCTGAGACGGAAATAAACCAATCATAGGCGTTAAAAATTTTGTTGCTAATCGTTTGGAGGTTTGTCATTGGTTAAATATATTTCAATACTTTAACGTTTCCGCTACCGGACTCCTGTGTGAACAGGCCCTTAGTCGTATTGACATAATTTAAACCAATCACAGACCTTAAGGGACTGTTCACATAGGAGTTCGTTGCGTTGCGTTAAGGAAAAGATGACGTTAAGACGAAAATAAACCAATCATAGGCCTCCAAACAATTAGCAATGAAATTTTTAACGCCTATGATTGGTTTATTTTCGTCTCAACGTCATCTTTTCCTTAACGCTACGCCACGGACTCCTATGTGAACAGGCCCTAACAGTTTTGTGGCTAATCGTTTGGAGGTTTGTAATTGGTTAAATATATTTCAATACGGGTAACGCTGACGCTGACAGACGCTATGTGAACAGGCCCATACTCCTAACCTCGACTTATTGCTATCTACGTTTAATCTTTGCATTAGTACTATTTCATACCAGCAATCGTCCTCAACTATTGTAAAAAATGAATGGTTGCACACAGCTAGCTGTTTAGAAAAATGCATAGAATTTCACACGAAAAATGCAGAATACAATCTAGACAAACGTTCCATGTTTAAGCTAAGATTTATACCAAGTCACTAAGATTCATTGGCTGAATCAAGAATGCTACAGATTGCGTCTAAAAGGTACAAATATTAAGTACAGGTAGCCCTCCTACAGCACGGCATCTTACAACAAGGTTTCGCTCTAACACGATAGGATAAGTTGCGGGAACCCTCGTATAACACTGTAACCTGTAACACGGTTTCGCTCTAACACGATAAAGAAATTATGAAAACCTTTGTACAACACTGTACTTCTATAGCACTAGATTACACGAATTTTGTTTAACACATTTAAAAACTAAATTATCTTAAAATAATAACGGGAAGGAATAATGAACTATATTTCATGAACCATGTTACATGAAAATGTATAAACAAATTATAATTTATTAATTTATAACTCTATAAAATTACAAAAAGGCCTAAGCTTAGCTGAAAATCTTGAATCATTTTTCTTGAATGCAGAACCTTCCGCTGAGAGAAGCCGAAAATTCAAAAGGGAGCTACAAAATTGTCTATCTCCATAACGTGAATCTACAATGACCTTGTAAGAACCAGCAAATAAACCAAAATTACAGATTTTTTAAAGAGGATAGAAGGTGCAAAAAATCTGAATGAAGGAAAAGGTTCTGAAAGTGAAGGTGATACCGTTCAATCGAAAAAACGTTCTCGTTTGATTGTACTGAACAGTAATGAGGAAGAAATTTATAAAATTAAGGTCGCATTAAATGAAAATAATATTTTTTTGTTTCTTTTCGTTTTGTATTATACATACATTTATATTTTTAATAAAAATTAAGTTGCTTATATGGGATTTATAAAAAAGTTCGTTTTTAATAAGTTTTCAGAACGCAACCCCCTTTTTTAAACTGTCTCTGGGTCTCCCATAACACTGTTTCACACAACACGGCATTTTCTAGGAACCTATCTGCCGTGTTATAGGAGGGTTACCCGTATTCCAGTAGACCACGAACCAGGGCCCGACTTAGCCTAATTGGGGCCTGGGGCAAAACTTTCTTTGGGGGCCCCCCTCTGCTTCACTACTTCAGTAATGAAGAACCGAACTTTATGGAGGTATTTAAATTGTTCACCTCATTATAGATATATAACAAGAAAATTGACTAGAACCTAAAATAGCTATAAAGTTCCCCCCCCCCCCTCCAATGGTCAGACGAAATATCATTTTGTCCATTTTACTGATTTTCTGACAATTCTATGTCCATCATTAAAAGGGATATAGCACATCTGAAGAGCCAAAATTTTACGAAAATGCTATTTAAATTTATTCGTTATATTTCCGTGATATTTCATTCTTAACAATTCAAAATCTCAAAAAAGTTAAAAAAAACATTAAAATAAACGTAAAATAAACTTTCTATTCGATTTGGGCCCCCCCCTCTGATATGGGGGCCCGGGGCAATTGCCCCGTATGCCCCTGCCTTAGTCAGGCTCTGCCACGAACAATTTAACAAAGTAAATTATTCAGCTGCACAGCCCCGGCACATTGATGCCTACCTCGTATGCTTTTTCCTTTGGGTAGATTCTTTCAGTCATCATCATTCTCATCACGGAGGAGATGGTGCACACAAGATTCGCGAATACTCAAAGCAGGCATTACGGTTGGTGATAGTCGTCGGCACCGAGGAAACATATTGGAGAGCTCGCATAACAGATATGCGAAACACAAATTCCGCGAAATATTTTTATTAACCCGAATGACGAAGACAGATCACCGCACAAGAGATTTCAGCACAGTAACTTTACATCGGATAATTTGTCACTTAGGCACAAACAAACTAGCCCCGAACCTGCCAGATCTTGAATATACTGGACACCACATAATGGGACGGACGGTGGCGGCGACGGTAACAAAAAGGAGAGCGACATACAGGACGAGATAGCACGGAAGCAGGCAAACATCGTTGTTCGACCTTATATACCAAGGGTTCGTGACCCTGCCGCTAGGTGTCTAAAATTCTTTTAATTGGCTGACCCCGATCATGTGGTATATAAGTCGAAAGTCGTATGATTCTCATGCGGTTCTGAATCATGTCTAAAATTAACTTTAATGTGTTTAAGGGATAACATGGTTGGTTAGTTGGTCAATTCCTAGGTCGCAATTTGGAAAAAGGGACTGTGCTTTATTGAAACTATAACAGGATAATTTAAATACGCGTTAGATTAGGACAATTAATAATAGTGGGGCGTTATTATTACTTACTTATTTACACACACACACACACACACATATATATATATATATATATACAGCTGAGATTCAAAATATTAGAATAATTGAGAAAAAGTAATAAGAAAGAAATTATTTTCCATTTATTTATTTTTGATACTAAGTAAATGCAATTAAATTTCTTATAAATTAAATCTGGAATGTTTAGATAAGATTTTAACATTTACAAAATATAAAATACAAAAAATTAGGCATACAACAGCTTTCTGAAACACATCAAAATATTAGAATATTTTATTTTATGCAAAAATATTACCTTATGAATATGAAGTAAATAGTAGTTAATATTTTGTAGCATCCCCTTTAGCTTTAATAACAGTGTACAATCGATCTTGCATACTATATACAAGGTGTTTACAAATAATTCTATCAATATTAGCACAAATAGACTTTATACGTGCCACTAACTCAGTTTTACTTGAAGGAGGATTTTCTTGGAGTTTTTTCTTCGTTATACCCCATAAGTTTTCGATGGGATTAATGTCTGGTGAGTTTGGTGGCCAAGGAAGTACCTTAATTTTACATTGGCGGAACTAATTCTTAGTTGACACCGAGGTATGCAGTGACGCTAAATCTTTTTGAAAGATGATATCATCTTCAAAAAAATCTTCTGATGATGGAATTATGTAATATTCCAAAATTTCTTGATATATCTGAGAGTTAACCTTTTTGTAGACGATGCATAACTTTCCAGGTCCTTCTGCACTCATGTAACCCCAAACCATGACACTAGCAGCAAATTTTACCAAACGTTTAAGGCATTCTTTATCAAATGCTTCTTGCTTCATTCTCCAAACTCGAATACCTTGACTACCATATGAAACATAAAACATACTTTTATCACTAAATAATATTTTTTTCCTATCTTCTTCGCTCCATAAACGTCTTGATTTACACCAATTCAATCTTATACGCTTTTATTTTGCAGTCATGAGAGGTTTTGTTTTCGGTACATGAGATTCAAACTTAAATTTATGGAGACGTCTTAATGTTGTCGATTTAGAAACTTCAACTGCTTCTTTCCATTTTCGGTGCAAGAATCGCACACTTTTAAAACGGTTTTTCTTAACTATACTCTTCAGTTTCCTGTCATCTCTAGCAGATGCTTTTGGTTTTCGGCTACCATTTCAGCGATTATTTTGAAATATTCCATTTTTTTAATATTGTGTTAGTATTTTACTAATGCTTGATTGCGAACAATGCAAATAATTCATTATATAACATTGATTTTTACCGTGCCAATACAAATCAACCATACGAAGTTTAATACACTCAGGAATATCACTCACACGACCCATTTTAAGACAAAAAAGCAAACAAACTGCAAAAAGAATACTTATTTTAAGTAAAATCATCTGAATTTAATCAATGATGCCACCAGTTATGAATTGGTGATAATTAAAGGAGAATTAATGTGAAATATTCTAATAATTTGACTTCTCAAAATAATTTTTTAATTAATCTTTTCAAAAATGATATTAATTTTAAGATAATAAATAAGTTTAATCAACAATAAGTTCTTAATAAAAATATCATTTGCATATTTGCATTAAAAGACATTAAATTACCAAAGGATATTTTCAATTTGTAAAAAAATATAATTATTCTAATATTTTGAATATGAGCTGTATATATAAAATTCTCAAATCGGTCAGTTATGGTTTTAAAAAAGTGGCTGTTATGAGGGGTGGCAGGCAAGAGAAGTTTCACTGTGTATATATATATATACACACACACACAGTCGGCACTCGTTATAACGACCCCCTGCATCCGTTATAACGCGTGGTAACTACAGCGAAAATTGATGAAAAACATATTCTCTCATCACGCATGAAAATTAAGATTTTTAAATGAATTCTGTATAAGTACATGATTACAATGTACATTCGGATGTTCATGATTACAATGTACATTTTGTTATAAAATAAAGACTAGCAATGAAAACTAATTTAAGTGTATACCAATTTAAGAGAATGATCATTTCTATAATAAAAATTTAAGTAAAAATGACATAAAACTTGGTCTTACTTACATTTATTACCTAGAAAAATTATCAGAACTCATCGTTTGTTTTTTGTGAAATTGAGATGTTTTTAAAACATAATTTTCATCATCAACACCATCTCAATTAAAGATGGTGTCACGAGAGTGAATTAGGGATGCTGTATTGTGATTAAATGATCTGCAAGGTCATTATATGGGATGTAAAAATACATTAAAGGGGTAGTCCATTTGGGACTTTTTGTGTCGGTCGTAGTACTAGAATGGTCGATACACACACATATATATTGCAGAACTATATATGCAAACAAACATTCTAATTCATGACACCAGTTTACTTAAATATTGATTATAAATATATATTTACTAAAACTTTATAATGGAAATAATTTACTGAAGGAATAGCCACATATTTCCATATAATGATATAATGGATCTTGATATATATTCGACAATGAAAGTAAATTTTCAAAACTAAGTTTTAATGAAATGGATAAAAGCTACAGAATAAAAAGAAATCTATCACTTACAAATTTTTTAAAGAGTTTTTTGTATGGGGAAAAATTCAAACGCTCATTTACTTGATTCATAAATTATGTGAAAATTTATAACAAAAATTCACTTGCTTGAGTTTTATACACTTTTTTATTTAAGATAAAATTTCATAAAAATCACCATTACATTAAAAAAACATTCAAAGTACAATATCACAAATTCTGAAACCTCATTATCCAGTTAACACAGGAACATACTGTCTTAGCTTTACACAAGAACTTGGCACTAGGCATCAGTCTATCAACTGGTGATACAAACAATCTTTATAGACAGCATCAATGAAAATATAGAACATCAGACTGGAAGTTAAAAAATAAACAAATAAATAAAAATAAGGCTTTTAAAACAATTTTAAAAATTAAGGCCCATTAAGGGCTTTTTAAGATAAGTAGAAACCATGTTTTTGTATGTTTCTAAATTTTCATACGTAACTCTTTAATAAAATTGTAATTGGCGATTTGATGCAATCAGAGATAATACAGAATTACAGACAGGGAGGAACATGCAAATGTACAATTTGCTGCTAATGTTTTCAAGTTACATAATATGTTTGTTAAATCGAAAAAGAATTATTTTAAATTAATAAATACAGTCCTCTAGTGGCAATGGTGAAATTTAATAAGGCACAATTATTTTTCAAAAAATTATGAGAATAATTTCATACAGCTGCTGCTTCACCAACTTATAGTGAGTGAGTTTTCCCTCTTTTGGGTTCATTCACTCCAAGCTGAGAAATACAGGGTGTTTCAAAAAGAATCATCTGATTTTAAAAAATTCATAACTAATCATCTTTTAATCCGTTTTGATCCAATAATGTATAGGCAGAAAGAGGGAAATCTTGAGTTTCCCACAGTTGCCAACAAGTAGCGCTAACGCTTTTCCTTCGCCCGCTACTTCAGTGTTTGTAAAGATGGTGACTGCACAACAGAACTATAACACAATGTTCAAAGTCACATAAATCGTGATAACCTGCCACTGTAGCAGCAGGAACTGATCTAAGAGCTTCGCCAGACACCTGCTGTGTTATATAGGTTCTGCTGACCGCATCGCGTTATGCTGATTGGAAGCATATCTCTGTTATTTACATATGCACACATGTATTAGTTTTTTTGGGTGTATAGAAACATAATTGTGCATTAATTTTTTTTTCTATGAATCTTCAGCCATAAATGCTTATTTTTTATAATCTGCCTGTTATTTTTTTTATGTTTTTGCTTTGTTTCATGGTCTATTAATTTGAAAAAACAATCCTGAGAAATTTGGAAGAAATCAGAAGCAAGATAATGTGCATGGAACATTCTGAAAAACGCTAGCATTTTAAAAGAATTTTTCAAAAAATGGGTCTTATTTTTTCACAAAATACTTATTTGTGAATTTTAAGTGTTTCAGTGTAGTAGAAAAGAATATTAATTATTCCCATTTTGCATACAGAGTGAAATATTGAAAAATTTAAAAATGAGGTTGAAGGACCCTTGTACCCATAAGGAACTGCAACATAGGAAAACAATTCATAAGAAAAACAATCTGAATATTTAGTAAGCAGTGAAAAAAATATTGGTATGACTTATATCCTAACTTTATTAAATAACTGCTATATACCTAATTATATTTACACTCTGTATACAAGATTTTATATATACATTAATTAATAATTTATGCTTAGAATATAAAAAGGAAGTGATAACGAGATAATTATTAATAAAACCTGGGTTATTACATAAATATACAAATATAAAATTTGGGTGTTTAGTTCAATTCATGTTAGATATCTATAAAAATATGAGCTTAAACAAGCTCATTTAAAGGCAGTTCTTCCTCAAATTCTTTCTGATATACATCACATAAATTTGTCCCTTTAGAATGAACTTAAAAATATTCTCGTAAGTTATCTTGAGAAGAAAATGCATCACAACTTTTTTTACGTCAGTGAAGTTTTAAATATTTTTGTTTCTTAAATCTTCTTTGACACGCATCACATGCGAAAAGTATGAGATTTCAGATGACTTAATAATCTATCTTGCTTAAAAAAGCCTCCTCTGACAAGTATGACATTCAGAAAGGTTTTTCTTTATGGGATTCAAGATGCACAGTCAAGCTACCTTTCCAATGAAATCCTTTATTACATATATCACATACAAAAGGTTTTACTCCTGTGTGACGAGATATATGAATATTTAAACTTCCTTTCTCATAAAATCTTTTATCACATATATAACACTTGTAAGGCTTATCTCCAGTATGAATTCGACGATGAACTCTAAAATGGGATTGTTGAGAAAATGCTTTCTGACATATATCGCATACAAAAGGTTTTTCTCCAGTATGATATCGAAGATGTCTAACTAAGGCACTTTTTAAACTAAATGCCTTCTGACATAAATCACATGTAAAAGATTTTTCTCCAGTATGACATAATGAATGCTGAGTTAAGGAATTTTTATAATTAAATCTCTTCTGACAAATATCACATTCATACGGCTTTTCACCTGTATGAACACGCATATGTTCATTTAAGGTAGCAATGCGATTATATCTCTTCTGACATATATCACAAACAAATGGTTTATCTCCAGTGTGAGTGCGAATATGATCATTTAAAGCACCCTTCCTCCAAAATCTTTTGTCACATATATTACAAATGAAAGATTTTTCTCTAATATGGCTGAGAAGATGTTCTCTTAAACCAGATTTTCCAAAATATGTTTTTGGGCAAACATCACATTTAAAAGGTTTATTGCTGAGATGAGTGCGATGATGAGCTGTTAAGAGACTTTTAAGTCTAAATCCCTTCGGACATATATCACATACATAAGGTTTTTCCCCTGTATGAATACGAAGATGGTCAATTAAAGTTTGTTTCAGACTAAACACCATTTGACATATATCACATGTAAAAGATCCCTCTCCTGTAGGAATGCAAATATGATCATTTAACCTTGATTTCTGATTGAATCCTTTTTGACATATATTGCAAAAATTCTCAGTAGTATGTGTCAAGAGATGGTTCCTATAATGAGATTCTTGAACATATGTTTTTGGACACAACTCACACTTAAAAGGTTTTTCTAAAGTATAGAAAGGTTTTTCTGAAGAACAGCAACGATGGACTGCTAAACCATGTTTTTGACGAAATGCTTTGTGACACACATCACACACAAAAGGTTTTTCCCCAGTATGAGTGCGAAGATGCTTGACTAAGACACACTTTAGATGAAATCTCTTATCACATATTTCACATTTAAAAGATTTTTCTCCAGAATGAGTTTTAAGATGCCTCTTAAAATAATACTTCCCATTAAACCTCTTCTGACATATATCACATTCAAATGGTTTTTCTCCTGTATGAACACGCTGATGTTCTTCTAGGTAGCCAATGCGATTAAAGCTCTTTTCACATATATCACAAGAAAAACGTTTTTCTCCATTGTGAATGCGAATATGATCCTTTAAAGTACCCATCTTAAAAAATCTTTTCTGACACACATTACACACAAAAGGTTTCTCTTCTGTATGACTTTTCATATGTTCCCTTAAATGAGATTTCTGAGTATATGATTTTGGACATATAACACATACAAATGGTCTCTCTCCAACATGAGTGCGATGATGATATTTTAACTGACATCTCTGTTTAAATTCCATATGACATATATCACACACAAAAGGTTTTTTCTCCTCACAAATCCGAAGATTTTCATTTAACACTTCCTCTTGAATCATGGTTTCTTGGCACATTTCTTTACTCAAGTTTACAGAAGGTGCTTCTCCTGCATCAGTGGAAATATGATCATTTAAACTAGACCCCTGATCAGATCCTTCCGCACTTACATCACACACAAAAGTTTTTTCCTCTGCACAAATGGGAAGATTTTTGCTTAACACTTCCTCTTGACGAATGGTTTCTTGGAAAATTTCTTTATTCAAGTTTACAGAAGGTGCTTCTCCTACATCAGTGGAAATATGATCATTTAAACTAGACTCTTGATCAGATCCTTCCGCACTTACATCACACACAAAAGTTTTTTCCTCTGCACAAATGGGAAGATTTTTGCTTAACACTTCCTCTTGATGAATGGTTTCTTGACACATTTCTTTATTCAAGTTTACAGAAGCTGCTTCTCCAACATCAGTGTAAATTTGATCATTTAAACTAGACTCCTGATCAAATCCTTCCTGACTTGCATCACATACAAAAGTTTTTTCCTCTGCACAAATGTGAAGATTTTCGCTTAACACTTCCTCTTGTTGAATGGTTTCTTGGCACATTTCTTTACTCAAGTTTACAGAAGGTGCTTCCCCTGTATAAATGCAAATATGATCCTTTAACCTTGATTTCCGATTGAATCCTTTTTGACATGTATGGCAAAAATTCTCACCAGTATGAGTCAAGAGATGGTTCCTATAATGAGATTCTTGAACATATTTTTTTGGGCACAACTCACATTTAAAAGGTTTTTCTGAAGAATAGCAACGATGGCCAGTGAAACCATGTCTTTGACGAAATGCTTTCTGACACACATCACACACAAAGGGTTTTTCCCCAGTATGAGTGCGAAGATGTTTGACTAAGACACATTTTAGATGAAATCTCTTATCACATATTTCACATTTAAAAGACTTTTCTCCAGTATGAGTTTTAAGATGCCTCTTAAAATTATACTTCCCATTAAACCTCTTCTGACATATATCACAAACAAATCCTTTTTCTTCATTGTGAATGCGAATATGATCCTTTAAAGTATCCATCTTAGAAAATCCTTTTTGACACACATTACACACAAAAGGTTTCTCTTCTGTATGACTTTTTATATGTTCCCTTAAATGGGATTTCTGAGTATAGGATATTGGACATATATCACATACAAATGGTCTCTCTCCTACATGAATGCGACGATGATATTTTAACTGACATCTCTGTTTAAATTCCATATGACATATATCACACACAAAAGGTTTTTTTTCCTCACAAATCTGAAGATTTTCACTTAACACTTCCTCTTGAATCATGGTTTCTTGGCACATTTCTTTACTCAAGTTTACAGAAGGTGCTTCTGCTGCATCAGTGGAAATATGATCATTTAAACTAGACTCCTGATCAGATCCTTCCGCACTTACATCACACACAAAAGTTTTTTCCTCTGCACAAATGGGAAGATTTTTGCTTAACACTTCCTCTTGATGAATGGTTTCTTGGCACATTTCTTTATTCAAGTTTACAGTAGCAGCTTCTTCTGTATCAGTGTAAATTTGATCATTTAAACTAGACTTCTGATCAAATCCATCCTGACTTACATCACACACAAAAGTTTTTTCCTCTTCACAAATGCGAAAATTTTCGCTTGACACTTTCTCTTGACAAATGGTTTCTTGGCACATTTCTTTATTCAAATTTACAGAAGCTGCTTCTTCTGTATCAGTGTAAATATGATCATTTAAGCTAGACTTGTGATCAAATCCTTCCTGACTTACATCACACAAGAGAGGTTTCTGTTCAGTATGAGTACTAAGGTGCTCCCTTAAATCAGTTTGTTGTAAATATGTTTCTGGACATAACTCATGTTTAAAAGGTTTTTTTGAAGCAGAATAGCAACGATGACCAGTTAAACCATGTTTTTGACGAAATGCTTTCTGACACACATCACATACAAAAGGTTTTTCCCCAGTATGAGTACGAAGATGTTTAACTAAGACACATTTTAGATGAAATCTCTTATGACATATTTCACATTTAAAAGGTTTTTCTTCAGTATGAAATTGAAGATGTTTCTTAAAATAATACTTTCCATTAAATCTCTTCTGACATATATCACATTCAAATGGTTTTTCTCCTGTATGAACACGAAGATGTATTTCTAGGTAGCCAATGCGATTAAAGCTCTTTTCACATATATCACAAGAAAAACGTTTTTCTCCATTGTGAATGCGAATATGATCCTTTAAAGTACCCATCTTAAAAAATCTTTTCTGACACACATTACACACAAAAGGTTTCTCTTCTGTATGACTTTTCATATGTTCCCTTAAATGAGATTTCTGAGTATATGCTTTCGGACACATATCACATACAAATGGTCTCTCTCCTACATGAGTGCGACGATGATATTTTAATTGACACCTCTGCTTAAATCCCATCTGACATATATCACACACAAAAGGTTTTTCCTCTGCATAGATGTGAAGATTTTCACTTAACACCTCCTCTTGACTAATGGTTTCTTGGCACATTTCTTTACGCAGGTTTGCAGAAGGTGCTTCACCAGCATCAGTGGAAATATGATCATTTAAACTAGACTCCTGATCAAATCCTTCCTGACTTTCATCACACAAGGAAGGTTTCTGTTCAGTATGACTACAAAGGTGCTTCCTTAAACCAGATTGTTGCAAATATGTTTCTGGACATAACCCACATTTAAAAGGTGTTTCTTCAGCAGGAATGCAAAGGTGGTCATTTAAGTTCTGATTTTGATTCAGTTCCTTTTGACATATATTGCTAAAAATAGGTTTTTCTTCAGGAATGAAAAGATGATCATTTAAGTCCTGATTTTGATGAAATTCCTTTTGATATATATTACACACAAAAGGTTTATCGTCTGAATGAGTGCAAATATGAGCTTCAAGAGCTTCTTTATTTTCAAATCCTTTCTTACATTTATCACAGACAAATGGTATTTGCTTCATGGGGACTGGATGATTTGTTGTCATGTTGATCTCTCATAGAACTGTGTTTAACATGTATTGTAAACAAATGGCCTTTAAATCAAAGTTAACAAGTGCTTTTCTATCATAAACTTCATGACAATTATTTAGGCTTATTCTTCAGATATCCTATTGAATATATATTCATAAAAAAAAGTTTCTAACCATTCAAAATGCGTTCATGATTCTTTTAATGATTTCAAGTAGAATAAACCATTCACTCTTACACACAAATTTTTTTTAGTTTGGTAAAAATCTCTCATGTTAAGTTTACAAGTGAAACTTTCTTCACTTTTGAAATAGAAGTAAGGGTTTTGGCTGGTTTTGATAAAGAAGAGTCACTTGTAAGTAGCATCTCAAAGTAAAAGAATTTTTGGCATCACAGAGAACGTTTTTAGTATTGTGAAAGGTTGATACAAATGACCTCTCCTTTTAAACCCAATTTGATACACTAACAAATTATCAATAAGAAAGTTCTAATAGTTTAAAATATAAAAAATTTTGAGTAAATCTTTTATAGCATCCATCACAGTATGAATTTCTTCAATTTAAATATTATTATCAGAGTCTAACAAACTGCTTTTTAAGAAGTTGTTTGGCAGAAATATTATAAAAAGAAGCTTCTTTACCATAATGTGCATGAAATTTTTCTTTTCAGACAGGTTTTGTTCTGATTTCTCATGGAGGTTAAGGGCTTTTTAAGGTCCCAAACCCACAAAATATAGGGACTTTTCTATACTGTAAAAACACTGCAATTGAATAATATAAAATAAATACAGATTTAAAATAAATATAAACATATAAAAATAATAAATAATATCTCAAAGTAATATATCTCCAATATTATTTTGATTAAAAAATAGAAATATGCAACAAAAAATCATATGCAAAGCATACATAAATAATAAAGCTTTCACAGATGCATATGTCAATGAACACTTTCTGAAAAGTAGAATATGCTTTATGATAATGTAAGTATACTCCTCAAATACTAATAAGAAATAATTTAAAGCATGAACTCCTTTTAGAATGAATTTATAAATGATCTCATAAGTTTCTTGTAAAGAAAATGCTCTCTGACCGATATCAAATCCAAAATAACTTTTGACATACATCACATATGAAAGATGTTTGTGCTTGGAGATGTCCTATTCATACATCAACATGTAACAAAATAACCAATCTTGCTCATGTGAGAATGTTGTGATAATACATATAAAGTTTAAGCACAGTTTAGTTTTAGGCCGACTTACTGGTAAATAAGGTCTTTTAAGAGGATTTCACTCTGTTTGAGGCCCTAACTGCCAGTGTGTAAATGATTTTAATCAAATGATTAAAATCAGCACTGATTTTCAAATTATTAAAATTGCTCTGCACTTGTGTTCTTAAACTGTAAAGTTCAGAGGTATTGGAGGGCAAGAGAACTAATGGTGTCATAGCCAATCTTCTGGGCATTTGTAATAAATAACTAAATAAATAAATGATTAAAATCATGATTTAAATCAAGTAATTTTTTAAAAATCATCGATTTTAACCAAAAAAAATTATTTCATGCATTACTTTGAACATTTTATGTATAATTTCTTAAGGGTATTAAATTTAAATATAAACAGGAAAGAAAGGAGACTTTAATGTATATTTTACATCTCATTCATATAAACCAATATTCTACTTCCTGTATAATTCATTTGCTTTTTAGAAAATTTTCCATTGTCTGTATTGGTCTACTTTACTTATCAATATTGTCACTGTGATAGTACACATACTTTATTTTGATTGGCCAGATTTGTTTTTGAGAATAAGTCAGACAACCAATCCTAAGTACTCTTGGATCCTAATTATGAAGTGGAATGTTTAACAATAAATGAAAAAGGACCAAGCTTTGATCTTTGTTAAAGGAAAGTATGGAGATACCTCCTTATTAAACATATTACTAAAATTCATTGTGTGCTCTCCTCCTTTTAATGGAACTTTGTTTGATAAAAAAAGTTTTAAAATCATTAAATACCTTACAGTGGTGGAAATCAATAGCACTTCTAAAGGACTGTGTGGATCAGAAAGAGTTTGATATAATACAGGTGTTATGTATTGCAAAAGGAACAACTGCTGGGACAGAGGGGATGTTTTGCACTTTTGAACTTCTAAAGAGCAAATTGTGAAACCAATTAGGTGAAGAAAAGGCAGCTAAATTAGTGTTTAGGTTTAAATCTTTAAATAAAACTAATTTTCAAATATTTTGATAATTGCAGATAACAAAATAAAACTAATTATTTTCTTTTTTGATTTTTAGTTTGAAATCTTTTTTTATTGGTTGTTTTTCTTTTATTTCATTTTTTTTGTTTTTAAATTATTCAAAATTATTTTATTGACAATGATCAGCAGTGTTTGAATTTGAAAATGTTTACTTCCCATTTATACATTAAGCTATATTGTAGTATAGTATATAATTTTAAATCTATGGCATCTATAATATTTATATTACATAAAATTGAAACTTTTAAAAAAATTGTGATAAAAAAAAAATTCCAAATTAAATTTTTAAAAATCCAATTTTTACACTAACCTTTAGCTTACAGAGCCCACTTTTCCAATTCCCTCTTTAGAATGGGAAATTACATACCCCCTTGATAAGAACGGCCATTAAGGAGGTTATTTTATATATATATAGTAACCTCGATATATTGATCCTCAAGGGGAACGCGAAAACTTTGAATTATCGAGGATTTCGATACACCGAGGTTCGATTTATAGTGTTAGGCAGGTTCAATGGGAATGGAAGAAATTCGATTTATCACAGATTTCGATTATATCAAGGTTCTACTGTGCATGTATATATATATATATATATATATATATATATATATATATATATATATATATATATTCATATTCATTCTTGGGATACATGCTATCCCAACCCGTAAGGAAAAGGTTAAAAAAAAATCATGACTTTTATACACCCTGCTATCTGCATCAGAGGCTCCATCTATTTTTAAGACCAGGTTATACAGTATTTCGAGGGAGCCTCCTGCTCATCACTGGTATCTGACCAAGCGCCCTAATCTGGCCTTCCTCTGAGAGGTCCGAGACCAATAAAATATGCCCTGACTCTTCTTCAGAGTAGCCATACAAAAAGCAAGCACTTCAAGAACTCTTAAAGGTCTTTCCCCCTTTGTCTCTGTTCTGCTGCTTATGTGAATCCCTCCCACATTGTGGACTGTTTAGGCATCCCCGTCTGCATGCTTATAGATCAGGATACTGCTGCTTCCCATTTCCTCACACGGCAGTCTTATGAACCTGGTCTAGCATTTTCTAGTCCAGGTGCCTTAGCAACAACAACAACAGTTTAAGAAAAAATATGCATTAAAGATATTAGCATATAAAAGTTCCTGCTAGTAATCTGTGAATTAATTATTAAAATATTTTTTTGTTTTCTTGGGTAGATTATAGGTTGCTGCATACAATCTAAAGATCAAAGGGAAAGAGATCAGAGAGAAGGGATAAAATCAAACCTTTTTTCTCAGTGCAGTAGGCATTTGTCTTAATAATCACTAGGGATAGGTAAATTTTGCATAAAAAATATAGAAGTTTTGCAAATAAAAAAAAAAATACATTATATAAAATTTTGTATTTATTTGTAAAAAAAATCAAATAAATTCAAAATTTCGCATTTATTAAAAAAAATTACAATTTTACTTATTTTGAAAGGTAAGAATCAAAATTCTTAGTTAAAAGCTAACATTGTAGTAGTCTCTTACATCTTAGTCTTAGACATTATGTTACTTGTAAGTCTGCCTTCTGTCATTAATTGCCGCGTTTCACATACTAAAATATCTCAGCATCTACTCTATTAACAGGACTATAGAAGCTTTGTATAGCTGCCTTTGCAAAGTTAAGGTAGCAGCATTTTGTTGCCATTAAAATCTATATAATATCAACAGTTGGTTGACTAGTTAACACTAGAACTGCCAAGGTGCCTTTTTTGTCCCCTCGTAAAGTTAAATGTTTTGCACATTCTATATTTTTTGTCAGACCACTCTAAAACTCAGTGACTTTTATTTATTTTACGTCCTGTACTTAACACGGGAAAAAAATACCCGCTCGGTCACGAATTTTAGAAAAAAAATGCAGATTATACTAGAACCGCCGAGGAGACATTTTTGTCCCATACAGTAAAACTGTACGTTCACGCGCCAGGCATGCCCAACTCGCCTCCCCTCCGCTTGCTAGATGTTTCCCTCTCTCATTGAGCAGATTTGAACTCGCCAGTGCAGGTACATATACAAAAGTGTACCGTGACAGAAGCTCATAGAGTGTTAGGAAATGATGACTAGTCTTTACCTCTTTGGGAACTCGGAGCATTCCTTGGTATCCTGTTTGTGCGAGGGGCACTTGAGTCCAAAGGGATGGAAATTGACCTACTCTGGTCTGAGAAATACGGTGTGCAGTTGTGTAAAAATGCTATGTCCCGTAATCGGTTCATAGAAATTATGCGATTTTTACGATTTGACGTTAAATCCACTAGGTCTCAAAGACTCAAGGAAGACAAGTTTGATCTTACTTCACAGGTATGGGACGATTTTGTATCTAACTGTAAAAGCCTGGACTCTATATTGTAGTAGATGAGCAGCTCTTTCCGTATAAAACTCGATGCTGTTTCACTCAGTTTATAGCATCAAAACCTGAGAAGTACGGCCTAAAATTTTGAATGGCCGTTAACAATGAAACTAAACACTTGATCAATGCTTTTCCTTACCTTGGAAAAGATGAGCAGCATCACGATGATGACCGTCTTGGTGGCTATGTAGTAAAGAAGCTTGTTTCGCCGTACTTAAATAAGGGGAGAAACGTTACATGTGATAATTACTTTACGTCAATGCACCTAGCTAAGTACCTTGTATCAAAGAAAACTACCTTAGTTGGCACTGTCAACAAGGCTAAAAGAGAAGTTCCCCACTGCGTGAAGAAAGCTCGCAAGAATCTTTACGATTCTACGATTTTAAAAAACAATGACATAACTCTCACTATGTATCAGGGAAGGACAAACAAAAATGTGGTTATGATGAGTTCGCTACATCCTGGTGTGCAAATAGGCAGTGATCCAAAGGCAGTCCAAACCCGAAAGTGTCACGTTTTAGAACATAACAAAGTCTGGGGTAGACGTTGTTGACGCCATGACTAGCAAGTATTCTATGAAAAGTGCATCAAGGAGATGGCCCTTTCATACGTTTTGGACTTGGCAGGAATTAATAGTTGGGTGTAGTATAAAGAAGTAACGGAAATGAAGATATCAAGGCGAGATTTCCTTCTCACCTTAGGAGAGGAACTTACCAGAGAAATCATTGATAGAAAGAGTTCTGCAGCTGATCACGATGATCCATCTGAAATCAGTCAATACAGTCGAAAATGCCAAGTTCACGTAACTTGTAACAATGGAAAAAGTGCTTACAAATGTGTAACATGTAAGAAATCAGTGTGCAAAAAAAGTTCTGGTCACGTAACGTACACTTGCGTGTCTTGCAAGGCCGATGTATCTAGAGAAGACCTGTAGTTTCTTCAAATTTGGTTTGTCCAAGACTGTATTGGTCTTTATATAGCCTTTTTCAGTTATTTTTCGCTTTATTGAATTAGTTGTAAACAATTGTTTAACTAGTAATAAAGTTTTTTCAGTAATAAAACTCTCATGTGTCTAAATAATACCATTTTATCCGACCTTTTTTTTACCAAAACGCCAGTTCTATGACAGGGGACATTTTTGTCCCCTTGGCAGATCTAGGTAGGTAGCAAAGTCCGGCGGTTCTAGTGTTAAGTAGCTGAAATACCCTTGACTTTGGCACTCAAGAGACATTCTTAAATCTACTAAATTGCTCCACAAAATTGTTTAGTACAATTGGTTCCTTGAAAAATGATGGATCGAGGTTCCACTGTTAATTAATATATATATATATACATTATTGGAGACAATTTGAGTGACAGATTTTATATCACTGTACATTATAACCAGGAAATTGCTGTAATAAAATTTAAGTCATGTTTAGCTAAGACGAATCTTCAGCATGCATTAAAAACCAGATGTAGTCTAATAAGTATTATTCATTGGAAAAATAATATATTTTTTAAATAACATTAGATTATTAATTAATATAATTTTTTGATGACCTAGATTTTAATGCTTTGGTATAACAAAATATGACAACATTTCACTTACATCTGGCCTTTTAAAGTTATGACAATTTTACATTTAACTAATTTAATTCCTCTATCACATACTTCCATATGTTTTGCAGCAAATACAAACTATACTGGTAAAATTTAAAAATCTACTTATGAAACACAATAATATTATAGTATTTTTTTAACATTTACATTAAAATCCATTGGCAGCACACCATCTGATCATATAGAATTTCTGCATGTTTAAAAAAAAAATTAAACTATTTGGTGTCTACATTTTCTTGACAGGATTTATGTTAGAAAATGCTAACAGAAATCGTAATGGCATTAATTGGAAACTGATTTTTTAGGATATGTGGTTGGTAGTTGTTTTATTTGTTAGGGTGATGACAACTACATGATAAACCATGTAGTAGGTTTTCTACATTCTCTTTGTGTTTGTTTCAACCACTATATAGTAAATTTTACGGCGGATTTTCTCCACGTAAAGTAACAAAGGACTAAATTTACAAACCAAATGTTAGAAAGTTTAAATAACATTTATTAAACTAACGGAGACTAGAATAAAAGGGCCTCAGGTGTTGAACAGAGGGGATTATAGAAAATCAATATTTGATTGCTTTCCTACAAATAATTTTTAATAGTGAATTGCTATTTATTGTAATTCTGGATGTCTTTTGGATACATTGATACAGTCTGCAGTACTGGTATAAAAATGTCTTAGCCAATTTCATGTCCTCCCATTTTTTAATACATTAATACTGTAAATTATATGTCTCCCTTATCCATAGTCAGGAATTTAAATTTAACAACCAACATAGAGCTGGTATTATATTATGCAACTGAGAATTAAATTCATATCAAATTCAGTCATATCGCTTGTTTTATAAATTCTCCACATATTTAGGATACAGGCAAGAATTGAATGTAGTTTTGGATTCTTAGACTATCTTACAAAGAATAAATTCAAGTTCTAAAACAAATTTCACTACTCTATCCTTTAAACATTCAAATACTAATGAGATTCAGAAAAATTGAAACTATGTTGAATCCAGTTAATATTTTCCATGACACAGTCTGACAGCATAAACAAAAGAAAGGAAATTTTAATATGTAGACTATTTTGAGCAATAAAATGTATGTTATTTAACAGCTTCAAATCTCTAAAAATAAATGATGATACTTCAAAGAAATTCTGAAAATTATTACAACAAATAAAAAGTTTCATGTAAACACACACAGATTAAAGAAAATTCAGCACTTGAATTTGTCTTGTACCATAACATCTCAATAAACATAGCAAGATTTAAAAAAAAAAAAATTCTGACACCAGTAACAGCCTGTTCACTCTGAATCTGGAGTGTTACCTATCATCAGTATTAAAAATTTTAATCAGTCACAGAGCTCAATTCATTCACGACATGATTATGTCAAATCAATCACAAGTCACGTTACCAATCTCAGGGTTAATGTAGCAACATAATACAGTGATCCAGATGCAATGTGAACAGACCTTAAGGCGATGGAAGATAAGTTTTAGTGCAAAAGCTTAATTTAGAAAGCTTTAGAAAAGAGTAATGGAAACATAATATTGTTGATTACAAGACCATATGGGTCTTGCAACTCACTTTTGCTCATTTGAAAGAGACATTACAAATTGGAAGAATTTGATTTAGTAATTAGGAGCCAATACAAATCTTGAGTGGCTATTCTGAAGATTTTTCACCAGACACAATGTAGCACAGAATAGTTATCCCAACATTTCTATATATTAACAATTTTGGAAGGAGTTTCTAAAGAAAAAAACCAATAAGCATTTCTGGTGAAACTAACAACACTGATATGTCTGTATAAAAAAACTTTTTTATACTGACAAGTAAAGTTTTTAGTAAAACTTTAACTATGACTTATTTCTAATTAAATGATCCAGAAGAAAAAACTCATTTTTTAAAATTCAAAATGCTATAATTAAGATGAGAATGCTTTTAGCTCGGTTATAAGTATTTTGAGTCAGCCACATAAAGGATATCAAATTATAAGTTATGATCTACACACCAATTTTCAACAGAATTCTAACTGAGTTCATAATTTAATTCTATTGGAATTCTGTTTATCTAATAGAATTAAATCCTATAGTTTTATAAAAGATTGAAATTTTGATTACAATCTAAAATATATAAGAGGGTAGATCAAATATAAACAGACTTTACCCATAATTCATTATTTCATTAAAATACTAAAAAAATAAACCATTGTCATTTTCCTACATATCTTCTATCAAATTCTACACACTTCCATCAATGTGTCAACAGTTTTTTGATTTCTTAGTTATAAAAAGAAATGGGATGTGTAAGAAGCCAACTGCACACAAATTCTTTTACTACCTCATCAGCTGAAAATCTTTCTACCGCTATCATTTATTTTAGGGATCCAAAGAAATGGTAGTCTGAGGGTGATAAATATGCATTATAGGGGGTTGAAATGTGTTCCAATGTAGTTTCAGTAATTTCTGTTGTGTTACAGCAGCGGTGTGAGGCCTAGCATTGTCCTACAGGGGCTATACATTACAGATCGGAATGTCCCCCCTTTTGGATCAATAGACTGCTTTAATTTCCAAGGTGCCTATTTTGCAGTGATTGTTCAAAATTTCAACTTGATTTTTATTATAATATGCACACTTTCAAAGCTTATCTTGGATTTTTTCACTAATGTCATGAACTGTTATTCATCAGTCATCACAATTAAGGTTATGAATTTGTTTAATTTTCTCAACTATAACACTGGTTCTTGGTTGACAAGGATGACACATATAAACTTTTTGGCCATCACGAAACATTTTGTATCAATTGCATATTTCCAACTCCGATAGTATGTCATCGCCAAACTGTACCAGTAATCAATGCAAATTTTCAGCTCGTTTAACATTTTCTTTCATGAAAAATTTTACAATAATGCATTGCACAACTGCACTAGGTGGCTTTCATGCACTCACCGTTATTGCTACTTAAACAAACAGACATCTGAATATCTGACAGATGCCAAATGATTCTGGACACTGTGACTTTTCAGTGTTGTCCGAACAATGAGTTTTAAAATGGTCTGCTGCTATTAAAAAATCTTGTTTAAATATGATCCACCTAAGTATATAGATGGTATACATTGATTCGAATTCAATAAAATTAAAAATCTTATTAAAGACAAATTTGTTTACCTTTATTTCCTATTTGTCATTAGATAAAAATAAAGATTTTTTTGTGAAGATGCCCACTTGATGCACTTCCTAAATGAAGTATTCACCCTTTTTTTTTCATAGGGCATTTTAGAGCAGCCTCTGAAAGGCATAAAAAATACTTAACACCACGGAAGAAATAAGGAAAGAACAGTTGTAGAGTATTACATTATGTAATGCATTTTGAACAAGAACATGTTTTTATACATATTACTAAGATTTTTTACAGTATGGAAAAATTCTAACAAGAAAATACCTTTCATTATAGGTGTATGTATATATATATATATATATATATATATATATATATATATATTATACATGTTAAGTGTTCACCAATACTTGTAAAACTAGGTTTTATTATCTTGGGAAGAATTATTTTTAGCATAAATCAAACTTAGGGTTTAATGAAGATATAAGAATAAACTAATTCTTGAGGAAAACTTTTCCAAATTACTATGAATTAATATTTTTTGGGTAAAACTACACAGATGTTATATTTCTTTATACACTTCTAAAAACATAGTTACATTTTTAAATTTTATATTTTTTGCTCCTGCAATTTGGTGTCATTTTTATGCCTCTTTAAACTAGTTAACTACTTATTTTAACAGGAAATATAGATTGGATTGGGTAACCTTTTACAGCTACTTTTATTTAAAACTTAAAAGCTATTAGGATGCCTGCACATGACTGTTTTATATGTTGTCATTATCATGCTGTATTTATTCACTTTGAAAGTAACATTACTTCTATTTTCAGGTTTCTTTACATTAAAAGAACAATGAGGAAAGAATTTGAAAGTAACTTATGTAATTTTCAAGATAGATGATATTATATAAGTATTGCCATTGGTTATAACAACTTAATCTCTATAAAAATAAAATAGTAAAGCTCCAATAACAACTTTTTTTGTTTAAAAGAGGTTATAGCATATTCTGCTATGCATGAACTTCAGGTAAAATCCTCATTATAAGTATGCTAAAGTGATTCAGGTAAAACATTTAGGAAGCATCTAACAGAATATATTACCATACATAATGGTGTGCTATAACACATTGCAGACAGACCACAACAGTTCCTGTGATTTCAATTCTAACTCTTACAGCCAGTACAAGAATTCTCAGGTTTTGTTTATTGTACCTGGTCCCTGGGTACAGTTAGCAATAAAATGACTGGTCCACTAAGTTAAAGGGTTTGTAAATAAATGGGGAAAATTAAATTTTGTGCAGTTTCAGATATTCTTAGATATATGCAGCCTAAGGGCTTATGTAAAGCCATAAAGAGGATATAGATCAAGCTTTTTCTAAAGGTAAAGATATACAAAATCAACATTCCTAAATTATATAGCTTAAAAAAGACTGAAAGAACAAAAATTATATTTTATCTCTTCTAAAGGTATCGTGAAAAAAGTTCAAAAGATCCCAAAACCATTCAATCCTTTGGTACTTTTCCATTAGTGAGATGCCATTTGGCACCAAATATAAATGATGCCAAGATGTCGCCTATCATAAATGTAAAAATAGGAAATAATGACAGAATATCTTGCCGTGAATGAGTATTTTATACTTCCAATACAAATAAAAAGACAAAATTAAATTTAAACTGCATGCATGAAATTGCAAATATCTTTCAGCAATGCAGAAAACGGCTTAGATGTAGTATGCACAATGAACGCCAAGGTGCGATTTCTTGCCAAATCTGGTGATTGTTTGGCAATTTTTAATTTCTGGATTTGGATCAATTGATATTTTTTGAATTTTTGTAGGATAAGCTTTGTTTGACTAACTGCTACAGCCAGTGAAAACAAGTGTTTTACTGTACTACAGCCAGCAGTGTGTGACGAAGCCAGCGGCTGAGGATTTTCTGTAATGTTTTTGGATGGATGCGTAACGGAGCGTAACAGGGTGGAGCAAGGGTATCTGAGCAAATTGAAGATCCCATGCACACCTATGCATTCCCAGCGGTTTGTTTTCCAATTTATTTGTTCTTTCTTGGTTGCCACATTTGTTTACATTTCGCAGTTTAAGCCTAGCAGCGATTTGGCGACAAAAAAAGTCGACAAAAAACATTTCAGTTGAATTCATGCGATGCAACATGAATTCTATTAAGTACAATTGTAAATGGTAGTGAGCAATAAGCCGCTGGCATTTATTACACCATTTCTTACTGCCCCATAATCGTTCAACTGTGTGGGTATAAGATTCAAATTCTGGGTCTACAAAATTATATTTGTGGTTCACAGTGAAATGTTCATAGCTGGATTCCTCATAAAATATATCTCAGTTTATGTGCAAAACAAATAAGCTACAGAAATAAAAATTAAAGGTGAAAATGGTAAGTCACGATGTTTGGCACAGGGTTGTAGCAAAAGTTGAAATCGGTGATGCCCCGCTAACTGCATGATTTGGTGACATTTACATTTGGTGCCAGGTGGCGTCATGCTAACGGAAATATAGCAATCCTTTAAAAGACATAATGAAAGTGTACTTAATAACTTTGTGGTAAAATTCTCCAGAAATTCTTAATTTAAATAAAGTATGGCCAAAAATTATATAAAATACAAAATTTTGGAATAAAGTACAGTATTTTTATTTTCTGAAATGTTTTCTTTTTATGGTCTGAGATCCACAGTTTAAATGATAAAATGTGAGGATCTGCCTGAAACTCATTCAGGTCATAGTAAAGGTAGTTTTCAAGTAAAAAGCAATGTTCAGTTGATCAAAAATTTTGCAAACATTACTTTCCTTTATCCTAAATTGTCTTGTGTGCAAAAACACGAGTTTACTTGTACTGGTCAACTATGTGTTGAAATCAAGTGAAGATGAGTACAGTTGTGAGTGACGAGTAAATGTACATGCTGATAATTTAAATTTGTTTAAAATGAAGTGGCAATTATTAAAACTTTATTTTAAAAATCAATAATGTTATTGCACCAAAATTAATTTCACAAATTCTCAATATCAACACAACAGTATTTTCACAAAATAATGTTTTCTGAAGACCATGAAAGCTTCATGAACATAGAAAAAAGCATAGCAATTTGTTGCCTCAGATTTCAAATTATGGATATTATTTATAAAAAATAAATTTAAAAAAAAACGTAAATTATGGGATTCCAAATGCACAAATATATTAGGCATAAAACTTATTGCAATACTAATAAAAGACAAAAACTCAATTAAAAATTCAGTTTTGGGATCAAAAATACTCTCATCTTTTGCATCAAAATCCCATTTTTCTTTTTTTTTTTCCTACACACTCTAGTACTTACAAATGTTGGTTTCAAATTAGGATCAGCTTCAACTTTTGGCATTTATGTGGTAGCATTCAGAAGAAAATTTCGAAATGATTCATCATTTTGAAACTCCTCATTATATTTTCAAGTCTCACTGTACTCCGACATCTAAACTTGTAACTACATTCTTTAAAACATATGTTACTGTACTTTCAATCTACAATTGCCAAAAATATGCAAGTATTGTCGCCTCAGATCAGGGTCTACTCACTGTTAACTATGGAGCCTGCAATATATACAAGATAGGTTTTCTGCTATTGTCACATCATCTGATATTCACACTGACAGGGCGACATTAAACCCAATATTATACAACTTCATTTTAATGATTATGAATTTAAAAAATTCACAGTACAATGAAGTTTTAATGTATTAAAATTTAACAATGACACCTGAGGTCTGGTTTCAACAGAGAAGGAATAAATGACTTTTTTTAAGATTTTACTTTTCGCAATGTTTAAGCCAATTTTGCCGCCTCGTGCATGCGCGTCTTGCACCATCGGTAAAGCCGGCCCTGTATATATATATATATATATATATATATATATATATATACACACACATACTAGGAGTGCGATAGAAATTAAATGCTGACAGTTTCTCACTCACCATAGAATCACCCACTACTATAAATAAACGACACGCTGAATCATGTAGCACTCATAGAAATAATAGACATTCATTTGATTTCCTAAGAAAACTGACAGTTTTTCAAAACCAACAAATATATCTATTGTTGACAAAGAAATGATAAATCAGAACGCATAATCGCTCTTTTCAAAAGTCGCTCAAGAATCAGTACGTCAATAACCATGGAGCAGATATAGAAGAGAGTTTGTTTGTATTTAGAGGCATTGAACTCTACTCACCTGGAGTTCACTGCTCACTGGTAAAACGCTCTCATCACAATCACAATATCACAAAACTGAAAGTTACGGTTGGCCAAGAAATCGTAATACAACTGAAACTTTGTGACAATCACAAATGATTATGTCGGATCTTCGGAGTAGAAGGTGTACTGAATATCAATTATTTAAAACGACAAGTCAAACAAAGATGAAGAATTGATTGAAATGTAAATAAAAGCATTTGTATTGGTTAATACCTTTGTTGACATCTACAAGATGTCATCTTAACCCTTACGTCGGCTCATCCGTCTAGGAGAACGCTGTTGCACCTATTCTGAAGAGTGGGTGGTGGTGGTGGGGGTGATCAGACTGTTGAGAGTTTGTGAGTTCTTCAGTCGGGTCCTGACCTTCAAGTACAACACATCGGAGATTTTCGTCCGCTCGTATTTTGTCGGTAAATTTAATCTTTGTAAAACATAGTCGGTCCTTTGGACCGATGAGCCTTGAACTGATTTAAATTTTTGCCGGTCTGTATGACAGATAATCCTTGAACCGCAGTGGCGTAGCGAGCATAATTGGCGCCCCCCCCCCCCCTCCCATGGTCTTGTAGACCAAATGGTTCAATGGTCTTGGGAACCATTTAGCGCCCCTCTGTGAGCGGCGCCCGGGGCATGATAGGCCCCCTTACCCCCCCTCTTGCTACGCCACTGTTGAACCGTATCGATTATCTGTCAGTCTGCATGCATTCTATTTCTAAGATCTTTGTTTTATTGTTGTAGCTAACATGGCTGGAAGAATTCCTCCTGTTTCACAACGAACCAGACATTTTGTCTCTCTCGCACTATCACAGATTGAGGAATCGGATTCTGAAATTTTTGTTGAATAATCTATTTTTTATTTACCCTTTTCAAGAATGAGAGGTGGCAGTAGTTTTTCATTAATGACTTATAACTACGAAAAACTTATAAAAATAGGAAAATATCCTAATTTTATAGCGTGGCGGTCTGTGAGACCGATGAGCTGGTGAACAGTATAAAGACAGAAGAGCCGACGTAAGGGTTAAAGTAGCAGGGCCCGACTTAGCCTAATTGGGGCCCGGGGCAAAAACTTCTTTGGGGCCCCCCTCTGCTTCACTACTTCAGTAATGAAGAACTTAATACTTAATACTAAACTTTCTATTCGATTTGGGGGCCCCCCTCTGATGTGGGGGCCCGGGGCAACTGCCCCGTATGCCCCTGCCTTAGTCAGGCCCTGTAAAGTAGTTATTAATCGTATATTGATTAGAATTAGGGCTTGTTCACATAGGAGTCCGTTGCATTGCGTTAAGGGAAAGATGACGCTGAGACGAAAATAAACCAATCATAGGCGTTAAAAATTTCATTGCAAATCGTTTGGAGGCCTATGATTGGTTTATTTTCGTCTCAACGCCATCTTTTCCTTAACGCAACGAACTCCTATATGAACAGGCCCTTACGTGATATTTGTAGCGGACTTCTTATAAAGGCTGGCAATCCGATGGTTAACCGGAAATTGTTAGCCTAAATATTTGGAAGGATCACGTGAAGTTTATAACATACTATACGGGGTATGTCCCCAACATTTATTTCGTACTCATTTACCTTTAGAAGTACCAATGCTGTCTGTGAAACATTTCCTTCTCTCTGTTATATACAATTCACAAACATTATTGTAAATTAAAACTAAAAAAGTCATAAAAATAAAGTTATTAGAGAAAAAAAAAGTGTTAGATGAGTGCGTTAGATGGTTCTTGATATTGTTATTTTGTGTCTGTATTTTCTCTTCTCTTTACATTAATAACGTATTCATATTGTTAAATATTTCTTTTCACAAAATAAACATCTACTTAAAATGCATTTTTTATAGTCTAGAGCAATCTCATCCAAAGCATTCAATTTCAGCATTGGAGTAAAGCTACAAACCAAGGTACTCCGAAAACTTTCAACAACCGACAATAAAATACACCGTTATTTATATTCCTCGCAATACTACACCAAAACTAAAACTTTCAAGCCTTTTCATCCTTTGAAAGGAACGGTATTGATAGGCGATTTAAATGCTCAATGATTAGGATGGAGGTATTCAGATACAAATACAGCCGACAAACAGATTGAAGATCATAATTCAAGCCCATTAGAATTGATGATAAAGATGAATCACCAATTTATCGTTATTACATTGCTAGAGCTTTTCCTTGGATCTGCTCTGCGTTACCGCTGATATTGGCCTTATAGTATGCAAATTACGGCCATGAAATTAAATACACTGCTGGCCACTGTAAATGCAACACCCTGAAGGAAACATGCAAATAACATGAAATTTACAACATGCATTAGCGGAGGTGAGATATGCAAATGATTAGAATTTCAGCGCAGACGCACATCACGCGCGCCTGTGGCGCCACTTCAAAGCGCTATTTAAGGCTTGGAGATTTCGACGATTTCCAGTTCGGCAATTGTGTTTTTCTTGTGGTTTTTTCAAAAAACGATCAATTATGCCTCGTCGAAAACAGCGATCATCTTTTGATCAAGTATCCGAGTTCGACAGAGGAAGGATAGTGGCATACCGAGATTGTGGATTATCTTTCAGGGAAATCGGTAGTCGTGTTGGACGAAACCAAACAACTGTAATGCGGATATATGATCGTTGGATGCTGGAGGGTACGAGGACCGGCGTGTTCGATCGCATCCACCTCAGCGCACCATTTCACGTGATGACAGGCAAATTGTGCGCATGGCAGTGACGGATCGCTCAGTCACATCACGAACGATAGCACAGCACATGCAGTCTGTAACGCATCATCCAGTGTCTGCGCGTACCATTCGACGCCGTTTACAGCAGAGTGGTCTGTCCGCAAGACGTCCATTGCTTTGTCTACCCTTGACGCAGAACCACAGACGTCTCCGCCGCCAATGGTGCGATGACAGAAGGATGTGGACGGCAGAATGGAATAAAATTGTCTTTACTGACGAGTCACGCTTCTGTCTGCAACACCACGATGGTCGCATTCGAGTCTGGAGACACCGTGAAGAGAGGATGCTGAACAGCTGCGTTATGCACCGCCACACTGGTCCTGCACCGGGTATTATGGTATGGGGCGGTATTGGATATCACTCTCACACACCTCTAGTACGCATTGCCGGTACTTTAAACAGCCAGCGCTACATCTCCGAGGTGTTGGAGCCAGTTGTCCTTCCTCACCTTCAGGGCTTGCCAACAGCCATATTTCAACAGGATAATGCGCGACCACACGTGGCACGCATTGTCCAACGGTTCTTCGTCAATCGCCAGATTGAATTGCTTCCCTGGCCGCCTCGCTCTCCGGATCTTTCGCCGATAGAAAACATGTGGTCCATGGTTGCTCTACGATTGACCCAGATTCCATCCCCAGCTGCCACAGCAGATTAACTTTGGCAACGTGTGGAAGCTGCTTGGTCTGCTGTACCCCAAGAACTCATCCAAAGTCTCTTTGAATCAATGCCGAGGCGTGTGGCAGCGGTGATGTCCAACAATGGCGGCTACTCTGGCTACTGATTTTGGCAGGAACCACACTTCACAGAAGTCTATAAATTTAATCATTTGATACTTGGTCAACATGTTATCTACAAAATAAATTTTGTTGTGATATCTCGTCTTTCTTGGTGTTGCAATTTGGGTGGCCAGCAGTGTAGAACAGGATGAAGACCTTATAAATTCCCGTTCAGTTCCACCGGAAAACCTTAGTTTTCTCCACGCATCCGGGGATCTTAATTAAGTACATCAGAAAGTTCCTCCTTTAAAGCGCAAAAAGGAATATTCCTTGAGGAAACATTTAATCATACAGGCCTTTCTCTGCTGGCTTAAAAGAAGAAAAGGAAAACAGAGATTGTATAAGACTCCCCCCACCCCCTAAAAAAACCAAGCTGGGAAACAGCTTGAACAGACAGCTACTGTTTTAAATTTAATTATAAAATATTCCTCCTATAGTGCCCTGTTTCAAATAAGTACACTATCTACCAATAAGTATTTGGGCACCCCTGTGACGGAAATTAGTTGTATTTTTCATGTGTAGAGGGCGTTAGTCGTCCATGTGTTGATGTATATTCAACATTCCTTTCTCTTGTAATTTCCTATCAGTGTTCAGTACTCTCTTTATTAGAACCACCGAGCATGGCGTCCGTTTAATGGACGATTTGATACTGAATAAATATTAACCAGGATAAGAGATGGCTGTTTTATTTCGAGTCTGGTCATCCTTATTGCCTCAACCCATGCAAATGACGGTATCTGCGGTACTGATATACGTCACGCCCTCCGCCGTTAAATGCCGTGTAGGACAGTGGTCCCCAACCCCCGGGCCGGTACCGGTCCGTGGATCAAATAGTACCGGGCCGCCCAAGGAACATTAAATTATTTCCATTTTATTTACTGTGGTGTATTTCTCTCGGGTTAGTGCTAATTTATACCTTTGTAACAAAAGAAATCTTGTAACTATTTAAAATTAGTTTATTGTTTATTAAACATTTCAAGATTATGAATTAAAATTGCAGTCATAGCCCCCCTCAGCGGGCCGCGGTAAAATTATCAAACGTTGACCGGTCCGCGGCGATTAAAAGGTTGGGGAGCACTGGTGTAGGAAACAACATTGGCATTAGTCACATGCAAGATGCCACGAAGTGCAGAGTTATCCGATTTCGAGAAAGGTGTAATCGTCGAGTATCACAGAAATGGCCGATCCTTAAGGGACATATCAAGCGAAATTAATTACCCGAAATCGACAGAGGTCTATTGATGCAGAAGTGGAAGGTGAGTAGCGATTGTTGGAATGCGCCCCGAGTCGGCAAACCTACGAAACTGGGGGATAGAGATCGACGAGTGCTGTCCAGAGAAATTCGAAAGAACCGCACCCAACCTATGGCCCACCTTTTTCAGGAGTTTCAACAGGCATCCGGGAGTGTTGTTTCGGTGAATACCATCCGTAAAGAAGGGCATCTGCTTGGTTTTCATGGTCGTGCTGCCGCCCATAAGCCTTTGATCACAAAGTCCAACCGCGCAGCTAGGTAAATGTGGTGCAAAGCACGTCGAAAGTGGACCTTAGATTAGTGGAAACGGGTTCTCTGGAGCAACGAATGCCTAGGGGTGTTTCTTCTGGTATGGAGTGGGACCCTTGGTCCCAATTCATGGCAAGCTCAATGCCAACAACTACTCACCTACTGCACTATTTTGGATGACAGTGTGCTTCCTATATTGTGGCGGTTTTACGGGTTGGACACATGTTACATCCAGGACGACAACGCCAGCTGTCATGTTGCGAGGTCCACCATGGATTGGTATGGTGACAACAGGATTAACCGAATGGATTGGCCTGCTCAGAGATTAGACCTGAACCCTTTTGAGAACCTCTGGGACGAGGTTCTTTGGTGAGTTTCCTATAAGTGTACAATTAGCATAAAAAAGAAAACAGAAGTATATGAAACAGAAAGCAAATGAGAAAACATCAGACCATCCCTTAAACCAACACTTGCATCTAAATAAACATTGAAAATTTTCTCTCTCACAAGAAGTTGGTGTAACAAACAAGAAAAATAAATTTTAAATGTTAAATAGGTAAATGATTTAGTAAGCTTTGAAACTTAAAAGGTTTCTTCAAAAACGGCTTTAAAAAACTGATAAAAGAAAAAAGTAGTGTTGTGACTTATGCCCACGTGGCCACAACATGCCAGACCAGAATCGATAGATGACTGTGGGCAGAGAAGAATGTGGCTCTGGTTTACAATGGCACCACAAGGGTCAGAGTCTGACTTTAGTCTGATGCCACCTGAATTTTGACAGAGCGATCCCCAAAGGTGACATCTGTAGGGTTCTATCCCTTTTCCTCCCTCTGACAACATAGAATGACTTTCTGGTTTATAGATTTTTCATACCCATATTCAGTCTAGACACAAAGACATTCAATGGTGCTCTCCGAGACTCAAACTGAGCATCCTCTGTCCAAAGCCCAATGTGCTACCACTATGCTACCCTCAGGTCTGTAAAAAGTAATAGTTGGTTGTTCAAATGAAATTCTTCATAAAAATACTTGATATCCACATAACATTTTTGATTTAAAATAATTTTACGATTAATTATGGAAAATATAATCGTACAATAAAATTTAAAATAAATTTATTGCAAATATACAACATATGATATATATCTAACTAATCAATCTTTCTGTTTTATTTATCAAAATGTTCACTGACATGACCATGTCCCTCTTCAATCGAAAAATAACATTTCTGGAGTTGTAAACACATAACACTCAATTAAGTTCAGGGTGAACATTAGATAAAGGAACATTAGATTAGGGTGAACATTTTACAAGGAAGGCCTATTTAAAAGAACACAAATGAAATGTAATTTTCATAAGGCTACATCGTAAGGGCATCATAGAGATAAACCCATTTAGAATTTATAAATATAAATAAATTATGCAACAACAATAATATTAAAATCCTGCTGTGACAAAATTCAAAATAATCACAACGCCCATACAAAATTTAACAATGTTTATATACAAATATAGAAATTTGTGACAGCAAGTGCTCAGATATAATGCATAGAAACTTTCAAAATGTAAAATCTTTATCTACTTTTAAAAAAAATATATTACACAGCAGTCAATTTTATCTTCAGGCTCAAACATAACATGCTTTAAATAAACAGATTTACAAACAGCTATCAAAATCAACAAGAATATTTACTGTCACATAAACAAGCTGTAAACAAAATTTTGTATGTCTAGCTCAATATATGTATAGGAGCTTTGGCATTAAAAGCTGCAAATTAATTTTTGAACGAGCAAACTTAGTTATGTATCAATAATTTGAAGATGCTAACTTAATCTTTTTAAAAAAACTCTTAAACATATATTACATGAAAGGTGTCCACTCAGGATGAATTCGAAGATGTCTCCTTAAATTTTCTTGAAAAGAAAATGCCTTCTGACAAATATCACACACAAAAGGTTTTTCTCCTGTATGAGTGCGATGATGATTATTTAAAGACTTTTTCTCCTTAAATCTTTTTTGACAGACATCACATGAGAAAGGTGTCTCCCCTGTGTGTTTTCTTTGATGTCGTGTTAAGGTATCTCGTTTTGAAAACTTCTTCTGACAAACATCACATGCAAAAGGTTTTTCTCCAGTATGAGAACGAAGATGTTCATTTAAAGCATCTTTCCGCTTAAATTCCTTATTGCAAACTTCACAAGAGAAGGGAGTTTCTCCAGTATGAAGTCTAAGATGCCTTCTTAAAGTATCTCGCTTAGAAAATTTTTTCTGGCACAAATCACATTCAAAAGGTTTTTCTTCTGTATGTGTACGAATATGATCATTTAAGACTACTTTTTGATTAAACCCTTTCTGACACACACCACATATGAAAGGTTTCTCACCACTATGAATTTTAAGATGCCTACTTAAGTGAAATCGCATTGTAAATGCTTTCAAACAGATATCACAAACAAAAGGCTTTTCTCCAGTATGAGAGCGAAAATGATCATTTAAAGCACATCTTTGCTTGAATCCCTTCTTACAGGTATCACAGAAGAAAAATAACTCTCCAGAATGAATCTGAAGATGTTTTGCTAACGCATCTTGCTTGGAAAACTGTTTCTGACACGTATTACATACAAAACGTTTTTTTTCTTCATGAGTACGCATATGAACATTTAAACATACTTTTTGATTGAATCCTTTCTGACATATACTACATAAGAAAGGTTTCTCTCCAGTATGAATTTGTATATGTCTCTTTAAATGAAATTGCATACTAAATGATTTCTGACAAATGTCACATACAAATGGTTTTTCTCCTGTATGAATGTGAATATGATCAATTAAGTTACTTTTACGATTAAATCCTTTCTGACATAACTCACACAAGAATGGTTTCTCTCCAGTATGAATTCGATGATGTGTTCTTAAATTGGACTGTTGAGCAAATGCTTTCTGACATACTTTACATATGAAAGGTTTTTCCCCAGTATGAGTGCGAAGATGTTCATTCAACATACGTGTCTGACTAAATGCTCTCTGACATATGTTGCATTCAAAAGGTTTTTCTCCTGTATGACTACGAAGATGAACGTTTAGGGATCCTTCTTTCTTATACCCTTTTTGGCAGATATTACATACAATTTTTTTTCCTCCATAAGGATTTGAAGAAATGTTATTGCTTTGCTGAGAAACTTTTTTCAAACATACTTAAAATACATAAGTGTTTATTTGTTTTTCTCAGTATTTAATTTAGTAATATCATGATTGAAGCTTCTTTTTTTTTAATATATCCTATTTTTCATATATCTATAGAAAGGTTTTTACCTACAGAAATTTATTGATTACTATTTTAATTACTCGTATGAGAATATTCATCTTACACACAAGGCACTCACAAAATTTTTCTTGTTTGGTCTAAACAACATCCTTATAAGTATAGTCCATATTACTTACTTACATAACAGGTGAAAGGGTTCGTCTGATCTGGTGATGATGAGGTTTTTACAGAGTAGATCACAAAATTTTTTTGATACCACAAAAAATTTGAGAGTTTGAGTTTAAAAATATGCATGCAAGCCATTTTTTCCCTTTAAACATTTTTCACTATGTAGCACAAATCTACATCTAAAAAATTCTGATATATCTTTAGAATTTTAAACAATGAAAAATCCATCATGATATGCACCACGGACATACATTTTATGACTTGTAAAAGTTCGACATATGATGATTAGCAGATTGGTTTTAGCAGACTTTTTCACAGAAATATTACATATGAAAATTTTCTTTCAACAATATGCATAATTTACACATTCATTTCATTGTTTTTGTACAAAATCTCATGGTATATTTTTAACAAGTAAATATTTTGACTAAAATTTAGCTATAATTTATTTATTTTTTAGTGATCAACATAAAATTACTAATTAATGATTCATTTCAGAGTAAGATAGTTTCAATAAAAGTATCTTTGGGCTATGCGCCTTTTGCAGGTTTTAAAAGTCCGTTAGAGTAGATGTGGTTTTCTTTGTTACAAACTTCATGTAATACAAGGCCTTTAAGTAGATTGCAAGAAAAATTGTAAATAAGTCATTTTGGCCATAAAAAATATTAAGTAGTAAGTGGTTAAAATGTATATTTCCATATATTTTTCCAAATTCCCTGAGATGGAAAATGTTATGAAAATTCTATTTGATTACCTATTTTTTCCATTCATGGATTTATTTTGGATTCATGTAAAAATATAAATCACAAATGCAGTAAATATAAATTTTCACTATTGGCAGCTGTACCTCTACTCTGAAAGAATAAAAAGAAATGCATAAACAACAAGGAAAAACAATAAGCAAAACAATTTTTGTAAGCAAATTTATAATCAGAATGATAAGCTAATATATGATATTTCAGTACACAAATAGCAAATTTTAGAAAATTTGGATATTTATATCCTGCCATATATCTTCATAATATTAAAACAATAAACTTGATTAAAAGACTCTTAATCTTGAGTAAGTTTAAACCATATGTTACAACTCCCTTCATTCTCTTACTATCCAAAACAGTAAATGCATTTGAAAACGTATAAAACTTTTTTTCAATTAAATTGTAAAATAAGATAAATATAACTAAAAATAAATAATCCAACAGAGCTAGATAATTATAGGAAGAATATAGGCAAAAAACAAACAGAAAACAAGCACTTAGGGCTCCACGCACCAAAGGCAAGATTCTGTAGTAGTGCCGGAACTAAACCAGAAATCTAGGTAACCGACTGGTCTCGTCATCAGGGACCCTAACCAAAACAGTTACCTCAAGGGGGAACTTTCTGAATAGGATGCAGGTATAACCAAAAGACATCCCAAGGCCCCAAGATCCTCATTGAAACAGATAGTCAAAATAAAATAAAATAAAAAGACAAGGACAACTTGCACTAAGGGCTCAACGCACCATATGATAAATTTGGTTGTCATCATCTACTCACTTTCTAATTTCAACTTAGATTGTAACCTTCTTTGTTAAACAGCAATAGATTCAGATGGTCATAATCTAATTCGAATTCTAATTAAATTCTACAAAAAATAGTCACAACTCTAATTCCAAATATGAAGCTAAAAAGCAACTTTGAAGTTATTTTGCATATTTTTTCACACTTTCCTGAATACCTAAAAAGGAATTTTGCTGTTCAGATCTACATGTATTGCTTCATGGAGAACTCTTATAATAAAATCCAATTAAATAATTTAATAAAAATTCAATAAAATGTAATAAAATTTAATAAAATTCAAACTTTACCTTTCTCAGTGTCATTGGATATTTAGGCTCAATTTCAGTATCATTTTTATAAAACCACTTCTAGGAGTAACAATAATATTTTCAAGAGAATTTTTATTATCTTCATAAAGATTTAGATAAGCTAATATTGAAGAGAAAGTATTCTTAAATACTTAGCCATGATGACTCTAAGTTCCACAAACAATAGAAATACTAAAAAAAAGAACATTTAATTTTTACCACCATAGCCCTTGTTGAACTGAACATATGATTGAAATAACTGTATTCTTCAGAAAGTTGTAGGTAGATAATAAATTAAAAAACATTTTTATCACACCAGAAAATAAAAAGTTTTAACTACTGAGCACTCGCACCTTTATAACATATAACTTGCGTACAGGAGATAAAGTCGTCACGACCTAGGTACTCCACTTTTAAAAACTATACTGGATTGGTAAACAAACTGCCCTGTGCTGAGACCAGCCAACATAAATGGTTCTTTAACAAGCATGTCAAAAGAATTTTCCTTCAGATAAAATCAATTCAGTTATCCTTTTGATAAATGTGACTTCCTGGTATTAAATCTTTTAAGTAGGAAGAAAAAAAGAAAAAAAAGGATTGATTAAAAGGAAATAGATAGTGGTTACTAAGGAGAAATTCTAGAAATATCAACATAATAATGCTATGTAACACTTTTGTTAGTAGACAAATACAATACAATAAACTTTAAAAAAGGAATTATAACTACCATCTCATGAAATCATAATTCAACAAAATACCATTATGACATAACCCTACCTACCAGAAAATAAACATTATATATATATTATATGTATACATTCTAGGGGGCCATCCCAATACATTTCAAATGGAATGCAAATTTTACAGTACATATTTATAGTTAATATGTAATTTTTTTTTCAGTTTACAACACTTTCTTACGAAGATAATTCACATGTTCATATCCTAATTTTTTATTGTAGCTCTACATTAAAAAGCATTTGGAACTTTCCCTTAAATTGTTACACATTTTAAAACCTACAATATTCAAAATCAATGTTCGAGTTTGTGAACCACTTCATAGACTAACAATGCTCGTTTTTTTTTTTCTTCTTTGCTTACACACAACGTACTAATTGTGACATAAACAGCGCCAAGAAATAATGAGCAAATATTGCTTACCGAAAAAAAACTTTCCCTTGAACACACTACCACATGTAACGAAATGAACTCTTCCCCAAAATGAACTATCAGAGAGTTCCCAGAATCATATCGCTCATCAGCCTTTGCAACAGTGAATTCATGAACTTATACTCTAATGTTTGTGTTAAGCAAACAATCATGATTGTAGAATCATCAACACAGAGATCGAGCCCTCCAAGACGAAACGAATCAACATCTACTGCCTCATCACAAACGTCTATAGCGACTAACGTGCAACTTTTCATAATCGACCATAGTGGAACTCGGCATTTGTTTATATCACGTGATCATAACTTCCCCTTCCTTTTTCTTGGCGCGCATTTAAAAGGCCGCGGAAGACTTGATTTTTGAGTTCGCTTCGAAACAAATTAGTATGTTATGAACAGAGACGAATAATGTGATGGGCTCGTGGCGGAATTAAATTTGGGGTCCCCATCAGATGTTTTTAAATATGAATTCACTTAGTTAAATACAAAAAATACATTCGAATTTTTTTAATAAACTTTTATTTTTATAATCAGAACAATAAAAGATTTAAAAAAAAAAAATATTATTCAAGTTTAGTTGCTTAAGGCGTGAGCCAGAGGTCACTTTCTTTAACAGAGCCTCGGAACTGTACGTTCATATTTTCATTGCGTAATTAAAATATTTATATAATAAAAAGCTATCATAAATCACTAATAAGTAAATTTATATACACGTATGTAATTACGTCGTGCGCGGAAAATAAATACAAATTTGCTACAAGGTGCAACGCTGTTTAAAAATTCATTATAGAATTCATTGCGGAGGTTAGAAACAAGTTTCAGAAAAATATATAGTAACGGAATCAAACTTACTTTAAAAAAAAAAAAAAAAATCAGGCAGTCTCCTCTAACGAAACTACCGAGGGTTATTAAAGTAGGATTACTTATCGTCTGCATAACTCTTTATTTTTTTTTTTTTACGCATTTTGGTACTTTTTTGTTTAACTGTTTACTGCTGTTTGGCGCGCTGCCAAAATTATAACTCGTGACGCAGAACAATTTTTCTCTCTCCACAGGATCGTTATCGAGGAACGTACTAAAAAAAAAATCCTACGTTAACAATAGTAATACTGACAAAGTAGATTTAAAAACACAGCACTCCACAACGCGAAAAAGCGAATGACTTAAAATAGGTACTGACCATCGAGATAAGAATAATATAGAGATGGCAAGAATGATGTCGGTCTAGGTAGTGTTATATCCTTATCTTTATATGCCGTTTCGGAATTTCCCAAACATCTGTTAAATAATTATGCAGGCGTTAGACCACAATTCTACAAATTCGCAAGGGAAATTGTATTTTTCTGCCTTTACAATGTACACAACAGTGACTACCTAAATAAAAAAATTTAATATGCGAGTAGCTAAAATTATTTGGTTGATTTGGGGTCTCTGTGCAGAAATTCACCACGGGTCATGAAACTAGCTATGATTTTCAGGAAGACGAAGTTTATAATTTTTAATGACTACTTAAATTGTTTTGAAATTATAATTACTATCACTTTGTTTAATGATAGTTTATAATGAAATACAATTACAAGATAAAAAGAACATTTTATATACCATGTTTTTAAATTTTCTGTTGAATCATATAAATTTGACAATTCTATGTATTAATAAATACATTTTATAATTTTTTTGATGAATTATCCCATCAACTTGAAATAAAATGAAATTAATTGGAAGTTAACTTGCGTTTAACTTTTCGTTCCCGTCCCGGCCGATAGATGGCTGCACCAGTCTACAAAACAAAATTAACTGAAAATGTATTCAAATCTGCTTTAAGATGGCTAAAAGTATTTAAAAAATGCATTGCCATCGTGTTCTGAGCTATTCTAAAAGTTTCAAATAACTAGCTAGTCGGGAAGTTAGTTAAAAATCGATTGCAAGATTTGTAAGGGACAAACACACACACAAACAAACAAGAAAGCAAGTTAATAATAAACATGGCAATAACGAGAAAAGTCAAAATATGCAGTTTGAATTCCCCCCCCCTCTTTTCTTTATAAAAAGCGTTTTCTTGGATTAAACAAATACAAATGATTTTAACAATATTTTATAGTATGTTTTTGGAGAGTAGAAATAAAATAAATACCTTTATAATTTCAAATTATCCAGATTATTAAAATTGATACTAAGGAAACACAATGAAAAGGTTAAAATTAATCTTAACGAAATCCCCAACATGATGAAAGTGGATTCGCTACTAGCCACACAACCAACAGTAGGTCTCTTACCCTATCTAAGTGGTCAAAACGAACGGTAAAGGACGACAGATTAAACGTGAGCTTTTACAGATATTGACGTTATTGTTTATCCATATTGTCAAAGGAATTTTTTTTAACAAATTAAATAAAAATGTAGTTTGATTTAACAAATTCATTTTAATATTACGTATGACATAACTCAGTTCATATAAATAATCCAACAGAGATAGATAAAAATAATAATAATACGAATATAGACAAGAAACAAACAGAAATCAAGCACTCTGGGCATCCACGCACCAACGGCAAGATTCTGTATAAGTGCCGGAACTGAACCATAAAACAACAGAGGTAACCGACAGGTCTCGTCATCAGGGAGCCTAACCATATCAGTTACCTCAAGGGGAACTTCCTGAATAGGATGCAGGTTAGCCCAAAAGACATCCCAAGGCCCCCGAGTCCCCCAAGGAAGCAAAGTGTTATAACAATTAGTACTACACAATGTAGTACTAATTGTTATAACACTTTGTTCAGTAAAAAGTTCTTTAGCTATTTAAAAAGTATTCTAAATAAAATTAAGGTTACCGAAAATAGCTTTATTATAAATAATAACCAGGATGTTCTACATTTTTTAAAAAGTAAGAATATAGATAGCATATACACGTTTGATTTTGAAAATCTGTTTACCAGTATTCCGCATGATAATTTAATGATTATCTGTTCAGAAATTTATGATGCTTATTTAGATAGTACTTTAATATTAAAATGTGACTGGATTGATTTATGTAAATTTAATATTTTTGAAAACTACCTCTTTAATGGCTTATGTTTCTTTAAACAGATAAAGGGTATACCTATGGGTAATAGCTACTCTAGTGCATTTGCCAACCTATTCTTACATTTTTACGAAACTAAATTTCTTAACTCAAATAATGTTACCGGATTTAGATATATTGATGACCTTATAATTTTTAACTGCAACGATTTGGAATTTCTTAATCAAATCTACCCAAAGGAACTAACTTTAAACCGGACTAATGATAATAATCTTTGTGCGACTTATCTGGATTTAAAAATTTAAATTCAAAATAGAGAAATAAAAATAAGGATATATGATAAAAGGTTAGATTTTAACTTCGAGGTTATTACGTTTACCAATTTCCATAGTAACTTAAACTATAAAATTTATTATATTTTTTACTCACAACTTTACAGAATAAAAAACATATGTAACAACGCTGGGGATTTTTTGGAGGCATGTAGCATTTTCGAGAAAAACTTAAGTAAAAACGATTTCCCTAAAAATTTCGGCAATTTAAAAGTTTAAAAAAAATGGCATTTAGACTCAGGGATTTTTAAAGATGTTTAGAATAGTATTTGCGTTTTTATTTGGTTAAACTGTAATGGGGGATGGCACTATAGTAATGTTACAATGACGTAACTTTTAGGATAGAATTGGCTGCTGTTTTGTCATAACCGTCACTTACGGAATTGGGGTGTGTACGCATCTTTTACTTTGCATTAGGATTGTTTGTGTGCTTGCATGTAAGGTGCGTGGAGCCCATACTGTAAGCTGTGTTTGTCTTTTCATTTTCTTTTTGACTTATTGCTTCCTTGGGGGACTCGGGGCCTTGGGATGTCTTTTGGGCTTACCGCTTACCTGCATCCTATTCAGAAAGTTCCTCTTGAGGTAACTGATATGGTTAGGCTCCCTGATGACAAGACCTGTTGGTTACCTCTGTTGTTTTATGGTTAAGTTCCGGCACTTATACAGAATCTTGCCGTTGGTGCGTGGATGCCCAGAGTGCTTGATTTCTGTTTGTTTCTTGTCTATATTCATATTATTTTTATCTATCTCTGTTGGATTATTTATTTGTTTTTTTCATTATGGGATATGAAGCTTCTGCGCTATCCTCTATTGAAAATGTTTTCTTTGCAGGATATGTTTTATGTTAAAGTGATTTAGCAGTCTATGCTTGATTTTTAATTTTTGTTTATTTCTATTGTTTATATTTTACATAACTCAGTTCAATAATAAAATGACATGTAATTCCGATTAATGTAATATAAAATATGTACCTAATTTATTTAATAAAAAACATTTAAACTTGCAACTTTTTAACTGTACTGGCTTATTATCCATTATTTTCTTGTTTGCATATGAAATACATATGAAAGAGTGACTAAATAAAAGTTTATAGTTTTCTGAATCATATTAAGATTATACTGCTGATCTCTGAAGCTGTTCGATATTTATAGACCCACTCCGGACCTTCCCGGACTTGGACATCTCCAAACAAGCAAACTCGACGTAAGGGGGAGGTGTTGTCTTTGCCATTTGTTTCCTTTCAAATTCATTAACACGTTTTTGGTTGAGTTTTAAGTTAAAACCCTGTTCTTTCTCAATTCCCTCTATCAATTTTTTAAAAATCTAAACTCGAATTTTCACCACGAAGTTTCTCTTCCCTCTCGAATGGAATCATTCTAATGTTGTCACTCTTTTCAAATAAACGGAACATTTAGATTCCTACAGAAAGACCAGGTCAAACCGAAATCCTCCACCAGAATAACTAAATCAACCAGTCTTCCACAATACAGAACCTCCATAATCATCTGTCACACTAAAATATAGTTCAAAAAGCCCCCCGAGAAAATTTCTACAATTTTTCACAATACACAGAGCTATTCTTCTAAAACTTACTACTTCTTTATTAACAAAACACAGAATACGAAAACACTGTAATCAAACAATTCCACTCTTACAATACAATATGCAGGTTTAAAAATTAAATTTGTTTATCGGTCGTGTTCGAAAAATACTGACTTTATTTTTAACCAGTGGCAAGGTAAAAAAGTTCTACCTGTTAAATTACGGAAAACTTATATAATCTGACATGGTGTTGGTAAAAGGGGCCTTAAAATTTTGTTGCGCGCTGCGTACTCATGAACTGCTTATTTTTCTTCTGAACGTTGAAAGATACCATTCAACTATTAGCTACTACATCTTATGGTGCATATACATTGGTGCAGAGTTCTCTGCCTGTGCCTTGGGGAATCCAGTGATTTATATTCACTCTGTACTCTGTACTATGCGTGGATCGCCTCCTCTGGCGGTCCATCAAAGAAAGGGCGGGGGGTCAGCGGGTCAAATGGTGTCGAGCGGGGTTGGGGGAGACACCAGATCAGAGAAACCTTGGGGGCGGGAATGGGGGTGGTTCTAAATACCGTGACTAATGTGATGACAGGAGTCGGGGGTCTGCAGGCAGAGAAATCTGCACCAATCTATATGCGCTATTACAGAACTGCCTGTTATAAATGGCCTCTTCTACTGATAAATCACATGCACCTTTACTATTTTTTTACAATACCTTATAAAATTTTCCCATTTACAGGACTTGGAAATGATTGGGAACAATCTCCTCACCACATCGTGGCCTTTGGCCAAGGGAAGGGAATGAAATCCTGTTGACCCTAGATTTTGTCACTTTCCACCCCCCCCCCCCCCATGAAAAAAGAACCCTTCTTGTTGAAGGATCAACTCCCCGGAGGAAGCCTACAGCAGCGTTTACACTTACCTCGCCCCCCCCCCTTTTCTTCAAAACATACTAACTGCACAATATGACATTTATACTATGTAAAATAGCTTTTTCATATTCAAAAGAAATAAAAATAACCCAATACTGGTAATGGGAGCGCATGTTGTTTCAAAGGGCAGAGAGCAAACCAAAATTAGAGATTTTTCAAGAGCTTGCCCCATATAAAGGTTAGTGCAAATAGCATTTGAAATGTTTATTGATATGCCTCTTTACGAACATTTCTTGGGATGCTTTCGGGTTCGTAAAATTGAGTTTGCTGTAATTGGGTAATAGTTCTCCCCCTCCCATATACATATATATTTATATATATATATATACACACACAGTTGGTTCTCTGTTTAACGACGCTCTACTTAACGACGATCTCTATTTAAAGACGATATTTCCCGGTCCCGGTCCCTCCGACGTAAAAAAATTCTATTTTAAGACGATTTTGTTTCTATTTAACGACGATTTTTTCTTACATGATAAACTTTTTCTTCAACATTTTATCTACAGGAGGGTTACTTTCTGTGAGGGAGTTTGGTTTCAAGAACATACCCGGAATTTTCTTTATGTTTGTTGCAATCATAGACTTGTTGCAGTGGAAAAAGCCGGGGGAGGGGGGGGGGGGGGGGGATTACTGTTTCTCGGAAAATCGAGCATTCTTCCCTGGTGGATCGAATTTCTTAGTGCGGGTGTGGAATCACTCTATTGTACCTACCATATTGTCATGTGATTTACGAACTGTCCAAAAGCACCCCTCTCTCACTCCTTCTGGGAAGCACGTGTTCATGTTTAGAGAATTCATGGTTGTGTGTAGGAGCTCATTCCAGTACGAATACGAGGTGAGCAGAGCAAAACGCCATCAAAGCGAAAGCATCTTACGCTACACGAAAAAGTGAAAATTATTGAAAACTGGGAAGAAAGTGTTTGAATAACAAAAGTCCAATTCACAAGACAATTTCAGCTACCTGAGTCTACTCTCAAAGGCATTTTAGCAAGCAAAGAGAAAATTCTTGAAGCAGCACAAAAATTTGGTTTGGGATCCAAATCCAAACGGCAGAAAATTCAATGTGGCCGATCAGAAGAGTTTGAAAAGGCAGTCCTGCAATGGTTTCATCAAGCAAGAGCATCTAACATTCCAATTTCCAGAGTGATATTTAAAGAAAATGATATTATTCTGGCAGAAAAGTTTGGAATGCAAAATTTTCAGACTTCGGCTGGTTGGCTAACAAAGTTCAAAGAAAGATACGGGCTTGTATTTAAAAGCATATCTGGCGAAAGTGGCTCCGTAGATGAAAAAATAGTGGATGAATATAGTGCTGAAGGGGATATTAGATGGATATGATGAGAAGAACATATTCAATGCAGATGAGACGGGCCTATTCTACAATATGGGCCTAATAAAACCTTAACGTATATGGGCGAAAAGTGTTTTGGTGGAAAACACGATTGACTGTTTTACTGTGCACTAATTCGGATGGATCTGAGAAATTTCCACCACTACTTATAGGCAAATCAAAGCAACCATGGTGTTTTAAGAATATCACCAGGAAACCTTGTGAGTACCGCAATAACAATAAAGCGTGGATGACATCACAAATTTTTATTGACTGGATTAGAAAATTTTATGTAAAAATGCATGGAGAAAAGTTTTACTTTTAATCGACCGATGCACTGCACATACTCCAAATATCCCTGGACTTGACTATCCATTTCTTACCAGCTAATTACACTAGCAAGTTCCAGCTATTAGACCTGGGTATCATTCGCAGTGTGAAAGCATACTACAGGAAGTCTTTAATTAGGAAATTAATAAACAATTCGGCTGACAGTATACAAATTAGAAAATTTACATTCTTGGAAGCAATGCACATGATAACATCAGCATGGAAAAAAGTTTCTTCATCCACAATAAAAAACTGCTTTCGTGTTGCTGGAATTCACAAAGAACTTGTAGTGGAACTGCAAAGTACGGATGTAGAAATCAACGAAGATGATATTACCCCTGAAGAATGGAGAAGTCTTGTTGAAGATGAGGATGTTTCAATTCAAGATTTCTACAATTGTGATAAATATGTTTTAACAACAGATTTAAGAAATGTAGAACAAATTTACGAAGATATTGTAAATGAAAACACAGTGTCAGACGAAGAAGGTGAAGTTGAAGACACGGAAAACGAGACACTGCCACCGTCTTACACAGATACAATTTCTGCTCTAGATGTTCTCCGACGCTATATTACATCGAAAATGGAAGGTGACTCATTTAACATTTTAGAATATCTGGAAAAGATAATAACGAAAACAAGGCAAATGAATTCCAATCGACACTTTTTGAATTTTTTAAAACGTAATTTATTGTATTGTTTGTACTCTTTTTCTTCAATGTAATTTAAAATAACTTTTTGTGAATAAAATAATGATGATAATAAAAATAACATTTTTAAACACGCCAATATATTAAGAAATATATTGACAGTCCTAAGCCTGTCAAGTGTGAAGGGAAATGTTATTTTTTCACAAATTCTGTTTAAGGACGATCTCTACTTAAGGACGATTTTTCACGATCCCTTGAAAGTCGTTAAACAGAGAACCAAGTGTATATATATATATATATAAAAATGTAGACATAAAAATAACAAAATTTTTTGATTCATTTATATAAACCACTCGTTTATATTACCGGCTATACATTTATATGATGACGAATTTTACCTTTATCATTATCATATCTTATTTTTTAACATTTTCACAACTAAATAATTTAACAATTCCTTGCAAAATATAAGTGTGAGAGAACTTTAAGACATTAGTACATAAGTATACAGAGAATGCTAGTTTATAATTACTTTTTATTAGTATCTATGAAATAAATAGTGAGACAGACTTTGTTTCAGATGTATTGGTGATATGATGCATATAAAAGCAAAAAACAGAAGTTAAATATCATTGTCAAATGCAATTTATCTTGAAATATATGGACGTTAAATCATATCTGTACAAAAGCCAGATGATTGATATAAGCTCAGATTACAACTTTAAAATCCTTAAAATTTCGCAACTTAAAACACAAATCAACATCACAAATCTAAGCAAGCACAACTTATAATACCTCAAAATATATTATTTGTATTCTACTTTTTAGCACTAGGTTTTCTTGACAGTGGAACAAAAATATTTTTATAAATAAATGAGCACAATTGAAAATACATTCTTACGTACGGCAGGTTTTTTTTTTTCAAACAAAATTTCGCTGTTGCAGTTCCTTTCCTGAGAAACTGCTGTCAGCTTACATTCAGCATCGGCACGAAAATGTATTGTATATTGGAAAGCAGGGTAATATTTTCACCTGCATTGTTACATACCTTTCTGCATTATGTGTACGAATGTGCTGCCTTTCTACCAAAATCCTGACTTGCTCGTACACGTACGGCACATGACAGATTCCCCCTCCGTCTGGGTGCGAAGATCCGATTTCAAATTGCCCGAGACGGAAAATATATTTGCAAAAATACTTCAGACTTAAGGCTTTTCTCCCGTATGGGTACGAATATGCCTTTTCAAACTGCTGGGATCAGAAAATTCTTTCTTGCATGTCCCGCAGGCGTAAGGTTTTACCCCACTGTGGATGCGGGAATGTCTCTTCAGACTACTGCTATCGGAAAATTCTTCCTCACAAAAAGTACAAACGAAAGGTTTTTCCCCAGTGTGGGTGCGAACATGTCTGTTTAAACTACTGCCATCGGAAAATCCTCTCTCACAAAAATCGCAGACGAAAGGTTTTTCTCCAGTGTGGATGCGAACATGTCTGTTTAAACTACTGCCATCGGAAAACGCTTTTGTGCATACATCGCACACAAAAGGCTTCTCTCCCGTATGGACAACAGAATGTCTTTTTAAATCCTTCTTTTCAGTAAACCCTTTTTTACAAACATCACAAACGTAAGGTTTTACCTCTAAATGCATATTAATATGTCGTTTTAGATACCTCTTCTCAGAAAACTCTTTCTGACATATATCACAGGTGAAAAGTTCTTCCCCGACATGGGAACGATGGTGTCTGTTTAAATCTAGTAAACCAGGAAAAACTTTGCCGCATATATTGCAAGGATAAACTTCTTTCCCAGCAAGGACACGCATCTGAACCTTCAACATGCTTTCTCAGATATTTCTTCTTTACATATAAGATACTTAAGATGCTTTACCTCAGAATGGGTGAGAAAATCTGCATTAAGGGGAGTTCCTTGAAAAAAAAAAGCACAATAACGTTTACGAAATTGGAAAATTTCTCCTTCACTACAAATGCAAGGACGTATTTCAGGTGTGCGAGTTTCAGCAGGTGATCCCTCTCTTCACTGATTATAGACTCGATTTACAGCCAGTACTGTTTTGTATATTAATAATGAAGTGCTACTTCAACTTATTTAGCTGAAAATGATAAAAAATAAAACTCGTGAAGCAAAACAATATTCTTGTATAGCACAGTTCGGTACGATGGGCCTTTTCTTCTCACGAATTTCGAGTAGTAGACTGCGGAGAAATTTTAGGTCGTAAAAATTCAATGTACGTAACACCTGCAAAAGAAGAAAAAAAAAGTATATTTTTATTTTAAAACCCCTTTCATGAACAGAAAATTGTTGAATCAAATATATAAAAATACCTGCCTCCGTGGTATGCTAGAGATGTATATTTTTGCCTTTGGCATCATCTAGTGCGTTCTATACATTTTCTCGAAAATAATCTGTTTTAAATGCAAACTATGCAAGCGCTTACAGTGAAATGTCCGTTGCAAAGTCAATATTTTTCCTCTTCTAAAATTTGTTTTATTTACTATTATATAGACTTGATAAAACCGGAAAATAGCTTATTAAAACTTACATTTAATTTTCCTGTCTTCTCTGAAGGGAGAATGTTCTACCTCCCTCAAGGTTTTGTCTGTGAATTCTAGAGCACTGCCAAATTTGGTTCCATTTGTAAAATTCCTTTTTTCAATTTATTTTGATAGTTAAAACTAAAAGCATAAATATATAGTCTTGACGATTATATTACATTAACTGTAAATAAAAGAGGGGAAATCACACTAAAAATCATTCCTTCAATCCTTCCCTTTGGTTAAAAAAATAATAATAGTAAGCAAATATTACATCTGTAGCTTGAGGTTATTAAAATAATTTTTTTAATTCACCTGAAGGCACACATATCCTTGCCTATTTCAAAACTTTTCTTCTCTTTTTTTTACCCATTTCTGCATTACTCAGTGGAAATTTCCTCATCTTTTTTCCAACTAAAAACAAAATATATTCACTCACACTCTGTTTAAAAACATATGCTGGTTGCAGGATTCAAATCATTTACTGATGTGTAGCAAGTGAAACATCATTGACAAAATTCTAGATGTGGTTGGAGCTCTTTTGTCATTACCAAAGCATGGCATTTAACTTAGACATTTAGGGTTTTGCATCATTTGTAAGCAAGTTAAATTTAAAGCTGTTGAACCCCACTTGCAAGTATAACTGATGTAAGTAATAGGTTTCAGTCTTTCTGTATGTAATGTTGGTCTTCAAAAGTATAGTTTGGCAACATTAAAACATATTATACCAACACACACAAATTTGAAAAGAAAAAAAAATGAAGGTGATGAGTTTACATGTCATTACATAGGTGCCAAAATTCAAAGACAAAAAATCCATAAACTATATCTTTACTAACATAAAAATGGAAAGTGTAAATATATTTAAAAAAAGGGAGGGAGAAATGGGAAATAAAAATATATAATTGTTAATTCCTACTCAAATGTTTTCAACTTCTCTTAAAAACAATATTTTATGTGCATCATGGTAGATAATTTCATCAACATTCATCTCATTTTACATGATTCCCTTTGACTGCTCAGTTTAACTACATCAGGTTATAGCTGCAATATCAATTATTTATCACATTCAGTTAAAAACCATGCACACCTTAAAAGCTCTATTAAACATAAAATCTCCCTTTTTTTAAAAAATGAAAATGAGAAAACACTGTTGTTTGATGACATAAATGACTTAAACAACAAAAAGTCATAAGATATGTTGAAACTCTGCTTGATCCATCAATGAAAGTCAAAGGATTAATTCATCCTCTGAAGTATAAAAAATTATCAGAACAGAATTTGGATATTTTTCAATAATTTCTTCAGTATATCATTGGATGATAACTGTAAATTGTATAAAAAGCAGGTTCCCTGTTTATCAGCACTTAAATTTTCATGGTGTTTTGTTCCCATCAGTGAAGTATAACAGTTAACGACCAAAAGTAATTTGACTTTATGTTAACTTAAATATAACATAACAAATCGAATACATCAATGTTCAGATTTGATTTGCATCTCCCCCCTTTCTTTATCAGTTTAAATTTCCTATATTAAAGCAATATACTAAAAATACATTTCCTACTTTTATAAATAGGAGTTTCATAATTCAGCAAGGCAACCTTCTATCCTCTTTTACCTTTCAGGAGGAGCTTTTGTTTAGGGGGACTTAGATATATTTTTTATATACAAATTCCTCTCTGTATGCTTATTTCATGATTAAAGAGTAGATATTGATGATTTTAAAAGACATTTTCCCTTTTAGTTTTTTTACATCATTAAAATGATCTAGAATGTCTATTGAAAACCCCCAAAATTATAACTAAGGAATTGGATATGTTTCAATCATGGTATACAGTCAAACAAACCACAAAATATAAGTTTTTGACATATTTTAAAATAATGACATGGAGGAAAGATGATAATTACATGTTTTAGAATACTGCATTTTCTGGTGTAAACTTATTGATGAAAGTGAAAGAATTTGATTAGCATTCATTTCCTTTTTCTTAGGCTATTAAATTTCATGACAAAGTCCCTGTAACAATATCAGGTCTTTCTGATCAATTAGGTCAAATTTTCTAAATCAAAGTAATAAGTAAAAAATACTCCTGTTGATTTGGTAAGGATAGGAAATCCTATCATGCTCGTTTGATAAGCTGTGCTATAAATATTTTAGTGGGAAACGCTCAAAGCTTCCTAAGCATGATGAAGTAGGGTGAAGTGGGGTAAGTGAGAACGCTAAATCATATAGTTCCACTTTGGATCTAAGTTTTAACAAGCTGTTGTATTTGTATGAAAATTTGCATACATACTTTTCGTTATGTTCTACATTTATAGTCTTTTTTAAAAATATATTCACAACTTTTTTGCCGTAAATATTTAAAGTTTTTGTGTTTTGCATTCTCACTTGCTTCCGCACTTGGGGCAAGAGAGAACGTGGGTCCCAATAAATCATAGTTGCTTATAGCAAAATAAGTAGGGCAAGAGAAAGAATAGATATTTCATGCTGTACAAAAGGCTTTTCTTTTTTTAACATTCTTTAATTGTGGAGGTATTTGTTGTTCAAGTTAGCAGAATCAGTAATGTCTAAATATTAACATAAGTATATTTGTATTATTTGTTTTAGAGCAACAAAAGTATGTTAAAAGTTCAAAAACAGTTTTTTTTCCTTTGCCTAGGCTCTACTGAATATTGTGGGACCAAAAAGACATGGAAAAAATTAGTTCACCACACGTCCCAGGAACACTAATAAGTCATCATCTAGTACAAAAGGCAACTCAGAAATGGTGACAACAGAATTAGAAATTCAATATATTCACACACAGTTTGTAATATCCACTCCACTCACATTCACTAACAGTTAGTCTAAACAAGTTAGTTTATTACAATTCACTTCTTCAAACCTACAACAAAAAAACTAAAATCATTTGCATAATTTACTGTGTTTTGAATGTCATGGAATGTAATTTCTTGAACAGCTGATGAATGTAAAAACAATCATCAGCTGTTAAAGAAATATGGCAAAAAGTGGTTGGTTATGAAGTTTCTCCAGCTAGAAAACATATGTTGGGAAGAAAAAACTATTTATATAGCTCTTATAATACAACGGTAGGTTTTTTCAGCATATGGGGCCAGTTCTCACCTGCACCAACCTTCGTGTTCTCACTTGCCCTGACACAAAATTTTATGAGGCAAGTGAAAACCCTGCAGTACTGAAGTAATATTGCAAAAATATGGTTTTTATATATTTTATCTCTATTTTTCATTTCTTAATAAATAAGTGGGTATTTTCAAAATAACTATGTGTTGTGGTTAATTATGATTTTATTTTTTTGGCTAGTACTCAAACTCAGGTACCTTAATTAAAATGCAAGGGTTTGGTAGGTATAGAAATTTTCCATTTTACAATTTTTTTCGGTAAATAAAAACTGTACATATCAGTACAGCAAGAATTTTCCTACAAAGTACACTTGAAATTTTTTTTTAAAGTTAAATTTTTTAGGGTTTTAAGCCCATGTTCTCACTTACCCCACTTCACCGTATTTGTTTTGTAGGTCTTTTTTCCTTATTTTTCTTTTAAAACTTCCTTTTTGCATTCTAATTTGCTCATTTATACGTAGATTTCAAAGATTTCCAAAAATATTTTTTATGTTTATGACATTTCCCCCTTCATGCAGAAAAATGAAGTTTGGTGTAAAACATTTATCCCTGCGTTATCTATAACTGATAATAGTAGAAAAGTTACCTTAGCATCTTAACATGTTAAAAAAAAGTTGAGGCCATTAAATCAATATAATAATTTAATTATTCAATTTCATTTTAAAATTGAATTTTCAAATGAAATTTTAAAATTATAATGTATAAAGCATATTTAAAAGCATAGATATAGTCCAATCTTTATAGGACCCTTTGAAAATATTTTAAAGAAAAATTTACATAAAGTCTAAGCTTTTGTTGAAACTTAGACTAAAAAGTTTCATATGCCTCTGCTTTTAAAGTTTAGACTATGATAAATAATGTTATGTAATAATATTTCTGAGATGGAATTACTGTGAACTCGAAAATATTCTTAAAAGTTTTCTAAAGTTTAAACTTTACACATTAAATGAGAGTCTGAAAACAATTTTCAATGAAGATAAGTACGAAATCCAAGTGTAGCTCTAAAATAAACATTTTTATATCGCCAAAGCTAGTGTTTACAGCATAATGTCGCCAAAAACACAGCATATCGGCTGGAATAAAATGGCGAATAGAATATACAAAACAGAGTATTCGATTTTTCCCATCTGGGGGTTACCAAAACTTTGCAACCACGTGTTTGAGTTGTTATGGAAAAAGCGCGCCAAATTCGTTTTACAGCATTAATATTTATGCATAAAAATAATTTACTATTTTCTAAATACAGAAAGTGAAAAAGGTTGCATACCTCTAGCACAAAATCGCAAACGTGGTAGGGTATGGATAATCTCTTAATACATATAAATGTTGAACAACACCGGGAAAACAGAAGACTCATTAAACACCGTGAACAAGAGATGGGTAAATCAGCTCAGAGCCGTTCGCTCTGAACGGCTCTTTGAAATGAACGACTGATCCGGATCTCAGTATCTCGGATCTGACGGCTCCCACATCGTTCACCGGAACCGGAAAGACCGATGTAGATCTTCAGATTCGAATCTTTTTGAAGATACAGGTCTTTCAAAAAGAGCCGTCTCTTTTTGAAGACTTTTCAAAATGAACGGCTCTTTTTGAAGATCTGTTTTCAAAATGACCCGGTTCTCTGAAAGACCGACTTGGGATCTGCTATAGATCTGTTAGTGAACGACCAGGATCCGGGTCTTTGGAGAAACGTTCGGGCAGCGGTGATTGATTTGCTGGCCAGCTGCTGAGTATCGGGGGGGGGGGGGGGGGGGGGGGAATAAGTCAACGGTGAAATAAGCAGTCTATTGTAATGAATTACGTTTACAGTGTTGCGGTTGATATAACGATTGATGTAGAGTGGAAAATACAAATTCATCCATTTAATAATATGTAGTAACGGATGTATGTATATACCATGTTTCAGCATTACTCTGGAACGCCTGGAGCAATTTCAACCAAACTTGGTACACATATGACTTATAATATGGTAATAATTACTGGGGGGGGGGGTTGATACCCCTAGCACCCCTAGGGGGGAGGGGGGAGGGGGCCATGTAAAACTAAACGAAAACGACTGATATTAGTGTCGAATCCATAGTTTTCGGGATCGCTGAAATAAATAGTAACACTCTCGAAGCCGTTTAAGGGCAAGTTCAGCCCCCCCTTCCAAAAATAAGCATTGGTGGGAGGGGGGAAAGGATGAAAAATAAAATGTCCAAAATGACCGAGAGTGGTTCTAATCAATAGTTTTAGGGGTAGATGAGAAGAATAGTGACACTCACGATGCCGTTTAACAGCGAGTTTTTCATCCCTCCCCCCCTCCCCCCATCAGCATTGGGGGGGAGGGATGAAAAATGAAATGTCCAAAATGACCGAGAGTAGTGTCGAACCAATAGTTTTCAGTGTCGCTGAGATGATTAGTGACACTCACGATTCCGTTTAAGGGCAAGTTCAGCTCCCCATCAGCATGGGGGGGAGGGGGGAAAAGATGAAAAATAAAATGTTCAAAATGACCGAGAGTAGTGTCGAACCAATAGTTTTCGGTGACGCTGAGATGATTAGTGACACTCACGATTCCATTTAAGGGCAAGTTCAGCCCCCATCAACATTGGGGGGGGGGAGGGGGGAAAAGATGAAAAATAAAATATCCAAAATGACCGAGAGTGGTGTCTAATCAATAGTTTTCGGGGTCGCTGAGATAATTAGTGACACTCACGATTCCGTTTAAGGGCTAGTTCAGCCCCCATCAGCATTGGGGGGGAGGGGGGAAAGGATGAAAAATAAAATGTCGGAAAGGACTGAGAGTGGTGTCTAATCAATAGTTTTCGGGGTCGCTGAGATGATTAGTGACACTCACGATCCGCTAAAGGGCAAGTTCAGCCCCCCCCCATCTGTACTGTGGGGGGGAGAAGAAGGGGTGAAAAATAAAATTTCCAAAATGATCGAGAGTAGAGTCGAATCCATAGGGTTCGGGGTTGCTGAGAGGAATACTGACACTCCCGATGCTACTTAAGTACAAGTTCAGCCCCATCAGCACTGGGGGGAGAGAGGAGGGAGAAATAAAATGACTTCGATTTAGCACTAAAGGTAGAATTCATTCCTTTTCCTGTCTAATAAAAAATCGGGATAAATAAATACACGAAACAGTCGGGTAAGCAGCTAGTTACAAATAAAATCAAAATGAAACATTACTGCCGGCCAATCAAACATAATGAAATATTCTCGAAAAATATAAAAAATTAAGTTGAAGAAAATGTTAATAGTTCATATATTAAACGACTAAGGTCGTCTAAGGTACTGAACGAGTTAACTTAAAAATGTCCTCTTAGAAACTGCTTAAAAATGACTTTTTAAAAAATCTGGTTCTTTTTTTGGGTTTACGGTGTGAAAAAACTTTTTTTTATGTCACAGAAACATATAATCAGATACACACCTAGATGGTAAATGATTTTGCGTTTGAAATAACATGACAAAAATTATCCCTCTTGATAAATATATACATCTTTTTGTATATCTTTTAATATAAAATAATAATACATCTTTTAAAACAAGGAATATGTTCAGTTAATGAAGTTATATATTCATACAAGTATACATTTTCACTTAATAATTACTAATATATGTAAATAATAAAAGTATTTAAAGGAAATAAAAACAGAACTCGTTCTTGATATAAAATCTAGGAGTCAAATTGACTCATCATATGTATATATATATCCCGACGTGCGACATTAAATACCTCCGTATCTAGGCCGAATATGGGCACGTTAAATCCAAAGACCGGAAAGTCCCTCTATGAGGTCAGGAAGGGTGGGAGAGGGTACGATCTCCCCCTCCAAGATGTCGCTCATGGGGGTGCTCGGTCAAAATTAAGCTGTAAGCTAGCTAAGACGGACTCCGACTCTTGTGGTGCTAAACCGGAGTCGCACACTTCAGCCCGAAACCTAGAATGCCCAGGGGGGCATTAGAAAAAACAACATATATATATATATATATATATATATATATATATATATATATATAATATATACATATATGTATATGCATATATATATATATACATACATACATATATATATATCTATATACATATATATATATATATATATATACATATATATATATATATATATATATACTTATATCTAAAGAGAGAGAGCGATTTTGTACGTGGAGGGTAATCTTCAGAACCACTGTACCTATTTGAAAAATTCTTTCACTGTTTGAAAGGTACATTATTCCAGATGGTCATAGGCTATATATTATGTATATCTAATCAGTAGAAATAAAGTTAGGAGCTAAATCCTAACAATCTCCATTGTTACCGCTACTGTCCTCTACCGCTTTTTGTGCCGAAGTCTTCAACGATCCTTAGCGTGGTGCTATCTATACTTATATATAAAGAGAGAGAGCGATTTTGTACGTGGAGGGTAATCTTCAGAACCACTGTACCTATTTGAAAAATTCTTTTACTGTTTGAAAGGTACATTATTCCAGATGGACATAGGCTATATATTATGTATATCTGATCAGTAGAAATAAAGTTAGTGGCTTAATCCTAACAATCTCCATTGTTTCCGCTACTGTCTTCTACCGCCTTTTGTTCCAAAGATTTCAACGATCCTTATCGTGGTGCTATCGAGGTGGGCTTCTGTTCTGACGCTAACGGTTCGAACTTAGCCGTTCTCAGGCACGCCTTTTTCTTTTAAAAAATATATTTTAATTACTAACTAACATAAAATTAATTTAAGGTATTATTTAGGTTATTATTAAGGTAAAAAAAGATTTACAATTTATTGGCTATCAACTGGAAATTTATTGGTATAATATTTTGTTCAACCCGGACAAAGTCGGGACGGGCCGCTAGTATATATATATATATATATATATATACAGACTTTATTCTTTCTAGTGAACGATGAACGGATCGTTGAGAGCCGTTCAGTAAAGTGAACGGTTCGCAAAGATCCGGATCTCTCTACTGCTCCGTTTTGCCCATCACTACCGTGAACGAGTATTTTCTTGTCAACTCATAGATTCACATTAATTGAATCAATTCTGATTCGTAAGATGCCGGTTAGCTAGAGGTAATGCGCATTGACCTACTGCGTCGATCGATCAGTAGGTAGCGTAACCACAGGACGTGGTTTTGTTTTGCCGCATTTTCGGCAGAATTCAATATAACGTTTTAGCTCCTTAGCTGCTTAGCAAACCTCAATTTTGTTAACTCTTAGCTCATCGGTACTCAAATGTCCCGTTCGCTCTCCGATCCGAGCACCTCTCTCCGATGAGGGGATATTCGGAAAACCTCGGAAGATTTTAAGCGAATGCTCTCAGTAAGCCAATCAGACAGCCCGAATTCCTCGTCAGCGCGACATCAAATGTAAACAAGCATGGAAACTTCGGAACTGATAAAATAAAAATAATAAAAACGAGTAATGCCTGGTTACGCATTAAAAGAAATATGAATCAAATGATTTAAAATTTGTGGATAGAATACTTACAAATATTTTCATAATTCTACGTTCAACTTTTTTTTAAATATTTATAATTCACAGTGTTGAATTACCGGAAGATTTTTTTTCGCTTTTTTTAGCCACATTTTTAAAAAAGCAATTAGTAGAGAATACAGATGAAAAATATTACGAATATAGACGATATGAAATAAAATATATTTAAAACAAAGTTTAGCTAAATGTTAAAATATTAACATCGTTGTATTCAGTAATCTAACCTTCTTACAAAAGCTATTTATTTTGACATAAAAAAAAGTTTCTGATAAAATGATACACTGAACTTTGTGATGTCCTTGTTTTAATTAAATACATTAATAAAAGCTTTTAAAATAGTTATCACATTGACGTGCTTCCCATCTGAAATAAAACATTCAAATCTGAAGTTTATACTAACAGCATAGTATTTAAAACTAACAGTATTGTATTTAAAAACTTCAAATATACACATCATATTATACAAACTTTAAATTAAATAGTATTATTTAAGATGTACTCACCTGATTATTCTCAGTTAAGATACCATTCAAAATATGCATCACAATTAATAGTAGCCAAAAAAATTACAAGTACAGACACTGCTTCAGTATAAATACAGCACTGCAAAGGAATTCATTTGGCTCAATCTTTTAAATGTTGATACAATATCCTTTTAAGAAAAATCAATAGATTTACACTCTTTTACACACATCCATGTGTAAATGTAGAAAATGCTAAATCTAGTTCAATTGAAGATCAAGGGAATACAATTGATAGTACTTTGTTTTTGTCGACTATCACTGATTTGGGTTCATAGCTATGTAAATACACAATTTTAAGATATTCATTTTATTCCATACACTAGGTGCAAATAAGCAATGTTTAAAAGATAAAGTATTCGAAGTACTGCATAGTTAAGTTACTATCTTTTTTTTTTCAATTTGTAGCGATAAACATTTAAAATTTCAAGTTATTTTAAATTTTGTAGCCATGCAGAAAAAAAAATACAATTTCACAAATATTTTAGAATTTTCTGAAGAAACACGCGGAGAACTGTCAACAAACAGTTGATTGAATTACATTATAAATATAACAGTTAAACAAACATGGTTTGTACCAAATTTCATAGTCCTGGCTGAAATTTCAAGACCCATAGCTAAGCCAAACTCGATTTTAGTTATAGTTTGATTAATTAAATAGGACATTATATCAGGTTAGGAATAAGCTTGTACATTGTAAAATTTAACATTAGTAACTGCCTTTGATAAGGCATGACATTTTCTAACACTTACATTTTGTTCATATATAAAAAAGAAGAAGGAAAAAGTAAAGTCCTGGAAACTAGGATTAACCATATTTTATAAAATTGAAACAAACAGAAATCAATGTTGTGCTTATGAAAATCATACTTAAGGACATATTATAGCTGTACTTTTTTTTAATATTGAAAAAAAGTTTTTTCTAGGTAAGCATTCAATTACACACTGACAAAATTTAACACATCAAAACAATTACTGCACACATGGGAGAGTAGTTTCCTCACACACATACTAGATAAAATTGTTTCTTTTATGCAATAGAGCAGGGGTGGCCAACAAGTCAATCGCGATCGACCGGTAGATCGCGAAGCCAAGTTTGGTCGATCGATCGCGATGTCTTAACTTAGAAACAGATTAGACTACGTAATAAATAAAGCACTACGTTAAGACCCTAGTTCTGTTTACACTGTACTAGACCGGGACTGTAATTCAGTCTGAGACCGAACGTATACCATGGCACTCGTGCTTTCCAAGCATAAGAAAATTGCCATTGATATACGCCTAATTATGATTCTTTGGTTAGGGACATGCAAACTCAGTCTTCCCATTAATGTTAACGTAGTAAATTCTAAATCTGTCTTTATCTGTAGCTAATTTGAACAAATATTGTCAATAATTACTCATGTTGTTTTAATTCCCCTGGACGTGACTTTTTTGGCCCGTTATGTATGTTGTTTTTCACGTAGATAGATACGTATGTTTGAACATATATTTTGCTTATATACCCATAGCTCGCGAGAGTGCACCTCGTAATGAAACACAGTGTATAAACCAGTGGTGCACCCAGGATTTTTTCTTCGGGGGGGGGGGGGGGGGGCGAGATGAGCAGATAAAAATATAATGCAAAATCAATATTCATAATGCAATTTCTCTCTCTTTGGGGGGGGGGGGCAGGGCCCCTTTTCCCCCCTGGGTTCGCCACTGGTATAAACATAGTATGTATTTCCCACCTCCCCCTCCCCACTTAGACACGCCTATGACAACAAGTCGATCGCGACACATTTTTAAGATAAAAAGTAGATCTTATGTACACAAAAGTTGGCCACCCCTGCAATAGAGTAATAAATGGGGAAAAATCAATATCCACTAAGATTTTTATCAAAAGAGAGCAACAGCCAGGAAGAACCCATTTTATATACATCAAAATTTAATTTCCTGGAACAGGTAGAGGGTTTGAAGCTTGTAAATTGTTTGAGAAGAGGAATATAAATTTTAAAAATGCTTTCCAGTGTAGATCCAAATGTTTTGTAGTGTTATTACTAGGTTTCTGTTGATTGATATAGTTCTCATTCCCTAGACGGAGAATGATTAATTAAACGTATATTCTAAAATTCTTCTGTGTTCTTCCACTACGGATATCTAAACTCAGAAGAGATCAAATGTTTGACAGTTAAAATCTATATTTCGTTTGTGTGTGCGAACTGTATATAACTCCTCCATTTTACAACACGAGTGAAAGTGGTTAAAGCTACATAAATTCTCAAATCATTATACAAATCACTAATACCATAATATCTACTGTAAATTTCCAAATCATTATACATAACGGTAAATATGAATTTTTTTTAAAGTGCACGTAACAAAAGATTAATCTAATTAACAAAAGATAATTTGCTTATTTATAACGTGTTTTACGTAACAGCTAAATAAGGTAAACGCACCAGTAATGGGCCGGTTAAGAGAAAAATTGAAGTAAATCTGAATTTTCACAGCTATAGATAAAGCAAACTGGTCCAAATTTTTACCTGCCATTTTAATAACTGTCTTACATCTGTAGTAGCAATTGGAGCGCACTGGCTGCATTCATAAAAAAAAAAATATATATACACAAATAATAACCAACCTGATGCACCTATAATGGGCCATTATTATATCCGATGTACCCATAATGGGCCACCCAATAATGGGCCATCAATATCGCCCATCACAACATTAATGGGCCATCTATATAATCTGTTATGGAACAAAAATCAATTCTACAATATCATAAAATTGGAAAGAAAAGGAACTAAACACATGATGTATATTTTTAAACCGGTTAATTCATTTTATAACTACAGTACAACTACACTAAACATATAAAAACTGAAATATAGCTGAAATATAAATTTATTAACAAACATCTAAAAATTAAATTTACTTAAAAATTGTGGTTAATGTTACCGGTGATGTACCGCTTTACTTGTCACAGCTGGTATGTTGTTGCAAATATTGACATTTCCAAAAAAATAATTTGTACCAGTACATGGGCAGGCCCAATACAGGGACAGTGTAACAATTCGTGATCCCATGATGGGCCACGCTATTTTGACAATGGAATCTAAGTTTTTTGTTATTTAATCACTGTACAATTTCAATTATACATACTATCGTAATGAATAATAGTTTAAGTCAATAAACAGGCATTATAGTACTTAGATAAAAATTTTTGAAAAATTCACTTATCTTAACAGATTTCTTAAGCAGACTTTAAAACAAACACAAATTTTCTTCTCTCTAGCAGAAAACACCTTACAACTCGCACAAAGTAAAGGAATGAACTGAATTCCAATGCTAAGGGATCCTCGTAGGTAGTAGCCAATGACCCTCACCCCTTCCATTGCCTAAGGTAACAATAGACCCTTAATTTCTCGACATTTCTAAAGGGCGGCCCATTATAGGGACATGGTCCATTATAGGTGCATTTACCTTAAAAAGAATTTAAAATATTCAAAAATACAAGAAAGAGTTAATTACTAACTTCAAAACAGTAGAGAATAGTCGAAACCTTAATCAAAACAAAAACAGCACCAGAGAAACTACTTAGCAAGCGGTAGCTAACAGGCGACCGTATATTTCGCTCTTTTTGGACATTTGAATACGGATTAGCTAAAGAGCTAACGTGCTAAGCAGCTAAAACGTTACAATGAATTCGGCCGTTTGTTTATCTATCAGGTTCATGCCATGAAGCTAAGAAACATTACAGTTTCATGTTAATGCTTAAACTACTTTTGCATATGACTACTTTTGCCGTTGAATGTCTGTAATTTCACCGAGTTATTTTCTATTTTTACTGGTTCCTTCAAATACATCATGCGGCTTTTCAATGTACATCCCAATGTAAGCCCATATTTTTGCTTACGAGAGGAGGGATGGTCTAAAATGACTGAAAATGTGCTTACATTATACCCGACAGTCCCATTATAATAGTGCCGTACTACTGGCTTTTGTATTTCGAACTCTGAAATCCTGGAAACTACTGAAATATGATGAAACTGTGCCAAATATGGATAATTTAATATTTTTTTAGGTAAACATTCGCAAAACTGTGTATTTCACGGTTTAAAATCTTCTCAACATTCAGTAAACACCTTTGATCAAAATTCAATAACTAACTACTTGATAATTTGCTAAGGGGCGTCCATTAATTACGTGAGGCTTTTAGGGGGGGGGGGGGAGGTCGAGCCGAATCTCACCCAGTCTCACGAGGGGAAGAGAGGGGGGGGGGGTCTCGGCAAATATCACGTAATTTTTTTTATGCAAGAAACAGTGTAAAATTGCGAGAAAACTGGGTTATATTAAGTAAAACATATTTCTACACTAAAATATGCCTAAATCCCACACAATAGTTCCAGTAGTCACTCTTGAGACCACACATGAGTCCCCGTGAACTGAATTAGAATGAATATTCTTTTACGAATTTTAGTAGTTCCTATTTAAGTATTTTATTGTTCAATTTTCTCACTGTGATTCTAGACTACGTTCTTAAAAGTCTTAAATACTAGTCTTAAATAAAAATAATTAAGCAAATTATGTTTTTTTAAATAAATTCAATGCTATCAAGCACAGATTAACGTATTTACACTAAAAATACGCATTTTGAAAAATCTCACGTGAGATTAGGGGGGGAGGGGGTCGAGAAATCGTCAAAATTGCCTCACGTAATTAATGGACGCCCCTAATAAAAAACGTCAGATAAATTTAAAACTATTTTGCTTACTAAAACTACAGTTATAATATCCTAAATTTATTCTGCTTTTGAAAAAATTAAAAATTCAACACAACTGCCAATGAGAAAGCATTCACCAAATGCATTCAAGTCTCATGTATGGAAGATCTGTGCCCAACATATTTCAGACCCAATAGCCGAAGGTGCCTAGTATAACAAGTGGGATTTAGGACGAGACTAACCTAGGCCGCGGCCTAAGGGCCACGAATAAAAAAATACTTTACTTTGCGATTTTCTTAACTCAGTACGTATAAATATTTATAAACAAAAAGCGTTTGGCTTTGTTTTAAAATATGAATAGGGGAAAATTCTTGCAAAAAATAATAACAGTAATATTTGTAATGAACTTTATTAACAATTACACATTCTGCACGCAATTTACGTCTAGTGTAGCGCTAGCGATAAAGAACAACACACATAAAGCTTACGTAACTCTGATACGATATAGTGAAGAGGTTGAAATAATTGCAAATGATGTCAGAACAGGCCGAGTAGATATATACTCAAAATTCACATATCATTAATTTTTAAAACAGTTCGTCAAAATTTTCTTATTTCTTTTCGTTAACATTTTTTCTTATTTAAATTTCTACTACCAAACAATTTCTTTCGCGTCCAGAGAATTTTTATTTAGAGAAAGTGTGTCGCGGTCGAAATAAGTAAGCGTGTGTGTGTGTATATATATATATATATATATATATATATATATATATATAAAATTTTGCTTCTTTTTTCTAGTTTTGATAATTTAACTAGTACTTTTTTTTTCAAGGAAATTTATTACATAATTTTCACCGATTTGCAGTAACATTTGAATACATATGATTTATGATTTACAGGAAACTTGTGGAAAAAGCGAAGGAGCAAGAAACAATACCTCATATTCCACAACGTAATTAAATGGGTGGCGACATGTTTCGAATTGATCAACAAGCCATCGTCAGGCGAAGAAGCGTTCGTTGTGATTGTCATTATGAACAATTCTCAACTGTGTGTGAACATATGTGAAATGCTCATAGGGACAATCCCACCAGATTCTTCTCGTGCCCCACCTCTGTAATTACATCTGGGAACACACGAGGTTGTGGTTTTGCATTTATATATCTATCATTTTATACAGAGAAATTTTGAAGAATCAATTACAAAGTTTAAATTTATTAGAACACAATAAGTTTAAAAGAAATATTACTTTAATAAACCTATAAAATTCGTAATCCAATAAATCATTGTTATTAAACCAAAACATAAAAGAAAGTGAGTCTAAATCTACTCAATAATTATATTCTTTGTACTTAATATTCTTTGTACTTAAGAACTTCAGCAACACAAGAAAATAAAATACATTTTCATCCGTAAATAACTAGGAAGAATTTTATTCACAGAAAACTCACATATCACATGCCAAAATTCTAACAACTGCTATAACAGCAAAATGATAGATATCTTCCAAAAAAAAATGAAAAAAAAAAAAAAATGTTGCCATCTAAAAAATAGATATTTTCAAAAGTAAAAATAAAGAAAACTTGAAGGAAATTAAAGTCTCAACAATCATCATTAATAATTATGATCATTGCATTTTTATATAATTAAATAAGAATTTTTAATACGCCTTATAACAAAATTTCACTTGTTATTGAATTAAGCTAAAATGTCGCTACAATAGAGTATGGCGGTACTGATCAATATAAATTTCAATGCGTATTTAAATTCGGGAGCAGGTTTTTCAGCTTTCAAGGAGAACAGGGGCAGTATGAAAACTCCTGTACATTAGTATATAAAGTACCCCACCACAACTTCAAGAATAAAATAGACTACAACAAGCGTCTATTATCCTTTCACGGACAAAGGTGAGATAGATTTCAAAAAAACATTTTACTATATTTCTGGATAATACCAGAATTAAATTTACTTTTATATTTAATTTATTTATGTTAAGATATTTTCACTTACCAAATAAATAAAAACGAGGAATCTTCATAAATTAGATACTTAAAGTAAACACATCAGTGAATATCAACCACGAAGATTAGAGCATAACATGGTAAATAATATATTTTTATGAATAAATAGTCTGAAGACGACAGTCACAAGATATTTATTTTCAGTTTTTTGCTTTAAACATGAACACTCACTGCCAACAACAACAACAGTTGTAGAAATTCCTGGGCAAATTTTTGCCCTCTACTTCAAAAAATATTTTTACTTTGTTGGGGCTTGCCTAAGACCATTTGGCAGTGACAATGTTAATAGAAAGACATAGGTGAGAGATAGAAGGTTCCTCGAATTTCTGCGACCGAAGGCAGTTTAATAGAGCGTTTAATTTAAAAATTACAAATTGGGATTAGTAGGGAAATATATTTTTTACCTTGAGTTATGTTTCCGTAACCCTTCTATTTATTTTAAGACCTTATATTAATTTATGACGTAGACTTTCGTCTACGTATTTTTTTTTTTTTTTGTCTTTTTTTTTTTTTTTTTTTTAAATTAAGAGGGAAGACTTTTTGGACGTTTCCAGTTATCAATTCTGTAACACACTAAAAAAAGTGGTAACACATTTTATTCAACACTTATGAAACTTAATGTTAACAAAATGGTATAGATGAGATATTTTCTTTTATAATACCGTCAAAATTTTTCAAGTCATACTACACAATAAAAAAACTTTTAAGAAATAAAGTTATCCAAATAATACAAAACATACATGTTAAATTTTCAAGGGTGGGTCAAAAGAAGAAATTCCTGATCACAAGATAAATCACTTTTAATTATTTATTATTATTACACAAACGATTACTGAATAAAGACCTAATCCAAGGTTGACATCATGCAGAGTAAAAATATATCGATAAATAAAAATTGTTAGTGTATTTCCAAACAACGGAATGTTACACACTGGTTTTGAATATTGCTTAGGGTACAGGAGAGCGGAAGTCCGGGGGGGGAGGTCGAGCCGAATCTCACCCAGTCTCACGAGGGGAAGAGAGGGGGGGGGTCTCGGCAAATATCACGTAATTTTTTTTATGCAAGAAACAGTGTAAAATTGCGAGAAAACTGGGTTATATTAAGTAAAACATATTTCTTAACTAAAATATGCCTAAATCCCACACAATAGTTCCAGTAGTCACTCTTGAGACCACACATGAGTCCCCGTGAACTGAATTAGAATGAATATTCTTTTACGAATTTTAGTAGTTCCTATTTAAGTATTTTATTGTTCAATTTTCTCACTGTGATTCTAGACTACGTTCTTAAAAGTCTTAAATACTAGTCTTAAATAAAAATAATTAAGCAAATTATGTTTTTTTAAATAAATTCAATGCTATCAAGCACAGATTAACGTATTTACACTAAAAATACGCATTTTGAAAAATCTCACGTGAGATTAGGGGGGGGGAGGGGGTCGAGAAATCGTCAAAATTGCCTCACGTAATTAATGGACGCCCCTAATAAAAAACGTCAGACAAATTTAAAACTATTTTGCTTACTAAAACTACAGTTATAATATCCTAAATTTATTCTGCTTTTGAAAAAATTAAAAATTCAACACAACTGCCAATGAGAAAGCATTCACCAAATGCATTCAAGTCTCATGTATGGAAGATCTGTGCCCAACATATTTCAGACCCAATAGCCGAAGGTGCCTAGTATAACAAGTGGGATTTAGGACGAGACTAACCTAGGCCGCGGCCTAAGGGCCACGAATAAAAAAATACTTTACTTTGCGATTTTCTTAACTCAGTACGTATAAATATTTATAAACAAAAAGCGTTTGGCTTTGTTTTAAAATATGAAAAGGGGAAAATTCTTGCACAAAATAATAACAGTAATATTTGTAATGAACTTTATTAACAATTACACATTCTGCACGCAATTTACGTCTAGTGTAGCGCTAGCGATAAAGAACAACACACATAAAGCTTACGTAACTCTGATACGATATAGTGAAGAGGTTGAAATAATTGCAAATGATGTCAGAACAGGCCGAGTAGATATATACTCAAAATTCACATATCATTAATTTTTAAAACAGTTCGTCAAAATTTTCTTATTTCTTTTCGTTAACATTTTTTCTTATTTAAATTTCTACTACCAAACAATTTCTTTCGCGTCCAGAGAATTTTTATTTAGAGAAAGTGGGTCGCGGTCGAAATAAGTAAGCGTGTGTGTGTGTGTGTGTGTGTGTGTGTGTGTATATATATATATATATATATATATATATATATATATATATATATATATATATATATATATAAAATTTTGCTTCTTTTTTCTAGTTTTGATAATTTAACTAGTACTTTTTTTTTCAAGGAAATTTATTACATAATTTTCACCGATTTGCAGTAACATTTGAATACATATGATTTATGATTTACAGGAAACTTGTGGAAAAAGCGAAGGAGCAAGAAACAATACCTCATATTCCACAACGTAATTAAATGGGTGGCGACATGTTTCGAATTGATCAACAAGCCATCGTCAGGCGAAGAAGCGTTCGTTGTGATTGTCATTATGAACAATTCTCAACTGTGTGTGAACACATGTGAAATGCTCATAGGGACAATCCCACCAGATTCTTCTCGTGCCCCACCTCTGTAATTACATCGGGGAACACACGAGGTTGTGGTTTTGCATTTATATATCTATCATTTTATACAGAGAAATTTTGAAGAATCAATTACAAAGTTTAAATTTATTAGAACACAATAAGTTTAAAAGAAATATTACTTTAATAAACCTATAAAATTCGTAATCCAATAAATCATTGTTATTAAACCAAAACATAAAAGAAAGTTAGTGAGTCTAAATCTACTCAATAATTATATTCTTTGTACTTAATATTCTTTGTACTTAAGAACTTCAGCAACACAGAAAATAAAATACATTTTCATCCGTAAATAACTAGGAAGAATTTTATTCACAGAAAACTCACATATCACATGCCAAAATTCTAACAACTGCTATAACAGCAAAATGATAGATATCTTCCAAAAAAAAATGAAAAAAAAAAAAATGTTGCCATCTAAAAAATAGATATTTTCAAAAGTAAAAATAAAGAATACTTGAAGGAAATTAAAGTCTCAACAATCATCATTAATAATTATGATCATTGCATTTTTATATAATTAAATAAGAATTTTTAATACGCCTTATAACAAAATTTCACTTGTTATTGAATTAAGCTAAAATGTCGCTACAATAGAGTATGGCGGTACTGATCAATATAAATTTCAATGCGCATTTAAATTCGGGAGCAGGTTTTTCAGCTTTCAAGGAGAACAGGGGCAGTATGAAAACTCCTGTACATTAGTATATAAAGTACCCCACCACAACTTCAAGAATAAAATAGACTACAACAAGCGTCTATTATCCTTTCACGGACAAAGGTGAGATAGATTTCAAAAAAAACATTTTACTATATTTCTGGATAATATCAGAATTAAATTTACTTTTATATTTAATTTATTTATGTTAAGATATTTTCACTTACCAAATAAATAAAAACGAGGAATCTTCATAAATTAGATACTTAAAGTAAACACATCAGTGAATATCAACCACGAAGATTAGAGCATAACATGGTAAATAATATATTTTTATGAATAAATAGTCTGAAGACGACAGTCACAAGATATTTATTTTCAGTTTTTTGCTTTAAACATGAACACTCACTGCCAACAACAACAACAGTTGTAGAAATTCCTGGGCAAATTTTTGCCCTCTACTTCAAAAAATATTTTTACTTTGTTGGGGCTTGCCTAAGACCATTTGGCAGTGACAATGTTAATAGAAAGACATAGGTGAGAGATAGAAGGTTCCTCGAATTTCTGCGACCGAAGGCAGTTTAATAGAGCGTTTAATTTAAAAATTACAAATTGGGATTAGTAGGGAAATATATTTTTTACCTTGAGTTATGTTTCCGTAACCCTTGTATTTATTTTAAGACCTTATATTAATTTATGACGTAGACTTTCGTCTACGTATTTTTTTTTTTTGTCTTTTTTTTTTTTTTAAATTAAGAAGGAAGACTTTTTGGACGTTTCCAGTTATCAATTCTGTAACACACTAAAAAAAGTGGTAAAACATTTTATTCAACACTAATGAAACTTAATGTTAACAAAATGGTATAGATGAGATATTTTCTTTTATAATACCGTCAAAATTTTTCAAGTCATACTACACAATAAAAAAACTTTTAAGAAATAAAGTTATCCAAATAATACAAAACATACATGTTAAATTTTCAAGGGTGGGTCAAAAGAAGAAATTCCTGATCACAAGATATATCACTTTTAATTATTTATTATTATTACACAAACGATTACTGAATAAAGACCTAATCCAAGGTTGACATCATGCACAGTAAAAATATATCGATAAATAAAAATTGTTAGTGTATTTCCAAACAACGGAATGTTACACACTGGTTTTGAATATTGCTTAGGGTACAGGAGAGCGGAAGTCAGAAAACTCCCCCTTCCCTTTGAGTATTAAGTATCCCATCCATTCATAGGGAGAAGGAAACAGTGGTTAAGCTACAGAAAACGTCTAATGTTCTTTCACCAAAAAGGTGAGATATATTTCAAAACCGAATTTATTTTTCGGTAATTTTTGAATTATATTTACTTTAATATTCAACTATTTATTCACAACCATTATTACATTAAAAATAGAGCGGACACATTTTTAGCCAAAATATTGTGACACGTTAATCATCACCATTTGAAATGAAAATGAAGCAACATATGCCAGAACAGGAAAAGAATAATAGCAATAATAGCAAATTAATTAAGGAATTGAATTAATTTACTATTATTGAAAATGAATCGTTCGTTTCAGGATGACATTCACAAGATAATGGATACCCGTACCTTACACCGGTGATTATTTCGGCGAATTTTGACCTTCGGACGAACATGTCCAGTTACCTGATTTGTGAATTATTTATTCGGAAGCTTTATATAAAAAAAGTTGTATAATTATTTACTCTAAACGTAAATATGCATTTACGACAATGTGGAAGAGCAAAAATAAATCGATAAATAAAAATTTTTAGTGTATTACCGAACAACGGAATGTTACACTCTGGTTTTGAATATTGCTTAGAGTACAGGAAAGCAGCAGTAAGAAAACTCCCCTTCCGTTTGAGTATTAAGTATCCCATCCATTCATATCGAGAAGAAAACAGTGGTTAAGCTACAAACAACGTCTATTGTTCTTTCGCCAAAAAGGTGAGATATATTTCTAAACCCCATTTTAATTTATTTTTCGGTAATTTTAGATTTATATTTACTTTAATATTCAATTTTTCATACACAACCATTATTACATTAAAAATAGGGCGGAGTCATTTTTAGCAAAAATATTGTGACACGTTAATCATTTGAATTGAAAGTGAAGCAACACATGCCAGAACAGGAAAAGAATAACTGCAATAATAGCAAATTAATTAAGAAATTGAATTAATTTGCTATTATTGAAAATTAATCGTTCGATTGAGGATGACATTTAAAATATAATGGATACCCGTACCATACACCGGTGATTATTTCGGCGAATTTCGACCTTCGGACGAACGTGTCCAGTTACCTGATTTGTGAATAATTTATTCTGAAGCTTTATATGAAAAAAGTTGTATAATTATTTACTCTAAACGTAAATTTGCATTTACAACAATGTGGAAGAGCAAAAATAAATAGATAAATAAAAATTTTTAGTGTATAGCCGAACAATGGAATGTTACACTCAGGTTTAAATATTGCTTAGAGTACAGGAAAGCAGCAGATAGAAAACTCCTCCTTCCATTTGAGTATTAAGTAACCCATCCATTCATATCGAAAAGAAAACAGTGGTTAACCTACAGAAAACGTCAATTGTTCTTTCGCCAAAAAGGTGAGATATATTTCTAAACACTTTATATAAAAAAGTTGTATAATTATTTACTCTAAACGTAAATTTGCATTTACAACAATGTGGAAGAGCAAAAAATATTGGATTAATCGGGTATATGAGAGAAGATTGACCCTTGGCGAGTTTCATCTTGTGTTCCAAGATGTAATACCCCTATATGTTCTTTCAGTACTACTGAATGAGTGAAGCCTCGTTTCAAGAATCAGGTAGGTTTCATCATCTTAAAAGCTCTCTTCTATATCATCCCATGCTCAGTGCTTTCCAGATTTATAACTACATAATTTTATCCCACGTTCTATAAATATTGATAGCTTTGAGGTTCAATGATAAATTTTTTAGTGATGAAAGTTATGATTCCGACTGAATGTCCATAGTCTGGCTTGCTGCGATAAGGATGCAATAGCAGTTTCTGTAACGTCCGGCCGAAACTAAAGACCCGGTCCCAAATCAGTCACCATAGAGCGTTTTCGTATGTATGGTTAGACGTAAAATGTCAGTAGATTGCTAGTGCTCCGACGTTACAAAGGAGGACAGGTTACTTAATTGATTAGCTGTTTGTGAATAAATCGTCTCGTTGAATACGATATTAACAAGATAATATTGAGTACCCCATGTATAAACCTCTCCAGTGTACCTGTTATGTATTGGATTTCCGGAGATCATGACGACTTACAGAATTTGACAAATACGTATTCTACAACTCAATTAAATTTTTTTAAAACTAGATATTCTAAAAATACATCATTCAACACCTATGATATTTAATCGTAACAAAATAGCATAGAGGACATCTTTACTCTTTAAAGGCCGTAAAACGTTTCGTGAGTTATACTTAAAAATATTCAAACTTTTAATCACGAGAGGTTTTCTTAAAATGAATCAAGTTTATAGGTTTCACGGTAATTCGCCTTAAAAAAAGCAAAAGGTTACGATAACAAGAGGAGGGTGAACAAGTTCAGTAAGAGTACATTAAAATAGTACCGATAAATCAAGTGCGGCAAATTCATGCGTTTCCGTAGACCAGCTAATACGTCAGCTATTTCTCTTTACTACTAAAGCATCATGTTATTACATCTCTAACAACCGACTCAATTTGCCACAGATAAGTACATTCAGAATAGAAAGCAATTACTTTTTGCACAGAATGTCTGAAGGCGGTAATATAATTTTCTGCGGAAAAATGTATGACTAAACATAAAAAGGGGTTATGGATGTTGACCCCACTCGACTGTTATCATTACTGAATGTAAAACCTGGGCGTTCCGAACAAGCTGCGACCAACCACTCTAGCTGTGCTCCAAGCGGTTACTGGTTAGAATAACACCACCTACAGGACAAAAATCGGTCGCACCGTTATAAAGGATGCCGAATATTTAAAGCATTTCTCACAAGGGAAAAATTGTCAATCTCTCGTAAACAGTATCCAAAACAAATAAAATTAATAATTTTCACATTCATAGTAAAATCATTAAATTCTTTCACAGTAATGTATGAATAAATTTAATTGTCCTTAAAATTCAGAGGTATGCATCCTCCACCTCCACGCCTTCTTCCACTGAAAATTAATCCGGTGTGCAGTCTTGCTCGGAGGAGATGTTACTTTCTTCAGTCACAATGATTCCCCTAGAGTAGTAGTGCGGAAACTTTTGTTCGATAAAAAAACGGGTGGTGTTCCGGACGCATTAAACTTAAGAACTATCCCACCCTAGCTTCATTTTAATATTGCATCAAATCTGTAAATTGAGGTTCTATAAGTATCTAGGTCTGCATTGTTAAGACATACTTTCACTTACCAAATAAATAAAAACGAGGAATCTTCATAAATTAGATACTTGAACTAAACACATCAGTGAATTTCAAGCACGAAGATTAGAGCATAACATGGTAAATAATATATTTTTATGAATAAATCGTCTCCCTGAAGACGACATGAACAAGATATTTATTTTCAGTTTTTTTGCTTTAAACATGAAGACTCAACACGAACAACAACAGTTGTAGAAGTTCCCGGGCAAATTTTTGCTGTCTACATCTAAAAATATCTTTAGTTTGATGGAGCTTGCCTAAGACCTTTTGGCAGTGACAATGTTAGTAGAAAGACACAGGTGAGAGATAGAAGGTTCCTCGAATTTCAGCTACCGAAGTCAGTTTAATAGAGAGTTTAATTCAAAAATTAAGAATTGAGATACGTGACGAAAGATATTTTTTACCTTGAGTTATGTTTCCATAAACTTTAAATCATTTTTTAAATCTTATATTAATTTATGACGTAGACTTGCGTCTACGGTATTTTTTTTTTTTTTAAATTTTTTTTGTCTTTTTTTTTTTTTTTTTTTTCACGCGGTTTAAATAAGAGGAAGAAAATTTGGACGTTTCCAACTATGTATTCTGTAACTCAAAAAGAAGAGTGGTAACCGTATACTTAAAAACACGTTACTCTTCACTTATGAAACCTAATCTAAGCAAAATGGTATAGATGAGATATTTTCTTTTATAATACCGTCAAAAATTATTAAGTTATACTAAACAATAATAAAACTTTTAAGAAATAAATTTATCCAAATGATACAGAACATACATGTTAAATTTTCTATAGTGGGTCAAAAGAAGAGATTTCTGACCATAAGATAAATCACTTTTAATTATTCAATATTACTACACAAACGATTACTGACTAAAGACCTAATCAAACGTTGAAATGATGCCCAGTAAAAATAAATCGATAAATAAACATTGTTTGTGTATTAAAGAACAAGGGAATGTTACATTCTGGTTTTGAATATTGCTTAGGGTCCAGTAACAGCAGCAGTAAGAATACTCCTCCTTCCAATTGAGAATTAAGTATCCCACCCATTCATACGGTGAAGGACACAGCGGTTAAGATACAGAAAACGTCTATTGTTCTTTTCCCAAAAAGGTGAGATATATTTCTAAACTCCATTTATTTTTCGGTAATTTTAGAATTATATTTACTTTAATATTAAATTTTTCATTCACAACCATTATTTCATTAAAAATAGGGCGGAGTCATTTTTAGCAAAAATATTGTGACACGTTAATCATTTGAATTGAAAGTGAAGCAACACATGCCAGAACAGGAAAAGAATAACTGCAATAATAGCAAATTAATTAAGAAATTGAATTAATTTGCTATTATTGAAAATTAATCGTTCGATTGAGGATGACATTTAAAATATAATGGATACCCGTACCATACACCGGTGATTATTTCGGCGAATTTCGACCTTCGGACGAACGTGTCCAGTTACCTGATTTGTGAATAATTTATTCTGAAGCTTTATATGAAAAAAGTTGTATAATTATTTACTCTAAACGTAAATTTGCATTTACAACAATGTGGAAGAGCAAAAATAAATAGATAAATAAAAATTTTTAGTGTATAGCCGAACAATGGAATGTTACACTCAGGTTTAAATATTGCTTAGAGTACAGGAAAGCAGCAGATAGAAAACTCCTCCTTCCATTTGAGTATTAAGTAACCCATCCATTCATATCGAAAAGAAAACAGTGGTTAACCTACAGAAAACGTCAATTGTTCTTTCGCCAAAAAGGTGAGATATATTTCTAAACACTTTATATAAAAAAAGTTGTATAATTATTTACTCTAAACGTAAATTTGCATTTACAACAATGTGGAAGAGCAAAAAATATTGGATTAATCGGGTATATGAGAGAAGATTGACCCTTGGCGAGTTTCATCTTGTGTTCCAAGATGTAATACCCCTATATGTTCTTTCAGTACTACTGAATGAGTGAAGCCTCGTTTCAAGAATCAGATAGGTTTCATCATCTTAAAAGCTCTCTTCTATATCATCCCATGCTCAGTGCTTTCCAGATTTATAACTACATAATTTTATCCCACGTTCTATAAATATTGATAGCTTTGAGGTTCAATGATAAATTTTTTAGTGATGAAAGTTATGATTCCGACTGAATGTCCATAGTCTGGCTTGCTGCGATAAGGATGCAATAGCAGTTTCTGTAACGTCCGGCCGAAACTAAAGACCCGGTCCCAAATCAGTCACCATAGAGCGTTTTCGTATGTATGGTTAGACGTAAAATGTCAGTAGATTGCGAGTGCTCCGACGTTACAAAGGATGACAGGTTACTTAATTGATTAGCTGTTTGTGAATAAATCGTCTCGTTGAATACGATATTAACAAGATAATATTGAGTACCCCATGTATAAACCTCTCCAGTATACCTGTTATGTATTGGATTTCCGGAGATCATGACGACTTACAGAATTTGACAAATACGTATTCTACAACTCAATTAAATTTTTTTAAAACTAGATATTCTAAAAATACATCATTCAACACCTATGATATTTAATCGTAACAAAATAGCATAGAGGACATCTTTACTCTTTAAAGGCCGTAAAACGTTTCGTGAGTTATACTTAAAAATATTCAAACTTTTAATCACGAGAGGTTTTCTTAAAATGAATCAAGTTTATAGGTTTCACGGTAATTCGCCTTAAAAAAAGCAAAAGGTTACGATAACAAGAGGAGGGTGAACAAGTTCAGTAAGAGTACATTAAAATAGTACCGATAAATCAAGTGCGGCAAATTCATGCGTTTCCGTAGACCAGCTAATACGTCAGCTATTTCTCTTTACTACTAAAGCATCATGTTATTACATCTCTAACAACCGACTCAATTTGCCACAGATAAGTACATTCAGAATAGAAAGCAATTACTTTTTGCACAGAATGTCTGAAGGCGGTAATATAATTTTCTGCGGAAAAATGTATGACTAAACATAAAAAGGGGTTATGGATGTTGACCCCACTCGACTGTTATCATTACTGAATGTAAAACCTGGGCGTTCCGAACAAGCTGCGACCAACCACTCTAGCTGTGCTCCAAGCGGTTACTGGTTAGGATAACACCACCTACAGGACAAAAATCGGTCGCACCGTTATAAAGGATGCCGAATATTTAAAGCATTTCTCACAAGGGAAAAATTGTCAATCTCTCGTAAACAGTATCCACAACAAATAAAATTAATAATTTTCACATTCATAGTAAAATCATTAAATTCTTTCACAGTAATGTATGAATAAATTTAATTGTCCTTAAAATTCAGAGGTATGCATCCTCCACCTCCACGCCTTCTTCCACTGAAAATTAATCCGGTGTGCAGTCTTGCTCGGAGGAGATGTTACTTTCTTCAGTCACAATGATTCCCCTAGAGTAGTAGTGCGGAAACTTTTGTTCGATAAAAAAACGGGTGGTGTTCCGGACGCATTAAACTTAAGAACTATCCCACCCTAGCTTCATTTTAATATTGCATCAAATCTGTAAATTGAGGTTCTATAAGTATCTAGGTCTGCATTGTTAAGACATACTTTCACTTACCAAATAAATAAAAACGAGGAATCTTCATAAATTAGATACTTGAACTAAACACATCAGTGAATTTCAAGCACGAAGATTAGAGCATAACATGGTAAATAATATATTTTTATGAATAAATCGTCTCCCTGAAGACGACATGAACAAGATATTTATTTTCAGTTTTTTTGCTTTAAACATGAAGACTCAACACGAACAACAACAGTTGTAGAAGTTCCCGGGCAAATTTTTGCTGTCTACATCTAAAAATATCTTTAGTTTGATGGAGCTTGCCTAAGACCTTTTGGCAGTGACAATGTTAGTAGAAAGACACAGGTGAGAGATAGAAGGTTCCTCGAATTTCAGCTACCGAAGTCAGTTTAATAGAGAGTTTAATTCAAAAATTAAGAATTGAGATACGTGACGAAAGATATTTTTTACCTTGAGTTATGTTTCCATAAACTTTAAATCATTTTTTAAATCTTATATTAATTTATGACGTAGACTTGCGTCTACGGTATTTTTTTTTTTTTAAATTTTTTTTGTCTTTTTTTTTTTTTTTTTTTTCACGCGGTTTAAATAAGAGGAAGAAAATTTGGACGTTTCCAACTATGTATTCTGTAACTCAAAAAGAAGAGTGGTAACCGTATACTTAAAAACACGTTACTCTTCACTTATGAAACCTAATCTTAGCAAAATGGTATAGATGAGATATTTTCTTTTATAATACCGTCAAAAATTATTAAGTTATACTAAACAATAATAAAACTTTTAAGAAATAAATTTATCCAAATGATACAGAACATACATGTTAAATTTTCTATAGTGGGTCAAAAGAAGAGATTTCTGACCATAAGATAAATCACTTTTAATTATTCAATATTACTACACAAACGATTACTGACTAAAGACCTAATCAAACGTTGAAATGATGCCCAGTAAAAATAAATCGATAAATAAACATTGTTTGTGTATTAAAGAACAAGGGAATGTTACATTCTGGTTTTGAATATTGCTTAGGGTCCAGTAACAGCAGCAGTAAGAATACTCCTCCTTCCAATTGAGAATTAAGTATCCCACCCATTCATACGGTGAAGGACACAGCGGTTAAGATACAGAAAACGTCTATTGTTCTTTTCCCAAAAAGGTGAGATATATTTCTAAACTCCATTTATTTTTCGGTAATTTTAGAATTATATTTACTTTAATATTAAATTTTTCATTCACAACCATTATTTCATTAAAAATAGGGCGGAGTCATTTTTAGCAAAAATATTGTGACACGTTAATCATTTGAATTGAAAGTGAAGCAACACATGCCAGAACAGGAAAAGAATAACTGCAATAATAGCAAATTAATTAAGAAATTGAATTAATTTGCTATTATTGAAAATTAATCGTTCGATTGAGGATGACATTTAAAATATAATGGATACCCGTACCATACACCGGTGATTATTTCGGCGAATTTCGACCTTCGGACGAACGTGTCCAGTTACCTGATTTGTGAATAATTTATTCTGAAGCTTTATATGAAAAAAGTTGTATAATTATTTACTCTAAACGTAAATTTGCATTTACAACAATGTGGAAGAGCAAAAATAAATAGATAAATAAAAATTTTTAGTGTATAGCCGAACAATGGAATGTTACACTCAGGTTTAAATATTGCTTAGAGTACAGGAAAGCAGCAGATAGAAAACTCCTCCTTCCATTTGAGTATTAAGTAACCCATCCATTCATATCGAAAAGAAAACAGTGGTTAACCTACAGAAAACGTCAATTGTTCTTTCGCCAAAAAGGTGAGATATATTTCTAAACACTTTATATAAAAAAAGTTGTATAATTATTTACTCTAAACGTAAATTTGCATTTACAACAATGTGGAAGAGCAAAAAATATTGGATTAATCGGGTATATGAGAGAAGATTGACCCTTGGCGAGTTTCATCTTGTGTTCCAAGATGTAATACCCCTATATGTTCTTTCAGTACTACTGAATGAGTGAAGCCTCGTTTCAAGAATCAGATAGGTTTCATCATCTTAAAAGCTCTCTTCTATATCATCCCATGCTCAGTGCTTTCCAGATTTATAACTACATAATTTTATCCCACGTTCTATAAATATTGATAGCTTTGAGGTTCAATGATAAATTTTTTAGTGATGAAAGTTATGATTCCGACTGAATGTCCATAGTCTGGCTTGCTGCGATAAGGATGCAATAGCAGTTTCTGTAACGTCCGGCCGAAACTAAAGACCCGGTCCCAAATCAGTCACCATAGAGCGTTTTCGTATGTATGGTTAGACGTAAAATGTCAGTAGATTGCGAGTGCTCCGACGTTACAAAGGAGGACAGGTTACTTAATTGATTAGCTGTTTGTGAATAAATCGTCTCGTTGAATACGATATTAACAAGATAATATTGAGTACCCCATGTATAAACCTCTCCAGTGTACCTGTTATGTATTGGATTTCCGGAGATCATGACGACTTACAGAATTTGACAAATACGTATTCTACAACTCAATTAAATTTTTTTAAAACTAGATATTCTAAAAATACATCATTCAACACCTATGATATTTAATCGTAACAAAATAGCATAGAGGACATCTTTACTCTTTAAAGGCCGTAAAACGTTTCGTGAGTTATACTTAAAAATATTCAAACTTTTAATCACGAGAGGTTTTCTTAAAATGAATCAAGTTTATAGGTTTCACGGTAATTCGCCTTAAAAAAAGCAAAAGGTTACGATAACAAGAGGAGGGTGAACAAGTTCAGTAAGAGTACATTAAAATAGTACCGATAAATCAAGTGCGGCAAATTCATGCGTTTCCGTAGACCAGCTAATACGTCAGCTATTTCTCTTTACTACTAAAGCATCATGTTATTACATCTCTAACAACCGACTCAATTTGCCACAGATAAGTACATTCAGAATAGAAAGCAATTACTTTTTGCACAGAATGTCTGAAGGCGGTAATATAATTTTCTGCGGAAAAATGTATGACTAAACATAAAAAGGGGTTATGGATGTTGACCCCACTCGACTGTTATCATTACTGAATGTAAAACCTGGGCGTTCCGAACAAGCTGCGACCAACCACTCTAGCTGTGCTCCAAGCGGTTACTGGTTAGGATAACACCACCTACAGGACAAAAATCGGTCGCACCGTTATAAAGGATGCCGAATATTTAAAGCATTTCTCACAAGGGAAAAATTGTCAATCTCTCGTAAACAGTATCCACAACAAATAAAATTAATAATTTTCACATTCATAGTAAAATCATTAAATTCTTTCACAGTAATGTATGAATAAATTTAATTGTCCTTAAAATTCAGAGGTATGCATCCTCCACCTCCACGCCTTCTTCCACTGAAAATTAATCCGGTGTGCAGTCTTGCTCGGAGGAGATGTTACTTTCTTCAGTCACAATGATTCCCCTAGAGTAGTAGTGCGGAAACTTTTGTTCGATAAAAAAACGGGTGGTGTTCCGGACGCATTAAACTTAAGAACTATCCCACCCTAGCTTCATTTTAATATTGCATCAAATCTGTAAATTGAGGTTCTATAAGTATCTAGGTCTGCATTGTTAAGACATACTTTCACTTACCAAATAAATAAAAACGAGGAATCTTCATAAATTAGATACTTGAACTAAACACATCAGTGAATTTCAAGCACGAAGATTAGAGCATAACATGGTAAATAATATATTTTTATGAATAAATCGTCTCCCTGAAGACGACATGAACAAGATATTTATTTTCAGTTTTTTTGCTTTAAACATGAAGACTCAACACGAACAACAACAGTTGTAGAAGTTCCCGGGCAAATTTTTGCTGTCTACATCTAAAAATATCTTTAGTTTGATGGAGCTTGCCTAAGACCTTTTGGCAGTGACAATGTTAGTAGAAAGACACAGGTGAGAGATAGAAGGTTCCTCGAATTTCAGCTACCGAAGTCAGTTTAATAGAGAGTTTAATTCAAAAATTAAGAATTGAGATACGTGACGAAAGATATTTTTTACCTTGAGTTATGTTTCCATAAACTTTAAATCATTTTTTAAATCTTATATTAATTTATGACGTAGACTTGCGTCTACGGTTTTTTTTTTTTTTTTAAATTTTTTTTGTCTTTTTTTTTTTTTTTTTTTTTCACGCGGTTTAAATAAGAGGAAGAAAATTTGGACGTTTCCAAGTATGTATTCTGTAACTCAAAAAGAAGAGTGGTAACCGTATACTTAAAAACACGTTACTCTTCACTTATGAAACCTAATCTTAGCAAAATGGTATAGATGAGATATTTTCTTTTATAATACCGTCAAAAATTATTAAGTTATTCTAAACAATAATAAAACTTTTAAGAAATAAATTTATCCAAATGATACAGAACATACATGTTAAATTTTCTATAGTGGGTCAAAAGAAGAGATTTCTGACCATAAGATAAATCACTTTTAATTATTCAATATTACTACACAAACGATTACTGACTAAAGACCTAATCAAACGTTGAAATGATGCCCAGTAAAAATAAATCGATAAATAAACATTGTTTGTGTATTAAAGAACAAGGGAATGTTACATTCTGGTTTTGAATATTGCTTAGGGTCCAGTAACAGCAGCAGTAAGAATACTCCTCCTTCCAATTGAGAATTAAGTATCCCACCCATTCATACGGTGAAGGACACAGCGGTTAAGATACAGAAAACGTCTATTGTTCTTTTCCCAAAAAGGTGAGATATATTTCTAAACTCCATTTATTTTTCGGTAATTTTAGAATTATATTTACTTTAATATTAAATTTTTCATTCACAACCATTATTTCATTAAAAATAGGGCGGAGTCATTTTTAGCAAAAATATTGTGACACGTTAATCATTTCAATTAAAAGTGAAGCAACATATGCCAGAACAGGAAAAGAATAAAAGTAATAATAGCAAATTAATTAAGAAATTTAATTAATTTGCTATTATTGAAAATGAATCGTTCGATTGAGGATGACATTTAAAATATAATGGATACCCGTACTATACACCGGTGATTATTTCGGCGAATTTTGACCTTCGGACGAACATGCCCAGTTACCTGATTTGTGAATTATTTATTCTGAAGCTTTATATAAAAAAAGTTGTATAATTATTTACTCTAAACGTAAATTTGCATTTACAACAATGTGGAAAAGCAAAAAATATTGGATTAATCGGGTGTATGAGAAGATTGACCCTTGACTAGTTTCATTTTTGTGTTCCAAGATGTAATACCCCTATAAGTTCTTTCAGTACTATTGAATGAGTGAAGCCTCGTTTCAAGAATCAGATAGGTTTCATCATCTTAAAAGCTCTCTTCTATATCATCCCATGCTCTGTGCTTTCCAGATTTATGACTACATAATTTTATCCCATGTTCTATAAATATTGATAGCTTTGAGCTTCAATGATAACTTTTTTAGTGATGAAAGTTATGATTCCGACTGAATGTCCGTAGTCTGGCTTGCTGCGATAAGGATGCAATAGCAGTTTCTGTAATGTCCAGGCGAAACTAAAGACCCGGTCTCAATTCACTCACCATACAGCATTTTCGTATGTATGGTTAGACGTAAAATGTCAGTAGATTGCGAGTGTTCCGACGTTACAAAGAAGGACAGGTTACTTAATTGATTAGCTGTTTGTGAATAAATCGTCTCGTTGAATACGATATTAACAACATAATATTGAGTACCCCATGTATAAACCTCTCCAGTGTACCTGTTATGTATTGGATTTCCGGAGATCATGACGACTTACAGAATTTGACAAATACGTATTCTACAACTCAATTAAATTTTTTTAAAACTAGATATTCTAAAAATACATCATTCAACACCTATGATATTTAATCGTAACAAAATAGCATAGAGGACATCTTTACTCTTTAAAGGCCGTAAAACGTTTCGTGAGTTATACTTAAAAATATTCAAACTTTTAATCACGAGAGGTTTTCTTAAAATGAATCAAGTTTATAGGTTTCACGGTAATTCGCCTTAAAAAAAGCAAAAGGTTACGATAACAAGAGGAGGGTGAACAAGTTCAGTAAGAGTACATTAAAATAGTACCGATAAATCAAGTGCGGCAAATTCATGCGTTTCCGTAGACCAGCTAATGCGTCAGCTATTTCTCTTTACTACTAAAGCATCATGTTATTACATCTCTAACAACCGACTCAATTTGCCACAGATAAGTACATTCAGAATAGAAAGCAATTACTTTTTGCACAGAATGTCTGAAGGCGGTAATATAATTTTCTGCGGAAAAATGTATGACTAAACATAAAAAGGGGCTTATGGATGTTGACACACTTTCACTTACCAAATAATAAAAACGAGGAATCTTCATAAATTAGATACTTGAACTAAACACATCAGTGAATGTCAACCACGAAGATTAGAGCATAACATGGGAAATACATTTTTATGACTAAATCGTCTCCCTGAAGACGACATTAACAAGATTTTTATGTTCAGTTTTTTGCTTTAAACTTGAAGACTCAAGACCAACAACAAGAGTTGTAGAAGTTTCTGGTTAAATTTTTGCTCTCTACTTCTAAAAATATTTTTACTTTGTTGGAGCTTGCCTAAGACCTTTTGGCAAGGACAATGTTAGTAGAAAGAGATAGGTGAGAGATAGAAGGTTGAAACCTTTGACGGGACCGCCCATCGCAGCTAGGGGTGGAGCTCCCGATTTGCCACCCGCGAGTGAGGGGTCAGTTTACTAAAACCTGATACGGCATCATTTAGGTTTCTGAAAACCGGAATTTTTGAAACCAGGAACACGGGACAAACAAAAAAAAAAGAATAATCACAAGATAAAAAGAGCTTATTATATACCATGTTGAGAAATTTTCTGCTGAATGATATCATATAAACTTGACAATTCTATGTATTAATAAATACTTTAAAAAAAATTTTTTGATGAATTATTCCATCAACTTGAAAGAAAATGAAGTTAATTGGAAGTTAACTTGCATTTAACTTTTCTTTCCCGTTCCGGCCAATAGATAGCTGCACCAGTCTATAAAACAAAATTAACTGAAAATGAATTTAATTTTGCTTAAAGATGGCTAAAAGTATTAAAATAATGCAATGGCATCGTGTTCTGAGCTATTCTAACAGTTTCAAATGTCTAGCTAGTGGAGAAGTTAGTTAAAAATCGATTGCAAGGTTTGTACTGGACAAACACACAAACACACAAGAAACCGAGTTTATAAAAACATGGTAAAAAAGCTCTGGGATTAATTTGTGAAATTCTTGACAAAATATCAGAAATATCTCCCTTCATGTTGGCCTCGTTGTCATATCCCAGCCATCTCAATGTTTTTAAAAAAACAGATAACCAAAATAAACTTTCTTTGGAGTTTATCCTTAATTATAAGAAAAATGAAGAACGGATCAATGAAGATTTTAAATGTAAACTTCAAGTCATTAAACTGACAAAGTAAAAGAAAGAAACAAAACATTGCATTTCAGAATGATTTTTGATATGAATGAGCACTTTAAAAACCTAATTTAACCGAATGTTAGGCGCATACCTATTCCGAATGTAAACATAATAAAAGGAAATCAAACTACAAATTTCTGTAGAAAGGGTAACGATTATGAAAGACTAAAAAAAAAATAATGGGACACATATCACCGTATATTACAAAACAATATTTCGAATCATAATTAAAATTTTGCAAACTTGAAATCATTAAACAAACAAAGTTAAATAAAATAAAATTAAATTAAAAAAAATTCCTAGCATTTACGAATGACTTTTAATGTGAATGAGCAATTTAAAAACACAATTTAACCGAATGTTACGTGCATACATATTCCAAATATAAACATAAAAAAAAAAAAATCAAACTAAGATTCTCAAATTTCTCTTTCATTAAAATATTATAACGCATATTAACTAAAATTATCCACTGTACAAGAACTAAAATGTATCTATATATATAAAACGCGTAGGTATGCGGCACAAAAATCGACGATATTTCTACACCCCGAATGGCAACGGCTGCCACTACCATATGTAAACATTAGCGGCCGTCCGCAGTTTACAACCGCGTATCAACATGGATTTACGCACTGAAATCAGGAATGCTCGAAAGCGAGCTGCACGGTCAAATGAAAATTGGGAACAGTCTCAAGAAAGAAATCGAAGAAGAAATAATTCATTAACAGAGAGCATAAATGTTCGCGAGGTTACGCTTAACTGTCGCCGGTATAGCAACCGGTAGCCAGTAATAGTTAATTTTCTACACTTTTTTCAATAGTTGCTGAATTTTTACTCCATTTTATAGGTGAAGAAAATTTCCCAACATTTTATTATTTGATATGATTAAGCGTAGATATCTGAATTGTGAACAACAGTACATACAGAGAGTGATGTAATCTCCGCTATATTTTAGTGCTTGCTGAATTTTTACTCCATTTTTTAAGTGAAAAAAATTTTCCCCAACAATTTCTTATTTGATGTAATGATAAAGTGTAGATATCTTAATTTTGAAAAAAATTACATACAGAGAGGGATGTAATTTATAAAATCATTGGTGTTGGATTTCTCAGTTTTTATCTTCAATTCTGTTCAGAAATAATGGAAATTCGCATTTTTAAATTACAATGTTTTAGAATCAGCCTTATAGAGAATGCCCCTTAACAAAGTATATTTATGATGACAGGTAATGGTAACATTCCTTACATATATTACTTTCAGATGAGTTGTTTCGAAAAAGAAAATATAAAACTAAAAGCGACCATGCTGGTCGCGCAGCGGCTAGTTATTCATAATTTATTTAATTAGATTAAAAAATTTTTTTAATTGAAAAAAATCTTTTAAGTTTTATCGGAGCGGAGCGCTTGACCCTCTATATATAGTGAGAGAGCCATTAAAATGTCAATCCTAAGGGAGGGGGGGGGGGGTAGGATCATTAAACTGTCTACTGGACTCCTCCCACCGCCAAGAGTCCGTAAGAAGAGGAAAAAGGAAATAAGTTTTTTTTTCTTGGTACATAGCAGCCTTAAGCTGCAGAATGAATAGTTGACCTATTCGATAATTCGTCACTTTGAAGGATGCATACATCTCATCTTGTAAACATCGTCAAAAAGTGGAAGGTTTATTCTCAATACCAATAGGAAGTTTACTCACTTGAATTATCGGAGAAGTTGCAAATCATAAACTTAGTTACTTGGTCTCAACTTCAAAAATCACTCGAATTTTAAATAAACGCTTGAATGCGTTTAGAATTTTTAGTATTAACGTAGGATTACGTTCTTCCGGAGAAAAGAAATTCCAGACGCTAAAACCGTCCGTCGTCGCGAGTTATAATTTTGGCAGTGCGCCAAACCCAGTCTGTATCGCTTGGGCAAGCAGTAAATAGTTAAACAGAAAAGTACAAATATGCATCAAAATTTTGACTCAATTTTGTGTGTGTGTGTGTGTTTGTTTGTTTGTTTCAGTTATTATTTCTTCTATATATGTTCGTAGCATATTTCGTTTTGGAATAGAATGATTCACAAAGATACGTTGATGCGAACAACGTGAGCACATTTTTGTAGTCTTGCATTTTAAGACACTGATTCTCAAAATTTTGGTGTACACCTTTCCCCCTGTCGTTAAAAATAACTTTCAGATTCGTATGGTTTCTGAACTCGATAGATTCGTCAAGTAGTTACATCCCAATGCACCTAGTGTAATAACCATGAAGCTACAGAAGGAGGAGCAGCTCAGTGTTAAAAATGTGTCTCCCTTTTTGTCGCCGCCACTAGAGGGAGCTCGCGTGCACTAGTGGGCGGCTTAGACACGGACAACCACACGCTTTAATATGGATTTTTCGTATTTTTCCTAGCGAAAACAAGTTGTTTTATTTTAGTGCGTATTTAATATGAATTTATTTATTTAATTTAACAATTGCTGATTTTCATTCAAAATCTTTATTTCAAGTGCTTTTTTTGCTATAATTCATTAAAATTCTTAAAGGAAATGAGTAAATATACTTTTTCAGAATAATTGTGTATTGGTTTCAGAATAAATGAGTTCAGAATTTTGTAATAATTTAATAATTAAGGAAATGAAATTACAGAAAAGAATTGAAGAAATTTTTTTATCATTGTTCCTAATCTCTTATGGAAAAAAAATGTGAGAAATAATACTGATTAACCAAAACAAACACACACACACATAGTAGAAAAGCAACATTTTCTATCAATCACAAATAAATTCTTATCAGGACTAATAAAATAGGAAGTCAATTCTGTATTTAATCAGACAATACTTTAAAATATCTTCCTTTGGAAAAAAAATCAGTCAAAGCATCTCAGATTACACTTTTTAAAACCGGAGGTATAATCGTCAAGTTGGTAAATTACTGAATACAAATTTTTCAGCGAATTAAAAAGAAAAAAACAAATAACTTTGACAAGGACAAATTATCTATATTTTTGAATTTTCACAAAGTACGCATTTTATTGCATAAGCAGATTTTGTACGCAGATTTTGCATAAGCATTTATAGTAACAACATTGCTTATCATACAATGAAAACTTATTTACTTAAGGGGTGTGGTCACTTTTACGTACCTTTAAAAGTATCATTTTTAGACCTATGTTCGATTGTATGTACTACTCATGATTTAAGCTTGATTTATATGAAATTTTTTGAGTAACTGCCTATAATATTGTTTATTATAGATGCAATTTTTCAAGGTAATTAATAAAAATGACTTTTTATGCATAAAAAGTGAATATTTTTTTTTAAATCGAGCATTTTGCAGTCAACTACTGTGCGCATTCTGTCAAAATAAATTATTAAGGTACATTAATAATTTTTTACTATATGTGATTACAATACTTCAGGCAACAATATCCAGCAACATTATTCTAAAATATATTAAAACATTTAAGTACGTGCTATTTTTAATTAGAAATTTCAAAAATGACTGAGTAAAAGCTTATAAAAAATTCTTTAAAAAATTAAAATATATTAAGGTTAAATAATTTTGGTAAATTTTGTTGTCTAAAGTGTTTTAATCACATATAGTAAGCAATTATTAATGTAACTTAATAATTGATTTTGATAGAATCCGCACAGTAGTTGACTGCAAAATGCTCGATTTTAAAAAAATATTCACTTTTTATGCATAAAAAATCATTTTAATTTTTTATTAATTACCTTGAAATATTGCATATATAATAAACAGTATTATAGGCAGTTACTCAAAAAATTTCTTGTAAATCAAGCAAAAATCATGAGTAGTACATACAATCCAGCATAGGTCTAAAAATGATACTTTTACGTACTTTAACTAACTTACGTAATTTAACTAACTTAATAGTGATTAAATTCAATATTATGGTTCCAGCATTGTCAGGAATTACTTTCAAGTTGGTAAATTATCGATTACAAATATTTTCAGCAAATTAAAAAGAAAAAACCCCAAATAACATTGATAAGGACAAATCAGCTATATTTTCGCATTTTCACAAAGTATGGGTTTCATTGTAGTCACAGTAAAAAGATAGGAAAATATTAATTTTTCTTTAAACTATACTCAACAGATTTTGCATAAGCATTTATAGTAACAACATTCTTTATCATACAATGAAAACTTATTTACTTATGAACTAACTTAATAGTGATAAAATTCAATATTAAGAAAAGTTAACTAGAAATATTTTATTTCTGTGCACAATTTTAAAAAAAAATGATGGCTCTGTAGCTTCATGATGAACACAAAACAATAATAATGTTCTTACCTTAGGAGCAGCAAATATACTAGGATTTCTCTGTCCAGTTTCTTTATTTCTTTTTAAGGCTGATCTATAGCCAGTAGAACAACCCGGAGCAAAACACGTGTTTGGCATATTTCTGCACACAGAATAAATTTTAAAATTTATAAAACAACTTTCACCACCACGCCGTATAACTCAATGTAAAATAGTCACTTCGCTAGCATGTCACGCCCTCTACCGGTGAGCGACAACAATCGTTCATTTTTCGAAAAATTCCCCATTGAAGCTTACGCTCCTTCTGTAGCTTCATGGTAATAACCATCAGAGAAAAGTACTTGCCACACTGCAAAAATGAAAACTCTAATAATTCAACTGCGTAACTTTCCTATAGTTATAGAACTTCTGGACAATGTTTACCAGATCAGATGTATACATCCTTGAGAACAAGTCGAAATATCATATTTGTAAACTATTAATTCTGCAGCTTTATTAAAAAAAGTAGATAACTTGATATTTTTAAAACTTTAATCAAGACCTATGAATTTTAATCACAACATAATAGTATGGACCAGTCATACTCAACTTGTTTAATTTCTCTCGGAAGACGTGCGTATGTTTGCTATGTTACGCGGGCCGTAACGTAGTACACTATACCTCATAATATAGAAAAATAAAACTCAAAACCCAAATGTATTCTAACTTTTATTTAAAAGTATAGTGTAATTCTTGACGTTGAGTTACCTTCCTATTTTTAGTCACAATATACCACGAGTCAAAACTTTGGCTCAACATCAAATATCACGCTATACTTTTATATAAATGTTTGAATACATTTATATTTTTTACATTATTATATTATGAGGTATAGCGTACTACGTCAAGGCCTGCGTGACGTAGTAAACATATGCATGTGGTTCGAGAGAAAAAAAGGTTGAGTACGGCTGGTTTACACAATTATATCGTGATTAAAATTCATGGGTCTAGAATAAAGTTTAAAAAAAAATCGAGTTACCACTTTTTTTTAATTAAACAGTAAAATGAATGGTCGACAAACATGATAATACGACATGTTCTCAGGGATGCATACATCTGATCTAGTAAACATCGTATCTAGTAAACATCGTCCACTAGTGGATACTAGCGCTTCTTTCCCAACCCAAATCCCTATGTGTGGAACAGTCCATTTCAAACAAGAGGTGAAAAAAAGCGTCCACAGACAGCACTCCAGCATCAGTTTCGATTTGCTCCTGCTGCCATCTGTTGAATTATTTAGGAATCTTTTTATTCTCTAAGAGATTTAAACAAAATAAATAAATTGAAATAAGTATATGATTGAATTTTAAATTTACTTTCTTCAAATATCCACAATAATTTTAATTTGTTAATTAGAAAATAAATGTATTTAATAAGCTTTAATTAAAAAAATTAAGTTGCATAAATTAAAAAATTTAAAGTTTTAAATTGCAATAATTTAAATTTATTATTTAGTGTTTTTGATCTTTATTTGCTGTAGATTTCTTTTATTTTCAGAATTTAATTGAAAGTAAGTGCATTTGAAAATCTTGCACTGAAAGCAAGAAAGTGAATGAAAGTCCAGTACTGTATGTGCTGAAGTATATACAATCTGATGAATCTTGCCCAAAAATGGTTCTAAATCTTTTGCTAACATATCACCAGCTTTACATATCATGTCATCATCAATTGGAAATTTCTTGCTTGCTGTACATTCTTTCCTTAAAATTTTGGTCAAAGTTTCAAATGTGTTGGCATCTTTACTTTCAGCTGTAATTAATTCTATCTGTTGTACGTTTTAAAAGTTTCTCCTATGCTGTCAGGTGCACCTTTCCCACGCCTGCCTCTCTATAATTCCATGTCACGTTTTGGATGCTGGGAAACAATTATTGTGTGCGTTACCTTAACAAATGAAACATTTTGTTTCTGTATTGTGTACAGGGTCCATCACCTAACATATGAACTGTATTAATTGAATGCTGGTTCTTGAAAAAGTATTTTGAAATGGTCTGTAGATAAGCCCAGATGACCAATGTGTCATGTCTGTGTCATTTGCTTGCAGTGGCAAAAGGAATAAATGTTAACGAAACCTTTTGTGCCTGGTAAAGAACACAGTTTCGTTGCACATATGTTTGAAGTTTCTCGCTTCTCTTCTTCTACTCTTTTTTTAAAAAAAAATTACACTGCACATTAACTGTAGAAATTAATTTAGTTGTTGAACAAGAAAGTAGTCAGTGATTTAAAGTAAATAATAAATAAATAATATATCAATTCAATATTTGATAAAAGTTGATAGCCAATAACAAAATCTTATAAATTTAATGTTAATATAGTCTCTATTTAATGTTAATATTGGCTGTAATATTTAATGTAATATTGTGTAATATTTAATGTTAATATAGTCTCTTAATATTTATCAATTTTCAGACTTTGAGTATTCAAAGACTGATTTGTATAGTTTTAACGGGTTTTTATTATGTTGGTTTGAATATTAAAGATTCAGAGCATTTCTGAATATAACGTAAAACTTCTGAATTCAACATTTTTATTTCTTGTGTTATGATCATATAAGTCTTTAGGTATATTTTATGTGATACAAATACACATTGCTTTTTTTTTATTTAGTAAATATATTTAAATTAGGCATTTAATATACTTTCTTATCAAGACCTGTAAAGATTATATTTTTCATTTGTATTGTACAGCTGGAAAAAGAGCTACTTTGTATTGGGATGCTAGAGGAGAGCTATGGTCTCTTGACTGTCTCTCGACGTAGGGGATGAAAAAATTGTATTGTATATAACAATACTACTGAACTTCTAGTATTCAATAACCTCAGAAACCAGAATAACAATATTTTTCTTCGGTATAAATTAAAGGATGCTAAGTGCATTTTTAAGATTACCAAAGGGAGAAAAATAAAACACTGTAAATTCTGTAACACTTTTCAGTAATAGAGATAAATATTTGTTTCTTGGGATTCCATGAGATCTAATTGTAAGAAAAGTTACGTACATATTACACTAGATAACCCAACAAGCCATATTTAACTCCCTTAATAGTAGCCATAATTAGTACCCTTAAAGTCTTCAACCTTTGAATTCATTTAGTAGCTAGAGTTTATGCCTGAATTTTAATACAGGTTTATGATAATGATTGAATCATTTTTAAAGAGCAAGATATTTTTTATCTCTAATAATGTTAACCTTTATTTAGATGCTTGATTTATTACAAATTCACAAAAATAACAAAGACAACATTAAATTTGGACTATTGGAATCGGTTGGTTGATTTGTAACTCTATGGTCAATTATGCTCGTGATAGCTAATAAGACTGAGACCAATGGTTTAAAGTGGATTCAAAATCATTACAACATCCAAGCCAACCTGAGATTCAAATCTGACTCTTTTCATACGTTAAGTCAGAACGCTAACCATGATACAACTTAAAATTTATTGAGGAGATAGGTAAAGAGGTCACAGTTATATATTTCATTTTCCATGATCTTAGATTTTGTTTTTCTTGGAACTGTTCCCGTTCCAAGAGTAGGTGTCCTACTACCCCCAAATGATCTCAAATTTCTCACGTTGGCCAAGTTTATGGGTGATTCTCCAAAAACCTGACATTTTCAAATTGCAAATTCTTTAAAAGCAAAAGTGCTTTAAAAAATGTAAAAAAATTCATACTTACTCTTTATAAGGCACTTAACAAGGAAAAAAGATTCGGAGATAATAAAAGAATGGAATATAAAAACAATGAATGAATTATCTAATGAATTAGAATTAATGAATTATCTTTTAGATAATTTTCCAAGATTCGGACAGGCCAGGAGAGTGACTTCCAGTGATTTAAAATTTTTTTTTATAGGAAATAGTAAATGAGTAATCTTTTTTATATGCATTGGAATACATAGGAAAAATTGTTTTTAATATTATAATATTCATACCAAAATAGTTAATATTCATGTGTGAAAATACAAAATAAAAATTTAATACTGCATATTAAAAGTCAACTTTTATTTTGTCTTTGGTTATTTTTTCCTATTTAATGGAAATTTAATGGAAATAAGCTTGTTAGGTGGAGCTTTGGATGTTGATTGTTCTGCTATCAAGTTTGGACGAGACTCGGTGGCAACTGAGGTATCCAAATATGCATTGAGAGCACTTATGGTATCATTGACATGTTTCATTACTTGCACAGAATCAAATCCTTGGAGTCTTCGATGAAACTCTAACAATCTATTAAGTACCTTGCTTTTTCCATCCGGAGTTTTAAAGGTATTTTCATCCTTTTGTAAAACAGTTATGATGGCATCCTTTTCTGTAGTTCGCCTTTCAATTTGATCACAGGTGTCAATGATCAGGTTGTCATCCCCACTTGATTGGGGCATTTTACTAACATTAACTTTTTGGAAAACATAATGAATGTGTTTGCAAATCAGTAATCTACACATGTACAAGTCATGTAATGAATGCAAATATTGCATTGATCACATTTAATGCTGCATGTACAGGTGGAATTGGAAAAATACATTGTTCATCAGTCTTTGTATAACTGGGATGTGAAGCGGAGAATAGTGAATAGATGGCGCCACCCTTAAACCTATTTCACCTCTTGTTTGAAATGGACTGTTCCACACATAGGGATTTGGGTTGGGAAAGAAGCGCTAGTCTAGTGGATGGTTTATTTTCAACAACAATAGGAAGGTTACTTGAATTATTGGAGAAGTTGTAAATCGTAAACCCGAGTAGTGAAAACTGTCTCAACATAAAAAATCCATCTGTTAAATGAACGCTTGGATGCATCTACGTTTTGAGTCTTATTTTTTTACATTGACGTAAACTCGGACACGATTAACAATTTCCGCTCTTTCGTGAACTCTCCATAAATGGGAGTACTATCTAAATCTGTCAAACGGTAGTCTTTCGGACTCAGTGACTATGAAACCATTGTAATATACGAATTTATAAATTAATTTCAGAATCTGTCAACGGAAAATTAGCACCATGCTGGCCTGTAACCACTCACGTAGTGGGTTCGATCCCAGTCGGTGTGGTACTTTTTCGAAATTTCCACTATTGCTATCTTTAGCTTTCCCCCTTGGAACTCCGCAATTATCTCAATACGAAGAGTATAGCCCTGGGGAGGGTCTTTTTTTTTCAATCACTTGCAGTTCCTATTCAACCTTGTTGAATATTAAAAATAATAATGATAATAATAATTATAAAAAATCATAAAATCTTTTAAAAAAATCGTTTTACAAAAAGAAAAAAAATTTTTTTAATTACTTTTTTGTATTCTTATGTGCAACTGCTTTTTTGGGGGGCCTTTTCTTAACCTTAATTACTTTTATTGTGGATCATTAGTCTTTTCTAATTTTTCATCGCAAATTTTAATTACCATAAAATTTCTCTTTTCTTCTTTTCAATTTAACTTCACAGTAATAATTTTTTATCCTCTTTGAGTTATTTTTATCTTAATATATTTTAATATCCAAATTTTAAATTTTAACTACTGAGCACTCGCACCTTATAACATATAACTTGCGTAGGAACTCCACTTTTAAAAACAATACTGGATTGGATTGAAATTCGAGATATTTGTACCTTTTAAATTTTAACCTCTTTTTACTTAAATTTTTAACTACTAAGCGCACGTAACTTGATATTAATAACTTGCTTACAGGAGAAAAAAAAATCATCAAGACCAAGGCATTCCACTTGCAAAGACACAATTTGATTTGGATTCGACATGTTCTGTGGGATGCATACATAGAATCAAATAAATATCGTCCACAAGCCGGTGATTTATTCTGGACAAAAATAGGAAGGTTACTCACTTGAATTACTGGAGAAAATGTTATCAGCCCTTACTGCGGTTGTGATCGGTCTAGAATCTGTAGCATCGTTCTTGTTTCATTCGAATCATACGTTAGAGCATAAAATTACGTTGCTTTTAATAAGTTAATCAACTCCTGGAGATTGTCGCAGTACCTTACCGTGCAGCTTTAATTCCAGTACTAATAATGAATATCAGTACTGGACTGGTATAATGAATATTGGTACTGGATTAGTATTAGACTGGTTTATGAACTGATCAGTTGTGAGGCTTCAGTTACGATCTGCTGTTGAACACACTGTTCATCGACTTGAAATGTTGCAGGTGAACGAAGGTGGTCACGTGGAGCAGCTTTCCCTACATCATCCTGGACACGATTAACAACTGCTCCTCTTGTGCAATTTCGTCCTAATCTGTTCTTGTTTCTGCAAACTGAACTGTTTTTGTTCTCCCTTACCTTTACTTAATGTGGTTCGATGACAAGGTGATCAAAAACTAGTCAATAAATGTTAATATTGCTTCTGTATTTCATTTTGGTCGTTTACTGTGTTAAATTTCATGTTTTTCCCGAAAAGGCGGCCTCTGGTGGACATTTTGGAACTATTTTGTTTCGAAATTCCGTGAGCGCATCTCGTGTATAGCCCATATACAAAATTTCGTTGCATTCCGTTCACCCGTTTGCGCTGTAGGATGCCGTTTATAGGGGAAGTTTAATTATAACCACTCGGTATATGTACTATACCATTTGAATAACTTCACATCTTAATTTATAACATCTATTATATTGCAGCAGTTTTGAGTCTCATCCGCAGCACACCCGAGTATGTTATTTTCCTGTGCAAGCAACTAACACACTTTTGTGAGTATTATATCGTAATACGATTCTTTTCGAGACGAAAACTAGGTGAATACCCTTGCTTCGCGACGAAATACATTACTACCAACAGTTGCAATTTGCTTAATTTAATCTAAATTAACTTTAGCATTCAAAAGTCATTCCTCAGAGTTCTCCCTATAATTTAACGGAAGTGATCCGGCATTCAATACAGTTTTTAGATTTTCTTATTGAGGGAGGGGAATTAAGCATTTATTTTAACACCTTTAACGGTTGTATTAAAAAAAAAAAATAAAATCTTGGTGAACACCTGGGGCATTAGAGGAAATACAAGGCAAAATGACAGCTTTCTACACTTTATGGTTCCAGAGGTAGTGTGTTTTTCGGAAGCCCTTTGAACACACTTAAAATTCGTAATTAAAAAAATAATTCTTAGTGACATCTATACCATAAGAACCACAACAAAAATTTCAGCTTCTTTGGCCTTATGGTTCCAGAGATAGTGGGGGGGTTTTATTCGGGGGAGGGGTTAAGACCGTTTTAACCCCTTTAAAAATTAAATTTTATTATTCAAATTTAAACTGAAAGATTTCTTGGTGTGCACCTAAGGCTCAAGAGAAACCACCATTTAAAATTTCAGCTGCCTGGGCCGCATGGTTCCAGAGATACAGTATGTTTCGGGGAGGGACTTAACCCTCCTAAAATGAGATTTTTTTCACTAAAGATATCTTGGTTTGCACCTGGGGCTTAAGAAACACCAATGAAAATTTCAGTTGCCTAAACTTTATCCCTTAAAATTCAAATTTAAAAAAAAAAAAAACCTTTTTTTGTGTGCACCTAGGGCTAAGACGAACCACCATTCAACATTTCAACTTCCTAGGCCTTATTGTCCAGAGATCGTGTTTTTTTTTGTTTTTTTTTTTTTGGGGGGGGGCAGGCTTAACCCCGTTAAACAGCCTTTTTTTATATAAGATCTGTTACTGAATAACTAATTATGTATAAGTGATCAGTCAGTCAGTCAGTCAGTCAGTGGTATTTGCCTTTTGTATATATAGATTGCCAGTGAAACCTACAGGTCTAATTCACTTTATGAACACCTCTCGACATTAGAACTTTGATAGTTTAGTACTTTGTGATTAAAATTTATAGGTGTTTAAGAAAATGTTTAAAAAAATTTTATTAAACACTATCATACTAACACCTTTTTTTAATTATGTTGCAGAATAAATAATTAACAAACTCTGATAGTCGTCACAGCGCTTAATGTAAAAGTTATTTTCTTTCTCTTTTTTCTATGTTGATTTTATTAATTTCTTTTTAATTAGTTAAATTTATAAGTCCAAAAATATTGACAAGACCAGAAAGCAGGTTAAAAGGACTTAAATTTGCCTTACCTGTTTGCACTGGAGGGAAGATGTTGGTCTGACCGCAAGGTAGAGACTTTAGAGATCAGGGGTTCTTAAACTTCTATAGTCCGAGGACCCTCTATTGAACAACAAATTTTTTTGCGGACCCCATCCCAACTCTAGGCATTTTAAGTCGTTTTTGAGACATAATTTCTGGCTCAATAATCTCATAGGCACTGCGTTATAATAAATATTGGTAAAAATGTATCGCTGATTATTTTAATAAATGGTCTTGCGCATTTATAGAGATGAACATTTTTATTAGGACATGGAATAAAAAACATAAAATGAATAAAAACAGTAGTAAAAAGAATTTTAAGGGGACGGTGGACCTTTATTTGAGCCAATCTTGCCATTGTAATATTGATTGTGTTATTGTAAAAAAAAAATATATATATATTTTTGTAAATTAATAATACCAAAATAGTATTTTTCAAGTCAAAAATAATTTATCAAGCTTCTACGAAGTAATTTATAAAGGGTAAGTGTAGTAATAAACTTTAAATCCGTTTTACTCAAAACAGATTTTTCAAGGTTTTTAGATATTTTAAATGCTCCGAGCGAAATAATTTTTCTTCAAAATTAATGTAATTGATAAGGAAGAATCCTGATACTATTTACAAAAAATGGGTATGCATTGTACAATTCGACTTCATTAAGGTAATTAAATTTGATTTATAACTTATTAAAAGGCAAAATTTTGATGAAAATCGGGATGGATTTCAGAAAAAAGTTTCTCAAAAATTAACTACTCAAGGGATTGAATAATTGATGCACAGATTTGTTTGTTATACAGTTTTAACTAAATAAAATGCAAAATAGAGGAAATATATCTCAAAATTTATTTCGCAAGGTGCATTTTAAAATTTTGGTTATAAATTAAAAAAATTTTGTTTAATTGAAATGAGATTGGAAATTTCTTTTAAGGTATTCTATATATTTATAGTGAAATGTATATATGTACAAGATTTCGTATCTCTATGATGAAAAGTTTAAAAAAAAAAAAAAATTAACGTCCACTGTCCCCCTTAAAAGTTACAAATCAAACTAAATTAATCTCATACAAACATTTCTTGGTCAAATATTGGTCAAAATAATCTATCTTATTATAATATGTGTTCTGTAAATGATTTTTACTTAATGAGATGGGTGCAGTGGTTCTCTTGAAACCAGAACCGCAATGTCAGGCTCTAAGTTGGAAAGTTTTATTCTGAGGTCCGCTTCTACACTGAGTTTGTTTCTATACTTTGATATCATATATAACAGTACAGAAGAAGCCTGTTTACATAAATATGTTATGCAGAAGAGAATCAAATGTTGGAGTGTTTCATTTGAAAAGTGCAGGGTAATCAGATCTGAGAAGTAACCAAAAGTTTGTGAGTTCAGTTTTGTTGAATTGTAGTTTCAAAGAAGTATCGCATTATAATTCCACGAGAATATCTTGTTCAATTATAGATTGCTAATGTCAAAATTGTTTTTAGATTATGTCTAGTATAGCAGAAAATGTTGTCTAACAATGACAGATTCAAAATAATATCAGAAACTTGTTGAAAGTTTCAAGAAAAATTTTCTTTTCTAATGTGGAGGCCCTTGTGAGACATTCACCTTTTGTTGTTCACCGCGAAGTCTTGCTGGCTACTTTATCGTGGGAGCAACATTTTGGTGAGCAAGCATTGCTCCCCATGGGGTGACAACACGTTAGCGACCAAATCCTTATTCGGGATATGAACTAAAGCGCCACGACGCTAACTATTATACCATGCGGTCGGCAGTTTCAAGAACGATACACGAGTGCGTCCAGTTTGTTACAATATAATAGGTGTCAGAAATCAAGAAATGAAGTAATTAAAATGATACCGTACATACATCTTTCACTTTTCATGGACAGTGTTCGTACTCCAGCGTGACAGTGTAATTGGAACGCAGTATAGCACTACCATTACATTTTAAATAACAGTATAAATTATTACACGATGCAATTTACGTCTATTGCAACCCTAGCCATAGAGTACAATAAACATTAAGCCTACGTTAGAGATTGGTGTAGTAAAGAAGTTGCAACGCCTGCAACAAACTTGACAACAAGAAATTTAATTAATTGCCTGCTCATAAAAATAAAACGTCACTTAACCCTTTATTTCCCAATACCCTTTAAAGTTGAAATTCTGACCTTAAAAGTTGTAGGCACTCTTTTTAGGCCTAAAGGAGTACACAGTTAAAATTTCATAAGGATTTCACTTCCGGTTTTGATTTTGTGGGTGTTCCATGACCTGGAACGGTGAGAAACTAACGCTCTGAAAAGTGCGGCTAAGCGAGTGTTAGGGTGAAGCGAACGAACGAACGAACACACACACAAAACTTGATTATATTATTTTTAAAAATATTTATAATTCCTATATACAGTTCCTACATACAAAAATATTGACTAACCTATTTTTTTGCTTCGTGGTATTTTTGGAAGCACGTCACTCTCTTCTGGAAAAAACACAAACCAACATTGCAAGTTTTGCAAGCAAAACTTGTTTTATGCGGCTTCTGCTTAGTGCTACAGTACGCGCATCTTCTGCGCGCAGGGCCTGACTAAGGCAGGGGCATACGGGGCAGTTGCCCCGGGCCCCCACATCAGAGGGGGGCCCCCAAATCGAATAGAAAGTTTAGTATTAAGTATTAAGTTCTTCATTACTGAAGTAGTGAAGCAGAGGGGGGGCCCCAAAGAAGTTTTTGCCCCGGGCCCCAATTAGGCTAAGTCGGGCCCTGTCTGCGCGCACTCTTCACCGGCATGTGATCAACACTAGTAAACTGTTTATCTCCAGAAACCTTTACTTTATAGGGAGGAGCATCATCGGGGTTTGAAGAAGGGAGTCGTCTTTTCAGGATAGTAGTTTCCGACATGGTACAGAGGGAACGCAACAAATTAAGCCGGAAATCCTTGACGGTTTTTATTTCCCCTGGAGAAAGCATTTTGTGTAGTATGTAGCTGTTAATTACAGCTACATCTACAAAATGGAAAAATATTCGATGCCACCACTTCTTACTTTTTCGATCCACCCCGTAGAGTGATATGAGCCGGTCGAACTTGTCGACAAATCCCCTGTTTGCATTGTAAGTAGAAACTGCTTTTGGGCAATTTATACTTACTTTTGTCCCGTCTTTTTCCTTCCGTTGGATTTGAATAGGATCGACGGCATCAGACAGGGAAGACAGGATTGTCACGCATCGCTTATCCTTCCATTTCAAACAGATTATCTCGTCACTACTGACGGCCCAGTCAAAATCGCCTCGTTTTAGATCTTTGTCCTGGGAGAGTAGATTACGAGGCAAATTTTTTCGATGGATCTTGGCGGTTCCACAAGCATATATTTGCTTGGTTTCCAAATATCGGAACAGTTTATACGTAGTAAAATAATCATCCATGAATACACGATGATGCTTGCCGTGTAGATGTTCTGTTAGCCTTTTCACTACATTCTCTCCCAGGTTTTTCTCAACTTCTTTCTCACCCGAATAAATTTCAAATTCAGATGCGAAGCCGCTCTCGTCGCATCGCATCCAAACTTTAAAACCACGTTTGATGGGTTTCTTGGACATATATTGCCTGATCGAGCTACGCCCCTTAAATTCAATGATAGATTCATCTATCGATTGGTTTTGACTAGGATGCAGTGCATCTAAAAAACTCTTCGATAGATGATCCAATAAGGGGCGTACCTTATACAACCTATCAAAATTTGCTTCGCCCCTTTTCGGCTGCAGCTCGTTGTTGTTCAGATGTAGATTACCCAGAATCCATGCAAATCTATTGCGTGACATAAGCCGGGCAATGAAGGGGTCTCTAAGGGCTTCTTCATTAGCCCAGTAATCTGTGTAACTCCGCATCCTCTTGATTCCCATCAGCAGATTTATGCCCAAGAAAATGTAGAGCTCTACTAACGTGACCGGAGTAAACGGTTTTGACCGCTGAGTCGCATAAAGGTTTGTTTCGATCACGATATGCTCCATTAATTTTATGGAGAAAATCTCCCGAAACACCGCAATTGGACTTTTCTCCGGCAACTCCCATAAATCCTCATTTGGCCCACTTACCGACGCAAAGTCCGGTAGTGTCTTCTGCAACCTCTGATTGTGTATCCAGGTAGGGACTTGGGGTTGCGTAGAGGGGCCCGATTGTGACAAATTCTCGTCACTGTCGCTATCACCTACCGACACATCATCGCTGTCGGAAAGCTCAAGCGGCGGTTCAGGAGCGTACATCTCGGTGTCAATGCTATCTGCATTGTCGGATTCACTTTCCGACGGCAATTCTTGTAGCACTTTTAGTGCTTCTCGAAGAGTCAGACGACCTCTCCGTGCCATTACAATTAAGAGGACGGGATAAACAAGGAAAGAAACTGGCTTTGACCACGCTCACACTTTAGTGAACTATTCCATCCCGGTGATAATGTCGAGAAACAGAATTTGTCAATTATTATCTGTTCTGCAACTTATCCTACATTACAAAGAAATTTCCAGCTGCATAATTCAAGACACGAACACCTACAAAGAAAGAATGACAATAAATACGATGTTATGATATACTCGTGTCTTTACGACCTATACTTTGATGAACAGAAATTCGTTACATTTTGAAAAAGGAAATAATTATAATCGACTTTAAATGACTTTTTGTAGCGAACTATAACACAGTGCTTACAGAAAAAGTTACTTTATTTTTACCATGTTTTTATTAACTCGCTTTCTTGTTTGTGTGTGTGTTTGTCCAGTACAAATCTTGCAATCGATTTTTAACTAACTTCCCGACTAGCTAGAGATTTGAAACTTTTAGAATAGCCCAGAACACGATGACAATGCATTATTTTAATACTTTTAGCCATCTTTAAGCAGTTTGAATTCATTTTCAGTTAATTTTATTTCGTAGACTGGTGCAGCCATCTATCGCCCCGGACGGGAACGAAAAGTTAAAGGCAAGTTAACTTCCAATTAACTTCATTTTCTTTCAAGTTGATGGGATAATTCATCAAAAATTTTTTTTAATTATTTATTAATACATAGAATTGTCAAGTTTATATGATTCAACAGAAAATTTAAAAACATGGTGTATAAAAAGTTCTTTTTATCTTGTAATTATTCTTTCATTTTTTCTGTTATTAACTTATTTCGTTTAACTTAAAAGTACAAAAATCTTGATAAGACAGCTTATCGGAACTTAAATTTCCTGCCTGTAATGGAGGGAGGATGTTGAACTGAGGCTACTTAATATCGTGCACCAGGGCCGCATGCAGCCCGCAAAGCTTTTATATGCGGCCCGAAACACTCACACTCCTTATTAAGTAAATAAATTTGTAAACATGTGACATTTTAAGTTTTTAAAAACCGCAATAAAAGCTAAGAAAAATGGTATTGACATTTATCGAGAAAACGATAAGATAAATTCAAATGATTTAGCTGCCTTATCAAAGGAATTAGGAGCAGATTTCAGGATTTACGAAGTATTAAGATTTGTCTGATGCTTGTAGAAATTACACGGTACATAGATTTGGTTTGGAGCACTACGGTCAACTTTTGCTACACTAGGGCTAATTAGACCGGGACCCACTGCTTAAAGTCGATTCCGAACGGTTACAAACGTCCATGCCCAACGTGGGACCCGAAATAGGGATGCGACATCGATAACAAAACATCGATGTTTTGAAACATCGATATTCAATATTAAAACATCGATGCTATTAAAACATCGCTCCAAAACCATCGATTTTTTAAACATCGATGTTTTAGAACATCCAATACTTAAAACTGGTTTAGTAACCTCTAACATTAATGTTACTTCGGTTAGTCGTGGGGGGAGGATTTAATTTTACTCTCTGATTGGGCTGACACAAATGAAAAAAAACTTGGTTGCTTTTGCCTTGGGCTACATTGATGACTCAAAATTCTCGTTGTAAATATCGCCATGTTTTGCCTTCAAATGTCCAGATAAATTCGTGGTATTGCCAGAAGTTTTGAGGGACTTAAGGCAAATACTGCATTTCTCCAATTTGTCAGAGGTTTTGCAAAAATATTTCCAAACGGTACTTTTGGGAGGCATCTTACTAATAATATTAACGTCAACTTATATAAAACCAGAACAAAACAAAAACTTAAATGGCTGCTCTCCTGTATATACTATTTATAAAATAAAACCCGATGGAAGGTTCTGGAGTGTCAGGAACATCCCAAGCTCTCTGATTGGTTCATTGGTCGTTGATAGCCATTTGTCTGTTTGCTAAGGAATAGTTTCCCCTTTTGTATTAGCCCTTTACAAAATTCAGACTTACATTTACTGAGTGTGAAAATTATGCTATGTGGTATATTTTTTATTATGGTACTTTTTCATTAAAAAAAAACATCGAGCACAAAACATCGATATTCAAAAAACATCGGCTTCAATAAATCGATGTTTTTATCAAAACATCGACATCGATGTCTCATCCCTAACCCGAAACCACATACTTTGGTACCGAATGCCAGTGCCCTAGCCATTCGGCCATCTTTCGGCCCCCGGTACATAGGAAAAACAATTACTACACAACTAGCTGCATTGGGATGCCATTATGCAAAGGTACTTGACGAATCTATCGAGATCAGAAACCATACGAATCTGGAAGTTATTTTTAAAGAGAGGGAGAAAGGAGCACGCCAAAATTTTGGGAATGAGTGTCTGAAAAATACAAAATCTGCTACTCATGTTATTCGCATCAACGTATCTTTGTGAATCATTCTATTCCAAAGTGAATTATGCTACGAACATATATAGGAGAAATAATAACTAAAATTCCTGATTATGATCATAGAGAACCCCAATACAGAAAACGTCCTTTTGCAGCTCACATTGAGACTGCTCCAGAAAAACATATTCTATATTTCACATTAACTTATTTAACCAATTTTTGAATCAAAAATTCTAATCTCTTTAGAATTTTACCTAAATTAAATTCTCTCCTATATTTCTATATAAATAATATATATATAATTACGTGTGTGTGTGTGAATATCTGTGTCCTCTTTCCTTCTCCCTACCCATCTATATATTATTAGTAGTAAATTTGAAAACTTACTCTAAAATCAAGAAATGAGTAGTGGAACAGTCACTCATTTAAAGCGTACTCTAATTAAAACACTATAATTAAGTACTGGAGGTGAGGCTTCGTGCCCAGTCACTCCAAGATATCACCATTCTGGGAGGCATAGTGTACTATGTTGCCGAGTAACGTAGCAAATATATGCATGTGGTCCGAGAGAAAAAAAAAACTTTGAGTATGGCTGGTCTATACTATTCTGTTGTGATTAAAATTCATAGGTCTTGAATAAAATGTTTAAAAAAGAATTACCACTTTTTTTTAATTAAGCAGCAGAACGAATAGTTGATATATTAGATGATTCGACATTTTTTAGGGATGCATACATCTGATCTTGTAAACATCGTCCACAAGTGGATGGTTTAATCTCAATAACAATAGGAAGTTTACTCACTTGAATTATTGGCGAAGTTGTAAATCATGACCTTGATTAGTGAAAACTGTTTCAACATCAAAAATCATGCTAAATTTTAAATAAAGGATTGGATACATTTAGATTTGAGTATTATTTTTTTACATTATTATATTATGAGGTATAGTGTTCTACGTTACGGCCCACGTAACGTAGCAAACATACGCATGTGGTCCGAGCGAAAAAAAAAGTTGAGTATGGCTGGTCTTATACTATTATGGACTCAAATGTGCTTTAAACCACTGCTTGGCGACCTTTTTTGGATAGGCGATAAACGCGCCAAATATGGCAATGTTGATAGTTTAAAGCCGTGGAACGATTATGCATTTCGCGCATGCGTTATTGTAATTTAGCAATTTTATTGGCTAAGTGGGGTAACTCTAGCGGTTGATTTGAAATTAACTGCTAATTTAAACGGTTAAGGTAGTTGTGATGAGATTTTCGAATGAGGTGGTTATGCTATTGCGTTAGATCTTTGGATAACGTGGCAGTTGCTTTTGGTATACAGTAAAAACTGTTTATAAGAACACCGGTTATAAAAACATATCGCTTAAAAGAACGGAATTATTAGTTCCCGGCCAATTCTCATGTGTAATGATGGACATAAAATCCGGTTATAATAACATCGTTAATAAGAACATATCGCTTTTAGTGACTTAAAATTAATTTGTTTCTAAAATAATAAATCGCTTATAAGAACATGTTAATTGGGAAGTAGCAGCACGTTGTTCTTCAACCATTTTATCTTTAAAAAAAAAACGGACTAAAATTAAGAAACTTAAAAAAAGTCCACATGCTGACATAGAAGAAGCCCTTTTACATTGGTTTAAGATTCAAAGGAGTGCCAACATTTCCCTAATCGGACCGATTTTGCAAGCGAAAGCAAATGAACATGCGAAGCTCTTTAAAAAACATGATTTCGTTTGTTCAACTCCGTGGATCCAGAGATTTCGGGAGAGGCATTCCTTTGTGTTCTGGAGAATCAAAGGCCGTGCCACCAGGAGTTTCTGATAACTGGCTTAAAACCGTTTGGACTACGCTAAGAGAAGGTTATGAAGACCATGAAAATTCAATCTTCAATCTTAAAAATAAATAAATAATAATAATAATAATAAAAAATCGAATTGTTTCTTGAATGCTGGTTTTCTTAGGGTTGAAAACCCTCCCATTTTTTAAAAAGACGCTAGACATGAAACACTTCAAGACTTGGTTCGAGATTTGCCAATTGAACAAGATTCACTTCAGGAATGTGAAGACATAGATTTGGCTCTTGCAACTCATGGGAATGTAACGGATTGTTGCAGGCGTAAATGCAGAGATTTCTGGCAGAGATGATGATATTGACGACAGTGCTAGTTCTGAAGATCTAGTGAACAAGTTTCCTTGTCCGAGTTTAAAAGAAATGTTTTCAGCAATCAATACTTTAAATAAATTTTTAGCTTGCAATGACGATTTTGTGAAGGATGCGATATAAAAAAAAAGCTGTCAAAGAGCTTGTCGCGATAACCGCAAATTATTTTTATTTACAAAAAAAAAAAAAAAAAACTAAACAAACAAATATTACTGACTATTTTTCAGAAAATGAATAAACATGTAAAATCAAAATATTGCATTATGTATGTACATTCATAATAGCTACATAATTTATTAATTTTTCTTTTTAACGTTTTTAGAACTATGTATTTGAAAAAGTTTAAAAATGCATGCTTATATGAAAATGAGCAGTGTGTTTTTCCTTGATTGAACTTGAACCTTTTAACCATTTTTTGAACGTCATGTTTCAGGTGTAAATAGAAATTATGTGACAATGAATTTGGTATTTCCAGCAGTTTTACGTTATCTATCGGATATAAAAACTTTCGATTATAAGAACCAGTTTTCAAAGTCCCCTGGATGTTCTTATAAACGATTTGTACTGTATTTCGTTTGATAAACAGTGGCTATGGATTTATCGGTGGTGTTGCTAGAGGTTCGTGAATGTACGTTGACATTTATTATATTATTGGAAGTGCAAGGGAAACGTGCTGTGATTGATTGGTGTATTGCTGTTTACGCCTACGGGTTTTAGGCAGACAGCAGTAGGCGTGTTTTACTGACCGCTACACCAAAACGACCAAGCCTTAGCTCCGCCGCAAATTGAGTCCTGCCCACGCGTGAGGAGAGCTATGAAACAGTTTTGACTGAGGCACAGCATATTTTATCCATTTTCAAGCCAGCCCACTCAGCTGTGTCGCATGCGTAGGAAGGTTTGTGCATGTTCCACAGTTTTCCTGGGCCGTGGGTCAGATTTGACACACAGGGCACAGGTGACATCTCGACAGTGAAAAACTGAGCAAATTTTGTGATATAATCATCTTCAAATAATTTATTTGTTAGCAAATAACACAAAAATTGATTAATACAAATAGTGAAAATTTCGATTTACTATTTGTGAATAAACAAACTATTCGCGACCAACAACTTTAATAAAAAGTTACAAATAAACTTATTAACAATTATAAATTTAACTTAAAAGCCTATCAAAATTCTAACAGGAATGAGATTTTTCAGCTTGCATTTGCTTTAACAGCTTGTAAAATGGCTGCGACCTAGCGTCTGAGAAAATATATTTAGAGATTTTTAAGCAGATCAGGAATTTTTTCGTAATCGAAACGTCAGAAAGTGGAAAAATACAAAAACTTTTAGAATTAAAAAAAAAAAAAATCCCCTATCAACTTCGAAAAATTGTTAAATTTGCGGTCGCTTTGAAACGATGAAAATAATTATTTTCTACCACTGCTGGCTTTGCGAACCATTCTTAGGGTTCACTGGTTGAGAACCAGTGATTTGGAGCAGCCATACTCAACATGTTTTTTTTCTTCGGCCACATGCATATGTTTGCTACATTACACTAGTCACAAGATAGTACACATGAAGCTACAGCTTCATGATAGTACACTATACCTCATAATATACTACAGGAAAAAAATAGAACTCAAAACGTAGATGCATCCAAGCGATTATTTAAAATTTGGCGTGATTTTTCACGTTGAGAAGTTTTGACGAGGTTTACGATTTACAATTTCTCGATTATAATCGATTTTAAATGACTTTTTGTAGCGAACTATAACACAGTGCTTACAGAAAAAGTTACTTCATTTTTACTATGTTTTTATTAACTTGCTTTCTTGTTTGTGTGTGTGTTTGTCCAGTACAAATCTTGCAATCGATTTTTAACTAACTTCCCGACTAGCTAGACATTTGAAACTTTTAGAATCGCCCACAACACGATAACAATCCATTATTTTAATGCTTTTAGCCATCTTTAAGCAGCATTGATTTTCATTTTCAGTTAATTTTGTTTCGTAGACTGTTGCAGCCATCTATCGCATGGGACGGGAACGAAAAGTTAAACGCAAGTTAACTTCCAATTAACTTCATTTTCTTTCAAGTTGATGGGATATTCATCAAAAAAATTTTTTTTAAGTATTTATTAATACATAGAATTGTCAAGTTCGTATGATTCAACAGAAAATTTAAAAACATGGTGTATAAAAAGTTCTCTTTATCTTGTAATTATTCTTTCATTTTTTCTGTTATTAACTTATTTCGTTCAACTTAAAAGTACAAAAATCTTGATAAGACAGCTTATCGGAACTTAAATTTCCTGCCTGTAATGGAGGGAGGGTGTTGAACTGAGCCTACTTAACCTCGTGCACCAGGGCCGCATGCAGCCCGCAAAGCTTTTATATGCGGCCCGAAACACTCACACTCCTTATTAAGTAAATACATTTGTAAACATTTGACATTTTAAGTTTCTAAAAACCGTAACAAAAGCTAAGAAAAATGGTATTGACATTTATCGAGAAAACGATAAGATAAATTCAAATGATTTAGCTGCCTTATCAAAGGAATTAGGAGCAGATTTCAGGATTTACGAAGTATTAAGATTTGTCTGATGCTTGTAGAAATTACACGGTACATAGATTTGGTTTGGCGCACTACGGTCAACTTTTGATACACTAGGGCTAATTAGACCGGGACCCACTGCTTAAAGTCGATTCCGAACGGTTACAAACGGCCATGTCCAACGTGGGACCCGAAACCACATACTTTGGTACCGAATGCCAGTGCCCTAGCAATTCGGCCATCGTCCGGCCCCCGGTACATAGGAAAAAACAATTATTACACAAGTAGCTGCATTGGGATGCGATTATGCAAAGGTACTTGACGAATCTATCGAGTTCAGAAACCATACGAATCTGGAAGTTATTTTTAAAGAGAGGGGGAAAGGAGTACGCCAAAATTTTGGGAATGAGTGTCTGAAAAATACAAAACCTGCTACTCATGTTGTTCGCATCAACGTATCTTTGTGAATCATTCTATTCCAAAGTGAATTATGCTACGAACATATATAGGAGAAATAATAACTAAAATTCCTGATTATGATCATAGAGAACCCCAATACAGAAAACGTCCTTTTGCAGCTCACATTGAGACTGCTCCAGAAAAACATATTCTATATTTCACATTAACTTATTTAACCAATTTTTGAATCAAAAATTCTAATCTCTTTAGAATTTTACCTAAATTAAATTCTCTCCTATATTTCTATATAAATATAAATAAATAAATAAATATATATATATATATATATATATATATATATATATATATATATATATATATATATATAATTACGTGTGTGTGTGTGTGAATATCTGTGTCCTCTTTCCTTCTCCCTACCCATCTATATATTATTAGTAGTAAATTTGAAAACTTACTCTAAAATCAAGAAATGAGTAGTGGAACAGTCACTCATTTAAAGCGTACTCTAATTAAAACACTATAATTAAGTACTGGAGGTGAGGCTTCGTGCCCAGTCACTCCAAGATATCACCATTCTGGGAGGCATAGTGTACTATGTTGCCGAGTAACGTAGCAAATATATGCATGTGGTCCGAGAGAAAAAAAAAACTTTGAGTATGGCTGGTCTATACTATTCTGTTGTGATTAAAATTCATAGGTCTTGAATAAAATGTTTAAAAAAGAATTACCACTTTTTTTTAATTAAGCAGCAGAACGAATAGTTGATATATTCGATGATTCGACATTTTTTAGGGATGCATACATCTGATCTTGTAAACATCGTCCACAAGTGGATGGTTTAATCTCAATAACAATAGGAATTTTACTCACTTGAATTATTGGCGAAGTTGTAAATCATGAACTTGATTAGTGAAAACTGTTTCAACATCAAAAATCATGCTAAATTTTAAATAAAGGATTGGATACATTTAGATTTGAGTATTATTTTTTTACATTATTATATTATGAGGTATAGTGTTCTACGTTACGGCCCACGTAACGTAGCAAACATACGCATGTGGTCCGAGCGAAAAAAAAAGTTGAGTATGGCTGGTCTTATACTATTATGGGCTCAAATGTGCTTTAAACCACTGCTTGGCGACCTTTTTTGGATAGGCGATAAACGCGCCAAGTATGGCAATGTTGATAGTTTAAAGCCGTGGAACGATTATGCATTTCGCACATGCGTTATTGTAATTTGGCAATTTTATTGGCTAAGTGGGGTCACTCTAGCGGTTGATTTGAAATTAACTGTTAATTTAAACGGTTAAGGTAGTTCTGATGAGATTTTCGATTGAGGTGGTTATGTTTTTGCGTTTGATCTTTGGATAACGTGGCAGCTGTTTTTGATATATTTCGTTTGATAAACAGTGGCTATGGATTTATCGGTGATGTTACTAGAGGTTCGTGAATGTACGACATTTATTATATTATTGGAAGTGCAAGGGAAACGTGCCGTGATTGATTGGTGTATTGCTGTTTACGCCTACGGGTTTTAGACAGCCAGCAGTAGGCGTGTTTTACTGACCGCTACACCAAAACGACCAAGCCTTAGCTCCGCCGCAAATTGAGTCCAGTCCACGCGTGAGGAGAGCTATGAAACAGTTTTGACTGAGGAATAGCATATTTTATCCATTTTCAAGCCAGCCCACTCAGCTGTGTCGCATGCGTAGGAAGGTTTGCGCATGTTCCACAGTTTTCTTGGGCCGTGGGTCAGATTTGACAGTCAGGGCACAGATGACATCTCGACAGTGAAAAACTGAGCAAATTTTGTGATATAATTATCTCGAAATAATTTATTTCTTAGAAAATAACACAAAAATTGATTAATACAAATAGTGAAAATTTCGATTTACTATTTGTGAATAAACAAACTATTCGTAACCAACAACTTTAATAAAAAATTACAAATAAACTTATTAACAATTATAAATTTAACGTAAAAGCCTATCAAAATTCTAACAGGAATGAGATTTTTCAGCTTGCATTTGCTTTAATAGCTGTAATATGGCTGCGACCCCACGTCTGAGAAAATATATTTAGAGATTTTTAAGCAGATCAGGAATTTTTTCGTAATCGAAACGTCAGAAAGCGGAAAAAACACAACAACTTTTAGAATTTAAAAAAAAAAAATCCCGTATCAACTTCGAAAAATTGTTAAATTTGCGGTCGCTTTGAAACGATGAAAATAATTATTTTCTACCACTGCTGGCTTTGCGAACCATTCTTTGGGTTCACTGGTTAAGAACCAGTGATCTGGAGCAGCCATACTCAACATGTTTTTATTCTTCGGCCACATGCATATGTTTGCTACATTACACTAGTCACAAGATAGTACACATGAAGCTACAGCTTCATGATAGTACACTATACCTCATAATATACTACAGGAAAAAAATAGAACTCAAAACGTAGATGCATCCAAGCGATTATTTAAAATTTGGCGTGATTTTTCACGTTGAGAAGTTTTGACGAGGTTTGCGATTTACAATTTCTCCAATAATTCAAGTGAGTAACCTTCCTATTGTTATTGAGAATAAATCATCCACTTGTGGAAGAAATTTACCAGATCAGATGAATACATTCCAAGTGACACATGTGAAATTGTCAATCGTGTGAACTATTCGGATTATCAGATATTTATTCTTCAGATCAATTAAAATAAGTGGTAACTTTATTTTTTTAAAACACTTTATTCAACACCTATGAATTTTAATCACAACACAATACTATAGACCAGCCATACTTTGTTTTCTCTCGGACAACATGGATGTTTGCTACGCTATGCGGGCCGCAACATAGTACACTATATCTCATAATATAATAATGTAAAAAAATAAAACTCGAAACCAAAATGTATTCAATCCTTTATTTAAAATTTAGCATGATTTTTGATGTTGATACAAAGTTTTCACTTATCAAGTTTGTGTTTTACAACTTCTCCAATAATTCAAGAGAGTACACTTGCTATTGTTATTGAGGTTAATCCATCCACTTGAGGATGTTGTTTACAAGATCAGAAGTATGCATCCCTGAAAATGTCGAATTATCGAATATGTTAATTTTTATTCTGCAGCTTAATTTAAAAATGTGTGATAACTTTATTTTCTTTTTAAATCCTTCATTCAAGAGCCATGGATTTTAATCACAACAGAATAGTATAGACCAGCCATACTCAAACTTTTTTTCTCTCGGATCACATGCATGTTTTCTACGTTACTCGGGCCGCAACATAGTACACTATGCCTCATAATATAATAATGTAAACAATAAAACTCAAAAGGTAAATGTATTCAAACGTTTATTTAAGGGTATAGCGTCATTTTTGACACTGAGAAAAAGTTTTGACTAATGAGGTTTATGATTGTTACATGCTACTCTCAATACGTCATGTAGGTGAGAATCAGTAAGCCGATTTCTATATACCCTACGCCTCCCGTAATGGTGATTTTTTGGAGTGTCTCGGCACGAAGCCTCACCTCCAGTACTTAATTCTAGTGTTTTAATTAGGGTGCTCTTGAAATAATTGATTGACCGTTGAAGAACTCATTTCTTGATTTTAGAGTAAGTTTTAAAATTTACTACTAATAATATATAGATGGGTAGGGAGAAGGAAAGAGGACATATTCACACACACACACACACACACACACACACACATATATATATATATATATATATACACATACATACACACATATTTAGTATTTATTTATATAGAAATGTAGGAGAGACTTTAATTAAGGTAAAATTCTAAAGAGATTAGAGTAACTCATTCAAAAATGGTTAAACAAACTAATATGAAATATAGAATAAGTTTATCTGGAGCAGGCTCAAGGTGAGCTGTCCAAGGACGTTTGCTGTATTGGGGTTCTCTATGATCATAATCAGGGATTTCAGTTATTATTTCTTCTATATATGTTTGCACCATATTTCGTTTTGGAATAGAATGATTCACAAAGATACGTTGATGCAAACAATGTGAGCACATTTTTGTACAGTCTTGCATTTTTCAGACACTCATTCTCAAAATTTTGGCGTACTCCTTTCCCCTTCTCTTTAAAAATAACTTTCAGATTCGTATGGTTTCAGAACTCGATAGATTCGTCAAGTAGTCGCACCCCAATGCACCCAGTTGTGTAATAACCATCAGCGAAAAGTACTTGCCGTTTTGCAAAAAGAGAACTCCAATAATTCAACAGATTAACTTTCCTATTGTTATTGAGAATAAACCATCCACTTGTGGACGATGTTTACCAGATCAAGATGTATGCATCCCTGAAAACTTGTCGAAATATCATGTTTGTAAACTATTCATTCTGCAGCTTTATTTAAAAATAGTGGTAACTTGATATTTTTAAAACTTTATTCAAGAGCTATGAATTTTAATCACAACATAATAGAATGAACCAGCCATACTCAACTTGTTTTTTCTCTAGAAACACGTGCGTGTGTTTACTACGTTACGCGGGCCGTAACGTAGTACACTATACCTCATAATACAGGTTCATCGGAAAGGTTGGACACATTTCAAAAGCTCATAATTCTAAAAGAAATTGAACAAACGCAATAATATTCTTTCCAAACAACTTGGCAAGTATCGAAGACTTCTAAATGTAACAGGTACGCAACCGTGACATGGAACATTGCGAGGTGGAAGAGGTCTTCGTTAGACTTTACGTCAGTGCAATGTCGACCGTTCAGGAGAAAGCTCAATGTGTGTTGTGGTTAGTGAAGTACAAATCTGGGATTACGTCAAGAACATTGTTTACAGCGTAAACGTACGGGACTCGACACATTTACGGGAGAGAATTGTCGATGCAATTGCCACAGTGACGCCACACATGCTCCGTAACACCTGGTTAGAGATTGATTATCGACTTGATATGTGTAGAGCAACCAACGGTGATCATATTGAAACTTATTAAGGTAAAATTCTATTAAATTCTGTACATTACACAACGAAAGAATTTTTTTGTATTGTAATTATTTCATTAAATATGATTATATGAAATGTGTCCAACCTTTTTCGATGACCCTGTATAATAATATAGAAAAATAAAACTCAAAACCCAAATGTATTCTAACTTTTATTTAAAAGTATAGCGTAATTCTTGACGTTGAGTTACGTTCCTATTTTTATTCAGAATAAACCATTAGTCAAAACTTTGTCTCAACATCAAAAATCCCGCTATACTTTTATAAAAACGTTTCAATACATTTAGGTCTTGAGTTTTATTTTTTTACATTATATTATGAGGTACAGCGTACTACGTTAAGGCCCGCGTCACGTAGCAAACACATGCATGTGGTTCGAGAGAAAAAAAGGTTGAGTACGGCTGGTTTACACAATGAGGAATTTGCACATGTGGGGAAAATGCTCATTTCTATTTTTTATTAACAGATTGGTTATCAAATTGTTCGAAAACATCAATTAAAACGTATATATAGATCTAAATAATAAGAATTTTAAATTTAAAATAAGCGAAAAGTGTTGAAAAATCATGTGACCTCAAAACGCTACGTGATTGGTTCTGACGTCACTATGCACCATGCTTCAATGTTTACATTTGTCTAGCGCGAGATTCTACGGTTCCTCCTCTTAAACTAACATTTTAAAATCATATTTTTTTTCTAATTTGGTTTAATTTTTCTAATTTTAGTTTGTGGCTATTGTTTATTCCCCCTTTTTTTAAAATTATATTCTATCGTCGTCTTTATTCTTAGTTTTATTTTTGTTTTGTTTACCATGGCGTTATTACCCGGTTTTGCAAAAGGGCAATCTGACAACCTGCCTAAAATGGATTCATTTGCAGTGTTTTCCTTTTTGGGAAATAATCCAAGTTTTATGGGAGCAGAAATACGAGGATTTAAAGTTCAGAGGGATGTATATATTTGTTTGCATTTATTATTCTAGTTATGTAATGTAGATTGTAGAACGCTGACGTGCGTTGTACTTTACACAAACTTTAAAGTTACACATTGTTTATGCATATTATTAAATTAATATCGTACTCTAAAAGTTTAATAAACAGCTTCTATTATTATTCATTCATAGTAAATGTTTAATTTTGTAGAATTAATTAGCTCTGCAACATTAATATATTTTATGCAACATTAATATATTTAACTTACAAAATAATTAATATATTTTATGCTTTTGTCACATTTTGCACACAAATTGTATTTATTTTAAAATTTCATCACCTACCCCCAACCCAGCATCTGGTGAATTCCATTGTAACGGACGAAACATTCACACACAAAATAAATAATAAAAAGATTATGAGATGCATATTAATGCTTCAAAATAGGAGAGTATTGTTTTTTCCTGATAAAACCAATTCCTGATAAAAACTAAAGATAAACTTGACAGGTTTCAAAAATTTATTTCTGGTGTATTTAAGCTGAAAAAAAAAATCTTTAATGTAACGGATGCTACATAAAATGGAACATCATTTATACTATAGCATCATAAGATAAAAAAAATCTGTGAATCTATTATGTCAATTTGTTCAAAAATTTAAAAAATAACATCACAAGACATGCCTGTAATTTATCAGAACCTTGACATAAAAAATCAGTCATTTTTTTTTCTGTAATAAAAAATATAAAAACTATTTGTAACAGATGTTACATATAATACATGATGCTGCAACTGTACCCTTAACTAGGCTATTTATATTCAAAACAGTCACAAACATGCATTTATTTTACTTTTATAGTTTTTACATTAATATTAAATTTACTCCAATTAAATTCAGTGGCATAATTTACGTAAGTAATAAGGTATAAAAATGATAATTTTACTTGCTAAAAAAACTTACAAATAGATATTTTCCCATTACATCCCCTACAAAACAAACTTAATGTAAGGAAAAAGCAATAGTACGTTTTAGTTCTAGAGGTCATAAGCTTTCCAATGATATATAACACTTAATAATTTGTTTTAAATGATTTTCTTTCGTAATGGTTTCATGTGAGGTGGAATTCACCATGTGGAGAATATAACTCATAACAAAACTCGTGTTTACAAATATATTTAAATATTTATTTAAGTGGAAAATGTCAAAACTTGTATTTTAAATTCATATTTGCTGCAATGATTTGGCAAATCATCTGTATCACATTAAACTGACAATTATAGCTAAATTAAAAAATTATTGAATAAGGATTTTTTTTTTCGTCGCGTTTTATTGCAACTGTCCATGATTTCCTTTTGACATTATCTGTTGGAACACTAAAAAAAAGCTTTCCTGGTGTATTTACCGTTGTGCTTGTGCAGCAAGGTACTATACAATATTTAAAATTTTCTGTAACACACTTTGACATCTTAAAAATAAAGAAAAAACACTAGATATCAAACTCAAACTACGCAACACAATCCAAACACCGAAGTAAACAAATTCGCCATAGTGCATTGTGACGTCACATGTATCCGCGTAGGAAAAGTAGCGTTTTTGAGACGAAGTAAATAGTGCGCGTTTAAAAACAAATTATGTTAACTTTTAGAGTTCTAAAACTAAAAAAAAAGATGCTTTCGATCATATTTTTCTATTTTCTATATCATAAATGTAAAATAAAAAAACGTGCAAATTCCTCATTATGTCGTGATTAAAATTCATGGGTCTTGAATAGTTTTTAAAAAAAATCCAATTACCACTTTTTTTTACCTAAGCATTAAAATGAATAGTTGACAAACATGATAATACGACATGTTCTCAGGGATGCATACATCTGATCTAGTAAACATCGTATCTAGTAAACATCGTCCACAAGTGGATGGTTTATTTTCAACAACAATAGGAAGATTACTTACTTGAAATATTGGAGAAGTTGTAAATCGTAAACCCGAGTAGTGAAAACCTTGTCACAACATCAAAAATCCAGCTTTTAAATCAACGCTTGGATGCATCTAGGTTTTGAGTTTTATTTTTTTAAATTATTTTATCATGAGGTATAGTGTACTATATTGCGATACGCGTAATGTAGCAAACATAATATGTATGTGGCTGAAGAGGGAAAAAAAAAAGATTGATGAGTATAGCTGCTCTAGATAGGTATGCGACATCGATGTCGATGTTTTCAAAATATCGATGTTTTGATAAGAACATCGATTTTTATAAACATCGATGTTTTGTGCTCGATATTTTACGTTGTTCGATTTTTTTTAAATGAAAAGCACCATAATAAAAATATTAACCACCTAGCATATTTTTCACACTCAATAAATGTAAACTCAATTCTTTTAAATCAGGGGTGTCAAACTCGCGTCCCGCGACGAACATTTTTGCGGCCCGGCCAATATATTGGTACACAATAATAAATAATAAAATAACCGACGCAGAATTATAATATAGGAAGAATTCGCTAAATGTTTTTTAATGATACTCTTTTTTGTTTTTATTAAACAAAATGCATATATTTATGTTGAATATACTGTAATTAGGTAAATAAACCTACGTTTCTATTAATATTGATTGTTTTTGCGGCCCACCTATAGTTAAACCTTGTTTGTTTGGCCCAAGATAGCCTTTGAGTTTGACACCCCTGTTTTAAATGATTTTGCCGTATACTCTATTGATATGAAATCAATCCTTTTGTCTTGTGTTACAGCCATAAACTTTTTAGATTTTTTTTTTTTTTTACAAAATTATGTAAGCCTTCTTGAAGTAAATTATTCTCCAACTTGTAAATAAATATGACTTGATATTTACAATAATTTTTCACATTCAACCAATTTAAATTACAAAACATCGCGGATTTTTCTTTAAGGCTGTGGTCGTATCAATTGTTTTTATAGCAATAATTTCTTCCTCAATTTTCTGGTAAAAGTAATAAAATGTATCATGGAAATTCTGTGATATGCGCTGACTCTATCAACCAAGTTTTGGTCATTTGTGTCAGTCCAATCAGAATAAAATTAAATCCCCCCCCCCCCCAACAACTAACCGAAGTAACATTAATGTTAGAAGTTACTAAACCAGTTTTTTAAAAAATGGATGTTCAAAAACATCGATGGTTTTTGGGCGATGTTTAATTAGCATCGATGTTTTAATATTGAATACCGATGTTTCAAAGCATCGATGTTTTGTTGTCGATGTCGCATCCCTAGCTCTAGATCACTGGTTCTTCACCGGCAAACCCAAAAATTGGTCCACGAAGCGAGCAGTGATAGAAAAGAATTGGTTTCGTCGTTTCAAAGCGACCGCAAATTTAACATTTATTTCAAAATTAGGAGGATAAAAATTTTTACCCAATTTTTTGTTGAAATTGTACAAATTCCTGTACATTTTTCCGCTTTCTGGTGTGTCGATTATGAAAAAAATTCCTGTTCTGCTTAAAAATCTCTAAATATATTTTCTCAGACGCGGGTTGCAGCCATTTTACAACTATTAAAGCAAACGCAAGCTCAAAAAACTCATTCCTATTTGAATTTTCATAGGCCTTCACGTTAAATTAATAAATGTTAATATGTTTATTTGCAATTTTTTATTCAAGTTGTTTATGACAAATAGTTTGTTTATTCAGAAAATTTAACCCATTTTTGCCTTTAAAAAGATTACATGGGAAATGGTCCCTGACGATTTTTAAATTTTTTTATTTTATTTCTCCCTCTCTCCCTTATTATTATTATTATTTTTTTTTTGGACAAGTGATCCTTGATCAACAAAAGGTTAAGAACCAATGCTCTAGAATCTAGAGCATTGGTTCCAACATCATCTAGAATCTAAATGGTGTTCCACCACTATGTTCCAGCACTTTGCTTCCAATTTTAAAATTCTCCATTTCACTATATCATTTTGATAAGGTGAACTCATATACATATATATGTATATATATATGTATATATATATATATATATATATATATATATATTCTCTATGACAGCCAGTAATGGTTCTGAAAAAAAGTGGCGGTTTTGAGGGGGGGGGGGGGCTATTGAAAAGAAGTTTCTTCCATAACATAGGCTCTATGGAGTCTTTAATCGGTGCTGAACAAAATAGGGCTGTTTAGAGTGATATATATTATATATATATATATATATATATATATATATATATATATATATATATATATATATATATATAAATATATATATATATATTGTTTAGAACTGATTAAAGACTCCATACAGCTAACATCATGGAAGAAACTTCTTTTTGATGGCTACCCCTCAAAATGGCCACTTTTTTTCAGAACCATTACTGGCTGTTATAGAAAAGTTATATATATGTATATATACATATATTAAGTATGTGAGTTTTTCAATTAAAATGTGAGGTTATAAAAATATTTTCTTTTAAATATTCTGGAAAGAGAAGATTGTGTCAGTCAGTTTAAAAGCTTTCTTTCTGCTTCTTATGAACTTAATTCATTACAGGGTAGATAGTGCCTCCTCTTCTGTAATAATAAGCTTTAGGCACTTTTGCTTTTATTTAAATAAATTTATATATTACAGGATTCAAATATATGTATTTGCGTACATGCTATTAGCAAACATCATTGGAAAATTCCTCACAATTAACATGATTGAAAATCTGCAAGATCAGTGGAACACAACACGTAACTTAGAACATAAACATGCTTTAAAATTTTTTCTTCCAGACATATTTTTGAAAAATGCAATATGATGTGACAACAAATTGCATAATGTTAGAATAAAACTTCCAAAGCAGAGTATGTAAGACTTTTCAAAACATTCATAATAATTAGAACAGGTTACACACTAACCCATTAAAACACAATTGCAAATATAATTAAAGAAATTAATAGCTTTCTTCCTTCCTATAGGCAATGAGTTCCTAAAAAGTATAAATTGGCACCTGGAATATCTAATCATATCACAATTTTCCCACATACATATTTCAAAAGAAAGAAAAAATTAATATTTCAAAGTTTGAATAAAATTGCATGCAATTATACTCTATATCAGGCTATAAAACTGAAGATTAAATCCAAAGTTCTGGTTGCTTCTTTTTTCCCCTTTCCCCTCCCTCTTTTTTTGGTTGTTTTGTTTTGTTTTCTTAAGGATTGTCCAGGAAGCCCATGTGTATATTTTAAAAGATCCTTCACAAATAATTCTTCAATATTTCTGTCAGAACATTTGATAAAGAGAGGTTATACATTACCTTGATTTCAGTGACCTATATTTAGTTTTTCTTCATGAGTTTGTAGCTTCAAATTTTATATATTTTTCCACTTTCAATGGAAAGTACTACGTTTGGCAAGTATTTATATTAAAAATCTTGTTTTATCAGATTTCTTTATGGAAGGTAATAGATGCAAATTTTGACTATGTTATTTTGTAATTATATATAAATATATATATAATGAGTTGGGGAGAAAAGTAAATTAAATTTACTACTGAATAAAATTAATTAAATTTTAACATAGCTTTATCATCACTACTGTCATTATCATTAAATAATGGACAGTTTGAGAAAGATAAAATGTGTGAGGATATACTTTCCTTAAAGGTTACATCTTTAAGAACCATTTCTCACTTAATAACAATATCAGCACTGTTGATAAAAAAAAATACTATTATTAAACTTCATTTCACAAGTAATCTTAATCTGACTTTTCTTTGTGTATAGTTTTATCTCCTCTAGATTTTTCATTTCTCATTGGAAAGCACTGCATTTTGTACTTTACTATGGATATATATTTAGATTCAAAATTCACTTCTATCGGCTCTCTTTTCAGAGAACAAAAGAATGGTTTAAGTTTTGTTCATTTTTTCCCCAATTATTAAACATACACACACACAAATATATAAATAAACATCTGGGGGAAAATTTATTCTTTTTTGAAGCTTAATTATTTCTAAAGTATTTAATACTTATTTCAGTTTATATATTTTTCTATATATGTTGCTTCTCACAGAAACTTTCATTCCAATATGAGAAGTGTTTGTCTTACATTTCATACTCCTTCACACAGTTCATTTGCTCCAAAGAATATTTGCAAAGCATTTTATAGTTATCTGGATGAAGTTATGTAAAATCTATCACTGAGTATAGGCCAGATTGCTTTCACTGTGTAAACCAGTAAGTAAACATTAGACCTATAATTTACACTGAAGTTAGATTTATGTACAAAATAGTCTCACTGACATTAACCCATTAATGCCTATTGGTACAAAAATATACCAGCTTCAGAATAGTTATTTTTCTCTGCACTAGATATGTCTAGTTGTCCAATATTGTTCATGTGCTTCAAGAATAGTTCACTGATAGTGGGAAAAATAGATTTTCCACCATTTGCTCTCAAGTTCTTGTTGTTATTTGACGTTATGCTCAGGTGAAAGTGTTGTGAAACAAGATGCCTCTGACATCACATAGAAAATAGTAAGTTTAGAGTTTTGGATTTATCTCAGAATTATATATTGACTATTAATCACTGTTATAAAAGTGTATTTTATAAATTCATGCCATTCGAAAGTCATGTTTTGCTTTATATTATAAAATATAAAAACTTATATATCGTTGGTATGAAACTGTACCAACCGGCTAATGTATAGTCAAGTTTGAATTAAAATCAGAAATCTTTCACATTTGAATTAAATTCAAAAATCTTTCACGTTTGAATTAGAATTTTTTGAAATAATATTTTGCCTTTAAATCATTGTTATAAAAGTATATTTTATAAATTGTTGCCCCTTGAAAGTCATGCTTTTATGCTGTTGGTATAAAATTTTGAGTGTAGATGAGTCTATAATTCTTTATTTCGGGCACCACGGACTAAATCAATTCATAAGAGGTAAGCCAATACGTTTTGGCTTCAAACTTTGGACTCTGTGTTCTTCTAATGGTCTTTTATTGCATGCTGAACCTTATTGTGGCGCATCTACAAAATTACCAAAATTTGATTTAGGCCAAGGTGCTGATGTTGTTCTTGGGTTACTAGATAAATGCGAGATCCCACCTGGGACACATGTTATCATGGACAACTTATTTACTAGTATTCCCTTGCTGAAAGAGCTATTGAAAAGAGGCATAGCAGGAACTGGAACATTGAGAGAAAACAAGCTGAAAAATGCTCCTTTATAATCCAAAGAAATTTTGAAAAAGTCAGCAAGGGGGAGATATGAATATATATGTCATGAAGATATCAATATCATCAAATGGAATGACAATAAAGTTGTTACTGTTGCAAGTAACAAAGTTTCTACAAAACCTATTGCATCTGCTACGCGATAGAGAGACACGGAAAAAAGAAAATTAAAGTTTCCATGCCACAACAGCTAAAAATTTATAATAAGCATATAAGGTAAACACCCCTATTCCTGACACTGCACCTAAAGCTCAAACTTATTATTTAATTGATTAGAAATAAGGAAGTACCAAAAGTTTGAGTTCTTAGATTGATACTATTTCTTTTAATAGTTTGTACTGAGCTATTTTTCAGCTGAACAGGTGGCTGCTATAATTATCATTTTTGAGAGAAAGTTTCCTGATCAATGTTCTGATGCTACTGAGCTGTTGTATCTTTCTTGATAGAATCATTAAGAGGTGAGTGTGCTTTTATTAAGGTTTAGATTGTACAATTAACGTGTTATGAAAACAACAAACATTGATATTATTTATTTTTATTGTGAACTAGCTTCTGGTATTGTTATATAGACACATAACCTGAAAAATTAGGCCCCAGAAGGGGTGTCAGGTTTAAGATACAATCCCCTATCTTTGCCCCATAACCTGATACCCTTGTGTCAGCTTATGGAGCACTATATTTTTTCAGACTTCTAAACCTGACACATTTAAAAAATGTGAAATTTAAGGCTGTATTTGATATATTTTGGAAGCTATTTCACAATATACTTAATCTCAGTCTATCATGAGCACAGAGTGGTAGGTTAGCTTAGGCCCCAGAATATTTTTTAAATTATGCTTTCTAAACTAATTTTTTTTTTTTTTTTTTTTTTGCAATACCTGATTGTCTAGGCCCTATTTGTTAGTAAATGTGCAATTTTCACAGACATACAATAAAAAATAAAAACAATTCCATTATTTTTTTTTTAATTGCATATTAAAGTTTGCAAAAAATAATCTGGCAACATCTGGTATAAACATTGTCTTTTCATATGATGCAATTTTATAAGGAATGCATGATGTTAAGTATTTTTCTGAGCTCTTAATCAATTATAAAGGTGTGTATTTTACTAAATTTTAGCATGTTTCTATTAATCCTATTTGTTTGAGAAATTAGCTTTTAAAAACAAAACTGAAATAAAACTTCAATGTATGCTGCATTTAAAAACCAAAACTAAAAAAATTCAATCAAATGTTGTATTTAATCATAATTTTGGAAATGTTACTAATTTTCAACTCGTTAAAACATGGTTTTGATCATATAAAACTGTTTAATAAAGAAATTTTTTTTACTTTGTTCTATTTTAAGCTATCATACTTTTTTTAAAGTGTTGATTTTTATAAACCATGCTTTTATATAAAAAAGTAATGTGAATCAAACTTATCTTTAAAATAACTCAGTCTTATTTATCAATAGATCTATATCTCTTTTGGAAATATATACTGACTTATTATTTCTATTTGCGTAATTGATTGTGTTACTTATTTTCAGATAATGTCTACTGTAAAAGAGAAGAAAATCCTGAAATACAATATGGAGACCATGGAAAAGGCAGTGAAAGCAGTAAAAAAAGGCATGGCAACAAAGACAGCTGCTAAGCAGTTTGGAGTCCCAAAGACAACTTTGCACTACCATGTTGTTGTAAAATATCAACTTCATAAGCCAATTGGAGCCAAAACAGCTTTCACACCAGAAGAAGAAAATTTGGTGGTTAAATGGGTTTTAGATTTGGCTTCTAAAGGGTTTCCTATAACAAAGGGAAACTTTTTATTCAGCATAAGTCAGTTAGCTAAGGAAATGAATGTTCAATTCAAAAATGACCAACCAAGTCGAAAATGGTTTGAGGGTTCCATGAAGCAGCATCCCAATATAAGTTTGAGAACAGCCAAAAATCTGACAGCCAGTAAGGCAGCTGTAACAAAGGAAAAATTGCATGGCTGGTTTACAGAAGTATTTGATTATTTGAAAGCTAACCAAAGTGAAAACTTGTTAAGAAGGCCCGAAAAGTTGTTTAATTTGGATGAAACAGCCTTCTTTCTAAACCCAAAAGAAAACTTAGTTCTCACAAGAAAGGGTGAAAAAAGTGTGTATAGTAAGTGTGGTCCCAACAAAAAAGAGTGTTTGAGTGCCCTTGTTGGAGGAAATGCAGCGGGAGAATTGTGTCCTCCTATGGTAATTTTTGATTATAAAAGAGTTCCATCCGAAGTAGCCAAAAGTATTCCTAAAGAATGTGGAATAGGCCTTTCAGATAGTGGATGGAACACGACACATTTTATTGTTATATTGTCAGCGTGTTTTACCCGTGGGTTAAAGAAAATGTAGGTTTCCCAATAATTTTGTTTGTTGATGGTCGCATATCACACCTTTCTTATCAGTTAAGTGTATTTTGTTCAAATAATGAGATTATATTAGTTGCATTATATCCGAATGCAACCCACATTTTACAGCCAATTGATGTAGCTGTTTTCAGAACGCTCAAAAAAGTTTGGAGAGAGCATGTCAATCAGTGGAAAATCAAGCATTATAAACCTGATATGAAGAAACATAAGTTTGCTCCTGTACTTCAGGCTGCATTGAATGAGAGGATCACTCCTCAAATTTTGACTCATGGTTTTAGGAAATGTGGGTTATACCCATGGGATCCATCTGAAATTGCTCATTCTTTGAAAATAAAAAAGTACAAACCCCAGTTATTGAGAAACAAAACACATCTTTTTAAGAAGAGGTATTCAATGTCTGGAGTCATACATTGGACCCGACAAAATTAACGAGTTCAAAGAATCCCTAGATGATGATTGGAAAGGTAAAGAAGCAGATAAATCACTTTTTACTGTGTGGAGAAAAATGTACTCGGACCTACTGAGTATCAACACATCCATTAATTCAGCTCAAAGTAATGCGACAACCTCTTCTCTTGATGGAAATGTTACAAATCCATTTCTTCAAGGGGTCTCACCTGGTGAAGAATATTTACCACCAAGAGATCAATCAGTTTGTTGTTCAACTGAAACATTCTTACAAAACACAGCATCCACAAGTAAAACACCACAAAAGCAAGTAGTTGATTCAGCTACCTTAGCAACTTCAGACTCACCCAGTATACCAACACCATTTAAAAAATCTCTGTTCTTCCCATCTGAAACTGAAAGACCAACTACTAAAAGAAAAAAGGAAAAAATCCCTTCCGTTGTTTCTTCAAAACTATGGCAGGAATATTCTGAAAGGAAAAGAGCTAAAAAAGAACAAGAAAAGGAGAAAAATGTAAGAAAGAAACTACGAGAAAAAAAGAAAAAAGAGAGAGATGAGTTAATAGACCATAAAAAGGAAAAATTAAATAAAGATGTGAAAAAAATTTCCAAGCCCGCAAGGAGATGCTTGAAATTCAATGAAAATTCAGATACATCAAATGATGCTTCAAATATTGATTCTGATGAAGATTTTTACATGGAAACTTTTTCCGACGTAGAAGGACAGAAATATGAAATAAACAATTTTGTAATAGTTAATTATGAGGGAGAATATTTCCCTGGACAAATTAAATATCTGCATAAAAATGATGGCAAGTCAGGAAACGAATATCAGGTTAGTGTAATGACAATGAGTGGCCCTAATGGTTGGCGATGGCCTGATAACGAAGACAAAATTTGGTATATGGCAGATCAAGTGGTAGAAAAAATCAACCCGCCATCAACCACAAATTCTCGTGGTGTTTGCACGGTACCAGCCATCTTTAAATACAGATGTCAGATGTAGTAAATAACATCTAGCATAAGTCATAACTAATTTTAATTTTGAAAATTATTTGTCATCTACTGTAAATTGTTAAAATAAACCTAACTTCTCAATATTGAGTCTTTTTCAACTTCCTAAATATCCATTTCTGTTTGTTTTATTCACAGATTTCACTAATTTCATTCATATTTCTTATTTACAAACAGTTTTTAACAAGAAATATATACTGAGCTTGTTTTAAAAGTAATATTATATGAGTGTCAGGTTTAGGTACTTAAAGTGTCAGCTTTAAGAACACTTCAAAATGAAGGTGTCAGCTTTAAATGCATTTAAAAGGGTTTAAAAAAATATTCTTAAATTAATTTTTTCTTGGAAATAGTTTTTATGGTGTTTTATGTAATTATAACAGTTGTCTGAAAACATGTAAACCACTCATTATAGCCAGGCTGATATTTTGGGGGTAAAAAAAATATATAGATTGAAAATTATTCCTTAATCTGTCAGGTTTTGGTGCACTTACCTTAGGTGGTATCAACCTTGTTGATCAAGCTGTGACAAATTATTACATAAGAATTCGTTCTAAAAAGTGGCTGTGGCCATTGTTTTTGTTTGTACTTAGCGCCAGTGTTATAAATGGATGGAAATTGTATAAAATAAAAAATGATATTGATGAAATCCCACTTCTTGAGTTCGTACGACAATGCGCACAGGAACTGTTAGGCACTTATGGAACATTGCCTAGAGGGCCAGGTAAGCCAATTCCATTTAGGCATAAAGCGGCCTCACAATTAAGATTTGACAAGAATAATCACTGGTGAATAAGATCAGATCAAGAACATGCCCGTTACAAGAACTGTTCCAGTAGAAGCACCTACAAGTGCGAAAAGTGTAATGTGTCACTGCATCCTCAGTGCCATAAAAATTATCATGTTTGCACTCAAGAGACATTTTATTATTTTATTCTGTCAGAAAATCATCTAACATGCTTTTCATTAAATTGTGGCATTCCCGATTTTGTTATTTTCATTCATAAATAAGTTTAATATTAGATTTTATTCTCGATGTGTACTACACACGTACGCCGATTGGTAGGAAAACGTACCAGTAAAAAAAACATAGTTAAAGTGCAACTAAAAATATAATTTTAGTATAATACACATTAATAGACTTAAAACATACAAATATGAGAGAAGTAACAAAAATGGTTAAAGAAAATGAAGTCGGCAGTAATGGGTCAACAAGATTTCAACAATGCCAAAGAGCCAAAGCTGTATATAGCTCAGAAAAATGTTAAATGGTATGAACACTTTGTTTTTGAGCAACTGATTTCCCAGAGTGTTAAAATATAGAAGGAAATTAAATTAAAAAAACTGATATAAAAGTTAAAAATTTACAAGTCAAACCTGAATGTTATTTTTAGCTATGAATGCCAGTTTTGAAAGACAAGAATGCCATGTGTTACAAAGTGACATAAACTATAAAGAGCTGAGATCTAACATATGCCCAGTACTATCAAGGACGGCACCATGAGCAGGGGAAAAGAATGCCCTTCAAGAGAAATTACAGCAGGAGATTGAATTAAAAAGAAATGGAAATTATAAAAGGACTTATGATACTTAGTAATCAAAAACTGTAAAAAAACAATAGCAGAAGCATCCAAAACTCAGCACCATAACTGTGAGATTATGATCAAAATTACCTAAAATTAAGGCATCTAGTACATTGAATTCAGTAAACAAATTTAAAAAATATTTTCAAGACTTTCTGTACCTTGCTTTAATTTATTAAGTGTCTCATCAAGATCACTTAAACTTTTAAGATTTGGAAACTGAATTTCAGTTAATTTTAGGTCTGTTAATTTCAGAGTGATCTGTGTTGTTAAGGGATAGATGGCAAAAGATGCTTTTACAGACTGCCTAGAAATACAGTTTCAAAACTTGAAAATTTTAGAGGTATAATCTTGTAATAGGTAATCATAATAAAGATATCAGCTTTATACAAATCAGTAATTTCTGTAACCATAATTTCAGCGTAATAAACAATTCTAAAGCCGGATCAGATAAGTCTTGTAAAGCACATACGAACTACTAGATCAGGGGTCAGCAACCTTTTTAAATAGGAGGGCATGTTTCAGAAATACAGGAGTTCAGCGGGCGCTGCTGGATGAAGAAAAGGGGGGAGGGGGACATTGGTTGTTCTAATATCTAAAATTTAGATATTTGAACAGTGGGAACTATAAAATTGTTTCACGTGTACCACGTTGCCTACCCCTATATTAGATCATACATGGAATTAACTATAAGAAATTATATTGAAAGAATTTTCCTGTTTGAGATTTAAAAAATAAATAAATAAATAATAAAGACAAATATTATCAACCTCATACTCTGATATATTTATTTGGAATATTAACTGTTCTAAATAGCTGCCTCCTATAAAAGTGATTTCTTGGAGTGCCTGGGGACGAAGCCTTGCCTCCAGTACTTAATTCCAATGTTTTGATGAGGGTGCTCTTTAATAATTGAGTAATAGTTAAACAACTTATTTCATGATTTTAGAGTAAGTTTTAAAATTTACTACTCTTAGTAATATATAGATAGGTAGGGAAAAAAAGAAAAGAGGAAAGAACAAAGATATTCACATGCACATAAATATTTATGTGTATACATATTTTTAACATATTTATGAATACTTATATATATATATATATTATATATATATATATATATATATATATATATATATATATATATATATATATATATATATACACATACACACACATCTAAATATATATATATATATATATATATATATATATATATATATATATATATATATATATTTATATTTCTTTTTTTTTCTATCATTAATTATAAATACAAACATAAACATAGTATAGAAAAATAGGAGATAATTTAGTTTAGCTGAAATTTTAAAGAGATTAGAGGAATTGATTTAAAAATTGAATAAATAAGAAGTTGTGAAATGTCAAAAAAGTGAATCCAGAGAATACTCAAGGAGAGCTGCCCGGGAATTTTTTCTGTAATGGGGATCTCTATGATCATAATCAGGTATTTCTGCTATTATTTTGTTATTTATTTGATTATAAAAATTAAAGGAGACCTGCTAAGCAGCTGTACTAAAAGTTTGAATGTCATAATCCCACCTAATAACCACATTAGATAGGTATTTAAGTGTCTTACTAATTCTCCTCAAAATTCTGCTCTGGGCCTTTTCTATTTGTTGTTTAATTTTGCTGCATAAGTCCAAACAGGTGTGGCATAGAGTGCATTTGGAAGAATAACCAATTTATAGAGCATTTTTTTCTATTAAGAAGCAAGCTAAAAAATAGTGTATGGAGCATTTCAGTTTTTTGTAACATTTTATTCTTAATAGTAGCAATGTGGGGTTTCAGAGTTATTCACCTGTCAAGGGTTATGCCCAGATATTTTACTGAGTTTTCCCAGTCAATAACCAAGTCATAAATACAAAGACAACTGTTTTAACAGAGGTATAATAAAAATTTAACAGATGAAGAGAAATTATTTGCTTAGTAGTTCTTAACAGTGTCTTTAAAAAGTGTTAATAAATAGAATTAATTTCTTTCACTGTTATTGACTGTTCAAGTTCGAGCAAGTCTGTTTTAAATGGTTTATCTTGCAAAGGTTACCCCTTTGCACAGTCACAATGATTTGCACATTCACAGTCACAATGATAAAAACGTATATTAAAGAAATATTATTTTAAACATTATTGATTTCTGATAACTGCTTCATTTTTAGCCAATGTAGAACTTTTCATCTTTTGGATTTTTTCTTATCAAGCTGAGGAATTGATTTGAGAGAGAAAAAGCTGAGGGTAGTTTCTGTTTAAAAACAATCTAATCCAACAATTACAGTTTAATTTATTAAAACAAGGTCTATATACAGACGTCATATTAGAAGCAAATGTATTTATAATTTCATACTGTCAATAAAAGTTTGTGATTTTCCCTTTTGTTATAAGTTATAGATAAATGTATTCATTTCTAATAGTTTATATTTACACACACATACATATATGTGTGGACCGTTTCAAACCCACGCTATACACACAATACAGAAAATATCTAAAACATCCACTGAAAATCAGAAATGCATAACAATAGTACTGGAAAACGGGTTCTAGTATGTGCATAGCTAAGCAGACCGTAAGAAAAATATTTAACTCACATATACTGAAAATACAAAGTTACATACTTGAATCTTCAATTTTTGTCACTTAAATGACCATAAAACCAAAACTAACTCGTTTGAGATTAAGACTTCAGCTGTCAACTGAATTCGCTAACCGAAAGTATTCACCAGTTTATTTTGGCGCACATTCAAACAGAAATCTCTTTTTCGTGAATGATTCAAACTCATGATTTAAGTAATGAATCGTGTGTGTAATGAGTCTAGAATCAATCTCATATCACGATTACGAAATCGCTCCTGTGATCCTATACAGTTACAGGCCTAGACGAAGCAAGTAGGTGTGTTTCACATCTGACTAGATGCAATTCGGAAATCCGCTTTTTCATCAGGCCAATGCAATCTTATAAACGAATTTTTAACAACGTAATTTGGATGAAAGTTTCCTTTTTATCTTTAACTCCTTGATACATTCGAAAGTGACAGTTTTTTTAAGAATAAAAAAATACACTTGATGGCAAAATTGGCATGTTTTATTTATTTAAGATAAAATTTCACCTTTCTTCATCTAGTTGGCATGCAGCTATTTTTTATTTTTATTTATTTATTTATATATTTATTATTATTTTTTTTTTTGGGGGGGGGGGTCTGTTTTTCTGTATTATAATATATCTATGTATGGATGGATAGTGTATATGTAAAAGTGAGAGTTTCGTTTTTTTTTTTTTTTCCTCTTTGAAGGTTAAAATTGTCTGGGTTCATAAAATATCGGAAGAAAATTTCTTGTTTTCACTATATTTTATTTACAGAAGTTAAATTTTGTCTTAATATCTCATTTCGTGCGGTTGATTTTTACTATTCATTAGACCAGCGATTCTCAACCTTTTTTTTTTTTTTGTGGGGGAGGGGGGGTTGGTGGGTCTAGAACTCCTTCAGGTGACCGACACTTCAGAACCATTGCTCCCTCCCTCCCTGAATACCATTCACCCCTCCCCAAGGGGTCCTTCAGGTTGAGAACCACTGCTTTAGACCAATTAAAATATTTGAGAGAGCTTGTAGCTATCTCAAAACTTTTTAAAGGAATTTATTAAAACTATAATAACAGTATAAAATTTACAGTTAACTCGCACTCTGTGGGCTTAAAAATAAGAGGAAACGTCAGACGTTTACTAATTCAGGATCTGCAGTACTCGAGCTTACGAAAAACAAAACACACACACTCACAAAAACCATTGAGCATTTACGATATTTTTTTTTTCAATGAGGAAGGCACTTGTCTCTCTGACATTGGCCCATCAGCACCGCGAAGTCTTGCTGGATGCTTTATTACGGGAGAACCATTTAGGTGAGTCAGTATTGCTCTCTGTGAGGGAAAAACACGGTAATGTCCATGCCTTACTCGGGATTTGATTCCAAGCACACTACGTGGAAGCTTCCGGCGCTAACAACTATACCATAAGGGCGGTAGCCTCGATAAATTGCCTCTTTAAGTTCTCAAGACGCGGTCTGGGAGCGGAGCTGAACCGACCTGTCGTCACGCCCGAAAAGTCTGCATAGTGCCGAAATACTCCATCGGAGTGGGACGCCATTTTCGGCTTTGGAGACCAGAACTAATCGCTCCCATATTAACATCCATAGAGGAAAAGTTCGAGGATTTTTTACTTCAAAGCCAATAATTTTTCACTCTTAAAACCTATTGAAATGTATACCGAAGAATGTCAACTTAATTTTAAAAATACTTTTAACCGTGTTCCAAACGCAATATTTAAAGGAAATTGAAAGGTTTCTTTGGAAATCGGCTGTTTTACGCTTTGTGCGCAAACATTTGGCACAGAGTTGGCTGATTTTCGCCAAGTGCGAATGCTTTTGTACATTTCAGATTTATTTCTGGTTTTGCGGTAAATATGTCACCAATATCTTTAATTGCTACCAGAAGCATGCATGTGCATATTTTTATTTCCCAGTAACTAAACAGCAAAGAAAAAGGTTTGCTGATTTATGTGAGCCCTACTCTTTCTCGTATTTGTGTTTTGCATAGCACTTAATATAAATACCTGCTTGTCATAGCATTTCTGTTATAATATTTAATTATGAATAAACCCTTTGCAGTCCTATTTTCAGTGTGACAAACGATAATGGAACTCTAGTTAAAAACAGGAAATCATTTATGTACAATTTATAATTTTTTAAATATTGTGTAACATTTTTGTGCGATGATATTCTTTAAAAGTATTTGAACGCAAAAGATTCTAAACAAAAAAATTTAAAAAAATAATTTATTACAATTACATAATAATCACATTACATGGCATTAAATAATTACATTATTATGCTACTCAATCTAGTTATGCGGCAATGTTTAACTGGAGAGTTTGATTTTTTGGCGAAATGTTTTTTAAGTCATTTTTCTGCTCTCCCTGAAGTCAAAGAAAATAGTTAAATGTCTGCCCTCTATTAAATCTGGATTGAAGGCCCAAGGTAGCTTAGTTGTAGCGCGTCGGCTTTCGGTACTGAAGGTGCTCGAATCGAATCCCGAGTGCCATTAAATACCTTCGTGTCTAGGCCGGATATGGGCACGTTACGTTCGTAACTAAAGTCATTCTATGAGGTCAAAGAGGGTGGGAAAAGGTACGATCCCCCAGATGTCACACTTTGGGATGCTTGGTCAAAATTTAAGTGACACATGGCTAAGTTGGACTGGATGGAATACTAAATTACGACGTACTATATTCAACAATCACTTTATAAGAGTATAAATAAATATGTTTCTATAAAAATCAATAAATGAGATCTTTTTCAAATCTTTACCTCCATTTTCTGATTCTTGGTGAATTTTTAAAGATTAATTTTTAGAATTTAATTTATTAAATGCTGATCCCATGACTTCTTTTTCTGGTACTTTAAATTAATTTATCGTCACGTGCATAACTACGAAATAGACAAAAATGATATTCTTTTTCTTTCTAATGCAGCAGACGATTGGATATTATCCAAAAAAAATAAATATCCCTTACGATTTTTTTATAAATAAATATATATATATATATTTTGCATCAATTGTATACATTGATCGTCGCATTTATTATAAATATATATGACTGATTATATATATATTGGCATTAATTGCATACATTGACCGTATTTAGTTTGAATGTACTCCGTAGAGAAGCGCGGGTTTTCAGCTAGTCATTGGATAAGCCTTTCACCCAGATACTCCCAAAAGAGCCATAATGGCGGTAGTGAGTTTAAAGCTTTTTAATCTTTTTTTTTTTTTATAGTATCCAAACTTCAATTTTCACACTAAAATGAACTATCATTATCTACTTCGAAAGCCGACAGGAAAATTATTCAGAAGTAATTTTAAGTGTAGGAATTTGATATGTTTCAGTTATCAAAAGTCAGATTTATAACTGAAGTACTAGATAAATACTAGTCAGTCAGAAGAGCATCTATTTTTTTAAATAGGATAAAGGAGATTTGAGAGAAAAAAAATACAAATCAAAGTTACTTCAAAAATCGTATTATTTTTCATTGATGCATGAACACATGCACGTATAATACCACACGGATCGTAATAAAACGAAAGAAAAAGATGATGGTTTGAAGTGGGAAGACTTCAAGGCATTTTGCCATCGTTTTATTAAATTAAAATTCCCGCTGAAAAAAGAACAAATATTGTATGTTTGTCGTCATTGCATACGGCTAATAGACACTGGAAATGAATTAATCTAGTAAACAATCCCAAAAGGATTTGGCATCTTTGATTTAGAAGGTTACCATACAAGGGTTATCATAATTTTCTATTTCAATACGCATATCGCTTACTAGGCAGCGCTTGGCAAAGTGAAATTCGAAAGTGAATAATATTTATAGTTTTTCTCATTAAAAACGGCAAGTCCAGGCGTAATTTTTATCAAAAATCGAGATTTTAAATAAACTAAGGTTTACATAGTAGGAATTTGTTTAAGTATGGATAGGTTTCGAGCAAGAGTCTCCACAAAAAGAAGGTAATGCTAAACTCCATAGGGTTTCCTAGTTTTGTTCTCCAAAGGTCTCCAAGATGGCCGCCTCACTCCGATGGCGTATACTGCAAACACTGTTATCCGCCACAAGGTATATCATTGTACTATTTCATACACATTGGAATACTTTTTGCTTAATGCTACAGTGTATATCTGCCTTTGAAAATAATTTTTTATTTAACACCTTGCTTTCTACTGACTCAATCTCCACGTTTAATAGTTTCTACCTTTTCCTAATTGTCAAAGCTAATCGAAATTATATTTGCGCTTTCATTGTAATAGCGCTTCCACATACATGCAGACATATCTGCTGTAAGCATCCCCCGACCCCGATTGACACATTTTGGGGTCGATTAGTCACGCTCCAGGAGCGTGCCCCCCCCCCCTTTTGATGATCTGTGTAAAAACCGCCCAAAAGAGGGATCGCTGCAGAGCGATCCCCCCCGAATATTGTGCAGTGCAGATGTGTGTGGCCGCAGTATTAGAAGTATCTACATTTTCAAGCTCTTTCAGAATTGGGCGTCTAGATAAAAGTAGGAATTACGCTTACCGTCAATAAAATTTAATAAATTTTTGGTAGTGAGCATACTTCCAATTTTTGAGTATTTCAATTAAGTATAACATAATAAATAATTCTTTCCTCTACTTTTCTGAAGTATCATGTCTTTATCCATTTATCTGACAAATAAGGCTTTCCAGAATCACACCTTACAACAGATTGGCATCCTTGGAGCCAGTGATAAAGAAAAAAAAAAAATTGATCAGCATTTTTTCAAAATCATGTTTTTTGACTTAGTGTGTTTCAACTATAACCCCATACATTCATTCTTGGGATACATGCTATCCCTCCCCATAATGAAAAGGTTAATCCATTGCATTTCCCCACAGGCTTAAAGCCACGTACTGCAGAGTGGTCCCCAGGTTCTAGAATTTTTTTTATCTTAAGTAGTATTCTGTCTCACGTTTTTAAAGTTTCTTAAAATCTCCTAATACCACAATGGTGATATTGGAAATAATAATTTACGGAAACTGCCGTATTATGTGATTTTCGGTCTTATACACAATGACTATCTATAGATAATATAAATGCTTCATCACAAGCAAGAAATATATTTGTAGGAGTAACTATTTACTTTAGATCTATATATACGCATAGTAATTATGCAGTGCACAGTTTTTTACTGTTGAATTCATCATCACGTTTCGCTATTTCCTCATTTGCATTGACTAATAATTATCTTGAAAATGCCAAAACTGCCTTTTGTGTGTCTTGGGTCCATGCTCAAAACATTGTCTACTCAGTATAATTAAAACGAAAAAATCAGGGAAAAAAAAGTCAGATTTTTCTTGTTAATAAAGTTCATTATGAGAAAAAAAATAAACTGCTTCCTTCATAAATAAAAGCTGAGAGTGTAGATAAGATTTACTATTTCAGTTATAAAAATGCAAATATGAAGTATTAGCCAGTAATTTAAAAAAATTCTTTAAAACACTAATTTAATAATAATGAAATTATGACGGGTAACAAACTAAATCTTAAAAATACACATTCATTAAGAGGAAGACCCCCAACCAGATGGTTGGATGAGGTAGAAAAGGACCTAAGAACAATTGGAGTGAACCGATGGAGGGCCATTGCACGGGATCAAGCTAGGTGGGGAAAAATTGGCGAGACAGCCTTGGCCTGTACCAGGCTGTGGTGCTAGCGAAGGAGAATTGTAGAAGAAAACAACTGCAATCATACCAAGCACAGGTAAAAGGTACTAATTAACCAAAAAGTGCCCTCAATTATGTTTTGATCAGAAACTACAGCAAATTTTCCCTTTCTCTGGGTTTAGTTTACTGATAGCCCAATTTTCTGTGGTTTTATATACATTTTATGTCATTATGATACATTTTCTCTTTATTTAATCAAGGGTATCACTCCTATTTGCAATATTACTCTAATGGTAATTATAATATTAAAAAGCTTGCTATTCCTGTAATATTTAGACATTTCAGACAATAAATATTACAGATAAATATTAGCGCAGCAGATGCCTCTCAAAGTGGACTTTCTGATTGAAATGCAGAGTTCCCAATAGCATAGAAATATTTTGTTTTAGATTCTTTAATGATTTATAGAAAGTTTTGTGGATGTAAAATCAGAGCTATAGTTACACAATGCATATTTTCAAATTTATAACAGACTTCAAAAAAATTTGAGTTGTCCTAAATTTAGTCAAAAATTTTAAGTGAAGTTGTCCTCTAGAAAAATTTATTCTGCACCGCAGAAACTTCTTTTCAGTATATACTTATTAAAAAAAAAGGTAAAGAATTCCAAAAGCACTCTGTCCTGTGAGTTTCATCAAAGTACACCATGCTTCAATTTTATTCTAAATTTTATCATAATTTTAAAATTTAGTTTAAAAAATAATAAATGTGAATATAACCTATCATATCTATAAGCAATTCTTCTTTGAGGAAAAAAAACAAAACTTTTGATAAATATTTACATGTAATAAAAATTTATATAGAAAGAATTCCAAAAGGAATATTTCTTGCCAGGCCAACTTTTACTCGTTTCAGAGGTAGACCCAAATGTAAAAGGGATGACTGTCTCTAAAAAGGCCTTGGTATTTTGAAAATTAAAGACTAGAACACAGACCAATAACAGGTGTTCCTATAAAGACATCTGAGACATTCCTTGTCAGATCAATAAAAAAAAATAAGTTTGTGACCTCACCAGTTCTGATTTTTATGAAATTTGGTATGAAGGACACATATGACAAAGTAAGTAATTCTGCAAATTTTCAGATTTTTATTTTGAAAATTGTCCAAGATTCAGACATAATTAAAATGAAAATTTTCGCCGAAAATGACAAACTTGCATACTTATAACTGGCTGTAACTTTTTTCCTAATCGTAGTAGAGTGAAAATTCAAACACGATTGAAAAGCTAACGGATTGAGCTTCCTATTGATACCAAACATGACCTTCTTACAACAGCTTACAGTTTCAAGGTCGTCCACTGTGACCTTTCACCTTGAATATCTCAAAACATGCTATTTTAGAAAATTACGAAAAAAATATGTTATTGCTACAACATTCTTCTACCCGTGTGCCAAATATTAGGTTGGCACTGCAATGACAAGGCAGTGTAGGATTAATGGGAGTGTCATGCAGGGGACAATTTTCAGCAGTAAATAACAACAAATCTTGTAGATCAGAGATTTAAACTCCAGCCATTTTAGCCAATGGCAGGACTTTTTCTAAGCCAATGAGAGAGCTTACTGGTACACCATTTTACATTTGCTGTTATTTCAATTCTGAGCTTGTGTGTGGTTCATTGCACAAATTATTTATGTTATCAATTTATCTTTAACATTGTTAACTGTTTAATTACAGGTTTTATTTAGCTGCATTGTTATCTTTATTATTTATCAATTTTCTGCATGAGAAGTTGCATTAACCAAAATGAACTTTAAAAGTCAAATTTTTTGTTGCAATCCTCTAGGGTAAAAGTGTACACACAAGGTTTAGAAAGAATCTGAGAAAAGTGCAGCCTTGCATGGTTCTGAAATGTCCAAATATAACATTACAACAGAAAATATGTAGTTCATGCAGAAAATCTATCTCTGAAATGCCAGGTCCTTCATATATAATATATACAGTCGAACCTCCATATATCGAACTCTTAGCAAATCTCCATGTTCATTACATAGAAAAATTGTTTCTATATATCGAAATTTTTTTCAAGACAAATTGAGAGATTTTATTCCTCTTTAAAATAAAATCTCCCAATTTTTGGCATTTGAAACAATACGTCGTGGACTTCAATTCGAGGAAAATGTCCCTGATTAAGTTTTTAGTAGACTGAATGAATACGAACACTTCTTTGAACTTTCCGCAAAACTGGCTGTTCAGCAAGATATTCCTAGTTTTTTTTTTTTTTGTAAAATGTAACTATGATCATTGTAACCACTGTCTGGGTTATTATTTTTTAAAGGTATGAAGTACTCAATAAATCTTTAATATTAATTTATTTTTTAGTTATTAACTTTCATTTAATGGGATTCGCATATAAATCAGAAATGGAGTTTCATATACGAATATTAGCTTTAATTTTTTTAAGGAGAATTATGATATAACTAAGCTCAATTCTATATATCGAATTTTTTTCCGACAATTTGCTACTTCGATATATGGAGGTTCGACTGTATATATCCTTCATATTCATACATGATATATGGACTGACAGAGACACAACTTTGGAGAGTCTGAATGATATGTTACTTTCTGTAGGCGAATCGCCTGTGAAAAAAAAAAAAAAAAATTAGGTGTTAGACAGTACAGTAAGAAGAAATTTCAGAAAATTGGTGAATTGATAAAAAACTATGGTGGTGTTCAAGAATGTGATAATCCTGTGACAGTGTCTGATGAATCGGCCATGATTTCACAGTTGAAAAAAAAAATTTCATGAAACAGACTCCAGCAGTGTTAAAGTCCAAATACTAACAATATTATCTAAAACCTGGAGTATTAGTAAAATTCAGGAAGAATTTGCTGTAACATATTACATGGCACGAAATTCTAAAATTCTTGTGGAACAGCAGGGTATTTTGGCAACTCCAAATCCTAGGCCTGGGAAAATTCTCAGTGACAGCACAGTTGAAAACGCTATTGCATACTACAATAGTGATGAAGTGAGTCGTTGTTTACCAGGAAAAAAAGATTTCGTTACAATGATTGAATCAGGATCAAAAGTACAAAAACAGAAACGTCTTATTCTAGGAAATTTGAAAGAGATATTTCAAGGATTTAAAGACAAGAAGTCAGTCAAAGTAGGGTTTTCAAAGTTTTGTGGTTTATGCCCAAATAATTGTGTGCTGGCTGGTGCAAGTGGAACACACTCTGTCTGTGTTTGTTGTGCTCATGAAAATATAAAACTTATGCTAGCAGGGTGCAAATTGCAAGACTTAACTCGTAATGATGAATTACCAGTTAGGACATACAAAGATTGCCTTGCAAGAATAACTTGTAACCCTCCTCTTCCAGAATGCTTCTTTTTTTCAGGTGTGATTATTGTCCTGGCATAGCACACTTACTAGAGCAAATAAGTAGCATCTTCGCCATGAATGGGATTGATGAAACTGTATATAATTGTGGATTACAACTGATCACACAACACTTATGACAGTCTGTAACACCATAGAATTCTTTGAGACCTTTGAATCAAAAGTGAAATTGCTATTGCCACATTCTTTTATAGCTGTTCAGCAGTCATACTTTCTGTCAAATCTGAAAGAAAACCTTGATAATAATCAGTGTGTTGTGTTATGCGATTTTGCTGAGAATTATTCCTTTCTACTGCAGGATGCAGTCCAAGGATACCACTGAAACAATTCCCAAGCTACTATTCACCCTTTCGTCATATACTACAAAAGTTCACACACACTTCAGTTGGATCATGTTTCTTTTGTTGTCATCTCAGAATGTCTTAAGCATGACACTATTAGTGTTCACCTTTTCCAGAGCCAATTGTTGCAGTTTATATCATCACATTTTGACAAGAAAGTAGAACAAATGTATTACTTCTCAGATGGTGCAGCCTCACAATACAAGAACAGGAAGAATTTTGTCAATCTGTGCCATCATTATGTTGATTTTGGTATCACAGCTGAGTGGCATTTCTTTGCCACCTCAAATGGAAAGGGGCAATGTGATGGTGTGACAGGCACCATTAAGAGATTAGCTGCACGTACCAGCCTTCAATGTTCATACAATGATCAAATTATGACACTGCGACAACTGTATGATTGGGCTTCCAGAAACATTCCTTCGTGCCATTTTAAATACAGCACGGACAAGGAGTTCTTCGAGATACATCATGCTAGTACTCGAACAATTCCTGGTAATCAAAAACTTCACTGTGGAATACCAGTAAGCCGCACAGCTATTAAAACCAAGCTATATTCAAACTCAACAGAATACAAGGTTGAGTCAGTATTGCTAAATCTAAAAGAACTGGATCTAGAGAATATTCGTGACATTGTTGTGTATGATAACCAGTAGTGGGTTGGTTGTGAACATTCTTATAGAACAAATTAAGATAAGTTTTCTGCACCCACATGGACCTTCATTGTCATTCACATACCACCAGAAGCCAGATATATTGGAAGTGGACAAAACAGCAGTCATTACCAAGGTTGACCTACGAACAGCAACAGGTCGGACATATTTTATGGGGAGAAGCGAAATAGAGATGGTCACTAGTAAGATGGCATCACTGCATTCTTTTGGTTTGCACCCTTATTAATCAAGCGGTTCACTTGTATGTGTACACCACTAGTAGAACATGTAACACATTGTGAAATTAATACATACATACATCTGGAAAACAACAGTATTACAGTACAGTATATATACGTCCGTGCCTTACCTGGAGGACAAATACTCCCATTAATCCTACACTGCCTTGTCATTGCAGTGCCAACCTAATATTTGGCACACGGGTAGAAGAATGTTGTAGCAATAACATATATTTTTTTCGTAATTTTCTAAAATAGCATGTTTTGAGATATTCAAGGTGAAAGGTCACAGTGGATGAGCTTGAAACTGTAATCTGTTGTAAGAAGGTCATGTTTGATATCAATAGAAAGCCCAATCCTTTAGCTTTTCAATGGTGTTTGAATTTTCACTCTACTACGATTAGGAAAAAAGTTACAGCCAGTTATAAGTAGGCAAGTTTGTCATTTTCGGCGAAAATTTTGATTTTTATTATGTCTGAATCTAAAAAAATTTTCAAAATAAAAATTTGAAAATTGGCAGAATTACTTACTTAGTGTCATATGTGTCCTTCATACCAAATTTCATCAAATTCAGATCTGGTGAGGTCAAGGAGATTGATCTGACATGGAATGTCTCTTCTGGAGAATGCCAAGGACCACTATGGTCTGTTGAGCCAGTGAAGAAAATGACATATTTTAAAAATATTAAGTTTCTCTCCATCAAAACTCTGAAAAATTTTTTTTTACGAAGATGTGCATTCAAGCTACTCGTCTGAGAAAATCCTTTTTTACATATATTACACTTAAAAGGTTTTCCCCCAGTATGAGTAAAGAGATCTCTTTTTAAAGTACAGTTTCCAGAAAATCCAATTTCACAAATATGACAAATAAAAGGTTTCTGGCCAGTATGTTTTACAAGATGACATAAAAATTATATTAAATGTCTTAATGTGAGTAATAGTAGAAAACTGTTTTTTACATATGTCACAAAAATAAAGTTTTTTCTTTACATGAGCATCACAATCTGCATTCAAGTATTTTTTTTGAGAAAATTTTTTATCACACACATCACAAATAGAAGGTTTTTCTCCACTATGGATACGAAGATGAACCTCCCAGGTGCTCTTTCTTACATACATCACAATGGAAATGTTTTTCTCCTGAATGGGAAAAACTATATCTACTCAAAGAACATCTTTGAGAAAATCCTTTGTTACATATTTTACAAACATAAGGTTTTTCTCCAGTATGTACACGAACATGCTGAATCAAGTAACTTTTATGCAAAAATCCTTTATCACACGTTTTACAAATAAAAGGTTTTTAACCTGTATGGGTACGAAAATGTTGAATCAAGTAACTTTTATGAGAAAATCCTTAGTTACTTACATCACAAATATATGATTTCTCTCTTAAATTTGTGCAAATATCCTTATTAAAATCATTGTTTTCCTGCTTAAGTATTATCATTTCTGGTGTCATGTTGATAAAATGTTTCTTTAATTTACAAAAATGACAAATATATTTCAAGAAAATATATAAGATAACATGGTTTTTCCTCAAATATGGATAAAAGAATGTTCTACATGGTCAACATTGATTTCAGACTGTACTGATAAGGAAAATAAATAAAAATTATATTAAATCTGTTATATTATACAAAAACTTTTCTTTTTCTGATTGAATAAAGACCTTTGTATATCTACATGTCTCTAATTGAGAAACAATGAGCTCTTCAATATTGGTTATTAATAAGACATAATATCATATTCAGATACGCTTCATAAAGAAACTTTTTGTTGTTTTTCCTTCAAATTATTTTAAAATGTCACACATACTTTTCTTTTATTAAAACTGCATCTGATTTAATTAAAAAAATACAAATCAGTCATATTTTTAATTACATTTCAGTCAGTAAAGACAGCTTTCTTAATTATACAAAAATGATAGCACTTGTGAAAGAAACAAATATCCAAATAGAAAAAGGCACATAGAAAATTTGGTACTTTCCCATTATACTGACATGTCGAAATCGTCACGCAAAAAGTCACCAATTAAATAAAAATAAAATAAGAAAAAAAAGACAGTGCTGACTCTTCACATACCATATTATTTTTTAGAAATTGCATTTCTACTTTTAGTGGCATTATGTTTTATTATTCCCTTCATGCAGAAATTTAGTTAACATAAAGAAGAGCATGAATGAATTATGTAAAACTCTATTTAAGTGAACATATGAAAAGGACAGAGCCTCATCAGAAAATAAATCTTTAAATTTCATTTTCATGTACTTGTCCACTTCTTACAAACAGAGTTGTTTTGTTAGTAACTCAGTAATACAGTGATTCCATCTGCAATATATTAGTAGATGGCAAGTAGATGCACCCGTCTCTGAAAGCTTAGGAGAATAACAGTTAGAGTTCACCAAGATGGTGGTGACAGGTCAGTATACTGGGAAAGCACCAAACATTTTTAAACTTTGTACATTTTATGCAGGTGTAATTATATTCACATATAATCATATTCTATACAATAATTTTATGAAACAGTATTTTATTTCAATGTAATGAAAAGTTAAAATATTTTTCAATAACATATTTTAGAAATAATGATGTAAACAACATATTGCTTATAACTACAATATGCAAATTAATTAATAAAATTAAAACAAATTCTTTTTTCTATTTCAGGGTTGGGGGGGGGGGGTGTAAAATTGTATCACACTTCAATAAATATCAGTGGCTGAAAGCGTTAATGATTTGAATTTTCAATACATATAATTAGAAGAGCGATATTAAAAATTTTTTTACACAACCCCCACATATTGTATAGTAAAAACGTACAATCCTTTGCTTGATTAATTTTCCATGATTTCACCTTAAAATATAGTATGCCTTAATCACCTTAAAACAATTTAGTTTGCTGATGTTTTGACCTAAAAAACTGATGAAAATAATAATTTTGCTCAGCTGCTGTGATGCTCTTTTAACTTTTTTACTTGAAGACTAAATTGAATAGTGTATTTCTCTTGCTCTTTTCACACACATACAGAAAACTTCCGTATAACAAAAACGAAAACCAGAATCTACATATATGTACAGGTTTTTTTTTATTAAACTGACATTACTCAGAGCCACCTGTAGCACGATCTATCATCTGGAATTCCACAAAATTTTATTGAAGGACTAAGGATGACACGGGAAAGAGTTTACATGAGAATTAAAAAAGAGTTCCAAAAGTCACCGATAGGGGATGCTATGGCACTTTTGTTGTCAACACACCCCAGAATTTGCACAAAATGCAAATAAAACATCAAAATGCAAATTCATGACTACGTAGTCATCAGCAGCACTAAAGATAAGGGATGAATACCAAAAAAGTTGTAATAAGCAGACAAATGAAGAACAAAGAAATATCACTTCAACATATCTTTATGCAGCAAATTCACTTCTCCCTCCGTCAATGTGACCTCCATCCTGGTGGATGACCCATTGCATCCTGAACACTAAGTTCTCAATGGCCGAGCGTAACATGTCACCAGGAATGTTCATCACAGTCCGGGGCATATTATCCTTTAAGGCCGCCAAGTTAGAGACTTACAAAGATACACATTGAACTTTAAATAACCCCAACAGAAAGAAGTCACATGGGTTAGATCTGGGAAGCGAGATGGCCATGCAAGTGGAAAAAAGCGACTGATGACCTTTTCTTCTGTAAAGTGATGACACAATAGATTCCACACCAACCTTTATAGCCTAAAATACTGATGTTGTCGGCTACATAGTCATGAATTTGCATTTTGATGTTTTACTTGCGTTTTAAGCAAATTCTTGGATGTGCTGACAACAACACCGCCATATCTCCCCCCATCGGTGACTTTTGGAACTAATATTTTTTTTTTTCCTTCATGGAAACTATTTCCCATGTCATCCTTAGTCGCGCTATCAATTTTGTTGGAATTTCGGCTGATATATCACACTAAAGATGGCTCTGAGTTGTGTCTGTAATAAAAATCACCCTGTATATATACATAAATATGGTATATGGACTTATCCAAACTTTGTTGCGTTATCTCTCTATTCTAAAAAAATAGTAACTCCTGTCGCCGCTGCTGCTGTCAAAAGCTTGTCACGCTATCTCCTCCGAAACCGCTGGGGGTAAGGAATCGAGACTGATACCAATAGATGCAGAAAAATGTAGGGAACAAAGTAAGACATGTCTCATCTTCGTCGGACTTTAATTTTTTTTTAAAAATTTATTTTATGTTTTATGGGAAAATATTGACCTTTTCATCTTCAGATTACGATAACTCGCCAAAAAATGATCGTAGAATTTTGATCTTTTTACAGTCTAAGACTACAGACATTTCTCTTTCAAACTAGACCTCATTTGTTTAAAAATATTTTAACACAGACTAATATTTTCATAAAAAAATGAAACAGTTTTTCAAGAAATATCATCACATATGTGGATGTAATATCGATGCTCCTCAAGTTTTTATCTTACAAAGAAAATATTTACATCACCTGGAAGATGAAAGCTTTCTTATTCATATGAACCTCATTTCAAGTCTCTATCTTAAAATTTGGATTTTCAATTGAATTTTAAAGCTGAATTGTCCTAAAGATTAGAGTTGTCCTAAATTTAGACAAAAATTTTAAGTTGTCCTCTAGAAACATTAATTCTGCACCGCAGAAACTTCTTTTCAGTATATACTTATTAAAAAAGGTAAAGAATTCCAAAAGCATTCTATCTGTGAGTTTCATCAAGTACACCATGCTTCAATTTTATTCTAAAATTTATCATAATTTTAAAATTTAGTTTAAAAAATAATAAATGTGAATATAATCTGTCATACCTATAAGCATTTCTTCTTTGAGAAGATAAAAAAAAACTTTTGATAAATATTTACAACATGTAATAAAAATTTATATAGAAAGAATTCCAAAAAGGAATATTTCTTGCCAGGCTAACTTTTACTTGTTTCAGAGGTAGACCCAAAAGTAAATGGGATGACTGTCTCTAAAAAGGTCTTGGTATTTTGAAAATTAAAGACTAGAACATGACCAATAACAGGTGTTCATACAAAGACTTCTGGAGAATGCCAAGGCCCATTATGGTCACGTTGAGCCAATGAAAAAAATGACATATTTTAAAAATATGAATTTTTCTCCTTCATCAAAACTCTGGAAAAAAAAAAAAAAAAAAAAACACTTTGAAAAATTAAAGGCATCATGAATATAAATATTTCTTTTTAAATTACATAGCTGAGAAAATATTTTTAATAAAGTCATTTAGGGGACATCTTTGAAAAAATTCCTTAGTACAAGCATCATAAAAAAGTTTTTTTATTTATAATGCAGGCGAAGATGCTTAGTCAAATATCTTTTCAAACAGAATTTTTTGTTGCATACATCACAAACAAAAGTTTCTTCTTTCAAGTGTGTAAGACGATGTTCATTGAAGTTACTTCTAACAGAAAATTTTTTATCACATATATCACACACAAAAGGTTTTTCTCCTGTATGAATACGAAGATGTGCATTCAAGCTACTCGTCTGAGAAAATCCTTTTTTACATATATTACACTCAAAAGGTTTTTCCCCAGTATGAGTTAAGAGATGTTTTTTTAAAGTACAATTTTCAGTAAATCCAATTTCACAAATATGACAAACAAAAGGTTTCTCGCCAGTATGTTTTGCAAAATGTCTTCTTAAGTGAGTATTAGTAGAAAACTGTTTTTTACATATATCACAAAAATAAAGTTTTTTCTTTACATGAGCATCACGATGTACACTCAAATGTTTTTTTTGAGTAAATCTTTTATCACACACATCACAAATAAAAGGTTTCTCTCCACTATGGATACGAAGATGAACCTCCAAGGATCTCTTATGAGAAAACTCTTTCTTACATACATCACAATGGAAATGTTTTTCTCCTGTATGGGAAGAACTATGTCTACTCAAAGTACTTCTTTGAGCAAATCCTTTGTTACATAGTTTACAAACATATGGTTTTTCTCCAGTATGTATACGAAGATGCTGAATCAAGGAACTTTTATGCAAAAATCCTTTATCACACGTTTTACAAATAAAAGGTTTTTCACCTGTATGGGTACGAAAATGTTGAATCAAGTAACTTTTATGAGAAAATCCTTTGTTACATACATCACAAATATATGATTTTTCTCTTAAATTTGGGCCAATATCCTCATTAAAATCATTGTTTTCCTGCTTAGGTATTATCATTTCTGCAGTCATATTGATAAAATGTTTCTTTAATTTACAAAAATGACAAATATATTTCAAGAAAATATATAAGATAACATGGTTTTTCCTCAAATATGGAAAAAAGAATGTTCTACATGGTCAACATTAATTTCAGACTGTACTGATAAGGAAAATAAATAAAAATTATATTAAATGTGTTATATTATACAAAACTTTTCTTTTTCTGATTGCATAAGGACCTTTGTATATCTACATGTCTCTAATTGAGAAACAATGAGCTCTTCAATATTCAATATTAAAAAGGCATAATTTCATGTTCAGATAAGCTTTATAAAGAAACTTTTTGTTGCTTTTTCTTCAAATTATTTTAAAATGTCATATATACTGTTCTTTTCTTGAAACTGCATCTGATTTATTTAAGAAAATACAAATCAGTCTTATTTTCAATCAGTTTTCAGTCAGTAAGACAGCTTTCTTAATTACACAAAAATGATAGCACCTGAAATAAATAAATATCCAAATAGAAAATGGCACATAGAAAATTTGGTACTTTCCCATTATACTGACATGTCGACAGTCATGCAAAAAGTCACCAATTAAATAAAATAAAAACAAGAAAAAAAAGATAGTGCTGACTCTTTACATCCCATATAATTTTTTGGAAACTGCATTTCTACTTTTAGTGGCATTATGTATTATTATTCTCTTCATGCAGGAATTTAGTTTACCTAAAGAAGTGCATGACTGAATTATGCAGAACTCTAAGTGAACATATGAAAAGGACAGAGCCTCATCAGAAAATAAATCTTTAAATTTCATTTTCATATACTTGTCCACTTCTTACAAAGAGTTGTTTTGTTAGCAACTCGGTAATACAGTGATTGGTACAGCTTTCGCAGACGTAACGCCCTGCCAAGTTTGGCGAAATTTTTTGGTTGCCAAGTTCAGGCGATTTAGGCACCAACATTGTGACATTTTTATCATGTGATTATTTCGTGACAGATGTATCGCATGATTTATTTTGACCAATTAAGGGTATTTAATCGTTTTTTGTTGTTGCTTGGATTAGTTTGAAAGTTTTTTGATTGTGAATTGTTACGAGATTTATGATGGCGGCCATTTTGAGTGTGAAGGATGTTGTTAGTAAATACCAGGTGAAGGTTTTGGGTAATGTTAGAGGGCATTATTCTTGTGATAGATATACGGAAGGGGGTGGTAAATGAGTCACTTGTACATGGGTTTATTCATTCTGATCGAATGATATTTTTCGAATTCTTGTGGGATTTGAAGATTTTAAAGCCTGATATATTTTGTGTGAAATGTGATTTAAAAATGAAATTAAGAAAAAAGAATAATGTTTCTGATGGGTATGTTTGGGTGTGCAGAAGTAAGATCGATGGGAAATAGTGTGGTGTGCAGAGAAGCTTACGGTTCGGGTCTTGGTTTTCGTGTAGCAAATTGATAATTAAATATGCATATGCATATATATATATATGGATAGATAGATAGAGGGATAGAGACAGAGAAACATGCAAAAATATGTATAGAAACTATTGCCGTAAAAGTCGAATAACCAATGCCGAAAAAGTGTAACAATTTCCCGGCAGATTCTACAAGAAATATGTGTACATCAGGAGCTTATTTATGACTTTTCTTTACAAAGTCTGAGGCCCCAATCCCACCCACCCTTCCTTATTGGGCATTTATTTATATAGGTACTGGACAGTTTATTAGGCCAATTTTTCGTCAGGTTGGCGCCAAAAACATTTGACGCCAACATTACGTCAAAAATTTTTGGTGCCATTTTGTCGCCAAGGGCGTGGCGTCTGCGAAAGCAGTTCCCAGTGATTTCATCTGCAATATATTAGTAGATGGCAAGTAGATGCACCCCAGTCTCTGAAAGCTTAGGAGAATAACAGTCATAGTTCACCAAGATGGTGGTGACAGGTCAGTATACTGGGAAAGCACCAAACATTTTTAAACTTTGTACATTTTATGCAGGTGTAATTATATTCACATATAATCATATTCTATACAATAATTTTAGGAAACAATATTTTATTTCAATGTAATGAAAAGTTAAAATATTTTTCCAATAGCATATTTAAGAAATAATGATGAAAACAACATAATGCTTATAACTACAATATGCAAATTAATTAATAAAATTAAAACAAATTCTTCTTTTTTTCATTTCGCGGGTGGGGGATATAATTGCATCCACTTCAATAAATATCAGTGGTTGAAAGCGTTAATGATCTGAATTTTCAATACAAAATATAATTAGCAGAGTGATATTAAAAAATTTTTTACACAACCCCCACATATTGTATAGTAAAAACGTACAATCCTCTGATTGATTAATTTTCCTTTATTTCATCTTAAAATATAGTATGAATAAATAAAAAATAAATTTATTTTATGTTTTACAGTGAATATGACTTTTGAAAATCAGTAGATAATTTAAAAAAATCTAGAAACTGAATAAAGTTTAAAACTGTTGTATGCAAGTAAATCTTAGGCGGATATGGGACTACTCTCGATTTGTGTGCACGGCCGCCATCTTGGATTTTTTTCGCGCCAACTTGGCGGTTTTACCGTGTTTTGAGGAGTGGAAAAAATCTCGCCAATGTGTTAAAAGCGGTGTTTTCAAAACGCTGGACTTAGAATTTTTTTTAGCTTTTTTAATAAAAACCACCTTTTTAAATTATGAAACTTAGAAATATTTTTAACAAATCTTGTAATGGTTGGACTTAGATTTTTTTGGGCATTTTTAATAAAAACTACCATTGCAATTTATGAAACTTAGAAATATTTTTACAAAAAAGCATTCAATTATTGAAGGATTTTTAATAAAAAGTATCATTTCAATTTATGAAACTTAGAAAATTTTTACAAAAAAGCATTAATAAAAAGTAACATTTCCATTTATGAAACTTAGAAAATTTTTACAAAAAAGCATTCGATTATTGAAGTATTTTTAATGAAAACTACCATTTCAATTTATGAAACTTAGAAAATTTTTACAAAAAAGCATTCGATTATTGAAGTTTTTTTTCCACACCACCCAAGAGGTAAAACTTCCAAGGCGCGCTTTGTTTTTACGTGGTTTCGGCTGGACCCATAATCCACGTGTATTTTTTATGAAAAATCGTAACTTTTCAAAAAAAATACAATAACATTCTAAATATACAATCGCATTTAAAATCACACAATTACATTTAAAATACACACATTAGAAACATTTTAAATATTTATATTTAAATGCACTTACATTTAATGCACTGCACATACTACTAGCTGTTTCGTGTGGATCCTCTCCTCTGCTTGTTGTGTGCTCTCCTGGGAGGGTAAACTATCAAGTCCACTAGTTTTTTTATTTCTCCGAGCCAAAGGCCTCTCCAGGAGAGCCGACTGTACCCTTGTTGCCTTCTTTCTGTTGCCGTGTTCCAAGCTGTGCACCGTAAACCCTATTTAGTCCTCTATGTGTTGGCACAATTTCTTCTTACGTGGCACTTCCTACATCACTTGGAGAAAAAGTGTGGTGGGGGCCCTGCGGTTCGTATGGATACATACGAACAGTATTTTTTTTTTTTTTAAATATATAATTTTTTTTTTTTTTTTTTTTTTTTTTTAAAGGAACAGAAGAAGTGAGCAGAAGCAGGATAGTAATTGAGAGAGAAAGTTAGTGTTGTGTTAGTAGGGCAACTCGGAGGCCTGAGTGTTAGTTATTATTAATAATCATAATAAAACTTGGAGCAACGAAAGAAGGGTTGTTTTGTACACATATAATATTCATACATATATAATATACACATATAATATACATACACATATAATATTCCCCCCTTCCCCCCAGCACTGAAAACTGCACGCCATAATATTACAAATTATTAAAAAATAGACTTTAAAAATTTCCACATACCTTTATCCTTCCCAATTGTCGTCAACAAACGGTATGTCACCTTGCAGTATGTTTTCTGTTCTCTGTCGCTTTTTTTCAGGCATAAGATCTTCAATTCCTTCCGATTCTGGGGTTGGTAGCTCAATCTCCAGAAGTTGTTTCCCCTGTTTCCCGGGACCTGGATAGACGTCCTTCAAGTCCTGTAAAAAATTAAAAATTCGCTCGCCTTCAGAGAGCTCTGTCTGAAGGCGACGTCTTCGGTAAAAAAAGACAGCCATTCCTTGACTGATGCTCTTGGAGTTGCGTCTGGAGCTCAAAGCAAGCTTCAGATGCTTATTTTCGTTTTCCAACGAATTTATCGTGTTTGAGCGATCAGTCCAGCCCACAAACTCACCGATGCTGTGGTTTGTAGTTTTGTGAATAGCTGACGGGAAAAGAACATCAATATTTTCATATTGGCGTGCAGAGTCAGTGCAAATTACCGAGGTGCTCGGGTGGCAAAACCTCTTGACTAAAGGCCATAAATCCTCCTTTTTTTTAGACTTTACACGGAAGAATAGCCCCTCTTTGTCTTCACGACAGTAGATCCCAAAAATGGTCTCTGACATCGGGGCTGTTCTTCTACCCCTGTTATACTTGCGAGAACTTAAAAAGGTTTCGTCGAGCTCTATCGTCTTATGTAGTCCCCCAAGTAACTGACTATTATGCGACGCATAAACCTCACAAACTTCCCTACAAAAGAAAAAAAAATCTATCACACTACGTATATGAATTTTGGGTAATCCATTGTACTTCCTCCATTCGCACATGTCCCTGTGCACTTCAGTAACCTTGCGCTTGCGAACAAAGTCAATGATGATACTCAGTATTTCCCTGATGGACAGCTTAGAGTGTTCAAAAAATGTGTTTGACAGTGGGTTAACTGTCACACTACACTTTTTCTCCTTGCACCTCCACCTCCAACCAAACTTCATCCTCGATTCTCGCGAAATTCTCATTTTCGAACCGCATGCGGTGCACTCCATTTCGTCGCTCTCCCGTGGAAGAATATTTAAATCCTGCAAAAAAGAAATAGCACACTCATCATTTTCTATAATTCTGTGCTCAGTATGATGAGAAAAACCAATAAGAGATGGATGCATTTTAAGATGCAGATAGATTACTAATCCGGCGGTCTCGAGTGCTGTGATAACCAGAGCGTGCGAATTAGCAAGTGCACAGTAATCTAGGATTATGAAAAATGTGGATTAGTTGAGCTAATTGCAACCCCGACACCCCCCCCCCCCCTCCAATGGGAGTTCAGAAAAATGCCGTCGTTCAATCGACGCGATTTCATTGGTTAACGAAGGTACCAGAACGAAATAATTATCGCCCAGCGAAACGCGCCAAATCGTGGCGGAAAAATCCAAGATGGCGGCGGTGCACACAAATCGAGAGTATCCCCGCGGATATACTTACTAAAATTTATCTCGGCATAAAGAAAAAAAAAAGACAGCTGTTGATCAGATAATTATTAAACAGTTAGTTACTGAACAACAGTATTATGAGTGATGAATGTTACGTAGAGTTTCGTATATTTTTATATGGTTTATTTCACAATTACAAAATGACACATAATCGTACTCTAACTTTTTGTTCTAAAAACTATATCTGAAAAATGTTGCCAGATCCCAAAACAGTAACTAAGGAGAAGTGACGTCATGGGGATTTATGAGTTGCAACAACCTCCTAACCCCCGAATTCAATGTAACGTTTTAGCTCTTTAGCTAGTTAGCTAGTTAGCTCTTTAGCCGATTTCGTATTCAAATGCCCAAAAAGAGCGAAATATCCGGTCGCCTGTTAGCTAACGCTTGCTAGGTGGTTTCTCTGGTGGTGTTTTTGTTTTGATTAAGGTTTCGACTAGTTTCTACTGTTTTGAAGTTAGTAATTAACTCTTTCTTGTATTTTTGAATATTCCAAATTATATTTATTTAGCAGTTACGTAAAATACGTTATAAATAAGCAAATTATCTTTTGTTAATTAGATTAATCTTCTGTTACGAGCACTTTAAAAAAAAATTCATGTTTACCGTTATGTATAATGATTTGGAAATTTACAGTAGACATTATGGTATTAGTGATTAGTATAATGATTTGAGAATTTCTGTAGCTTTAACCGCTTCCGCTTGTGTTGTAAAATGGACGAGTTATATACAGTTCGCACACACAAACGAAATATAGATTTTAACTATCAAACATTTGATCTCTTCTCAGTTTAGATATCCGTAGTGGAAGAGCACAGAAGAATTTTAGAAAATACGTTTAATTAATCATTCTTCGTGCTAAAGAATGAGAATTGTATCAATCACCAGAAACTTGGTAATAACACTACAAAATATTTGTATCTAAGCAGGAAAGCATTTTAAAAATTTATATTCCTCTTCCCAGACAAATTGCAAGCTTCAAGCCCAATACCTGTTCCCTGGAAATTAAATTTTGATGTATATAAAATGGGTTGTTCTTCCTGGCTGTTGCTCTTTTTTAATAAAAACCATAGTGGATATTGATTTTTCCCATTTATTACTCTTTTACATAAAAGGAACAATTTTATCTAGTATGTCTGTGAAGAAACTGCTCTCCCATGTGTGCAATAATTGTTTTATTGTGTTAAATTTTGTCAGTGTGTAATTGAATGCTTACCTAGAAGAAACTTTTTTTTCAATCTAAAAAAAAGTACAGCTATAATATGTCTTCAAGTGTGATTTTCATGAGCACAACATTAATTTCTGTTTGTTTCAATTTTATAAAATGTGGTTAATTCCAGTTTCCAGGACTTTACTTTTTTTCTTCTTTTTTAATATGTAAACAAAATTTAAGTGTTAGAAAAAGTCATGCCTTTTCAAAAGCAGTTACTAATGTTAAATTTTACAATGCACAAGCTGATTCCTGACCTAATATAATGTTCTATTAAAAATTAATCAAACTATAACTAAAATCAAATTTGGCTTAGCCATGGGTCTTGAAATTTCAGCCAGGACTATGAAATTTGGTACAAACCATGTTTCTGTAACTTACATTTATAATGTGATTCAATCAACTGCTTGTTGATTGTTCTCTGTGTGTTTCTTCAGAAAATTCTAAAATATTTGTGAAATTGTATTTTTTTCTGCATAACTGCAAAATTTAAGGTAACTTGAAATTTTAAATTTTTATCGCCACAAATTGAATAAAATATAGTAAATTAACTATGTAGTACTTCATTACTTTATCTTTTAAATATTGCTTATTTGCACCTAGTATAACGAATGAAATGAATACCTTAAAATTATATATTTGTTGCATAGCTATGAACTAAAATTAATGATAGTCGACCAAAAAAAAATACTATCAATTGTATTCCATTGTACTTAATTGTACTAATTGAATTGTGGATTAAATTACTGAATTCCTCACATAGAAAAAAGATTAATGCAGAAATTAATTACATTTAATTTTGTTTGACTGTTATATTTATAATGTGATTCAATCAACTGCTTCTTGACTGTTCTCTGTGTGCTTCTTAAGAAAATTCTAAAATATTTGTGAAATTGTATTTTTTTCTTCATAACTGCAAAATTTAAGATAACTTGAAATTTTGAATTTTTATCGCCACAAATTGAATAAAATATAGTAACTTAACTATGCATTACTTCGTTACTTTATCTTTTAAACATTGCTTATTTGCACCTAGTGTAATGCATGAAATGAATACCTTAAAATTGTATCTTTGAATAGGTATGATTCAAACTCAGTGATAGTCGACAAAAACAAAGTACTATCAATTGTATTCCATTGTAATTGATAGTACTTTGCAGATATGTCACTCTGTAAATTAAAATACTAAACTACAAAACTACAATGCAGCTGAGTATTTTACTGTACTGATGTATTTTACTGCTGCATTGTAGCTGTACTTTACAAAGTACTATCAATTGTATTCCATTGCAATTGATAGTACTTTACAGATATGTCACTCTGTAAGTTAAAATATTAAACTACAAAACTACAATGCAGCTGAGTATTTTACTGCCCTATTCCTCATAAAGAAAAAGATTAATACAGAAATTAATTATATTTAATTTTGTTTGACTGTTATATTTGTGAAACTGTGTTTTTTTCTGCATGACTACAACATTTAACATAACTTGCATTTTTTTTTTCGCCACAAATTGAAAAAAGATAGCAACTTAAGTATGCAGTACTTCAAATACTTTATCTTTTAAACATTGCTTATTTGCACCTAGTGTAAGGAATGAAATGAATATCTTAAAATTGTATATTTGCAATGAACCAAAATTAGTGATAGTCGAAAAAAAAAAAAGTACTATCAATTGTATTCCCTTGTACTTCAATTAAACTAGATTTGGCATTTTCTTCATTTACACATGGATATGTTTAAAAGAGTGTAAATCTATCGATTTTCTTAAAAGGATATTGTATCAACATTTAAAAGATTGAGCTAAATGAATTCTTGTGCAGTGCTGTATTTATACTGAAGCAGTGTCTGTACTTGTAATTTTTTTGGCTACTATTAATTGTGATGCATAATTTGAATGTTATGAGTTCTAAATCTTAACTGAGAATAATCAGGTGAGTACATCTTAAATAATACTATTTAATTTAAAGTTTGTCTGTATAATATCTGTATATTTGAAAATTTTAAATACAATACTGTTAGTTTTAAATACCATGCTGTTAGTATAAACTTCAGAGATTTGAATGTGTTTTCTTTCAGATGGGAAACACATCAATGTGATAACTATTTTAAAAGCTTTTATTAAATGTATTTAATTGAAAGAAGGGCATCACATAAAGTTCTGTGTATCATTTTATCAGAAACTTTTTTTTTTATGTCAAAATAAATAGCTTTTGGAAGGTTAGATTACTGAATACAACGATATTTTAACATTTAGCTAAACTTTGTTTTAAATATATTTTACTTCATATCCTCCATATTCGTAATATTTTTCATCATCTGTATTCTCTACTAATTAATTTTAAAAAATGTGGCATTTTGCTAAAAGAAAAGAAAAATAAAGCTTCCGGTAATTTAACATAGTGAATTATAAATATTTCAAATAAAGTTGAACATAGAATTATGAAAATATTTGTAAGTATTCTATCCACAAATTTAAAATCATTTGATTCATTTTTCTTTTGTTGCGTATCCAGGCATTACTCGTTTTTATTATATTTATTTTATCAGTTCCGAAGTTTCCATGTTTGTTTACATTTGATGTCGCGCTGGCGATGAATTTGGGCTGTCTGATTGGCGTACTGAGAGCATTCGCTTAAAAGCTTCCGAGGTTTGCCGAATATTCCCTCGTCGGAGAGTGGTGCTCGGATCGGAGTGCTAACGGGCCATTTGAATGCCGATGTGCTAACAGTTAGCAAATTTGAGGTTTGCTAAAGAGCTAACTAACCAACTAGCTAAAGAGCTAAAACGTTACATTGAATTCGGCCCTCAGAGCCTGTTCACATAGGAGTCCGTTACGTTGCGTAGAGGAAAATATGACGTTGAGACGAAAATAAACCAATTATAGGCATTAAACATTTCATTGCTAATCGTTTGGGGGGTTGTCATTGGTTAAATACATGAAGCTACAGAAGGAGGGGAAGCTAGTGTTAAAAATGTGTCTCCGATTTGGTCGCCACCACTAGATGGCGCGCGCGCCTGATCTGTTGCCGCCATAACACGGAAACCATACGCTTTAATATGGATTTTTCGTATTTTTCAAAAGAAATAAGCTTTTTTTTAAAGTGCATTTTTAATATGAATTTATTTATTCAACTTAACAATTGTTTATCTTCATTCAAAATGTTTATTTGAACTGCCGTTTTTGCTAAACTTCATTAAAATTCTTAAGGGGGAGATCACCTTTGCATGCACAAAAATACACTGATTTTACTACGAAGCTTAATGAGTTGTTAAACAGTTAATTTGTAATTAATTTGAACCAATTTTTAAAGGTGAATTGTACAAAGTTTTATCTATTAGAAAAAATACAGAATTGTTGGGAGATTATTATAAAATATTTTAAGAAAAAAATGTTTAATGAATAGTGAATCTTAGATCAATGTAATGTGCAGAGTATTTTTAAAAACTAAAAGAGATTTATATTAAATTATTTGTATATATTTTATCCATAGGTTATAATTTAATCTGCACTTAAAATAGTTACCATATTTCGCATAAAAATATTTTTTTCAGGCAAATGTATTGTAATGTACAAAAAAATATAAATTAAAAAAAAAATTTCTGCAAAAAAATACCTTAATTTAGGTAGAAATTGTAGAAACATGCAAGATATACATGTATACTAAAAATTTTAGCAATTTGTGATGATTAGTTTTGACATAACATTAATTTAATTCAAAATGTTGTCAACTTTTTTCTAATTCCGCGCATGCATTTTATATGCAAACAAGAAAATAAAAATTCTCAACTCTGTGCTAAAGGTAAAACATTAAGAAAACAGTCAAAATTATAAATCACATTTATTATTAAATTTAAGCTTTTATTTTATATTACTTTTGAATTGAATATCAATAAATAATGTTATAAATATCTGTAAAACCTGTCATGTATAATTTTTTGTTCAAATTTATCTATAGTAAATTGTATATCAAGCATTAATTTTTTATTTTATAATAATGTATTAATAGTGTATGTTGTTAGTTTCAATTCTTTATAATTATGAAATACTTTTCTTATATTCAACATATTTTGTGGTTATGGCAAATTAAATACACGTCTGAGCTAAAGCCATCATTATTTTTTAAATTGTTCACAGAAATAAAATATTTCCACTATTAAAACTTCATAAAACTGGTGAATATGCTGAAACCTTAATATAGAATTTAATTACTGTTAAGTTAGTTTTGATAAGTAAATAAGTTTTCGTTGTATGATAAAAAATGTTGTCACTATAAATGCTTATGCAAAATCTGTTGTGTATAAGTAAAAAAAAAAATTAATATTTTCGATCGTTTTACTGTGAGTACAATAAAACCCATACTTTGTGTAACTAACTCGCTCTAGAAAATAATGGATCATTATTTACTCATTTCCCTTAAGGGGAGTGGTCACTTTTACGTACCTTTAAAAGTATCATTTTTAGACCTATGTTCGATTGTATGTGCTACTCATGATTTTTGCTTGATTTACATGAAATTTTTTGAGTAACTGCCTATAATATTGTTTATTATAGATGCAATTTTTCAAGGTAATTAATAAAAATGACTTTTTATGCATAAAAAGTGAATATTTTTTTTTTAAATCGAGCATTTTGCAGTCAACTACTGTGCGCATTCTGTCAAAATAAATTATTAAGTTACATTAATAATTTTTAACTATATGTGATTACAATACTTCAGGCAACAATATAAAGAAACATTATTCTAATATATGTTAAAACATTTTAGTACGTGCTATTTTTAATTTGAAATTTCAAAAATGACTGAGTAAAAGCTTATAAAAAATTCTTTAAAAAATTAAAATATATTAAGGTTAAAAAATTTTGGTGGATTTTGTTGTCTAAAGTGTTGTAATCACATATAGTAAGCAATTATTAATGTAACTTAATAATTTATTTTGATAGAATGCGCACAGTAGTTGACTGCAAAATGCTCGATTTAAAAAAATATTCACTTTTTATGCATAAAAAATTATTTTATTTTTTTATTAATTACCTTGAAATATTGCATATATAATAATAGGCAGTTACTCAAAAAATTTCTTGTAAATCAAGCAAAAATCATGAGTAGTACATACAATCCAGCATAGGTCTAAAAATGATACTTTTAAAGGTACGTAAATGTGACCACTCCCCTTTTAAGGAGGGAGATCACCTTAAACCTTCAAAAAACTCAATTTTTTATTATGATTTAATTTTGAAGAATGGAATATAAGGAATCTTATGAAAAAAAATTTAAGTCGATACTACAATTAGAACCAAATTTATGGCCAAATGTATAAAGCTAATAGTAAAGTAATTTATAGAAAATTTAAACTTTAAATTGCTTTTTCTAAAAACTGTTATTTTGAAAGTTGTGCGCACTATTTCTTCAAAACTAATCATCACAAATTGCTAAAATTTTTGTATACATGTATATCTTGCATGTTTCTACAATTTCTACCTAAATTAAGGTATTTTTTTGCAGAAATATTTTTTAAAAATTTATATTTTTTTGTACATTACAATACATTTGCCTGAAAAAAATATTTTTATGCGAAATATGGTAACTATTTTAGGTGCAGATTAAATTATAACCTATGGATAAAATATATACAAATAATTTAATATAAATCTCTTTTAGTTTTTAAAAATACTCTGCACATTGCATTGATCTAAGATTCAATATTCATAAAACATTTTTTTCTTAAAATATTTTATAATAATCTCCCAACAATTCTGTATTTTTTCTAATAGATAAAACTTTGTACAATTCACCTTTAAAAATTGGTTCAAATTAATTACAAATTAACTGTTTAACAACACATTAAGCTTCGTAGTAAAATCAGTGTATTTTTGTGCATGCAAAGGTGATCTCCCCCTTAAGAATTTTAATGAAGTTTAGCAAAAAAGGCAGTTCAAATAAACATTTTGAATGAAGATAAACAATTGTTAAGTTGAATAAATAAATTCATATTAAAAATGCACTTTAAAAAAAAAACTTATTTCTTTTGAAAAATACGAAAAATCCATATTAAAGCGTATGGTTTCAGTGTTATAGCGGCAACAGATCAGGCGCGCGCGCCATCTGCCGGTGAGCGACCATAATCGGTCCATTTTTCGAGGAATTCCCCATTGAAGCTTACCCTCCTTCTGTAGCTTCATGGTTAAATATATTTCAATACTTTAACACTCCGCAACGGACTCCTATGTGAACAGGCCTTGAAAATATTGAAATAAATTTAACCAATGACAAACCTCCAAACGATTAGCAATGAAATTTTTAACGCCTATGATTGGTTTATTTTCGTCTCAACGTCATCATTTCCTTAACGCAACGCAACGGAATCCTATGTGAACAGGCCCTAAGAAAAGAAAAAAGAATTCTAGCTAAACTATACAAAAAATTAAAGTCATTTAAACAGTCTACAAGTTCAGCCGTTTCACAGGTACTACAATATGTCGAATACAACGAGTTTGTTTTATGGGTTGTGGAATCTCTTCACTAGTTGTTTCTTCAGGAGTCTTTGAAGCGAAATGAACTAAAGAGGGCGCTTCTCAAGTGTTCGCTTCTCAAGTGTTTTGAATTGGTGTTCTATAGTTAGATTGATGTAATGATACGATCTGAACCACTGATTGAAGGTTGGCGAAACCTAATAATGTTCGTCGTTGTAAATAGAAAATAAAAGTTATGTGTTTGTGTAAAAGTGGCCTAGTGCAATGATTCTTGCATAACTTTGGTGCAAGAGGCCGAAAATACCCTGGAATTGAAAAAGTTGTTAATGAACTATGAACTGTATTTGCCTGAAGTAAATGGAAGCCCAATTTAAATGAGAGAAGCACTTTCTTTTTCGGGAATTTTTAAGGTGCGAGTTTTTTCTTATTTGCATTCTTGGGTGTATTTAGATTATCGTTGATTGTGAGGAATAGTATAAGTAATTTTAAATATTAAAATGTCCAATCACGAACGTTTGGAAATGTTGAAAAAGAAGCGATCTGTTGTGAGAACGCTAACGACTAAATTGGTAAACAAAATCGAAAGTATTTTAAATTCTGATTCGGAAATTGATATTGTTGAATTGCAGGAAAATTATGACCTTTTAATTGAAAAATCTGATAATTTGAAAAGTCTTGATAAAGAAATTGAGTCATTGGTTAACCTGGATTCGATCGAAGAAGAGGTCATTGCTAGAGAAGAATATAACGAAAAATGCTTACAATGTTAAAAAAAAAATGGCGTGATTTTTAGAAGGAAAAATAGTTACTAATATACAGAGATCGGAACAAAACTTAGATGTTCCAGGTCCCTCTGTTATGTATTAAATACTGCAACTTTCACTACTACTATTTTCTACTACCACTTCTACCCACTTTTTGTGTTCGTTCTGTTCCTGTTGTTGATGTCGTTCAATAAAACGTATAGTTGATAATGTCGGTCATTCATCTCCCCAATGATTCAACAAAATAATTACATCAATATCAAACAAATATTTAACAAAGTGGCGCGGAGGTAAAACGAAATGGCTCAACTTACCCAGTTGATAGCGACTCTTCAAGAATTCGTAAGAAAACTTAACGTTACTTCAGAATCGAAACGTAGTGCTAAGGATGTTCTTGCTATACAAAATCTAACTTTCGACCAATATGATGAGACATCAGAATCTTTTGACTGTTATACCCAGAGACTGGAAAATTATTTTAAGTTAAAAGAACTATCGACCGCTGACAAGGAAACCGAAGAATTAAAAGTCCTTGTTCTAATAAATTGTCTTGGATCACAGCAATACCAGCTCCTTTCAAGTCTTACTGCTCCTGATTTACCCTCAACAAAGACATTCAAAGAACTTTTGTCATTACTTAAACAACATTTATCGCCAAAACCCAACGTTTTAACAGAACAACATAAATTTTTCTCTAGACTTCAAAATCAAGGTGAGTCGATATCTACTTTTATTTCTTGATTGAAAGATCTTACAAAAAATGCTGAATTTATATCTGAATGTAATTCAAGTGATTGTTCTAAATCTATGTTAAACTTATTATTACGTTCTCAATTTATTCGAGGTTTGTCTGATTCTGATATTCCATGAAAAATTATTACAAGTTGATATAACATTTGAAAAAACTATCGAAATTGCTTTAGCTATTGAAGCTGCAAAAATTGAAAACAAAGAAATTTATAAGAGTCAATTTTCAACTTCTGTTAACAAAATATTGCACAATAGTGACAAGAATAAGCGTCATTTTCAAACCAGAAATGAAAATTCCAAAACCAGAAGTAGATCAAAATCACCCATGAAATCGAAACGTGCTAATTTAAAAGAGCTTGGATTAGAAGGATTATGTTTACGTTGTGGAAAATCCAATCATAGAACTCAAAATTGCTTTCTAACGAATAAATTACGCTGTAAATCGTGTAAAAAACAAGGTCATTTAGTTTCAGTTTGCATTTCCAGCTTAATAAAAAACAAAACGAACAATCGAAACGTTAACCACATAATGAATGACTCAGATGACTTAGCTGTGAATCAGATTTATGATGTGTTTTCTAATGATTATGCAACTGATGATAAGATGTACGCTACTGTTAAATTGAATGGTTTTGAACATCGATTCGAATGTGATTCAGGAAGCAAAGTAAGCATAATGAATGCTGATGAATTCAAAAAATTAAAGCTTAACGTTCCAATTCAGAGAACAAATGTATGTTTTCGAAGTTACACAGGTCAGCTTTTCAAACCACTTGGTGTTGTAAAGTTAAACGTTTCGTATCAAAATAATTTGAGCTATGAAGATTTATTTGTTGTGTCAAGTCAAAAAAGCTCTATTTTAGGACGTGATTGGATTCGAAAATTTAACATAAATTTACACGATCTTAACAAAATTTCAAATGTTCCTTGTTTTGATACAGTTGGCTCTCTGTTTAACGACGCTCTACTTAACGACGATCTCTATTTAAAGACGATATTTCCCAGTCCCGGTCCCTCCGACAGTAAAAAAAATTCTATTTAAAGACGATATTGTTTCGGTTTAACGACGATTTTTTTACATGATAAATTTTTCCTTCCACATTTTATCTGCAGGAGGGGAACCTTCCTTTCCTTCTGTGGGGGAAAACAAGTTTGATGTCAATAACAGACCCGGAATTTCCTTGATGTTCGCAATGTTGAAATCATAGACTTGTTGCAGATGTGAAAAACGGGGGGGGGGAATTACTGTTTCTCGGAAGATCGAATATTCTTTCATGGAGCTCTTGGTGCGGTAGCTGAATCACTCTATTGTCCCTAACATCTGTTGTCATGTGACTTGCGAACTGTCTAATAGCAGCCTTCTCTCACTCCTTCCGGAAAACAGATGTTCATGTTTAGAGAATTCATGGTTGTGTGTAGGAGCTCATTCCAGTGCGAATACGAGCAGAGCAAAATGGCATCAAAGCGAAAGCATCTTACGCTACACGAAAAGGGGAAAAATTATTGAATACTGGGAAAAAAGTGTTGGACTAACAAAAGTCCAATTCGCAAGACAATTTCAGCTACCCGAGTCTACTCTCAAAGGAATTTTAGCAAACAAAGAGAAAATTCTTGAAGCAGCACAAAAATTTGGTTTGAGATCCAAATCCAAACGGCAGAAAATTCAATGTGGTCTATCAGAGGAGTTTGATATGGCAGTCCTGCAATGGTTTTATGAAGCAAGAGCATCCAACATTCCAATTTTCGGAGTGATATTTAAAGAAAATGCTATTGTTCTGGCAGAAAAGTTTGGAATGCAAAATTTTCAGGCTTCAGCTTGTCTGTTGGCAAAGTTCAAATAAAAATATGGAATTGCATTTAAAAGCATATCTGACGAAAGTGGCGCCGTAGATGAAAAAATAGTCGAAGAATGGAAAATATTGCTGAAGGGGATATTAGATGGATATAATGAGAAGAACATATTCAATGCAGATGCGACGGGCCTACCCCACAATAGGGTGCCTAATAAAACTTTAACGTATATGGGCGAAAAGTGCTTTGGTGGAAAACACAGTAAGGAACGATTGACTGTTTTACTGTACACTAATTCGGATGGATCCGAGAAATTCCCACCACTAGTTATAGGTAAATCAAACCAACCAAGGTGTTTTAAGAATATCACCAGGAAACCTTGTGAGTACCGGATTAACAATAAAGCATGGATGACATCACAAATTTTTATTTACTGAATTAGAAAATTTGATGCAAAAATGCATCAAGAAAAGATAAAAGTTTTACTTTTAATCGACCATTGTACTACACATACTCCAAATATCGCTTGACTTACAAATTTAACTATTCATTTCTTACCAGCTAATTGCACTAGCAAGTTGTAGCCGTTAGACCTGGGTATCGTTCGCAGTGTGAAAGCATACTACAGAAAGTCTTCAATTAGGAAATTTAAAACCATTCGGCTGATAGTATGAAAATTAGAAAATTTACGATCTTGGAAGCAATGCACATGATAACATCAGCATGGAAAGAAGTTCTTCATCCACAATAAAAAAACTGCTTTCGTGTTGCTGGAATTCACAAAGAACTTGTAGTGGGACTGCAAAGTAGGGATGTAGAAATCAACGAAGATGACATTACCCCTGAAGAATGGAGAAGTCTTGTTGAAGATGAGGATGTTACAATTCAAGATTTCTACAGTTGTGATGAATCTGTTTTAACAACAGATTACAGAAATGTAGAACAAATTTATGAAGATAGAGTAAACGAAAACACAGAGTCAGACGAAGAAGGTGAAGTTGAAGACACGGAAAATGAGACACTGCTACCGTCTTACACAGATGCAACTTCTACTCTATACGCTATATTGCATCGAAAATGGAAGATGACGCATTTAACATTTTAGAAAATCGGGAAAAGAGAATAACGAAAACAAGGCGAAAAATGAAGCAATCAACACTTTTTGACTTTGTTAAAACCAAATTTATTGTATTGTTTGTACTCTTTTTTCAATGTAATTTAAAATAACTTTTTGTGAATAAAATAATAATGATAATAAAAATAACATTTTTAAACACGCCAATACATTAAGAAATATATTGATAGTCCAAAGCCTGTAAAGTGTGTAGGGAAATGTTATTTTTTTTCACAAATTCTGTTTAAGGGCGATCTCTACTTAAGGACGATTTTTCGCGGTCCCTTGAGAGTCGTAAAACAGAGAGCCAACTGTATTTCTATTTCTAAAATTATTGATTTATATTCTGATGTATTTGAACCTAAGATTGATTGTATTCCTGATTACACATGTTCTCTAAAACTAATCCATAGGACCATAGGAAATGGGTCGCAACTGCAATTCCTGTGCCACGCCCTCAATTGCAGACTTTCAGGTAATAAGCAGAGGGGAACCAATGAAACAGAGTATAGGAAAGGAGTGAAATGATTGGGCCGCTGCTAATCCGTGAGTTCATAGTATAAGAAAAAGTGAGTAAGCATCTTGCAGGGCAGTAGAAAAGAGGGTCTACATACGATGCAAAGATGAATAAAATTAAAAGAGAAAGTTTAAGGATAGAAATGCATTTTTATTTGTTTTTATAAAATTTTTTGTTGTTTTTTACCTTGGCAAGCCAAGTATTATTATTTTTTATTTTTTATAATAAGGAAAACTAATCCCAGATGCTAAACCAGTTTTTATTAAAGCCCGTACGGTTCCATATGCTTTAAAACAAAAAGTTGATCAAGAACTTGACAAATTAGAGGCAGAAAGCATAATTGAAAAAACTGACTTTTCTGAATGGGGAACACCCCTCGTGGTTATTTCAAAATCCGATGGCTCCGTACGCATTTGTGCAGATTTTAAAGTCACAGTTAATAATCAGCTCCAAAATGCACGACACCCAATTCCTAGAATTGAGGACATTTTGAATAAATTGCGCGATGGAAAATTTTTCTGTACCCTAGACATTTACAAAGCATACTTACACCTGAAGGTCGACGATGAAAGTGCTAAATTTCAAACTCTTTCAACCCATCTTGGTACATATTTAGCCAAAAGGCTATTCTTTGGTATAAAAACTTCTCCTAATGAGTTCCACAAATTTATTGACCAGTTCGTACAAGATTTGGATGGTACAATTGCATATTTTGACGACATAATTATTCAAGGTAAAGACAAACAAGAATGTCAACAACGTTTAATCAAAGTACTTGAAAAGTTACGTGAATTTGCATCTAAATCTTACCAAATGTAAATTTTTTAAAGAAAAAGTTCAGTACTTGGGACACATTATTAGCTCTGCTAGACTCCACAAATCACCAGACAAAATCAAAGCCATATCTGAAACACCTCGACCTAGAAATGTTGATGATGTCCGTAAATTCATTGGTCTGGTAATGTATTATTCCAAATTTTTTCCAGATGCCTCCAGTCTTCTTCATCCATTAAATAACCTCCTATGTAAAAACATTCGTTTCAAATGGACTGCACCGTGTGAAGCTGCTTTCTTAAACGCAAAATCAGTTGTTACTACCAATCAAGCCCTTGTACCTTACAATCCAGATCTCCCAGTTACTTTAGCCACAGATGCCAGTCCCTTTGGACTCTCAGGGGTTCTATCGCATACAATGCCTGATGGAACTGAACGCCCGATCGCTTCCACATCTAGAAGTCTGACTGCTGCTGAGAAAAATTATAGTCAACTTGATCGCGAGGCAACTGCAGTGGTGTGGGCTTGTAAAAAATTCTATGACTACATTTTTGGAAGGAAATTTACCTTAATTCTCGATAATAAAGCCATTTGCACCATTTTCCATCCTGAGAAAAGTTTCCCAGCTATGTCTGCATCAAGAATGCTTCGATATGCCCATTTTCTTTCTAGTTTTGATTACACAATTATACATCGAAAATCTGAAAAACATTTAAATGCCGATTACCTTTCCAGACATCCATTACCGATATCAATTAATCAACTTAATTGTATTGACGAATCACAAGCATACCAGCAATTTATTATCAACTACATTTCAACAGAAACCTTAAGGGCACAGAAAATTAAAGAAGAAACAGCGCTTGATCCAGAACTGAGAAAGATGAAATATGACATTGTTCTTGGAAACGTATTCGATCCTACCATAAGTCTTCAAGATGGAATCCTGTTTAGAGGAAATCGAGTGATCATCCCAAAATCTCTTCAACCAGAAATGCTCAATCAACTACATTCAACACACATAGGCATTGTTAAGATGAAGGCTCTTTCTCGAAATTACTGCTATTGGAAGAACATCGATTCCGATATTGAGAATACCGTAAAGAGTTGCCGAGAATGTTGCAATATCAAAAAGAATCCAGCTAAGGCACCCCTCCATATTTGGGAATCACCAGAGAAAAACTGGCAAAGAATACATATTGACTATGCCGGCCCATTCATGGAACACTATTTTTTAATTGTTGTGGATGCACTTTCAAAATGGCCAGAAATATTTGCAACAATGAAATCTCCAACTACTTCAAGCACTATTTTCTTCCTTGAAGAAATTTTCAGTCGACATGAACTACCCGAAATCCTAGTGTCCGATAATGCTTCAATTTTCAAATCCAAAGAGTTCAAGGATTATTGTAAAACTAATGGTATCCAACAACGTCTCATTACTCCAGGCTACCCAGCAACTAATGAACAGGCAGAAAGATACGTCCAAATTCTTAAAACAAAATTGAAATGTATGAAATTTTACCCAGGCACGCTTTATTGTAAGTTGTGTAAACTCCTTTTTCGATTCAGAATAATTCCACTCAACAATGGTCAAAATCCATCGGAACTGTTATTGGGGAGAAATTTATGATCAGAACTTTATCTAATTAAACCAACATCAAGATTGAAGAATAATGCCTCTCATCCAGATTTTAACAAAAGTTACAGACTCGGAGAAAGGGTTCAATCTCGAAATTATGTATCATCTAACAAATGGAGATATGGCACCTTCGTTGAGAAACTTGGACGACTTCATTACCTCATATAGTTGGATGACAGATATGTGCTTAAACGGCACTTCAACCAGCTAAGATCCTGTCAAGTTGAAAAGGCATTAACCCCTTCTTTAGATTTTTCTTGGGCCAAGAGAGTTCACTTCTCGCTGCCAGCATCCAGTCCTTCAATCTCCAGTCATCACAATGGTATTTCCTCGCAACAGCACGGCCAAGTTCCTGCACATCAACCTCCAATGAATATTACTTCCCGAAGTGTAAAACTCAATGATCCGAATTCTTTGCTCCAGTTACCCTCAAGCTCCACAGTACCACAAGAGAACGGTGTTAAAACAACATCTGACTCCAGCATTACAGATCATCCAGTCCCATTGAGAAGATCAACTCGTCACGAAAACCAGTCGTGAAGCTAAACCTCGAACAACAACAAAAATTCGATGTAATTTAATTTTCTTTATTTCAATTTCCTTCACTAATTACAATTTGTATATAGGTAAATATTTAACGTTTTAAATAAGCATCGGAGAATTGTTATGTATTAAATACTGCTACTTTCACTACTACTATTTTCTACTTCCACTTCTACCCACTTTTGTGTTCTTCTGTTCCTGTTGTTGATGTCCTTCAATAAAACGTTTAGTTGATAATGTCGGTCATTCGTCTCTTCAATGATTTAACAAAATAATTATATCAATATCAAACAAATATTTAACACCCTCTCAAAATTATAGCTATAGTGTCCCGTCATTCATTCCTAAATCGGTGAAACTTCCAAAATTGACAATCGAAAAATTTTCTGGCGATCAAAAATGTTGGACAGAATTTTGGAATAGTTTTGAAAGTACGATTCATCAAAACGAATCTCTTACTAATGTACAACGATTTTCGTACTTGAAGTCATATTTAACTGGACCAGCGTATAACGTAGTATGCGGTTTAGAACTTGCTAGTAAAAATTATGAGAATTGTGTAACAGCTCTTAAGGAAAGATATGGAAGAAAGAATGTTTTAATTATTTCGTTTATGAGCAAAATTTTGAATTTAGAAGCTGTCAAATATTCTTCGAATATTCGAGCTCTTCGTAGGCTATATGATGAGTTACAAGTTTGTATTCGAAATTTGAATGCGATGAATGTTACTTCCGGTTCTTATGGACATTTATTGATACCGATATTGTTAAAGTTGATGCCAGACGATTTAGTTTTGGAATTTAACAGGCAAAGGAATTCTAAAAGTGATGTAAATGTTTCAGAATTAGTAGATTTTTTGAAAAGGGAAATCGAATGTAGAGAAACTTCGTCATTTATTTTGAATGAGAGAAAGGAAGTTTCGATTTCGCGTAGTAATTATCAGCCGAAATTTGAAAATAAAAGATTTGAAAAAAATACACCCACGACTGCTTCATTTAATGCTCAGATAAGTTTGATATGCATCTTCTGCTCAGGGTCTCATGATTCTTTAAAATGTAAAAGTTCGCCTAATGATAAAATAGGAAAATTGAAATTTGATAATAGGTGATTTTCTTGTTTTAAGAAATTTCACGTAAGTCGAAATTACTTTAATAACATACCATGTGATAAATGCAAAGGTAGAAACCATCATGAATTGATTTGCTTGAAAAATAATAGTCGATATAGGGCAGGGCCCATAAGAAATATAGATGGTCAAAATTTACAGGAAAATGAAAAAGATTTTCAAAATTTGGGATCAAATATAAATGATGTACCAAATGTGAATGGGACAAATTCTTCTAGTTCGGGAGTGATTACTTCCGTTTCGCAGTGTATTTCCAGTCCCAAGAACGTTATGTTGCAAACATGTACTGTTTTGGCATCTTCTGATAGTAACGCCAAACTAACACGAATTCTGTTGGAAAGTGGGAGTCAAAGAAGTTTCGTAATTAGTGAATTAGCAAATGCTCTAAAATTAAAACCGAATAGAAGTGAAAAAGCTCTCTGTTTATGCGTTTGGTGTTAAAAATTCTCCCCAAAAAGTGCACCCAGTAGTTCTAATTGAGTTGAGAAAGAGAAACGACTCGCATGTCAAAATCAAGTTTGAAGCTCTTGTGATAAACAAAATATCGGCGTTGCCAATTTTTGCCCCTAATGTAAACATTCAGCACTTGATGGAGAGGCGCGAATTAGAGATCGCTGACTCATACTTGGGAGATGATTTTTTGAACATAGAAGTACTAATCGGGGCAGATGTGTTTTGGGATGTCGTGTATGCTCGAGAGAAGATTCCCATAAACAAAAACTTGAATGCTATTGATACTCTTTTAGGATGGGTTTTAACTGGATTTCTGTGTGAGGAACACAGCAGATGTTCTCAGAATATAGCAGTAATGAACGCGAATATTATGAATGATTTAAGGATGTTCTGGGATTTAGATTTAATGGGTATTAGTTGTGAAAGTAATAAATTATCGGATAAAGATAAGGCTTTAATTAATCAGTTTGAGAGAGAATCGCATTTTAAAAACGTCAGATATGAGTCGAAATTAATATGGAAATCTAGTGCGGATGAAGTAGATAATAATTTTGAAGTAGCAAAAAGACGTTTTGAATTGTTGTGCAACCGTTTAAATAAAGACGAAATTATGTTCCAAGATTATAAGGAAATTATTGAGGATCAGCATAGAAAGGGTATCGTTGAGGAGTGCTCAAATGAGGCTCAAAATTCTGAATATTACATGCCACATAGAGCTGTCGTTAGGTTCGATAAAGAAACTTCACGCGTTCGAATAGATTTTGATGCTTCTTCTAAAAAGGAAAACGCAAAATCTCTTAATGATTGTCTAGAATCCGGTCCTAATTTGAACCCAAATGTTTTGGATGTAATACTTAAATTTCGTCAGTATGAGATCGCATTCTGCGGCGATATAGAAAAGACATTTTTAATGATAGGATTTGCGGAAGAAGACAGAAATTATTTGAAATTTCTTTGGTTTCAAAATGATGAGGACAAATCATTCAAAATTATGCGGATGACACGCGTACCTTTTGGCGGGACCCTTAGTCCTTTCATTTTAGCGGGTACGATAAAGTATCACATAAAGAAATACAAAAACGAAAAGCGGGATAGTTCTGAAATGTTAAATTCGTCATTATATGTTTATGATTTATTTTATGGAGCAGATAATTTAGAAGATACATACCGTTTGTCATCTGATGCGTTTAACATTTTTAAAGATGCAGGGATGAATTTGAAAAACTAAAGTCTAATTCGAGAGAACTAAATGCATTATGGATTAACAATGGAATTGAAGATAATTTAGATGATTTGCGTAGCTACCAAAAGGTGTTAGGTCTGCTGTGGAATCTTGAAAATGACGTTGTTAAATTGGATACTACAGCTCTTGTAGAATCTTTAAACAATAAAAAGGACACTAAGAGAGGTGTGCTTCAAACTGTAGCCAAAATCTACGATCCTGTAGGCTTCATATCACCGTTCGTTGTCAGAGTAAAAATTCTGCTTCAAGAGATTTGGTTAAAAGGATTAGATTGGGATGATCAGCTTCCGAATGATCTTATATCAAAATGGACAAACTGGTGTTCGGAGATAATTAAACTGAATGACTTATCGATTGAGAGAAAATACTTCCATTGTAAACAATTGGAAAGAAATGAAGTCACTTTAAATGTATTTTCCGATGCAAGTCCCAAAGCGTACGGTGCAGTTGCGTTTGTTAGATACCTGAATAAGAAGAGCGAATTTTGCACTAGTTTTGTTATGTCTAAAAGTAGAGTAGCCCCACTGAAACCTTTGACTCTGCCTCGACTGGAGCTCATGGGCGCTGTCGTTGCAGCTCGAATGGCTGAGCACTTGAAACAGGTATTTCCTGATATGTGGTCTAAAATTAATCTTTGGACTGATTCATCGATAGTAATTCACTGGATAAAAGGATTCTCTAAAGAATGGAAACCATTTGTGTGTAACCGTGTAGTTGAAATTTAGCTACTAACTGACCCAGACTGTTGGAAACACTGCCGCTCAAAGGACAATCCCGCAGACTTATTAACGCGAGGTTTAGATGCCTCCACGGTTTGCAGAAGTTTGTTATGGTGGCATGGACCACAGTGGCTGCAGCTTCCTGCTGAAAACTGGTCCACTCAGCAAGTGAGGTCTGTAAATAAAGAAGACTTAGAGTGTCGTAGCGGTGTACGTATCAACGAATGCGTAGTTAAAGTCGATGAGAAACCTATTGACGTATCAAGATATTCTAGCCTTTTACGAGTCTTGAGAATCACTGCATGGATCAAACGTTTCATCTCGAGAGCTAAGAAGTTACCCGTTGAAAATGGCCCCCTCACTGCTGCTGAACTCCAGAGTGCTGAAGAAGTTTGGATACGGAATGAAGAGAAAGAAATATATCATTCTAAAATTCGTGCATTACAGAAGAACCAGGCGATTCCGGCAGAATCTTGTCTGTACAATTTAGCTCCATTCCTTGATGATAAAGAGATTCTTAGGATTAAGGGGAGATTAGAAGAAAGTGCATACACTTTAGATGAAAAACACCCAATAATTCTCCCTCGAAGTTCTAAATTCACTGTTTTACTGATACAACGTGAGCATAATCAGACTTTACATAGTGGAGTTGCTGCAACCTTGTCGAAAATTAGGAGGAAGTACTGGATCCCCAAGGGCCGACAGCTGGTAAAGAAAATAATCGGAAAGTGTCTCATTTGCCAGAAGTATACAGTGAAACCAGCCAATCAGGTGAATGCGCAAATTCCACGGGACAGAATTGCTGAAACACCACTTTTCAGTATTTCTGGTATCGATTTTACCGGACCTGTCATGGTTAAGACTGGAAAAGAGGTAAAAAAATCCTATATTACTCTATTTACTTGTGCTGTCACTCGGGCGGTACACCTCGAGTTGGTATCCGACATGACGACCAAGAAATTCATGTTAGCTTTTCGACGATTCGTATCCAGGAGAGGAAATTGTCATATAGTGTACTCTGATAATGCAAAATCCTTCAAGAGTGCGAACAAGGATTTGACGTATTTCTTCAATATCATCAGAGATGAGGAATTCAAGAATGTCATATCATCAGAGATGAGGAATTCAAGAATTTCATATCATCAGAGGGAATTACTTGGAAATTTATAGTTGAACGTGCCCCATGGTGGGGAGGATTTTACGAGCGTCTAATGAGAAGCATTAAAGAGCCTCTCAAGAAAATCCTTGGACGAGCGCTGTTAACATTTGAAGAACTTACGACTGTTCTGACGGAGATAAAGGTTGTGCTGAACCAAAGACCCCACACCTTTGTTTATAACGATTCTTGCGAACCTGAGCCTCTTACTCCATTTCATTTTCTTCATTTTGGACGTAAGGACATAGAATACCCCTGTAATTTTGCTGAATTAGTGCAAAAAACTTCTTCAAAGGAGCTTTTGACTAAAAGAAAGCAGTACCAGTTAAACATGTTAAAGCAAATTTGGCTAAAGTGGAAAGATCAATATTTACTGGATCTAAGAACTGCCCATCACTTTGTTACTCCAGTAACTCAGAAAGACCTGAAAGTGAATGATGTTGTTTTGCTTGAAGGAACTGGAAAGTCAAAGTTTTAATGGAACTTAGGAGTTATAAGTGAAGTTCTCCTAGGACGCGATGGCCATGTTCGATCCTGTCTGGTTAAAACAGCCAAAGGACTGTTCAAAAGACCAGTGCAGCTTATATATCCTTTAGAACTTAATGATTCTAGTGACTGATAATTTTTATTTCATTGAATTTGCATGTTTCTTTAATAATCTTTACATTCTTGATTAATTGAGATAATGCTCTATTTGTTCATTTATATAACTTTAATTTAGATATCATTTTGTATATTGTGTTATGGTTAGATTTACACTGAAGTGCCACTGAATTAGGGATACCTACCTAGTAACGAGTTGGGTCTCCTATGGCCTTGATAACGGCGGCCACACGACGAGGCATAGATTCAACAAGTTTCTGGAAACGTTCCGCGGGAATGGCTTGCCAAATATTGGCTAAAGCTGTCCATAATTCAGTAAGGTTCTTTGGTGCTGTGTGATGGCCTTTCACGCCTTGTTCCAAAACATCCCAAAGATGCTCAATAGGATTTAAGTCTGGGCTTCTAGGTGGCCAATTCATGACAGAGAAGTCAGAGGAATGCTCATCCAACCAGCCAGTAGCCAACCGGGACTTGTGAGAGGTACAGTTGTCTTGCTGGAAAACTCCATTACCGTGCGGATAACAGAACAGCATAAACGGATGGAGGTGATCACCCAGCAACTCTACGTACCGAATTGTATTGAGGGAGGTTGGTACACGCACCAAAGATCCCAAACTGTACCACGAAAAAACACCCCAGACCATGATTGAGCCACCATGCCCTTGTACAGTTCCAGCCAGGCATACAGGATCCATGGCTTCATGAGCCTGACGCCATATTCTCAGCCTCCCGTCGGCGTTAAGTAGTCGGAATCGAAACTCATCACTCCATGCTACTCGTTTCCAGTCCTCTACACTCCAGTCTCTGTGCTTTCTTGCCTAGGCAAGACGTGCAGCCCGATGGCGAGTATAGAGCAATGGTACTCTCGTAGGTCGACGGCTCCCGAAACCCATACGGTGAAGAGAGCGTTGCACAGTCCGTTTACTGACTGTACGACTGGCACCGTCATTAAACTGGGTGGTAATTTGAGCTAATGTTTGGCTTCGCTGGCTACGTACAATACGCCTGAGCCGTCTCTCACCACGCACTGTCAAGGCTAATTGTCCTTTGCAGTTTGCCCGATCGCTAGTTTTTTTCCACCATCCATGTATACTTGGTATATTCTTGACACTGTCGACCTTGAAAATCCTAGCTGTCTGATGATTTCGGAAATTGAATGGCCCATGCGTCGCACACCTACGATTTGTCCGCGATCGAAGGCGTCTAAATCAGGCAGTTTACCCATACTGGCAATTCCAACAACTAATTCAGAACAACCACAGTACGCGCTATATATGCAGTTACCACAGCGCCCTCACTTGCGCATACATGATGCGCAGCGCTACACAATTTGCATAGGCTTTGCTATCTCTAATTCAGTGGCACTTCAGTGTATATATATATATATATATATATATATATATATATATATATATATACTAGCATTATAGCCCGGCGTTGCCCTGGTAGATATATAGATATAAAATTTTTCATGCATTCCATCCAAAAAATACTGGGCTGCACCCCCCGCTCTTCATGTTCATCTGGCACAGAGAGAATGTGCTTAGCGCGTTTCTATGATATACAAACAATAAGAAAGAAAGAAACTTTGAGTCTGCGGACATTCGTCTGATTATACGTCTGATTTTATTGAGAATTAACAACACAGTGTTGCGTGATTCGCACGTTTGGATTGAATAAGTTTACTGTGTAATTGTATTTGTTAGATACTGTTTAATTAGATTTAATTAGATTTGTTTGATCCACTGTTTAATTAGATATAAGATTTATAATTTACATTTGCCTTTATTTTTTATTTTTCTCTTAAAAACGCAGTTTTTTCCACATCACCCAAGAGACGCACTTTTTTCCACATCACCCAAGAGGTAAAGTGCAAGATGCGTAATCCCCTTTATTTAATCAAAGGCGGGATTCAGCATGAAGTCTTGGCTCAAAGTTTCTTTCTTTTTTATTGTTTGTATAACATTACAGTAGAAACGGGATAAGAGCATTCTGTCTGTCCAGATGAACACGAAGAGCGGGGGGGGGGGGGGGGTGCAGCCCAGTATTTTTTTGATGGAATGCATGAAAAATTTTATACCTATATATCTACCCGGTCAACGCTGGGCAATCATTCTTTAAAAATAATCTCATTAATTTTTTTATGCCTTAATATTGTCGCGTAGATGGTAGTCGTATGGATTGAACACACACGTAGAGGGAATACAACGCTGTTTATTAGCACACAACACTTAGCTGATAGAACTCAGAACTGAACTCACAGGTTGAGCTACTTGCTCTTTTATCCATCAACAGAATATTCTGGAACGCCGTTCCAGGAAATTAAAGAATGTTCTAGCAACTTCTAGAACTAACAGAAATAGAATTAGAATTAAATTAAATTAAAATAATGTAGAGCTTCGAACCGGGGACCTCTTGCTCAGCAGTCCGGTGCGTTGACCATTCAGCAACAGAGTCTTTGACGGGAAAGGCTTTAAGCGGCAATATAACTAATGGACTAATAGTTCGGAATGAAAGTTATGTGTCGCTATGTTTCTCTGTTTAAAGAGCTTTTCCTCCCACTGCCTAAAAAACCCCAAAACTCTAAAAGATTTATCTTGTATGATTTCACGGAATAAGTAATTCAAATACGTATCGTAAGTTAACTCTGTTTCGCGAACTTAGGGGGAAAAACTTGTAGAACTCTTAAACGTCTTCCCATTTTATGATCCTCAAACGATTAATATATTTAGATCAACAGAAGGCTTCCAAAAACTGGCCATGGGACAGAACTTAATTTTTCTTTTTGGAACGAAGTTCTTTTACGCGGCTTACAGTAGAGTGAACTGGCAGGAATCGTCACCTAACGAAAAAGCGTTATGTCCCCTTCATAAGAGCTTTTTCTCAAGGACTCTGTGGCTGAATGGTTATCGCATCGTACATCGGACTGCAGTCCGATGCTCCGCAGTACTGCAAAGGTCCCTGGTTCAAATCCCCGCACAAGCACTACCGGCAATTTTAAAACCCTTCACTTCACAGTGTATCAAATTTGATACATAAGATATTTTCCCCCTTTATATTCAAAAGCAATATTTTTTATCCATTTGTGTACCTTGTATTAATTTTGAAACATCATAGCAAAGCTTTTAATCACTGTTAGTTACATTTTCGTATTATAGATGGCAACAGGAATACAACTACGATCTCAGTAAAAGATAGCCGTTCAATTCATACCAGACCTGCCTTAATATTTGCTATATTTTCAGTATTTTAAAGTCAGTTTACATCTTTGAAAGTTTTATAAATATATATTAGAGGTACGTAGATTTATAATTATTAATAAAATACTTCTTTAATCTTTTATAAAAAATTCAAGTATGATTTCACTTTTATGTATAAAAAATGATACATGGTGTGCTTACGCCATTTTTTTATGGAAATGGCGGGAAGAAAGTTTTTAACACAGAAAGAAATTGAGGAACTTATGAACAGACCGTGGGGGGGGGGGGTGCAGCCCAGTATTTTTTTGATGGAATGCATGAAAAATTTTATATCTATATATCTACCCGGTCAACGCTGGGCAATCATTCTTTAAAAATAATCTCATTAATTTTTTTATGCCTTAATATTGTCGCGTAGATGGTAGTCGTATGGATTGAACACACACGTAGAGGGAATACAACGCTGTTTATTAGCACACAACACTTAGCTGATAGAACTCAGAACTGAACTCACAGGTTGAGCTACTTGCTCTTTTATCCATCAACAGAATATTCTGGAACGCCGTTCCAGGAAATTAAAGAATGTTCTAGCAACTTCTAGAACTAACAGAAATAGAATTAGAATTAAATTAAATTAAAATAATGTAGAGCTTCGAACCGGGGACCTCTTGCTCAGCAGTCCGGTGCGTTGACCATTCAGCAACAGAGTCTTTGACGGGAAAGGCTTTAAGCGGCAATATAACTAATGGACTAATAGTTCGGAATGAAAGTTATGTGTCGCTATGTTTCTCTGTTTAAAGAGCTTTTCCTCCCACTGCCTAAAAAACCCCAAAACTCTAAAAGATTTATCTTGTATGATTTCACGGAATAAGTAATTCAAATACGTATCGTAAGTTAACTCTGTTTCGCGAACTTAGGGGGAAAAACTTGTAGAACTCTTAAACGTCTTCCCATTTTATGATCCTCAAACGATTAATATATTTAGATCAACAGAAGGCTTCCAAAAACTGGCCATGGGACAGAACTTAATTTTTCTTTTTGGAACGAAGTTCTTTTACGCGGCTTACAGTAGAGTGAACTGGCAGGAATCGTCACCTAACGAAAAAGCGTTATGTCCCCTTCATAAGAGCTTTTTCTCAAGGACTCTGTGGCTGAATGGTTATCGCATCGTACATCGGACTGCAGTCCGATGCTCCGCAGTACTGCAAAGGTCCCTGGTTCAAATCCCCGCACAAGCACTACCGGCAATTTTAAAACCCTTCACTTCACAGTGTATCAAATTTGATACATAAGATATTTTCCCCCTTTATATTCAAAAGCAATATTTTTTATCCATTTGTGTACCTTGTATTAATTTTGAAACATCATAGCAAAGCTTTTAATCACTGTTAGTTACATTTTCGTATTATAGATGGCAACAGGAATACAACTACGATCTCAGTAAAAGATAGCCGTTCAATTCATACCAGACCTGCCTTAATATTTGCTATATTTTCAGTATTTTAAAGTCAGTTTACATCTTTGAAAGTTTTATAAATATATATTAGAGGTACGTAGATTTATAATTATTAATAAAATACTTCTTTAATCTTTTATAAAAAATTCAAGTATGATTTCAATTTTATGTATAAAAAATGATACATGGTGTGCTTACGCCATTTTTTTTATGGAAATGGCGGGAAGAAAGTTTTTAACACAGAAAGAAATTGAGGAACTTATGAACAGACCGTGGGGGGGGGGGGGGGTGCAGCCCAGTATTTTTTTGATGGAATGCATGAAAAATTTTATATCTATATATCTACCCGGTCAACGCTGGGCAATCATTCTTTAAAAATAATCTCATTAATTTTTTTATGCCTTAATATTGTCGCGTAGATGGTAGTCGTATGGATTGAACACACACGTAGAGGGAATACAACGCTGTTTATTAGCACACAACACTTAGCTGATAGAACTCAGAACTGAACTCACAGGTTGAGCTACTTGCTCTTTTATCCATCAACAGAATATTCTGGAACGCCGTTCCAGGAAATTAAAGAATGTTCTAGCAACTTCTAGAACTAACAGAAATAGAATTAGAATTAAATTAAATTAAAATAATGTAGAGCTTCGAACCGGGGACCTCTTGCTCAGCAGTCCGGTGCGTTGACCATTCAGCAACAGAGTCTTTGACGGGAAAGGCTTTAAGCGGCAATATAACTAATGGACTAATAGTTCGGAATGAAAGTTATGTGTCGCTATGTTTCTCTGTTTAAAGAGCTTTTCCTCCCACTGCCTAAAAAACCCCAAAACTCTAAAAGATTTATCTTGTATGATTTCACGGAATAAGTAATTCAAATACGTATCGTAAGTTAACTCTGTTTCGCGAACTTAGGGGGAAAAACTTGTAGAACTCTTAAACGTCTTCCCATTTTATGATCCTCAAACGATTAATATATTTAGATCAACAGAAGGCTTCCAAAAACTGGCCATGGGACAGAACTTAATTTTTCTTTTTGGAACGAAGTTCTTTTACGCGGCTTACAGTAGAGTGAACTGGCAGGAATCGTCACCTAACGAAAAAGCGTTATGTCCCCTTCATAAGAGCTTTTTCTCAAGGACTCTGTGGCTGAATGGTTATCGCATCGTACATCGGACTGCAGTCCGATGCTCCGCAGTACTGCAAAGGTCCCTGGTTCAAATCCCCGCACAAGCACTACCGGCAATTTTAAAACCCTTCACTTCACAGTGTATCAAATTTGATACATAAGATATTTTCCCCCTTTATATTCAAAAGCAATATTTTTTATCCATTTGTGTACCTTGTATTAATTTTGAAACATCATAGCAAAGCTTTTAATCACTGTTAGTTACATTTTCGTATTATAGATGGCAACAGGAATACAACTACGATCTCAGTAAAAGATAGCCGTTCAATTCATACCAGACCTGCCTTAATATTTGCTATATTTTCAGTATTTTAAAGTCAGTTTACATCTTTGAAAGTTTTATAAATATATATTAGAGGTACGTAGATTTATAATTATTAATAAAATACTTCTTTAATCTTTTATAAAAAATTCAAGTATGATTTCACTTTTATGTATAAAAAATGATACATGGTGTGCTTACGCCATTTTTTTATGGAAATGGCGGGAAGAAAGTTTTTAACACAGAAAGAAATTGAGGAACTTATGAACAGACCGTGGGGGGGGGGGGGGTGCAGCCCAGTATTTTTTTGATGGAATGCATGAAAAATTTTATATCTATATATCTACCCGGTCAACGCTGGGCAATCATTCTTTAAAAATAATCTCATTAATTTTTTTATGCCTTAATATTGTCGCGTAGATGGTAGTCGTATGGATTGAACACACACGTAGAGGGAATACAACGCTGTTTATTAGCACACAACACTTAGCTGATAGAACTCAGAACTGAACTCACAGGTTGAGCTACTTGCTCTTTTATCCATCAACAGAATATTCTGGAACGCCGTTCCAGGAAATTAAAGAATGTTCTAGCAACTTCTAGAACTAACAGAAATAGAATTAGAATTAAATTAAATTAAAATAATGTAGAGCTTCGAACCGGGGACCTCTTGCTCAGCAGTCCGGTGCGTTGACCATTCAGCAACAGAGTCTTTGACGGGAAAGGCTTTAAGCGGCAATATAACTAATGGACTAATAGTTCGGAATGAAAGTTATGTGTCGCTATGTTTCTCTGTTTAAAGAGCTTTTCCTCCCACTGCCTAAAAAACCCCAAAACTCTAAAAGATTTATCTTGTATGATTTCACGGAATAAGTAATTCAAATACGTATCGTAAGTTAACTCTGTTTCGCGAACTTAGGGGGAAAAACTTGTAGAACTCTTAAACGTCTTCCCATTTTATGATCCTCAAACGATTAATATATTTAGATCAACAGAAGGCTTCCAAAAACTGGCCATGGGACAGAACTTAATTTTTCTTTTTGGAACGAAGTTCTTTTACGCGGCTTACAGTAGAGTGAACTGGCAGGAATCGTCACCTAACGAAAAAGCGTTATGTCCCCTTCATAAGAGCTTTTTCTCAAGGACTCTGTGGCTGAATGGTTATCGCATCGTACATCGGACTGCAGTCCGATGCTCCGCAGTACTGCAAAGGTCCCTGGTTCAAATCCCCGCACAAGCACTACCGGCAATTTTAAAACCCTTCACTTCACAGTGTATCAAATTTGATACATAAGATATTTTCCCCCTTTATATTCAAAAGCAATATTTTTTATCCATTTGTGTACCTTGTATTAATTTTGAAACATCATAGCAAAGCTTTTAATCACTGTTAGTTACATTTTCGTATTATAGATGGCAACAGGAATACAACTACGATCTCAGTAAAAGATAGCCGTTCAATTCATACCAGACCTGCCTTAATATTTGCTATATTTTCAGTATTTTAAAGTCAGTTTACATCTTTGAAAGTTTTATAAATATATATTAGAGGTACGTAGATTTATAATTATTAATAAAATACTTCTTTAATCTTTTATAAAAAATTCAAGTATGATTTCAATTTTATGTATAAAAAATGATACATGGTGTGCTTACGCCATTTTTTTATGGAAATGGCGGGAAGAAAGTTTTTAACACAGAAAGAAATTGAGGAACTTATGAACAGACCGTGGGGGGGGGGGGGGGTGCAGCCCAGTATTTTTTTGATGGAATGCATGAAAAATTTCATATCTATATATCTACCCGGTCAACGCTGGGCAATCATTCTTTAAAAATAATCTCATTAATTTTTTTATGCCTTAATATTGTCGCGTAGATGGTAGTCGTATGGATTGAACACACACGTAGAGGGAATACAACGCTGTTTATTAGCACACAACACTTAGCTGATAGAACTCAGAACTGAACTCACAGGTTGAGCTACTTGCTCTTTTATCCATCAACAGAATATTCTGGAACGCCGTTCCAGGAAATTAAAGAATGTTCTAGCAACTTCTAGAACTAACAGAAATAGAATTAGAATTAAATTAAATTAAAATAATGTAGAGCTTCGAACCGGGGACCTCTTGCTCAGCAGTCCGGTGCGTTGACCATTCAGCAACAGAGTCTTTGACGGGAAAGGCTTTAAGCGGCAATATAACTAATGGACTAATAGTTCGGAATGAAAGTTATGTGTCGCTATGTTTCTCTGTTTAAAGAGCTTTTCCTCCCACTGCCTAAAAAACCCCAAAACTCTAAAAGATTTATCTTGTATGATTTCACGGAATAAGTAATTCAAATACGTATCGTACGTTAACTCTGTTTCGCGAACTTAGGGGGAAAAACTTGTAGAACTCTTAAACGTCTTCCCATTTTATGATCCTCAAACGATTAATATATTTAGATCAACAGAAGGCTTCCAAAAACTGGCCATGGGACAGAACTTAATTTTTCTTTTTGGAACGAAGTTCTTTTACGCGGCTTACAGTAGAGTGAACTGGCAGGAATCGTCACCTAACGAAAAAGCGTTATGTCCCCTTCATAAGAGCTTTTTCTCAAGGACTCTGTGGCTGAATGGTTATCGCATCGTACATCGGACTGCAGTCCGATGCTCCGCAGTACTGCAGAGGTCCCTGGTTCAAATCCCCGCACAAGCACTACCGGCAATTTTAAAACCCTTCACTTCACAGTGTATCAAATTTGATACATAAGATATTTTCCCCCTTTATATTCAAAAGCAATATTTTTTATCCATTTGTGTACCTTGTATTAATTTTGAAACATCATAGCAAAGCTTTTAATCACTGTTAGTTACATTTTCGTATTATAGATGGCAACAGGAATACAACTACGATCTCAGTAAAAGATAGCCGTTCAATTCATACCAGACCTGCCTTAATATTTGCTATATTTTCAGTATTTTAAAGTCAGTTTACATCTTTGAAAGTTTTATAAATATATATTAGAGGTACGTAGATTTATAATTATTAATAAAATACTTCTTTAATCTTTTATAAAAAATTCAAGTATGATTTCAATTTTATGTATAAAAAATGATACATGGTGTGCTTACGCCATTTTTTTATGGAAATGGCGGGAAGAAAGTTTTTAACACAGAAAGAAATTGAGGAACTTATGAACAGACCGTGGGGGGGGGGGGGTGCAGCCCAGTATTTTTTTGATGGAATGCATGAAAAATTTTATATCTATATATCTACCCGGTCAACGCTGGGCAATCATTCTTTAAAAATAATCTCATTAATTTTTTTATGCCTTAATATTGTCGCGTAGATGGTAGTCGTATGGATTGAACACACACGTAGAGGGAATACAACGCTGTTTATTAGCACACAACACTTAGCTGATAGAACTCAGAACTGAACTCACAGGTTGAGCTACTTGCTCTTTTATCCATCAACAGAATATTCTGGAACGCCGTTCCAGGAAATTAAAGAATGTTCTAGCAACTTCTAGAACTAACAGAAATAGAATTAGAATTAAATTAAATTAAAATAATGTAGAGCTTCGAACCGGGGACCTCTTGCTCAGCAGTCCGGTGCGTTGACCATTCAGCAACAGAGTCTTTGACGGGAAAGGCTTTAAGCGGCAATATAACTAATGGACTAATAGTTCGGAATGAAAGTTATGTGTCGCTATGTTTCTCTGTTTAAAGAGCTTTTCCTCCCACTGCCTAAAAAACCCCAAAACTCTAAAAGATTTATCTTGTATGATTTCACGGAATAAGTAATTCAAATACGTATCGTAAGTTAACTCTGTTTCGCGAACTTAGGGGGAAAAACTTGTAGAACTCTTAAACGTCTTCCCATTTTATGATCCTCAAACGATTAATATATTTAGATCAACAGAAGGCTTCCAAAAACTGGCCATGGGACAGAACTTAATTTTTCTTTTTGGAACGAAGTTCTTTTACGCGGCTTACAGTAGAGTGAACTGGCAGGAATCGTCACCTAACGAAAAAGCGTTATGTCCCCTTCATAAGAGCTTTTTCTCAAGGACTCTGTGGCTGAATGGTTATCGCATCGTACATCGGACTGCAGTCCGATGCTCCGCAGTACTGCAGAGGTCCCTGGTTCAAATCCCCGCACAAGCACTACCGGCAATTTTAAAACCCTTCACTTCACAGTGTATCAAATTTGATACATAAGATATTTTCCCCCTTTATATTCAAAAGCAATATTTTTTATCCATTTGTGTACCTTGTATTAATTTTGAAACATCATAGCAAAGCTTTTAATCACTGTTAGTTACATTTTCGTATTATAGATGGCAACAGGAATACAACTACGATCTCAGTAAAAGATAGCCGTTCAATTCATACCAGACCTGCCTTAATATTTGCTATATTTTCAGTATTTTAAAGTCAGTTTACATCTTTGAAAGTTTTATAAATATATATTAGAGGTACGTAGATTTATAATTATTAATAAAATACTTCTTTAATCTTTTATAAAAAATTCAAGTATGATTTCAATTTTATGTATAAAAAATGATACATGGTGTGCTTACGCCATTTTTTTATGGAAATGGCGGGAAGAAAGTTTTTAACACAGAAAGAAATTGAGGAACTTATGAACAGACCGTGGAGTGATCATAGTGAAGATGGATCTGATTCAGAAAGTGATGGTAGCACAGGTGATCCTAATTATAAACCAAACAAAGTTTGTGATGAAATTTTTGATGGTAGTAGTGATTCGGAAGATGAGGTATCATTACTTGATAATAGCGATGGTCTTGATCTGCCTAGTGGTGGGAACATGCCAAAAACTAATAGAAATAATACAGGGAGAACAAAGCCTGCAATCAACTGGAAGAAAACTAATTTACTTCTAAATGATGATCAAATTTTATTCCGAGGTGACGAGAATCTCGCTCCTGAAATTATGAATTTAAACACACCTCTAAATTTTTTTAGTTATCTTTTTAAAGAAGATTTGACTGAGCATATAGTTCAAGAAACAAATTTATTCAATGTGCAAAAAAACCCATAAAAGTGTGTCAATGTAACGAATTCAGAAATTAAACAATACACTGGTATTTGTAAAATGATGTCTATTTTACATGTACCAAACACTAGGGCATATTGGTCACCTGCCATAGGCAATGATATAATAAAATAATGTATGTCATTAAAACGCTTTGAAAAGATAAGAGAATTTCTACATTTTAATGACAACAGTAAACAACCACCACATGATGACCCTCAGCATGATCGTTTATATAAACTTCGACCAGTTGTAAATGCTTTACTTGAAAGATTTTATACCGTCCCTATGGAATCGCGTCTTTCTGTTTAAACTTATTGTTTGTTATTATTTTAATTCACGTGGGATTTATATTGTGTCATTAATTTATTTTTGTTGGTGATTTAATAATAAAATTAATCCGATTAAAAATTATGCTAGGTAACATCTAAATCAAAATAATTAATTTATATATTAAAATTTTTAATTTTAATAAAATAGAGAGAGAGAGAGAGTTTGTTGAATAAAAGAGGGCTGCGCTTTTTTCCGTGATAAAAATACACTAATATAATCAATAGAAATCTACATATTAAATCACGTTTAGAGTTGAAAAATAACGTAAGAAACTTCGATCCTGACGGGGGTTCCCCGACCGAACTATTGTTTTCTTCCTTTTTTTCCCAAACTTTATTAAGTTCTATTAATTTGAAAGCCATTGTCTAAAATTGGCTAAAGCAGCGGTTCTTAACCTTTTTAGACTCACGACTCCATTAAACTTAAGAAAAATAAAATAAACACTTCGCCCCCCCCCAGACCAACCCTCTTGTCCCCCAAGCATCGAATTTCACTGATAACGAAGATGGTTGTGGTGAAGGGGCTGTATCCACATTTAAGTGGTACGCGCAAGGCACAAAAATCATTAAAAAGGGGCACAAAAATCATTAAAAAAATTAATTTAAAAAACGAATTGAGCCCCAAATTTCGTTTTTGCTGTGTTAAGTTTCTCGGGTGCTAAACATTAACTGTGCCGAATTTGGTCCCGGTGGGTGAAACAGTCTATGATTCTATAGCGGACAAACAAACAGACGAGCTCTTTTATATATACATATATATATATATATATATGACGAACCTGACTAAATGCCGGTTCGAAGCGTACTCTCCATATCGTAAATCCCTCTTAAACTCCCTAATACTTATTAATAATATTACAGTCAGTAAACGTAGCCGTGGTAAATGATTACAAATTATTTACATCCAACAAATTTATTCCAACAATTTAAATACCCTCGAATTCCATCCGCACATAATTTAGTTTTCCAAATAATCATCTCACCCTCGTGGCGCGTGAATCCGTAATCCGAAAACGCCCTGCCGAAAACTCTATTGTTCCTGAAGGCGTCTAAACTTATCGCGCATGCTCACAAGAGCTTTGTTAGGTATGCACCGAAGATGAGGCATGGGCGTTGCTAATTTTGTTACTATTTATAGATTCCCTCCCTGGTTCTTCAATTTACGTGAATCAAGTCCACCCCGAAATCTATTTTCTCCGCGATGCTTTTATCCCGATATCTCGTGATTTCACAGTTTTAAATTGTTAATTCCTTATTTCTTTCTAAACAAAAGCCTCCATACTTTAGCCTTATGTTTTAACCTTACATATCTATCTATCTATCTATCTATCTATCTATCTATCTATCTATCTATCTATCTCTCTCTCTCTCTCTCTATATATATATATATATATTGAGATAGAGACTTGTTAGTTAGACTTGTTAGTTGTGCTAAAACGTAATTATTACCCCGATAGTCTTTCCAAGCACATAATTGGTTGTTTTAGATTTAATGAATAGATTGTTCTGTTGCCCTTAATTAGTAATAAAATATAATAAGTGATATAATATGTTTATCTTGTGAAAGTAATAATAATAATAATAATATTTTACTCTTAGCAGTAATAATAATAAGACAATTTTAATCTTGGTTTATATGTCCTATAACACAGTCTCCATTGTAAGTCTACATCTGTGTTTCCATTAACTCCATGGTTGCAAGGTTTGTGACGTCAGTCTCCTTGCGGTTTCCTACTCTTAACTTCAACTTTGTTTAGCGCCAGACTTGGTGTTCTTTGATTGAGCAATTTTTTATTTCTTCTGTTTCTTATGGATTGTTCGGTGTCCAAGTATGTTTATTGGTTAGATCATACTTATCAGAAACAATTCACTGGTTTTTGGACAGTATCGGCACTGCTGATGAAGAGATGCTGTCTAAAACCTTTTAATTACTTATCTTTTCATGTTTTTAGATTCTGGCTGCAAGTAGTAATAGAGCTTATGCTGGTTTTTCACTTTCAACTTTGTCTTTTATATATATATATATATATATATATAGTATGATAAGCTAACGATTTTTCTTGAATTTTCTATATACTTCAAAAGTAATATAAATGTTCCTTTTATTGAGATATAAATTAATATACCAGTGTAATTTTACACTATATATTTAAGAGATAGAATTTTAATAACAAGTTATATTCTACAGTTTTCTATTCTTAGTATTTGTTTGGTTTTATTACTTCATAAACAAAGCTATAAATTGTAGTTCTATTTATAATAACTTGGCATATAAAAAAACAGGTCTTCTCTATATTCCGTATCATCAATTACTAATTTCTCTATTAAACTACATTGATGTAGAACCTACGTGTATAAGAAAAACCATCTCTCATCGATTACTGAGGTATTATATAAAAAATATTATATTTATATTTATTTTTTAGTCTTCTCATTTAGATCATTTTCCCCTGCACGTGTACACACACAGATATATATATATATATATATATATATATATATATATATATATATATATATATATATATTGTTAAAGCTGTTTTGCTCGCGAAGAGATGGCACTGTGAGCACGGAAAATGTAAAAGACAGTAGATGTAGTAGATCGCTATGAGAGCGGTCATGTTCTAACGTTATCCCAATAAAAGTGTTGTTTTATTAACAAACGAGTCTTTTTTTTTAAATGTCGCACGTTTACGTAACAAGGTTAGGTCAAGGTTCATAAGGAAGTGGACATTTAAGACCTAAAGTTATTAAAAAGATAGACAACAGAAATCAGAAGTGGCACTCTGCCTAAGCACCAAAACGGAATACGAACATTCAAGGTATGTTTAATGATGCATATATTAGTGAAGCAAGTATATAATTTTCATTAAAGTATTTCTTTTAAGTAACAAAAATGGCGTTTTTAGGCAAGGGTAGAAAAATTGATTTGATCGAATTAGCGACTGAGCTAGATCTCGGTAATGTAGTCTCAACCGATAGTACGATATCGGAATTAAAGAAAATTATTTGCCAAAGCAAAGATTATGATGAACAATTCACTAAAAATTTATTTGAAAGAATTATAGATACTAGGCTTAAGAATGAAGACAGAGCTTATGAACGAGAAAAACTTGAAGCTGAACGGCAAAAATTGGAAGCTGAAAGAGCTTTTGAATTGGAAAAACTTCAAATCGAAAGTACTAATAGATCCTTGGAATGACACGATGAAACTGTTCGGGTTTCAGAAGTAAACAAAAGTAACTCTGAACTACGGAGCTTAATGCAACAATTTAGCTTAAATGACGGAGATATCACATCTTATTTAATATTGTTTGAACGACAAGCTAAACGTATAGGTATTAAACAAGAAGATTATGTTTCGCATCTGTTAGGACTTTTGCCTTACGAATTTACCCAACTTATCGCCAGGGAAGATGAACAAAAAGCTAATGATTATGTATTTGTCAAAACCTTGTTATTAAGACGGTTTAAGTTGAATCCCGAAAAATTCAGACAGAAATTTATAAATCACGTGAAAGATTCAGAAAGCACATGGGAAGATTACGTTTATGATCTGCGAAATTATTTTAATGAATGGTTAGCTGGTTTAAACATTGACGATTTTGACTCTTTAAAAGAGCTTATTAGTATAACGGATCAATTAAAGAAACGCGTTCCAAATGTAATACGGGAATATTTCATCGATTCTTGGCCGAAATTTGTAAATGCAAACGAGTTGGCAGGTAAATTGGATGAACACGAAAATGTGAAAAACATTTGTTTGGTTTCGGAAATCAACTGACGCCAGCTGTGAAATGTGTAGGAGGAACGATGATTGATATTCAGATTGATGACGTAATCTCGAAGGATGTTTCTGTTCTAATTGTACCAGACCAAACGCAGGCGGTTGATTTATTGGCAGGGAGAACATTTTTGGATTTACCTTACATTGCTTATGCAGCCGTAGGCAAAAGTTTGTACGTTGGGTATAGTAAAGATTTCCCTTTTATTGAAATGGATTCCAGAGAAATTGAATCACGCGTGAAATTAAAAACGGTCGAAAATACGAAAGTTGTGAACAACAGTGTAAACTTTGTAAAAGCTAAACCAGACGAAATAAATAACGGATTAATAATTATTGAATGTAAAGAAGATAACTTTGATGCATTCTTAGAAGTTAATGAGGGAAAAACGATTATTCCAGTTATAAATAATAAGGATTCAAAAATCAGTAACTCTAAAATTTCAAATAAAGAAAATTTCAAAGAAGTTGTTTACAAGACAGAAAGAAATACGAAATCTGCGAGTTTGGATGCGCATATAGGCATCCTGTTTGAGAGACAAATTGAAATAAATAGAAAATTCACATTTACATAATGAAATTGAGATTTATTTACATTTGACATATATATGGAACTTATAATCAAATAAAAAAACGCGTCTCGATTGTATAAAATATTAAAAAATGTCCCCCCCCCACAAAATGCCCCTAAAAACACCCCTTTTTGCCTAACTTATCCCCAAATTTAGGGGGAAAACCCCAAGTTGGCAACACTACCAGAGGAGATAGTATACATTTCTGTTCTAAATGTTTAATGAAAAAAAAATTCTTTAATAAACAAAGCAACAGTCAGTATAACGTCAGACTTTCTTCAGTCGCTATAATTCGCCTAGAGTAGTAGTGCGCAAACTGTGGGTCGCGAAAAAAAAATGGGCGTGGTTTCGGACACTTTGAAGTAAATTTATATCACATGGAATTATCTATATATACAGCTATATATACATGGCTGTTCGCACATTTTTTAGACGATTTTGGTAAGCGGTAATAAAAAATCGTTTGCTGCAAAAGAAATAATTGCAATTGCACTATGTTTTTAAAAGTCAAAATTATCTTCTGCGGCTTGAAAGTTTTGTTTTTATTCAAAATGGCGTTTTAAACAAAGCAGTGGTTCGAAGGCTACACTTATGCTCTTTCCAAAGAGAAATATGCATACTCCGTTATCCAAAAACGATGTGAGAGTCATGGTTTTGTGATATCTAAAGCGTCGATAGGTAATATCGTCAACAAGAAAGGAAAAAAACGTCAAATTGGAGCCTCAAGTGGGACAAAAATTCCAAACAAGTATCCAAGGAAAAAACGGACATCTTCGACTATTGCAAAGGTACGCTGTTTAATGTTAAAAGAAAATCCGCCTAGTCAAAGGACAGTTGCAAATTCATTAAAATGCTCGGTGTCCACTGTAAACAAAATGATAAACGTTCATTTAAATCTTAAGAAAGCGAAAAAACGCAATGTGCATAGTCTTCTTCCAAATCATATCGCTGAACGCAGGACACGCTGCAGAATTCTATATGAGAAACACTTATCCAAAGAAAAATGGAAAACAATTGTCCCAATAGATGAATCATGGGTGTATTTAAATGATTGCAACAAAAAAAGAGCCATTTATTATCATAAAAAGGGAGAAAAAAATTTAAGTACATGGTTCAAAGAATCGAAAGAAAGTTTTTCTAAGGGATTCATGATTGTTGCTGGTTTTTCTTATAATGGCAAGTTAAAAATAAAGAGAGTGGAAAAAATGTCAAGATTAACTCCAAATACTATCAGGAACATATTTTATTGCCAATTTTTCTGAATGAAATGCCATCGCTTTACCCTCAGTGCCATCAATCTGTGAGACTCCATCAGGACAAAGCTAGCAGTCACACATCAAAATCCACTGTAAATTTCCTAAAAGAAATGGAACAAAAAAACTGGTATCAAGGCCATACCCTTCACTGATATCCCTACTAAATCTCCCGATGTATCACCTATGGATTTTTGTGCTTTCGGACTTTTAAAATCTGCATTATCCAAACGTCGTCCCAAAACCCTTACAGGACTCTGGAAAGCTGTTCAGGAGGAATGGGATAGAATACCTTTTCTGACACTTCAAAAGGCATTATTATCCTGGAAATTGCGGTGTCGAAAGATAGTTCAGAATAAGGGATGTCAAATAGAACATTTAAAACACAAGAATTTTATGTAATTTATTTTTGTGAATACAATATACATCGTCTAAAAAATGTGTGAACAGCCTCTGTATTACTTACGTTTTCTGCGGCAATAGTCGGGTTTTCTCCTGAATCGTCTACCAAGTCTTCAGCTCTGTCCTCAACGTCACTTGAACATTGTCTGGAAGTTTCCTCGCTTTTAGTAAATAGAAGGTGCTCATAGTACTACAACTTGGGCTAATACAACTCCTTCGTATCTGCTCCGCTCTTGGAAGACACCGCTACTTTTTTCATTTCTTTCCGGAATGATCCCCTCATGGTGTGCACCTTTTTTTTTACCCAAGAAATATCTGCACTTGGATTGAACTTTTTTTTTGAAAAACTGTACTAAATCTTCCCATGCCTGGTGCCGTATAATACACTCTGTCACGAAATAATATATGCACCCAGAAGGAAACGAGCTACTATCACGAAACTTAACATGTATGTAGTGTATGAGGCAAACGATTACAAATTCAGAAGAACAGACCGTTTTGTTAAGATATGGCATGAAAAAGGTTACAAATCAGTAAGTAGTAAATCCACCTCTGGCAGCTATACAAGCCGAAACACGGCGTGGCATCGAATCAGTGAGGTCACCTATGATCTCCTGCGGAAGATCATGCCATAATCTTTGCAACTGGGCAGTTAATTCACCAGTATTCCGGGACGGCTGCAGATGTCTTCCAAGCACATCCGAGACATACTCTATTGGCGAGAGGTCTGGTGACCTGGCAGGCCATGGGAGTACGTCATATCCTTGAAGACATTGTTGGGAGAGTCTCGCAGTATGTGGACGAGCGTTGTCTTGCTGATAAATGGCACCTGGGCGACTTGACAGCACCAGCAGTACAACTGGCATTAAAATCTCGTCCACGTAACTGCGTGCCGTCAAAGTGCGTTGAAGGACGACTAGAGGTGATCGTGTGTCCCCACACTGTCACACCTTGTGTAATTGCCGTATGCCTCTCGACAACAAATGCCGGATCAGACCGGTGGCCTGGACGCCTCCACACGCGTATACGCTAGTCATCAGCATTGAGACTGAATCGGGATTCATCGCTGAAGATCACACGCCTCCAGTCGGTCACACTCCAGCTTGCCCGAGGTCGGCAAAAATCCAATCGACACTGCCTATGATGTGGGGTCAGTGGTAGGCGTCTTAATAGACGTCGGCTCCTTATACCTGCGTCGGCCAGTCGTCTCCGAATGGTCTCCCTTGATACCACTGGATGTCTGGAAGGTGGCAAATGACGTCGAACCGATTCTAGCGACGTTGTTGGTGCGGACGTGGCCGCTCTTATGACTGCGCGATCCTCGCGCGCATTTGTGTTCCTGGGACGCCCTGACCGTCCGCGACGGTAGACTATCCCTTCTGTGATCCATTGTTGCCAACACCGAGCAACTACCATATCGCTCCGACCGAGGTGGCGGCCAATATGCTTGTTCGACCAACCTGCTTCTCTGAGGCCTACTATACGCCCCCTCTCAAAGTCCGACAATTGTTCGTACTGTCGCCGGTTACGTCTCAGGGGCATCTCATGTCTAGTCACAATACCGTCCATCCAAGTCGACAGATTTGTTTGAATAACCCTATGGAACGAGCAATCATGCTTTTAAACTCTCCCAGCTGCGCATTTACGCATCTGGGATGCATATACGCATAGCGCGCTTACCCTTGCATAATTGGCGTCGAAATTTTAATCATTTGCATATCTCTTACCAGACTACATTCCTGCCAAGTTTCGTGATAGTAGCTCTATTTCTTCTGGGTGCATATATTTTTTTGTGACAGAGTGTAATATTAGAATAATCTTCCGACTTAACCTTCCATAGTCACGGTAGGTTTCTATACATTTCAATAAACTGAATTAAAAATTCGGGACTAAAAAATAATTTTTCTATTTCCATTTCGTTTGAGAACAAGTGGTAAACTGAAACAAACTAACCTTCAGACGTGTAGCATCGGGCGTCTCTACCCCACTCACCGAGACTCCCCCCCCCCCTCTTGACGTCAGGACTTCGGTCTAGACTGGGACTCCAGACGCCAGACTTCTGGCACCTAGCCTCTCACCCATTCACAGACTTTTTCAATACGCAAGGTGTCCGAGATGCCAAATCTCAGGCGTCTAGGATGTTGGGAGTCCTCGTGCGTGGCCAGCTTAAGGGAATGTGATCCTGTTAACCTTTCAATTGCTTTCACGGCTTGATTTATTTATCAGTGGGGTTTTTAAATTTTTATTTTGTTACAACAAAAAATAAAAGCGTGCCACTTCATTGTGATTTAACGGTTTATTTCTGTAGTAATATCTTTTACATGAATAGGGCTCTGATCAGTAATGTCCTGATGAGCCTGAATATTTTCCCTGCAGGCCGAAGAAGATGGAGTACACAGATGTCTGGTTAAGGCTTTTTTATAGGAAAATTCTGCCTGGCACATATTACAGTGGAAAGGTTTCTCTCCGGTATGAGTATATAGATGTAATGTCAAGGTCTCTTTGCGTGCAAATTGCTTTCTACATATATCACATACGAAAGGTTTGTTTCCGGTATGGGTTAGAATATGGCTCTTTAAAATTGGCTTTGCAGAAAATCCTGCCTGGCATATGTCACAGATGTACGGTTTCTCTCCGGTATGGATACGAACATGGTTATTTAAGCGTGATTTTTTAGAAAATGTTTTGCCACACGTAGGACAAGCGAAAGGTTTCTCTCCGGTATGGGTACGAATATGGATTCTTAAGTACGGTTTCGTCGAAAAGTTTTTGCCACATACAGGGCAAACGAAAGGTTTCTCTCCGGTATGAGTACGGAGATGGGTACTGAAGTAAGATCTAGAAGAAAAATTTTTGCTACATATATGGCAAGCGTACGGTTTCTCTCCGGTATGAGTACGGAGATGTATGGTCAAGTCCTGCTTGCGACCAAATTGTTTTCTACAAACTTCACAAGCGAAAAGTTTCTGTCCGGTATGGGTGAGCATGTGAACATCTAAGACCCGCTTGGAGGAAAAATTATTTCCACATGTCTCGCAAACGAAAGGTTTCTCTCCGGTATGGGTACGGAGATGAATAACTAAGCGTGCTTTACCAGTAAACTCTTTGTTACACGTGTGGCAAACGAAAGGTTTCTCTCCGGTGTGAGTGCGAAGATGGACATTTAGGCGCGATATAAAAAGAAACTTTTTGCTACATATATAGCAAACGAAAGATTTCTCTCCTGTGTGCGTAGCGAGATGCGTATTGAAGTCTTTCTTTCCAGGAAATTCTGCCTTGCATATATCACAGACGAAAGTTTTCGCCCTCGTATGAGTACGAAGGTGCCTCGTGAAGCTCGGTTTCCAAACAAACTCTTTTCTACATACATTACAAATGAAAGGTTTCTCCCCGGTGTGGATAACAAGATGTGCTTTTAAATTCGATTTTCGAGAAAATTCTACTTGGCATACACCACAAACGAAAGTTTTTGCTACTGAACAGGAATGAAGATGTGTAGTTGATCTTCTTTCAGATAATTCACCCTGGATTTCGTTCGCCATGAAAAGTTCCTCACCAGTCTAAATATAAAAATGTGTCGTTATGTCCGATTTTAGATCGAATTCTGTTTGGTATGTATTACGAATGAAAGGTTTCAACCCCGAAGTTCATCACTAAGGCTTCTTTTGCTAAAAACATTCTGCCTCACGTATATCACAGACGAAAGATCTCTCTCCGATACGAGTATGAAGTTATCTAGTTAGTCCAACTTCCGGGCAAGTTCTTCTCTTCTACATACTTCATATACGAAAGGTTTCTATCTAGTATGGGTTAGAAAATGTCTAGCTATGTTTGATTTTCGAGAAAACTGACTAACAAACATCACAAACGAATTTTTCCCCCTCCGGGATGAGTGCGAAAGGATATAGTTAGATGAGTTTTTACCGAAAATCTCTCATAACATGTACGACGATTAAAAGGAGAGATGCATAACCAAATCCACCTTTGTATAAATTCTTTCACATGATTCTCAAATGTTAGGTTTGTTCCCCTTCAATTGCTCTTACGTAAGATTTGTTTAATATCCCTTCTGTAGAAATTCTTTTTTTTTCCACAAAAGGCTTTTCTTCCGTAAGGGGATGTTGGCGAGTCTTTCACTCGCTTTCAGCAACAAACGATTCTAACGAAAAATCACGAAAATACTAATATAAGAAATAGGGATTATAAGGGCAAGCATAAAGGACGAATTTGGGTTAAATGTCTGCAAGTTTAAAGATGGATCCGCACAGAAATTATATTCACTGGAGTGGAATGCATCTCAAATGAAAGTTTTGTTTCGACACCACCAACTTTTGTACAGGTATTATCTTCCTTTCAAAAGGGATAACATGTAGAATTAAGGGATATCTCTAATAGGCAGATGTAGTTCTTTACGATTAAAAGTCAGAATCAGTGATGATGCTCGTAAAAACAGCGATATTTCACATTCTAGGAATACTTGACACATCCTATCTACAAGAAAGAAAGAAATCAGATGTTAACATGAAAATGTCCAACTAAGCGTTATTGCATACACGCAAGCTATGTACACGAGACAAAAATTTCTACTAATTTTTTTTTTGGCTATAACTATGATCAGAACATTAGGAATGTTTAAAATAAAAGACTTTTTTAAGGCATCTATTATTGCAAGCTCTAAACTCTTAATAATGTTGTTAATGGACATTTAATCTAAAAGTATGACATTTCTTTTCCTGACAAGGAAACAGTACCCTTTGACGTCCTATAAGAATGGTCCTGAAAACAGTAAATATAACATTCAACAAGCTGAAATCGAGTCATGATACATACACCTAATTCTGTTTTTGCACGAATTTTTTTTACACGAATTTGATTTAACACGAATTCAAAACAATATTTCATTTTCTTTTTACGCGAATCATTTTCAAAAGAATTCAATAGAATAGGTGATGTAACTACGTTACATGAGCCACGCCATCCAACGTAGACTTGCATAGTGATTTGACCAAAAGTTAGAAAGATGAAAGCAGATAGGTTGAATTTGGATCCGGGAGTTTAAGGTGACTGCCTACTTGAAAATCTCATTTTTTGACTATTTTGGTCAATTTCATTTTTTGCAAGAATCTTCCAATTCAATCTTATTTTTTTTCAAAACCATTTTGATTTTCATTCTACATCAAATAAAAACAGAGTTATAGCTATTTAAAAAATACATCGTCTGCTACAAAACTGAAGTGACAAACAACTTTAAATGTTTTTCTTAGAATTATGTTTTTTAGCACAAATTTCTACCGTTATCATGATATCCCACATTTTATCTATCTATACTTATATATAAAGAGAGAGCGATTTTGTACGTGGAGGGTAATCTTCAGAACCACTGTACCTATTTGAAAAATTCTTTCACTGTTTGAAAGATACATTATTCCAGATGGACATAGGCTATATATTATGTATATCTGATCAGTAGAAATAAAGTTAGGGGCTTAATCCTAACAATCTCCATTGTTACTGGTACTGTCTTCTACCGCTTTTTGTTCCGAAGATTTCAACGATCCTTATCGTGGTGCTATCACGGTGGGCTTCTGTTCTGACGCTAGCGGTTCGAACCTAGCCGTTCTCCGGCACGCCTTTTTCTTTAAAAAAATTTATTTTAATTATTAAATAACATAAAATTAATTTAAGGTATTATTTAGGTTATTATTAAGGTAAAAAAAGATTTACAATTTATTGGCAATCAACTGGAAATTTATTGGTATAATATTTTGTTCAACCCGGACAAAGTCGGGACTGGCCGCTAGTAATTATATATAAAGAGAGAGCGATTTTGTACGTGGAGGGTAATCTCCAGAACCACTGCACCTATTTGAAAAATTCTTTCACTGTTTCAAAGGTACATTATTCCAGTTGGACATAGGCTATATATTATGTATATCTGATCAGTAGAAATAAAGTTAGGGGCTTATCCTAACAATCTCCATTATTAGGATATATATATATATATATATATATATATATATATATATATACTATATATGACATTACCGCTACTGTCCTCTACCGCTTTTTGTGCCGAAAATTTCAACGGTCCTTAGCGTGGTGCTATAGCGGTGGGCTTCTGTTCTGACGGTAGCGGTTCGGACCTGGCGGTTCTCCGGCACGCCTTTTTCTTTTAAAAAATTAACTTTAATTATTAACTAACGTAATATTAATTTAAGGTATTATTAACGTTATTGTTAAGGTAAAAAATATTTACAATTTATTGGCTATCAACTGGAAATTTATTGGTATAATATTTTGTTCAACCCGGACAAAGTCGGGACGGGCCGCTAGTTGTATATAATTTGATAAAATTTTCGGGAAATGTTTTAGATGCTATTGTTAATGAAATGACGTACAATAATTGATGTATAATAAATAGTTTTCTTAGTTGGGGCTGTTTTTATAAGAAAGGAATGAAGAATCGGGGAAAATTTTCATATTGGAACATAAAATTGCATATTATTTTTGTATTTTAAAATTTCACTTAGATTGTAGGTCATTCTGAAGATAATTGTCATATGTATCATGTGTAAGAAGGAAATTAAAATAGTAGCATTAGAATTTTGTGCAGAGGGATAGGCGTTTTAGCTAAATTTCATTAAAAATTACTTCAGATTGGCCAATTTATAAAAAAGTATGGTATTTACAGGTAAATTTTTGTTCCTTTTTTAATTTTTAAGCGCTATTTTACCATAAAAGACCAAAAGAACCTTTAGAAAAAAAGATTTTCTGAAAAAATTGGCTCCGAACGTAGGCAGTCACCTTGAGGCCGTCTGCACACGGAGCAACTCAAAAGAAACTGACTCCAGTCACAAACCAGTCCATGATGAGTCGTAACATATGTAATTGAATGGAGCCACGCACACGGCGCAACTGGTTACAAACTCGTCGGACGAGTTTGTAACCAGTCTTATCATTGTCCATGAACAGAATGATTTTTCTCTTTTGTTTTTTCATTTTGTTGTCTAACTCCACCAACCAATCGCTCATTATCTCAGTGGTTATCCACACTTTCTTATTTGACTTCCATGAAACACTAAATTTTCGCACATCAATGTTCTTGAAACATCTAGGCTTCTTAGCTTTTCCAATAACAATTGGAGTTTCGAAGTCTCCCAGCGTGTTGCAACGCAGCAAAAGAGTGAGCCGTCTTTTGAAATTTCCCGCCACTACATTTTCCACCCTTAAAACATAAGGTCTTGTCTGGAAGGACACGGCAAAAGAGGCCAGACTCATCGGCATCGAAAATGTCTCTGTCACCATATCCTTTGCACAAATATTTAAGCTTTCCAATCCAATCTGTTACTTCATTTGAATTTACAGATTTTTCTTCAACACAAATCTGTTTAAAAAATATGTTGTGGCGTGTCCGGAATTTTTCCATCCATCCATTTGAGGCGTTAAAAGTTTCTAATTTTGAAATGTTTGCCAAAATAATTGAAAGTTTTTCAAAATACCTGTCCACTATTCAGAGGGAATAACATGGATTGTCCTATATAAAAGGACTGGTACTCGTAAAAATGTCCGTTAATTAGAGGTGTCCGCTATTCGGGAGTGTCTGTTAAGGGAGGTTCCACTGTAAAAATATCCCTTACAATTTTTTTTTATAAATTTACATATTTTTTTCTACATCAATTGTATATATTGATCGTCATTTTTATTATAAATATATATACATATATTTATTTTTTTTTGTTATTAATTGCATACATTGACCGTTGTATTTAATTTCAATGTACTCCGTAGCGAAGTGCGGGTTTTCAGCTAGTAAATATATATATTTATAATAAATGCGACGATCAATGGCGCAACTGGTAAAAACCCGTCCGGGACGGGTTTGTAACCAGTTGCGCCGTGTGCGTTGCTCCATTCAATTACATAGGTTACGACTCATCACGGACTGGTTTGTGATTGGAGTCAGTTATCAGTTTCTTTTGAGTTGCTCCGTGTGCGTTGCTCCATTCAATTACATAGGTTACGACTCATCACGGACTGGTTTGTGATTGGAGTCAGTTATCAGTTTCTTTTGAGTTGCTCCGTGTGCGTTGCTCCATTCAATTACATAGGTTACGACTCATCACGGACTGGTTTGTGATTGGAGTCAGTTATCAGTTTCTTTTGAGTTGCTCCGTGTGCGTTGCTCCATTCAATTACATAGGTTACGACTCATCACGGACTGGTTTGTGATTGGAGTCAGTTATCAGTTTCTTTTGAGTTGCTCCGTGTGCAGACGGCCTAAGTGTTTACTGCTTAGTTTTTGTCCAACAACCTAACGTAGTACTAGTGCCGAAGCATCCACATAACTCACAGCCCGCCCCTAGGTAGGTATATAGTATTTTATCGTATCTTGAGCATTTCCCGTTTCCGTATCTATATTATAAAGAATGGAAAACCCCACGCAACTTCAGTGTCGTATATAGACTTCGCGTGTCTTATCTTATTCGTCTTAATACAAATATGTACTTGAAAAAGATAGACAGAAAATGCAATCACAGCATATCATCAGGATCATCAGGACAAATGAATTAACTACGTTCTGTAGGCCGCAATCACAGCATATTTTTACAAAACGGGATTTTGGTGAAAAAACGTAGCTTTGAGTTCTGGTGAGTAATGAACCGAGTGGGTATATTACTCGGTAAAAATCTCGACAAAAATTCTTTAAGTGTTTTTAATTTTCAGTAGGTAGTTATTTACTCATGATTCCATGTTATGAGATGAGTATTACAAAAAAAAAAAAAAAATTATGTTTGGGTTTGGTTTATTAGAGGTAATGGCAGAGTAAAATTTATTTATGCTTACCCTTTCTGTTCAAGTATTCAGAAAATTTGAATGGCTTTTATTACATACAGCAATTGCCGTGGGGCTTACTTTCACTGCACTTGAGTTTTTTAATAATCTTCATCAAAAGCCGGTTGCATATTGCGTTTTTTGCCCTAAAATGCTTTTCTTATTCTTAAGGGTAAATTTTTTATTAACTTTATATTTCACTAGCGGCCCGTCCCGACTTTGTCCTGGTTGAACAAAATATTATACCAATAAATTTCCAGTTGATAGCCAATAAATTGTAAAACTTTTTTTACCTTAATAATAACCTAAATAATACCTTAAATTAATTTTATGTTAGTCAATAATTGAAATAAATTTTTTAAAAGAAAAAGGCGTGCCGGAGAACGGCTAGGTTCGAACCGCTAGCGTCAGAACAGAAGCCCACCGCGATAGCACCACGATAAGGATCGTTGAAATCTTCGGAACAAAAAGCGGTAGAAGACAGTAGCGGAAACAATGGAGATTGTTAGGATTAAGCCCCTAACTTTATTTCTACTGATCAGATATACATAATATATAGCCTATGTCCATCTGGAATAATGTACCTTTCAAACAGTGAAAGAATTTTTCAAATAGGTGCAGTGGTTCTGAAGATTACCCTCCACGTACAAAATCGCTCTCTCTTTATATATAAGTATAGATAGGTTGAAATTATGAGCGCGCCAAGAAAAAAAACTATCAGGAGCGGGATATAGGAAAAAAGCCAAAGATAGGGCCAAACAGGGAAAGCATATTGCGGATAAGATGAAAAACTGGCTTCGCGGAGGAGTTTCACGGTCAGTCTCTGCCGCAACTTCTAGAGATGATGTTCAAATAGAGGATATTTCTTTCAGTTTGCACGACCAAGCGGACCAAGATTTTTCATCTACTATCTCCAAATAGTCTACGAGTGCTGACTCGAGAGTGCAATATTCTTCATCGATCTCCAACGAGCAGCTCGAGGAAATAGAGCCAGGATACAAAGAATCTGAATCGGCTCATTCGGTGTCGGATGAGCAGCAAAAAATCGGAGTTGATTTGACGGACCCAGGCAGTTAGCCAGACATGGAAAAAATGGCCGATCAGCAACGATCTTTCTTTAGCAGCCAAGCTGTGTTATCAGCAGAAAGTCACCCAGAAAACGTAGAGTTTAGGTCAACCGAACGCGATGGCAGACATTTGACATCTTTTATGTGGTATAGAACGTTGGAAAATAACGAACAGGTTAAAAGATCTTGGCTTATATGTTCTAAGACTAAAAATGTAATTTTTTGTACGCCTTGCAAGATTTACCAGAAACCTGCCCCTGCCGCTACATCTGTGTTGTGTACTACAGGATTCATTAATTGGAAAAAAGCTTCAGAAAGACTAGCCGAGAACGAAGCATCTCAAATGCACAGAGAGTGTATGATTAAGTGGAAAACTCGAGTACAACAAATTAAATCATGCCAGGGGATTGATAAAGACATTGAGCGAGTAATTCACACAGAGAAAGAAAAATGAAGACAGATCCTGCATATTGTTATGGATGCTGCACTGTATCTATCAATAAACTGCCTTTCTTTTCGTGGGTCCCACGAAACCCCTAGCGACCTCATCACAGATTGTCCTCAGCCTAGTCAAGGAAACTTCTTGAATTTAATTTCCCTGCTCCCCAAATATAATTTAACTCTTAACTTCCAATTAGAACACCTAAAAAAAGGGACAGGTATCATTTATTAAAGATAATACAAAATGAAATTATCGACATAATGGCGAACACAGTTCGAAATAGCATTTTAAACGGCATCAAATAAGCCAAATACTAAACAATAATGTTCGACTGCACTCCAGATGTGTCGCGTACAGAACAAATGAGCCAGGTATTTCGATACGTAAAATAATCTGGTGATGTGTGCGAAATAAAAGAGAGTTTTATTGATTTCATAGAAATTACTGGAAAGGCAGGAGAATATATTTGTCAACGGATTGTGGAAAAATTGACAGTTGATGGTTTAGATATTGGGCAATGTCGTGGCCAATCTTACGATAACGTGTCTAATATGGCCGGTACCTATGAAGGAGTGCAAGCCAGGATTTTAGAAAGAAATGAGCTTGCGGAGTTCGTGCCATGTTTGGCTCCCTCCTTGAATCTTGTCGGTGTCCACTCTGCTTCATCGTGCCCAGAAGCAATAAACCTATTTGGAGTCATTCAAAAAGTATATTGCTTTTTTGTCGGATCCACTACTCGATGGGATATTATGGAAAAATGTGCCAAAACCAATTTAAAAGGAAGCAGTCAGACAAGATGGTGGGCAAAACATGTTGCTATGAAAGACCTTTTAAATAATTTGCCGGAAGTAGTAAAATCCTTGGAAGAAGTTAAAGAAATTTCTCATACTCCGGAAGCAAAATACGAGGCAGGTCATCTGTTACACGCTGTAAAGAATTTTGAATTTATCCTCAATTTGACGATTTGGGCTAATATTCTCCGAGAAATTAATCGAGTAAATATTGAAATTCAAAAGGAAGATATAACCTCGCGCGTTCCATCGCTTTAATGGACGGCCTGATCAAAACTTTGGAAAAAAATGAGAGAAAATTCAATTGAATATTGGATAGAAGAGGCTAAAGAAATAGCCAAAAAAGTTAGCGTTGAGCCTATTCTGCCAAATAAACGAATTCCGAAGCGCAAAAAAACAATTTGATGAATTGTGCGATCACGAACACTTCAACCTGTTCAGCTTTTTTTCTAAGGCAACAATGATGGTATTTGATCGAATCATATCAGAAATTAAAAAGAGGGTTGATAGTGCTACCACCCTAAATCTAAATTTTGCCTTTCTCAATGGAATTGAAATTTTGAATATGTCGACTGAAAAACTGCAGAAGCATGGAGCAGATCTCGCACGAAAATACGAGCGAGACTTAAACACAGTTCAGTTCTCTCAGGAATTCTCCGTTTTTAAAGAACAAGCTCCACTTTTATTTGGCGATATAAAAAAGGCTAGCGCTTTCTATCTCTTTCAACAAATCTATACGCATGATTTGCAGGATGCCTTTCCCAATATCAGTATTGCGCTGCGGATTTACTCTATGCTTCCGATTACATCCGCAAGCTGTGAGCGAAGTTTTTAGCAAACTTAAACTTATTAAAAACTATCTTCGATCCTCGATGAGCCAGAAACGTTTATCGAGTCTCGCGATCCTAGCAATCGAAAATCGGACCGCCCATCAGATTAATTATGACAAGGCCATAGATTTCTTTGCAGAACAAAAGGCTCGAAGAGTAAAATTGCAATTCAATTATGCTATAATCTCAAGTTTTGCTTTAAACTCTATCCCGTAATATCCTAATTAAAATAAATGTTATACATGTCCATGTATATTTAAAAAAAAATAAGGATTAATACAGAAACATAAGGTTAAAGGATTGGCGGGGCGGGGCGGGGCGGCAGTTTTAGCTATTTGCCCCGCCTCGAAAAAATTCAAGATCCGGGGATGGTCCCAAAACTCTGTTAATGGGTTAACTTTAACTTCATTTATATTCCACTAAACCTTGAACGCTATGATCCTTTAATTCAATTTCGGAAGCTTCAGGGTAAGTTCCAGTTGTATGTGCTAACGTTTTCTTTTTAAATCTACAGAGGCTGTTCGCGCATTTTTTAGACTATTTTGGTAAGCGCTAATAAAAAATCTTTTGCTGCAAAAGAAATAATTGCAATTGTACTATGTTTTTAAAAGTCAAAATTATCCTCTGCGGCTTGAAAGTTTTGTTTTTATTCAAAATGGCGTTTTTAACAAAGCAGTGGTTCGAAGGCTACATTTATGCTCTTTCCGAAGAGAAATATGCATACTCCGTTATCCAAAAACGATGTGAGAGTCATGGTTTTGTGATATCTAAAGCGTCGGTAGGTAATATCGTCAACAAGAAAGGAAAAAAACCGTCAAATTGGAGCCTCAAGTGGGACAAAAATTCCAAACAAGTATCCAAGGAAAAAACGGACATCTTCGACTATTGCAAAGGTACGTTGTTTAATGTTAAAAGAAAATCCCCCAAGTCAAAGGACAGTTGCAAAATCATTAAAATGCTCGGTGTCCACTGTAAACAAAATGATAAACGTTGATTTAAATCTTAAGAAAGCGAAAAAACGCAATGTGCATCGTCTTCTTCCAAATCATATAGCTGAACGCAGGACACGCTGCAGAATTCTATATGAAAAACACTTATCCAAAGAAAAATGGAAAACAATTGTCACAATAGATGAATCATGGGTGTATTTAAATGATTGCAACAAAAAAAGAGCCATTTATTATCATAAAAGGGGAGAAAAAAATTTAAGTACATGGTTCAAAGAATCGAAAGAAAGTTTTTCTAAGGGATTCATGATTGTTGCTGGTTTTTCTTATAATGACAAGTTAAAAATAAAGAGAGTGGAAAAAAATGTCAAGATTAACTCCAAATACTATCAGGAACATTATTTTATCGCCAATTTTTCTGAATGAAATACCATCGCTTTACCCACAGTGCCATCAATCTGTGAGACTCCATCAGGACAAAGCTAGCAGTCACACATCAAAATCCACTGTAAATTTCCTAAAAGAAATGGAACAAAATCTGGTATCAAGGCCATACCCTTCACTGATATCCCTACTAAATCTCCCGTTGTATCACCTCTGGATTTTTGTGCTTTCGGACTTTTAAAATCTGCAGTATCCAAACGTCGTCCCAAAACCCTTACAGGACTCTTGGAAAGCTGTTCAGGAGGTATGGGATAGAATACCTCTTCTGACACTTCAAAAGGCATTATTATCCTGGAAATTGCGGTGTCGAAAGATAGTTCAGAATAAGGGATGTCAAATAGAACATTTAAAACACAAGAATTTTATGTAATTTAGTTTTGCGAATACAATATACATCGTCTAAAAAATGTCTGAACAGCCCCTGTATATAATACATCTTTCAAATAGACATCTAATAATGAAAAGGAATCTCAAAATGTTTTAGAGAGAATAACCAAGATGTCAGAATTATCTAACAAATAACGGTGTTTTCAACTATGAAACACTTTAAAATTTCTTTTGAAGAGGAATTGTCTTAACATTTGTAATTCCTTAATTCTGTCACAGGCCTTGTAGCAATGGTGACTTGCAGGAAATTTTATCAAAACCTTGAATGCAAACATTAGGAATGTATTTGAAAATGCTCTTTTAAAATAAAAGACATTTTTAAGGCATATATTATTGCAAGCTCCAAACTGTTAATAATGTTGTCAATGGACATTTAATCGAAAAGTATGGCATTTTTTTACCTAACAAGGAAACAACTCTGATGCACTATCCTATCCTATTTTTACAAAAGGGCCAATATTTTCTTGAAGTCTTTGTGTAGATACTCTCTAGAGGTTTATCAGTTAATGCAGCAAGAATACCACTGGCAAGTTAAACTTCACAACAAAAAAACTTAACATAAATATCTATTACAACCATTACTTCTGTCTACTAAAACATTAATGGATCTTAAACTTTTGAACTCACCAATAATAACACGTTAGCAATATGTTGGAGATATATGAACAGGTTTCTTGTCTAAATTCCTATTTTTATAAATGATTATATTTTTAAATTGCAGACTTCATGAACTTTTAAAATTATTAAAGAACATTTCTCCTTTGGCACAAAATTGTTATATTTTTAAAAATGTTATCATCTGACACTGTAAACTAAATTACATTACTTAAATGAACAGGTAGAGGTGACCAACTTTAGGATTATCTTTCACAAATTTATATCCCATACACATATATTATTTTGATTTACAATGCCAGGAAAGTGGTGGCATAAGAGTGATGAACTTTTAAAAAGCTATGCTATATTTAATAATGTGTATCAGTTAGGAAAAACAGAATCCATATGCATATTTTTTTCACAACATTACAAATATAATTATGTTTGTGAACATAAAATTCATTTATCCTGTGCTTTTGAAAAAATATTAATCGCCCTTCAGGAGCAATATAAGTTACACAAATCTGATCTAGAGACACAAAGAGAAAAAAAAAATTTTAAGTGTTTAAATAAAAATATGGAAGAAAAATAGCAGTATATTTCATTTTATTCAAAAAACAAAATTATATGCTGGATACATAAAAACAGTACTGAATACTAGTTAGAAATATTAGAACAGACTACAATACAATCGGTCATCTCTATAATAGAGAGTCAGTCTTTAAAATGATGTCACCTGAAGAAGAAATGTTTCTATCTCAACAAATGAGGAGAGAGGTGTAAGTTATTTTTAGATCACAAAAATAAAATTTTTTAAAAAATCTTTAAAATTTTTCAACAGAATTTTTATCTTTGTTTAAAAAATGCTGTCATGCTTATACATGAATTTCTATTTTCACAATATAGAATAAGGACACTTACCCTTATATCATTATGAAAGAAACATAAAAGCAGTTAAATATTCATTACCTGTACAGCGATAAATATTTTCTTTTCATAATGACTATTACCAAACAAAAGAGCTGGTTAAATAAAAAAAATTATATTTTTTATGCTAGCCTTTTTACATATAAAAATATACATGCCTCATGAATTTGTTTAGATATGCTAAAATATTCCAGCATCTAATCTGAAGAACATTATGAGACTTAACAATACAAATACTCATACTACAGCAATGGATTTCAGTTTTATTACATACTAATTAAAACAATTCATAAAATTCATTCAATTAAAGTGAAATTAAGAAAATCATTTTTCAAACACAGAATATGTAACACGGTGTTTGCTCTAAAACTGAAAAAATTTAATACCATTGAACCAGCTATTATAAAATGTATGCACATGTTGCTTTTTTTTTTTTAGACAATTATGCAGAGATATCTGCCAAAACCCTAAGTATATTCAGGTTAAAGAACAGAAGATCTCATGTCAATGACTTCATTACAGTAATTTTTATAAGTTATTTAATTATACTCAGATCCAGAAAAATAAACTCAATAACTTAAACTAAATTAATATTTCTTCTTACTGAATTAATTCTCAGAAATTTGAAACTGTCATGGAATTTCTTAAAAAATTGCGATAGCTATTTTATGCATTTGTTTTAAGATGAATTGCAGTCTACATACTCCTAATTTTTTGCAGATTTATTAATAAGTATATTGATTTATTTCAGGGCAAAGCATAATAAAAAAATTTGAATTATGTGTGTGTGTCTGGCTGTTATAAATTTCAAAGTAGTTCTCTGCAGCCACAGAAATATTTAAAATAATCAATTCATAATCACTCTAAACGTACCATTAAAGTTTGTATTACCATTAATCTGAAAAATGCTTTCTCTCATACCATCTTCTGAGAACTATAAAATTTTCAATGTATATGACATGACATTGGTATATTTTAATAAAATTTATTCTAGAATTTTTAATTAGTTTAAAAAATACATTAAAAATTATCAAAATAATCAACAATTTCAAAATTCTTATGATTGTATCAGATTATCTAACATGATTATTAGAGTTTCATGGTTTCTCATATTATTATAGTAAACAGCTTGACAATACTCAATAGTTTTGTGTGCAATTGCTATCATTTTAATAAGATTAATGTAAAATAAAATTTAAGCATTATTAATCTTTTCAAAATTTTTGCACACGTTTCAATATATTTTACATAATTTGCTTGAGTTTTAAAGATCAATAATTAATATACATGTATGTATACATGCATCTAGGTAAATAAAAGCATTTCTGCATGATATTTACGAAACTGAGTACTGTTAATTGGCAATAATAGATTTGTGAGCTTTTCTAAAATATCTCATCAGAGTGATCCAAAATATTTTAAGATTATTAATTTTATTTTTAAAAAAAGTATAAGCTTGATACAAAGAATAGCCCTGAATACTAGTTAAAGCAACATTCTAACAGACTACAATATATCCGTCACCTCTATAGTAGAAAATTTTCGGCTCTTACCACACATGACTTTTGCATCCATGTTTGCTAGAAGGGGCCCCTATATGAAGGGGCCTTTTACTATGGAAAACTTGCATTAAGCTCTGTATGTGAGATATAGGCTTTATAGTCTCATTGCTTTTATTACAACAGATTAAAGAATTTAGAATAAGGGCTAAAAATGTTTTTTAATATTTATTATTATTAGTATATTATGACTTTTGCCTTTAGATTTTTTCTTCATAGATTGTTTCTTCTTGTGGTTCATGGGAGAACTGAAAAGTTAATTTTTTTGTTTATATATTTGATATTAAGATAAAATCATATTAATGTAGATTGCACAGATTAATTTAGTACTATGAACTAACATTGAACCTGATTATTCTGAGTTGCACTTGACAGAATTAAAGAGAAAAGGATAGCAAAATTGGGCATAAAAAATAACATAAAGATAAATAATTCTAGACAGCCCAATAATTCTATTTCAGCCTAATATCATTATATTTTATAAGGTTGAATTTCTATAGTTGGAAACATTTTTTTTTTTAAGATTTCAGTATTTTGCATTTAAATATCATGTCTTATGGATTTTATCCACAATTTTATTAATAAATATTTTGTAATTAATTATCTTTGCATACTCTTTCAATCAGTCATAATTTATATGAACATGCATATTGTATAACAACCACCAATGTGTTAAGATTACAAAGGTTTTAACCTGGTTATTTCTTTTTGACAATTTTATGAGTCCCTATTAATTTCTTTCGGGCCAAAAGTTGGTAAAGAGGTTTACAAAGTTTTTCTTTTCTATTTTCTTACTTTTTAAAAAATTTCCACTGAAAATTGGGTGTTGATATTAAACCACTCATCTCTCAAATTTACATCTAAATGAAACAATCGTATTAAAAAAATAAATAAAACCTCTCAGTTCTTGAAAAAAAATTGTGCAATATTAAATCGCTAAACAAATTATCAACTAAAAATACTTTATATGGTCATCACAAATAAAAAACATTTTTGTTGAAAGGTGGAGAAAAGTCAAAATCAGTGTTTTAATATTAAAAACAAAAAGCATTTTTAAAACGCTACATACAAAAACCAAACATTAAAAAATACTTACACTCCTAAAAAGAAGATTTAATTAGAAATATAAAACTGCATAATAAATCTTATCATGCCTTTAAAAGATGAAAAACACATACGGTAGAGCCTATAAAAATGTTGTAGATACACAACAAATATACTCCTCAATTGTAAATGTAAACAAAGTAAACGGAGAATCAGAGATTCAATCACGATTCATTCCAGGTGTGATGAAATTCCTTTAACTCGCCAAGGAGTAAAAAACAGATCAAGTGCACATCCTAATTAATAGATATTATTCTTCTTAAAATGGATCTACCCAGGGCCCGATTATGAACGCTGGGGGCCTCTGGGCAGATGCTATTTGGGGATGGGGGGGGGGGGGAACTTACGAACATTTTTAAAAATAAGAACTATCCATGGACTATACTATACGCGGTCGAAGTGGTGACGTCACGTCCGCCATGTTGGGCACCTCCGCAATGGCGGCCCATGTTATTCTCCCATAGGAGGGAAAAACAAATATTAATATCTCTTAAACTAATGAATATTATCTCCCTGCACGTCCTGAAATCGATGAAGGGGATAAAAATACCCTACCTCAAAAATTGAGGAATGTGATTTCGTATAGGAATAAGAGCAAATGGTGTTTTAAAATTTCAATTCGATAAGCCTATCGATGTGAAACATAGGCTTAGATGAAGTGATACTCTTGAACTTTTTTATTTAGTGTTTGTGAATAGTTTTATATGTTGTTTCTGTCTATGTGGATATTCTAACACAATATAAGATGAATTGGTAAGTAGATTTTATTCCCACTAACACTTATTTATCCCTAGTGCCATTGTGTTTACAATTTGAATGTGTCGCTGATGGTAACGGTATTAAAATGTCACTTTCGATAAACATTACTGTAAAACTACTTATGTACCTTATTGTTCATTCGATTTTCCTCAAATATTTGTATGGTAACATTCTTAAAGCACTATAATCCATTTTGCAGAATGAAAGGGTTCTTGAAGTTGATATATGGGCTAGTAAAGTATACTGTATTGTTGTTGTTTTTTCATGTGTTAGATGTATGCTTTTATTAATTTCTTTACCTGTGTACTTGATTCCCTTCCCTTAAAACTGAATGGGTGTCTGAGTAGGATAGATTTAAGTCAATCTATTCTATGTCAGATTTCTTTTCAGTTAAATCCATGAAACTATAAGATTACTGACAGACTTTATAGCTAAATATTTTTTCAGCCATTGATTTTATGCATCCTTTTTGTTGCTGGCTGGTTTTATGATGGGATTGTTTGATTTAGTATTAGTGTGTTATCAACCTTAGTTTAATGCAGCACTCTTAAAGTATGAAGCATGAGATAATTGATTTCTTTTGCATTGTACTTATATCATACAGTTAGTAGAAGTGATACTCTTCAAATTCTTTATTTAATGTTTATTAACGGCTTATTTTTATGTTGGGTAGTATCTGTTTATGTGAATAATGTAACATTCAGTAAGTAGATGTTTTTCCGAATAATATGTCTGTTAAAGCTTACTTGTTATTGTTTTGAATTATAAATATTGAAAAGTAGTGTTTGGTAACATTGTTTCAGTTATGTATTCTTTATAACTCTTTATGCTTCATAAATAACAGACTTTAATGGCTGTGTTTTTTTTTCAGCCATTGATTTCATGTATCCTTTTTGTTACTGGCCTTTTGTTAAGACTGATATGTTTTATATAATGTTATAGAGTGTTATCAATTACTGTTTATATACATATATATATAAATTAATACACACACACACACACATATATATATATATATATATATATATATATATATATAACAAATAAATACACTCATATATATATTCTTATAAATACATACACAATGTATGTTTTATATATATATGAGGATCTCGGGGGAGGTAAAAAATGATTCCCCACATGATGGTGAAAGTTCATCAGAACTTGTGCAGGTACGTTTTGCAGATTGTATGTAGATATGTTTGACACTATAGTCTGCAATATTGTTTGTAACTATTTACATACGGTAATGTAAAATGCTTATTAGGACAATATTTTACTAATATATTGTACCATTACTAGGCATTATATGAATAATGCTTTTGTCTTTTTACAATGTTGACACTGTTTGCACTCATTATTTTTAAGTCACTTAAATGAAAAGATATATTACTGTCTGCTAATCACATTATGAATTTTTACAATATAAAAAGTACACAATTGCTTGTGCAAAAAAAGCAGTGGCCATCCCATCTTCATTCTTTAACTGCTATTGCATGTAAACAATTATAACCCTCATATTTATAGCTACATTAAATTGTTCAGTGTGTTAAAATTGAAATAAATGTTGATTTTATTACTTTTTCTCTTAATGACATTTTTAAGGAGGGTATTATGTACAAAAAAATGTTTAGCAACAAGTTTTGCAATTTGAAATATGTAATAGCAAATATTTTATGAAAATATAAATCTGTTTATCTCTAAACTACAATAATGTGGTTTATCACTTTTTACCCCCAAGGTCTTCATACATATATATATAAATATGTATAAACAGTTGATTCTTTTTCAATCGTTTTTATATTGTTAAAGTCTGTACATCTTTGTTGGTTTAAAATGTAGCATTATTTAATAAGTAAAGATTATAAAATTCATTTGTCCATGTTTTGAGGGAATAATGTGTTTATCATTTAGATGTTTAATACAGGTGTTTTTTTTAAAGTTAAAAAATGGTCGTATGCTTTGCTGCAGACTGCAAGCTTAAAATGGTTAAAATCATTGTTCCTTCTACCGCTTTCCAAAGGATGTAAAGCATGCTCTGTGGACCTGAATAGCAAAGTAATTTTGAAAATAGAAGTTTTAATATTCTCATTTTTAATTTATGAGTACATTTTTCCACATATGTTAATTTCACATTTCTTGGTCTCCACGTTATAGTAAATCTATGGTATTCAATAGCTATTTAATTGTTTTAGATGATACATACTGAATTTTTGTTGTATTTAAGCTTTAAAAAATTCTTAATTTAGGATGAAATTTTTTTTTATTTAGAAAATTTTTTAGGACTTCTATTATAAACAGAAATCTACTATAGTTTCTTTGTCTTAAATTTTATAGTTATTGTTTGTCAAATTGTCTGCAAACCAAATAATGATAGATTTTTTTGCATGAAAATATATATGGAGCGAACATGTAGGTTAGATTCATAAAATTAGTGAGCTTCAATTCAGTGATACAAGGGAAACCGAATAATTATAATTTTGAATGTATATGTAATAAATAAAACATGAAATGTTTTAAAGTTTATTGATCTTGGTATTTTTCAGGCGTAGTGACAGAAAACCTGGTAGAGATTCCAGATTATATAGCTACCATTTTAAAGGAGGGGATAAAAGAAATAATCCAACAATTTTTGACAGCAATAAAGTGCAACAAATTGAACTTCCTGCTCATAAAGGAAAGAAGTACATGTGTTTTTAATAACAGCTTTTTTAATTTCACATGTTTTCTTTACAATAAGTACTAAATGTACTTGATTCTCAGAACTGAGAACATATTCATTTTATACATTGAAATTAAACATGAGAGAAGGAGGATAACTCATCTGATCCAAATTACAAGTAATTTTATTGTTTATGTTATGTAGTAGTATTATAGATAATATATTAATCTCATAAATAATTAAAACTTCTATTTCTTGTACTTAGCTTTTCACAAATCAAATGCACGTTTTTAACAATAAATTTATTATGAGTTTTCTTAATGTTCATTTATGCTGTTATTTAATATTAGTATTATTCCTTTAGAAAACAGAGTGCTGTGATGAAGAACATTGAAGGTGAAAAGTAGAGTGGATGTAGAGTCACTATTGGTAAAAGCAGAGATAGACCAACTAAAGGAAAAAATAAAGAGCTGCAGTTATTGTTGGCAGCAAAAAATGTGAAATTTCAATTTTCTCAAATCAGTGAGAATGACAGTTTAGTGCTAATGTCAATAATAAAATTCAACATTCAATAAACAACCCTGACTTCCCTAATTGCTACTTTTTAATAAACACTACAGAAATATTTATCGAAAATCTCTGCAAAGGCTCAGAGACGGACTTTTTCACAGTATAAGAAAGACAAACTTTAAAAGGATTGATAGCCTAGCTCCTAATGGTGCAATTTGTTTCATTAGTAAACTGCAGCCAGGATCTACTTCTGATAAAACCCTTTTCAAGGAATGTGGTTTAATAAAATTGTGGAATCCTGGAGATCTAATATTAACAGATAAAGGTTTTTTAATACTTGACCTATTGCCTCAAGGTGTATCAGTAAATATTCCCCCATTCTTAACGAATCCACAATTCACAGAAAGTGAGGATAAATTTACCACTAAATTAAAACATATACATGTTCATGTTGAACGAGCTATACAAAGAATAAAAAGTTTTCAAATTCTTGATAACATCCCATATTATTTTAATCAATACGCTTCAGTAAGTTTGTGCCACTTTGGTAAATTTGTAAAATCCATTGGTGAAAAAATAAAATCTTTTTGTTTATATCTTAACATGCTTTTGTTTAATCCCTTTAGAGAGTTTTTTTAGATAAAAAGTTTACAGTTTCCATTACATGTATTTTAATAACTATGCTTTAACCATTGCATTTGGAGGTATGTTTTGAAATCTCTTCATTTTGGTGACTATTTAAAATGTTACTCAAAATACAGAAAGTCAAGTTTTACAGAGCTTATATCACATTCCATTCATAATGTGAAAGAAAGAACACAGAAATCCCATTACAGCCTTTTTATTACAAATACAAAAAAATATAGATATACATTAACAACAGAAATGAAAAAACAATTTAAAAAGAATAACGAGACAAAACAAAATGTACTGGTTATAGTCTCTCTCATAGCTCTATATTTGGCAAAAAGGTATACATATAAATTAACATCAGAAATTTATATATTTTAATATGAAAAGGAAAAACAATTATCTTAATTACTACCATAAGATATAAATATTAAAGAAACAAATGTTGCTATATGTACAACTTACTGTCACATTATATATCTGTCTTTCATAGAGGCTTGCACTTTAGATAAAATCAAGCTGTTTCCAGGATTGTTATCAAACAACTGAATATCACTAGCCAGAGCTTTTTCTCCTCTATCTATGAAACTTTTTTGATTGTTAAAAAAGGTGAAAATTTCAAACCAGGATATCATGATGAAGTGTCTTGTATAAATTCATGAAATAAAGAAAAAAAACATGACTATGCATTTGAACAAAAAATGTTACAATTGAAACGAATTACGAAACGTTAAAAATAAACACTACTTCATTTAAAAAAAATAAATGAGAATGTTGCAGCAATCAGTTTATTTTTTTGTCTGCTATAAATGTAAAGTTATTGTTTATGAAGCATAAGTAGTTATAAAGAATACATAGCTGAAACAATGTTACCAAACACTACTTTTCAATATTTATAATGCAAAACAACAACAAGAAAGCTTTAATAGGCATATTATTGGGGAAAACATCTACTTACTGTGTTACATTATTCACATAAACAGATACAACATTTAAAAAAAGCTGTTGATAAACATTAAAAAGAATTTGAAGAGTATCACTTCCACTAACTGTATGATATAAGAACAATGCAAAACAAATTATTTCATGCTTCCTACTTTAAGAGTCCTGCATTAAACTACGGTTGATAACACACTAATATTAAATCAAACAATTCCATCATAAAACCCAGCCAGCAACAAAAAGGATGCATGAAATCAGTGGCTGAAAAAATATTTAGCCATAAAGTATGTCAGTAATCTTATAGTTTCATGGATTTAACTGAAAAGAAATCTGACATAGAATAGATTGACTTAAATCTATCCTACTCAGACACCCATTCAGTTTTAAGGGAAGGGAATCAAGTACACAGGTAAAGAAATTAATAAAAGCATACATCTAACACATAAAAAACAACAACAATACAGTATACTTTACTAGCCCATATATCAACTTCAAGAACCCTTTCATTCTGCAAAATGGATTATAGTGCTTTAAGAATGTTACCATACAAATATTTGAGGAAAATCGAATGAACAATAAGGTACATAAGTAGTTTTACAGTAATAATGTTTATCGAAAGTGACATTTTAATACCGTTACCATCAGCGACACATTCAAATTGTAAACACAATGGCACTAGGGATAAATAAGTGTTAGTGGGAATAAAATCTGCTTACCAATTCATCTTATATTATGTTAGAATATCCACATAGACAGAAACAACATAAAAAACTATTCACAAACACTAGAAATAAAAAATTTCAAGAGTATCACTTTCTCTAAGCCTATCGCTGTCAAAGATAGGCTTAGAGGAATGGAATTTTAAAACACCATCTGCTCTTATTCTTGCACGAAATCACATTCTTCAATTTTTGAGGTAGGGTATTTTTTGATCCTTCATCGATTTCAGGACGTGCAGGGAGATAATATTCGTTAGTTTAAGAGATATTAATATTTGTTTACCCGTCCTATGGGAGAATAACATGGGCCGCCATTGCGGAGGTGCCCTAATGGCGGACGTGACGTCACACTTCGACCACGTATTAGAAGTACTAAGTGTACACCACACGTGTGAGGAAAAGTTGTTAAAAATCAGGATTTTAAAAAATCGTTTGATTTAAATTTTGATTCAAATAACGATTGAAACCAAACAACCCTGCAAGCGAGTCCTATATTTTCTATTAGAGTGTATGGCTGATAAGATGAAGCATTCATAAACAAGTTTCACATCAAATTGAAAACGCCTTTCACCTTTTGCTGTACGTCTGATACAACCTGATAGTTTAGCTTTTTTCCTAAAACAGAAAGCGAAATTAAAAAACCTTCACTTATCTGGCACCCTATCTATTTTACTGTTGAGAAACATCGTTAAAGAGATTTTGCACGTTAAAGAGGACAGTTTTGGGGCCCCCTAGCATCAGGGGGCCCTGGGCAAAGTCCCGATTTACCCATGCGATAAAAAGGCCCTGGATCTACCACCGTGAAAGAGTATTTCTAGCTACATTTCCTGAACTTTACTTCTTTGTCAATACGTCATTATTACATAGAATGTTGAGAATAATAACATAATTTTTTTCCCTAGAAAACCCACGAGTTTATCGCTACTTCCAGTTTAATAAGTGGTACCTGGTATTAAATGCCTATTATTTGATGATGATTAGGTAATATGGATAAAGCACCAAAATGTTGTGCAAAACACCTTATTGAAAATCGATTAAACAAGGCACTACAGGCCCTCTCAGATTGGAGTAATGAAAATAATATGACTGTTAGGGCCTGTTCACATAGGAGTCTGTTGCGTTGCGTTAAGGAAAAGATGACGTTGAGACGAAAATAAACCAATCATAGGCGTTAAAAATTTCATTTCTAATCGTTTGGAGGCATATGATTGGTTTATTTTCGTCTTAACGTCATCTTTTCCTCAAAGCAACGCCACGGACTCCTATGTGAACAGGTCCTTCATCTGGATAAGACAGCTTCGCAGTCCTTTTCTCTATCTCATAAGGCTTTTCGCCCAGAGCTTCAGTACAAGAATAGTTTGATTGCCAATACAGATAATTTCACCTACCTGGGACTGACTTTTGATAATAAGTTAAGTTGGAAACTCCATGTGGAACGGCTCATCGAGTGCGTTACAAATAGATTTAATGTCCTTTAGGCTATGTACACATGAGAGCGCTGCAACGCGCGTTGCATCACGCGTTGAAGAAATGCAACTGATCAAATGATTGCGTACACATGCAACGCTCTCTTCTACTAGAAGGCGCGTTGCAACGCTCGTTTGGAGAGTTCCATGCAGATCGCGCGACTGCAGAGCGCCTCGAGTTCCTTTGTGTTGAATTAGACCGTACACATGGTTTGCGTTGAGCGCGCGCTTTGGGGCAGTTGACTACTATTTTTTGACAGGTATATTGCTATTTTTTTTTACAAAGTGCAGAATAAATAAGATATATATGAAATACATGAATTTTTCAAAATGAGCTTATGCGAAATTTTCAAATGTTATTATTTTTAAAATTTTTTAAACATTTGAATTAAAATAGGGAGTTTGGTGTTACATGAAAGATATTAGTGTCCAATATACTAATGCGTATTTTTTATTTTATGATTTTTGTATTTTATTATTTTTCTGATATAGAACCACAAATATACATTCCCTGAGTACATTATAAATTTACATTTCCTTAAATTTTCTCTCCCCTTTCTATCTACAGATGGTATTTTTTGAATGTAACTGCACATATAACGCACACATGGGTGGTGTTGATAAGTCGGATATGCTACGATTGATCTATGACAGAGACAGAAAATCAAAAAAGTGGTGACATAGGCTCTTTTTTGCTATGCTGGAAATTTACTGGTGTAAGAAATTAAGAGAATTTGCAGACCTGGTCGATTTTCTCTAGAACTACTGTACCGATTTTAATGCAATTTGATATGTACATACACTGATATAATACAAAATAAATAAACATTCAATAATTGTAATACACACGCATGATCGTGCGTAACACTCGTTGGAGTCTGAAGGTATGAAACAGCGATTGCAGAATAAACAAAAAAATGGGATAATTCTTGGTGTTATTTTGCAGCAATCGGTTAATTTCAAATTGTGACAGTAAAAATGAGTAACCACTAACGTTTAGATGATGGAATGCGGTGGCGAATTGTGGGGAGGCTAGAAGCAGGTCAATCTCAAGTCCAAATTTGTAGAGAGTTCAATTTAACGCCCAGCATTGTGTGTAATTTATGGAAACAGTTCCAGGATACCGGATCCATCGAGATAAAGCCTGGGTAAAGTCGTCCAAGAGCTACGATGGCCAGAGAAGATCGCCATTTGTCGATTATAGCGAGGCGTAACAGGAGTGCTACAGCTTCTCAGCTCTTTCGTGACTTGTATGCAGCCACAGGAACCCGTGTATCAAGGGTGACTGTTTCCAAAAGACTTCATGAGAGAGAGTCGTTTGCAAGAAGACCTGCTGTTTGCGTCCCGCTCACTTCTACGAACAGGAGAATCCGTTTAACATGGTGCAGAGAGCATAGAGATTGGAGTATGGATCAATGGGTGACCGTTCTCTTCACTGATGAGTCCCGGTTCAGCCTAAACACTGATTCTCACCGTACGTTCATATGGAGAGAACCAGGGACCCGCTACCTACCCTCCAATGTCCGCGAAATCGACCATTATGGGGGAAGAGGTTTAATGGTCTGGGCAGGCATCATGTTGGATGGCTGCACACCTCTCCATGTCTTTGAAAAAGGCACTGTGACTGGTGTGAGGTATAGGGATGAGGTCTTGGAGCCCTATGTTCACCTTTTCATGGGTGCAGTTGGCCCTGAGTTCATTTTAATGGACGATAACGCGAGTCCACATAGAGCTCTTCTGGTCCACGAATTTCTAGAGAGTGAGGATATTCGCCGGATGTATTGGCCAGCCAGATCTCCCGACCTTAATCCTATAGAGCATGTCTGAGACGCTCTGGAGAGGGCAATTGCAACCCCCCCCTCCGAGAACCATCCAGGGAATGAAAACATCGTTGCTGAACGAGTGGGACCAATTGCCACAGGAAATGATAAACTGCCTTATTTCAAGTATGAAATCACTCTGCGAGACCTGTATAACTGTAAGAGGGGACCATACCCCCTATTAATCCATTTTTTCGTTTATTCTGCTACCGCTGTTTCCTACCTTCCGATTCCAACGAGTGTTACGCACGATCATGCGTGTGTATTACAATTATTGAATGGTTATTTGTCTTGTATTGTATCAATGTATGTACATATAAAATTTCAATAAAATCGGTACAGTAGTTCTAGAGATAATCGACCAAGTCTGCAAATTCTCTTACTTTCTTACACCAGTGTAGCATGTGTAAATTAATACGTAATATACAGAGGCTGTTCACACATTTTTTAGACGATGTATATTGTATTCACAAAACTAAATTACATAAAATTCTTGTGTTTTAAATGTTCTATTTGACATCCCTTATTCTGAACTATCTTTCGACACCGCAATTTTCAGGATAATAATGCCTTTTGAAGTGTCAGAAGAGGTATTCTATCCCATTCCTCCTGAACAGCTTTCCAGAGTCCTGTAAGGGTTTTGGGACGACGTTTGGATAATGCAGATTTTAAAAGTCCGAAAGCACAAAAATCCATACGTGATACATCGGGAGATTTAGTAGGGATATCAGTGAAGGGTATGGCCTTAATACCAGTTTTTTGTTCCATTTCTTTTAGGAAATTTACAGTGGATTTTGATGTGTGACTGCTAGCTTTTTCCTGATGGAGTCTCACAGATTGATGGCACTGTGGGTAAAGCGATGGTATTTCATTCAGAAAAATTGGCGATAAAATATGTTCCTGATAGTATTTGGAGTTAATCTTGACATTTTTTCCCACTCTCTTTATTTTTAACTTGCCATTATAAGAATAACCAGCAAGAATCATGAATCCCTTAGAAAAACTTTCTTTCGATTCTTTGAACCATGTACTTAAATTTTTTTCTCTCCTTTTATGATAATAAATGGCTCTTTTTTGTTGCAATCATTTAAATACACCCATGATTCATCTATTGTGACAATTGTTTTCCATTTTTCTTTGGATAAGTGTTTCTCATATAGAATTCTGCAACGTGTCCTGCCTTCAGCGATATGATTTGGAAGAAGACGATGCACATTGCGTTTTTTCGCTTTCTTAAGATTTAAATCAACGTTTATCATTTTGTTTACAGTGGACACCGAGCATTTTAATGATTTTGCAACTGTCCTTTGACTAGGGGGATTTTCTTTTAACATTAAACGACGTACCTTTGCAATAGTCGAAGATGTCCGTTTTTTCCTTGGATACTTGTTTGGAATTTTTGTCCAACTTGAGGTTCCAATTTGACGTTTTTTTCCTTTCTTGTTGACGATATTTCCTATCGACGCTTTAGATATCACAAAACCATGACTCTCACATCGTTTTTGGATAACGGAGTATGCATATTTCTCTTCGGAAAGAGCATAAATGTAGTCTTCCAACCATTGCTTTGTTAAAAACGCCATTTTGAATAAAAACAAAACTTTCAAGCCGCAGACGATAATTTTGACTTTTAAAAACATAGTACCATTGCAATTGTTTCTTTTGCAGCAAACGATTTTTTATTACCGCTTACCAAAATCGTCTAAAAAATGTGCGAACAGACTCTGTATACCGAAAAACATGAATCAATCTCCCTGTTAGAGTACAAAATTCGTGTAACATTTCTGTCAAATCGAGATCTCTGCAAGCTTTGTGCACAAAGAAAAGTTCAATCAAAACTTCATTCAAAATGCTGCATATGTAATTTTTTTATGTGTAAATTTAAAAAAAGTTGTTTTTTTAATCTAATCAAAGTTAAATTTTCATTATATATTAAATTGTTCTGAGTTTCATAATAAATAATTATATAATTTTTTAAACATTCTGATTAATTTTCAAAGTTTGAAGAATTTTGTAACCCTATAATACTGGCGGTACTTTAAAGTACCACTTCAATTAACTACTGGTAATTACTTAAATTTTAAGAAGGTGAGTAATTTTTTAACATTTATTTGTTAGTTAGTATTGAATTAACATAAATAAAAATTTACGTGAGTTTTCGTTTATTAATTCATAATGTGGTACATAAAGGGTACATAATATAGAAAATGTTTTCATTACTTAATGTGATTACGAGTTTTTCTTCTGGAGAAATACCATCCCTTACAACGTTCTCACTAGGAGCCAGGTCATCCTTAACTATTTCTAATAACTCGTCAAAGGATGCAATCCACATTCTTAAATAGTTAAAAAACTTGGGCTCATGTTTTCTTACATTCGGGTAAAGTGTTACAAAAGAACCGTGAGTCAATCTGTCATTTAAAATCGGATGTACCCATTTTTTTCTTTGCCTTCGTCTTCGTGCTTTATACATACGGTACAAAATCCAAACACATGCTGCCTCTTCAACTTCCATAGCTATAATGGCGGTCAACGTGGCGTTAACGCTACTATAGTGTACACATTCGGTTTTTCTAACGCGCGCTTTAACGCGCGTTGCAACGCTCTCATGTGTACATAGCCTAAGCGTCTGGCAGGTTGTAAATGGGGGAGTGCCCGGTCTACCCTTAACACTACATATAATACATTTATCCCCCCTTTAATGACTTATTGCTGTGAGGTCCTCATCACAGCCCCACAACTGGTGATCAACAAACTCGAAGTTCTGCAAAATCAAGCTATCCGCTTGATTACAGGTGCTGTGAAGTCTACGCCGATCGATGCGATGCTAATCCTGATACAAAATAAACCTTTCTAAGACATTATGAAGGAGAGGGCTTTGGTCCTCTATGAAAAGCTTCTGAGAATCGACGACTCCTACTGGAGGGACTATGTGGTCAAGCCTAGACAACTTAAAAGCCAGAATGGATTTATCCACAAAGTTCTAGACATTAGAAAGGATATTGTTCTACCGGGTCATGTTCAACTTCTTACGAAACCTAGAAACCCCTTGGAAATAACTAATGTCGAAACAAAATTGGATCTAGTTGAAACCATCTATAGAAAAAGAGATGTCGCAAAAAGTATCCTAAGAAGTCTTACCCTGGAGATCATTGCGGTTAGATACCCACCTAATAATTGGATGCACATTTTCACTGATGGATCTCAATTTGACTGCCATTTTAATGTAGGGGCTGGTGTCTTTACGAACCTTTTTTCTTTCTACACCTCAGCTGGCTACATTGGTACAGCCTTCGATGGTGAAGTGGTTGCCGTGAGCATAGGCTTACAGCAGTTGCTGGCTCTTCAACACAAATTTGAAAATGCGGTCCTCTTTTTGGACTCACAGTCAACCATTCAATCAATTAGCTCTGTTTAACTCCCCCTGACACCTGAGATTTCTCGATGTCAAGAGCGTTTGAGAAGTTTGAATTTGAAGGGAAAACGAATCGTTCTCCAATGGGTGCCTGCTCATTGTGATGTCTGGGGCAATGGACAAACAGATTCCCTTGCAAAAAAGGGTGCGAATATACTACAACATCCAAATACATCAACTTCCTTTTGGAAAATAAAACTGTTCCTGAAAAATCTATGTAAAACTAACTCATTGCGGGATCATCAGACTCACACAACCCTAAAAAGTTGGGGGGGGGGGTAAGCCCTTCCTTAATTCCCGACAAACCTAGACGTGATGCAGTTGCGGCCTTCCATTTATCTACGGGCCACGATTGTCTCTCTGCTCACCTACAACGTATAGGTCTTTCCACCACGCCTTTTTGTCCACTTTGTGATACTGGAGAAGAGATGGGCGGGGACTACTTGCTTCGATGTGGGACCCTCCAAGGACACACTGTGTTCTCAAGGTATTGGGAAGCAAGAGAACTTTTAAGGTAATGACTTCGGTCTTATAACCTGTTTTCAGTTTCGCCATCTCATGTACATGTTTATATATTTGTACTGTCATTTTATCTTTTTATATGTATTGGTATTTTGCCTTGCCATTGGAAATAAATAATAATAATAAAAAAAAGTTTAATAAGTGGATGAAAGATCACTCAGTTTTGTTATGTTTACACCATGAAGATATAAGAAAGAGCGTAAGTTTCAATGGGGAATTCCTCAAAAAATGGACCGATTATGGTCGCTCACCGGCAGATGGCGCGACATGTAACAGAGGCGCTGATTTATCATTGAGTTTTATGGACGTGTGCTTTTGAAAATTGTTTCACAAATTTTTAAATTTATTCTGTGCACAGATATGCCAACATGTTTTGCACCTGGTTGTACTAGTGGCTGTCAATCAGCCATAAAAAGAAACAAAGAAACTGAATAGAGAAATCCTCGTTCGTTTCCTGCTCCTAAGGTAAGAACATTATTATTGTTTTGTTTTACTATAAGATGTATAATAGTGAAAGAAAAATACTTTGCTTTTATAAGTCATTAATATTCTAGAAATTGCAATAATAAAAATACTAAATTTTAAAAAACCAAATAATAAATTAATTTTTCAAGTGATAAAAGAAATTTAAAACCGGTCCTCCTATGCCAGTAATAGGTTGCAATGAGCAACATAACTTTAATTCAATTCAAAATGTTACTAACTTTTTCCTCACTACGCACATGCATATTATATGCAAACAAGAAAATAAAAATTCTCAACTCTGCACTAATGTTAAAAAATTAAGAAAACAATCAAAATTATAAATCACATTATTTATTATTAAATTTAAGCTTTCATTTTATATTACATTTGAATTGAATTATTCTACTCATCTAATAATTTAACCGAATAATATCTTTTATTTTACCACTAAAAGTAACTATCATATTGAATCTAACTGTATTTCTATTGAATTTGTAAAGTTATTCCCTCCTCAATATCAATGAATAATGTACATATCTGTAAAACCTGTCATGTATAATTTTTTGTTCAAATTTATCTATAGTAAATTGTATATCAAGGATTTAATTTTTATTTTATAATAATGTATTAATAGTGTATGTTGTTAATTTCAATTCTTTGTAATTATGAAATACTTTTCTTCTATTAAATATATTTTGTGGTTATGGCAAATTAAGATACATGCCTGAGCTAAAGCCATTATTTTTTAATTGTTCTCAAAAAAAATATATATTTCTAGTAAACATTTCTACTTGAAATTAATGTTTTTTTTTTCTCTACTAACTATTAGTCAAAAATATTTAGTATCTGTTAATATTTTTTTTTACTATGAAAACTCCATAAAACTGGTGAATATGCAAGGACCTTAATGTAGAATTAAATCACTATTAAGTTAGTTTCCATGAGTAAACAAGTTTTCACTGTATGATCTATATTAATGAAGCAAGGTCGGGTTCTGTCTGTCGGCACACCTCCGGGTGTCCATTGTTATATGTGCGCTGCGTCGAGACGAATCTATAACACTTACTATTAAATTTGGCACACGGGTAGTGAAGATTCTGAACATGTGCACCTCGAAGCCCGAATTTTGAATTTTATTACCGTTAATTTTTAATTAATATAAAACCAACAATTTTGAAGGGTGACAACAGTAAATGGAAGCTGTTACATTTCCGAAAATCACCCCTCTTGATATGGCGCGATTTTGGCGGCCATTTTGGTCGAAAATCGGTGTATTTTTTTTCGCATGAAAGTACATAAATCTTACATATTTGGAAAGAGCTTTGAAAACTGATAATTTTTTCTGCTTACATTTATTCTGTTACTTTAATAATTTTACAGATATTTTAATTCTAAAAGCAGACTCCACCGCTATCCGATATATATCCGTAAATAAAGCGTGAATCACAGACATTTCGAAGAATTACTGTTGATTCTTCGAAGAATTAATCGCATTTGTTATTATTTCTTAATGTAAATTGTTGCATTTATTATGTTATCGTTCATTTGTATGAGCATCTCGAAACCCGACATTTAAATTTTATTCTAGAAAAAATTTGATTCAACTTTTTATGCAATATTTGGTTCTATTTGCGCTAAGGTACGATAGATGGCGCCACGAGAGTGATACAGTATGAGCTGTATCAAGTGTGACACATACATAGCGCTATTTATTGTTGTACCACAAAATTTAAATACCTTTATTCGTTGTCTTTTAGTGTTTCCATTCTCTGACAATGATTGCTGAAGGGAGCGGGTCCCTAAACCGCCCGGCTAGTATACAATGTTGTCAGTATAAATGCTTATGCAAAATCTGTTGTGTATAATTTTAAAAAAATTAATGTTTTCCGATCTTTTTACTGTGACTACAATAACACCCATACTTTGAGAAAATGCAAAAATATAGCTGATTGGTCCTTGTCAATGTTATTTGGCTTTTTTTTCTTTTTAATTCGCTGAAAAAAATTTGTATTCAGTAATTTAACTAACTCGACGGTTATACCTCCAATTTTTAGTGTGATCTGAGATACTTTGAAATTTTTTTCCCCAAAGGAAGATAATTCAAAGTATTGTGTGATTAAATATCGAATTAACTTCCGATTTTATTAGTCCTGATTATAATTTATTTGTGATTATTGATAGAAAATGTTGCTTTTCTTTTTAAAGGCTATTATGTATGATGTATTATTCATACTTATCTGCAAATAAAAATATTCTTGTATTATTATGTGTGCGTGTGTGTTTGTTTTGGTTAATCAGTAGTATTTCTCACATTTTTTTCTCTTAAGAGATTTCCTTCACAATTCTTTTCTGTAATTTCATTTCCTTAATTATTCAATTATTACAAAATTCTGAACTCATATATTCTGAAACTAATACACAATAATTCAGAAAAATTTTATATAATGAAGTGTGACTCTTCATGTGTCAGCTGCTTGGACATTGCATACTCTGTAGCTGCAGCTAGTGTGTGCTGTTATATGTGCATGTAACTAACTAGCTCTAGAAAATTATGTATCATTATTTACTCATTTCCTTTAAGAATTTTAATGAAGTTTAGCAAAAAAGGCAGTTCAAATAAACATTTTGCTTGAAAATAAAGATTTGTTAAGTTGAATAAAAAAAATTCCTATTAAATACGCACTAAAAAAACTTGTTTTCTCTTGAAAAATACGAAAAATCCATATTCAAGCGTATGGTTTCCGTGTTAAAGTGGTGGAACAATCAGCACGCGCGCCACCTAGTGGCGGCAACCAAATGTGAGACACTTTTTTTAACACGGAGCTACTCCTCCTTCTATAGTTTCATGCTGTATACGAATAAAGAAATAACAAGACCATAAAAAAATACTGGAAACGTCTCCAGTGAACAGATTGCCTATCCTGCCGCATTTACATATTCCCGCTCGCACCACCCCTCGTCACCCGCAAGACAATCGCGAGACATTCGTCACGTTCCTGCATCGACACGAGTGACTGTTCTCACATTCGCGCCTCTTGCTGTGAACAAGACTTCCCGTCGGCATTCGTCCCTTTGACTCGTGCCATGCCGCATTTACACATTCCCGCTCGCACCACCCCTCGTCACCCGCAAGACAATCGCGAGACATTCGTCACGTTCCTGCATCGACACGAGTGACCGTTCTCACATTCGCGCCTCTTGCTGTGAACAAGACTTCCAGTCGCCATTCGTCCCTTTGACTCGTGCCATGCCGCATTTACACATTCATGCTTGTGCCACCCGCAAGACATTAGTCACGTTCCTGCATCGACGCGAGTGACCGTTCTCATACTCCCACCTCTTGCTGTGAACAAGACTTTCCGTCAAAACTTCCCACCGCCAGTCTCCCCTTTGACCCCGCAGCGCCATTTGCCCCTTTGAATCGTACTAGAAAACCGCTCCCGAAGCTAGTGCCACGATTGGCGAAAAGAAACGACAAGAACCCCGTTTACACATTCGCCCCACGCGATTGGACTCGCCGCCAGCGCGACTGTGTAAATGCGGTGCCAGAAAACCGCTCCCAAAGCGAGAGCCACAATTGGCGAGGATAAAAGCGGGGTGAACGGTGAGCGCAGCGTTTACACATTTGTCTCTCAAGATTCGATTCGCCGATACCGCGACTGTATAAATACGGAGTTAGGCCTCTGTTTGTTATCACCGAAAGGTTTCCTAGCTGAATCCGATGGGTGGCGCTGTAGAAGGTGAGAGAAATTAAAGAGAGAACGGTGCAAAACTGGAAAATGAAATCAAACTAAACAGCAAATTAGCAGAATGGAGAACAGTATAGAAGATTGGGATACCCAAGAACTTTCTCCACCTTTGCCCGCAACGTAGAAAGCGCCTGGTTTAAGCCGTGAGTTTGTCAAGAGAAAGAAAAGTTACCTGGGGGGAAAATCCGGTATTCATAGAAGTTTAATAGAATCCCTGCTTCCGCCTTCAAATAAAACCCAAGGGATTCTAACCCACGTTGCGGGACTCAGCTATCGTCAACCGCCAAGGCTCAAAGCTTCACTATATATCTCCCATGGACTAACTTCTCCTAGCATCAGAGTGTATGGTTCATGCGTATTAGCAGCTACCACCCATTCGCACAGTCTCTGAACAAATATGTATATCAAAATTTTAATACTCTATATTTTATCTTCTCTTCTATTTCCTATTAATCTTTTTACTTCTTCCTTTCTTTTGTTCATTGGTTAATTTTCTTTCCGACCCCTCTTCTTCCATTGGTCTTCATATCTGTTATTTTTATTTCTCTTCATTCCTGGTCTTGGGGTGTGCCGCCTGTAATTTTACATCTGTCTACCTCCTCAGTTCTCACGCTTCGCCACATCGTTTTTAAATATTCTTCTTCCCGTTTTTCCAATTACCACAAATTACCTCCATATTTTGAATTTCTTTTTTTTCATATGTCTATTTACAAATCCTCTCCCCGCTGCACACCGTTTTTCCTAGTCTTAGCTATCATTGTCACTTTTCTAATTGTTTCGTCCCAGGTTGTATTTCCTCTTTCAATTTTCTCCTTGTCCTCTCCCTTGCGGTTTCCGGCATTCCAAGTATCAGGACTTCTTTTAACACGATACATTCACCTTGCCCCCTTGCCCGCTAGGCGTTTCTCGAATTTTCACGTGGATTCCTTCCAATGAAAATTATTTTATGTCGCCCACGACACTCTGTTAAACGTCGCCAAGGCATTGCTATATTACTCGGATATATTTTCATCTGTTGAACGTCGCCAGGGAATTGCTCTGTTACTTGTTTCTCTTTCTTCCTTTGTTAATCGTCGCCAAGGCACTGACGTATTACTTGTTTTTCTCTATTCCTCTGATAAACGTCACCAAGGCATTGTTTTATTACTCGTTTATATTATTATCTGTTGAACTTCGCCAGAAAATTGCTCTGTTACTTGTTTCTCTTTCTTCCTTTGTTAAGGATGAGTAGTTCGTTCATTCATTCCTTTTCAAAGGAATAAAGAGATATATGATATCCCTCTTTACACATTGATATGTTTTCAAACTCTGTACTCACTACCCGAAGAGTTTTTATGTGAGTTTCAGTTAACATACTTTCAGCAATATTACAGAGAAAGTAGTTCAATAGAAAGCATACGGAGATGGAGAGACATAATACATGTTTTATTTGAAACTACAGCCAAAGTTCTGGGATTTATATCCTCTATACCCTCCCCCCTACCACTCAGCACCATCAGGAAGTTACATAAAATAGATTATTTATTTAATCCATGTTGTGTTGTTGTTGCTAATGCCCCCTGGTTGGATGTTCCATTCACCAGGTCCTAATAGGCTGGTCCTAATAATTGGGTGAAAAGAGGCGGCTCCTATTTTGAATTAGCGAGGGTTGGAGTCCGACTTGGCTAAATGACCGGTCCCGTAATTTTGAACCGATTCAAGTGACGGGACCGGAACACCTGACCCCGCACCTCCAGAGGCAAATTTGAGAACTTCGAGGACATTACAGACACGACCTAATTTACGTGCCCCGGCCACCATTAGTGAACACGGCGGTGGATTTGCAGCGACAAGTATTGAACCAGGGACGTACAGATCACTGGCCCGCTGCTCTTGCCAACTGGGCCACCGAGCCCTTGTTTATTCATATTGAATACCGATGCAGGACTTCTATCTTTATCATAACTCCTGTACAGCAACACAGCATTTAAACCAGTGGTGCGCAAATTTCATTAGACCGCGACCCCCTTTCTTTAAATAAGAAATCACTCGACCCCCAATGAAAATATTTTGAAAGTAGCAATTTTTTTTTCAGTTATGAAAATGTTAACAAAAAAAAAACTGAAAAAAGGAATACGCAAATATTAACAAACTTTCTAAATCAATGAATTGTATATCTGGGGGTAAAAATTTTAACATTGCATAACAATAAAAAAGTCTCGCTTGCCTTCTGCACTTGTTTTCGGCGTATCTCATGTGGCTAAAACTTCAGATTTAAATATTAATATGCATTTTAAAATTAAAATTATAAAACAGCTTGATATCAAAATTATAATCTTTATACCAAAACATTAAAAATTCCGTTTATTCATATTAAAACTAAAATACTTCAAATTTATAATTAAATGTTTGATAAAGTTCAGCTTTAGATTAGATTATTGGGGCGGAAAGGGTTGAACATTTAGAACAATATGTCATATTTTTAACAAAAAAGAAGTTAAAATTTGAAATTATGGAAAATTTTAAAGCATAATTAAATACTTGAATATGATAAATTTATTCAATCTATCCGTGACCCCTCCAATTTTTTTGGCGACCCCTCTATGGGTCGCGACCCACAGTTTGCGCACCACTGATTTAAACCACAAAAATAATTCAAGACTAATTTGATTTCGCTTCTAAAACACAAATAGTAATACGTAATTTAACACATAAATTTTTTATTCAGGTTTAAGCCCTGTTTTCAAGTACGTGAACCTGAAAAGAATATTTTAAACCCTGGATTATGATGCTTTGAAACAATGCCCACCCTTCGATGTATGGGAGGAACAGTATTACCTTGGCCACGCCCTGCAGTGCTGTCATTTCTAATTAACTCTTGTAATAAATGAAACAATCCTGACGAATCTATGTTAATCAAATAGTTTTATCTGCTAACTATATTTTCAAAAGAAATCTGGTCCTTTTTTCTCATTTTCATTAATAACCCGGTATCAATTTTCTGTAAAATCAATTCTGTTTTTTTTTAAACCTAAGACATGGTGACTAAAATTTTCATAAAAACACAAATTCTTCTAAAACACAAATAGTAATATGTAATTAAACATATAAATTTTTATTCAGGTTTAAGCCATGTTTTCAAGCAAGTGAATCTGAAAAGAATATTTCTAACCCTCGATTATGATGCTTTGAAACAATGCCCACCCCTGGATAAATGGGAGGAACAGTATTGCCTGGGTCACGCCCTCCAGTTTTGGGATATCTACACTGAGTAATAAATGAAACGATCCTGACGAAGCAATGTTAATCAAATAATTTTAGCTGTTAACTATATTTTCAAAAGAAATCTGGTCCTTTTTTCTCATCTTCATTAATAACCTAATATTAATTTTCTGTAAAGACAATTCTCTTTTTCTAAACTTAAGACACAGTGACTAAAATTTTCATAAAAATAATAATCATCAAAAAATTTTCATAGGTACACTTGATATTTTTAAGTCAGTTATCATATAAATGCTGAATTAACAATAAAGTAGTTAATGCTGAGCTAAGATACTGAAAACTGTTCAATTCGTATAATTACTGCAAAATAACTCTGCTGAATGCGTCACACAAAAATTAAATGAACATCGCTACGATTGAATATTTCGTTAGCATCATGAAGCTAAAGGTTTTGCCCATCACTGCTATAGATTCCAAACACAAGGATTAGATGCAGATTCTGTGTTGCCAATTTGGTGGTAATTTAGATGAAAAGGGGTGTTTTTAGGGGCCACATTTTTTTAGGGGCATTTTGGGGGGAAGCATTTTTAGAGGCATTTTCTAGGGGGTACATATTTTTGGCGCATTTTTTAGAAGTTACCTTTTTTAGGGGAATTCTCTGGGGGGACATCTTTTATGGGGGTTTTTGGGGGGTATAGATTTAAAGTTCATTAAGAAAAATTAGAAAAATCGACAGTAATGTACAATCGAGACGCGTTTTTTATTAGATTATAAGTTCCTTATATATGTCAAATTTAAATATACCTCCATTTCTTTTTGTAAGTGTGTATTTTCTATTTATTTCAATTTAACTCTCAAACAAGATGCCTATTTGGAGCCAGAATTTTTTTTAGAAAGGTCTAGGGTGATCCCAAGTTGGTGTTAGGGGGGAGCAGGGGGATTTCGAGATGCCGCTGGGGGGGGGGGGCGCTTCACAGAGGTTGGCAACACTGTTCAGAGTGTTACACGATGCAGATGCATACTAGGCCACGCGTACGTTACAGCAGCTTATCTATATTTTACGGCTTGTTTCCAAGCTGCGTATCTGTGTGAAAGAGAGCTCGTGGGGCTGGCCCAATGAAGTCATACCAATCTCTTTTCATTTATACTCTCTAGCAACACGTTTATGTTGTTAGAGTACTGAAACAGCGATTGCTGAAAAGTGAAACAGACATCACAAAATGTATTTTTTATATTAAAATATATCTAAATAAAATAGTGGTAATTATATCAACAGGTACATAATTATTTTCTAAACCTTTGGATAAACCGCTAAATGAAGATCTGATGTTTAGGTAGAAACAAAGGGAAAAGAAAATCCTATGATTGAAAATATAAAACATAGTTTCAACGAAACAGGATATACCCAATCATATAGAGATGACATCTACATCGTGCACTTTTTATAAAAGATAACGGTGAATTCTAAATGATACTAATTTGATGTAAAGTTCTTTTTAGAAAAACATAAATAATTAAGTTCAAATTTCAGACTATTTTTTACGCATGGTAAACTCTGAAAACCACTTCTTATTTCCACAATACAAGCATTATGAAACTCAAATGAATGCAAGATTTCTTTTTACGTTTACTTGAAAATAGTGTAGATGCATTTTTAAAACCGACTAATAAAAATATGATCAAACTTCCTTCCTTTAGATGATTGTTTAAAATATTTCATTAAATATTAAAGCATTTTTTTAGATTGATTTAAATGTCAAAGAAATTTTGTAAAGAATGTTCTATTTCGGTTGCGTGTATACAGGATTGTTTAAATCAACGACATCACTCTATAGACGAATTCGCCCATTTTATTAACTTCACCATTTTATTAAATTCACCCATTTTTTTAACTAACCCATTTTATTAATTTCCCGAAAATTGGACCGATTATGGTCGCTCACCGGCAGATGGCGCGACATGTTCTACTGGTTCACAGTTTTCATTGAGTTATATGGACACATGTTTTAGAAAATTGTTTTAAATATTTTTAAATTTATTCTGTGCGCAGATATGCCAACATGTTTTACACCTGGTTGTTCCAGTGGCTATCGATCAGCCCTGATAAGAAACAAAGAAACTGGACAGAGAAATCCTAGTATGTTTTCTGCTCCTAAGGTAAGAGCATTATTAATGTTTTGTTTTAATATAAGCTGTATAATAGTGAGAGAAAAATACAGCTCCTGTGTTTTAAGCGAACACAAAGTTAAGACAGTTAACATTAATTTAATTCAAAATGATATCAACTTTTTTCTAATTCCGCGCATGCATTTTATATGCAAACAAGAAAATAAAAATTCTCAACTCTGTGCTAAAGTTAAAAAATTAAGAAAACAGTCAAAATTATAAATCACATTTATTATTAAATTTAAGTTTTATTTTATATTACTTTTGAATTGAATATCAATAAATAATGTTATAAATATCTGTAAAACCTGTCATGTATAATTTTTTGTTCAAATTTATGTATAGTAAATTGTATATCAAGCATTAATTTTTTATTTTATAATAATGTATTAATAGTGTATGTTGTTAGTTTCAATTCTTTATAATTATGAAATACTTTTCTTCTATTCAACATATTTTGTGGTTATGGCAAATTAAGATACACGTCTGAGCTAAAGCCATCAATATTTTTTAAACTGTTCACAGAAATAAAATATTTCCACTATGAAAACTTTATAAAACTTCATGAAACCTTAATATAGAATTTAATTACTGTTAAGTTAGTTTTGATAAGTAAATAAGTTTTTATTGTATGATAAACAATGTTGTGACTATAAATGCTTATGCAAAATCTGCTGTGTATAATTTTAAAAAATCAATATTTTCCGATCTTTTTACTGTGAGTACAATAAAACCCCTACTATATGTAACTTGCTCGCTCTAGAAAATAATGGATCGTTATTTACTCATTTCCTAAGGGGAGTGGTCACTTTTACGTACCTTTAAAAGTATGATTTTTAGACCTATGTTCGATTGTATGTACTGCTCATGATTTTTGCTTGATTTACATGATTTTTTTTGAGTAACTGCCTATAATACTGTTTAATATAGATGCAATTTTTCAAGGTAATTAATAAAAATAATAAAAATGACTTTTTATGCATAAAAAGTGAATAATTTTTTTTAAAAATCGAGAATTTTACAGTCAACTACTGTGAGCTTTGTGTCAAAATAAATTATTAAGGTACATTAGTAATTTTTTACTATATGTGATTACAATACTTCAGACAACAATATCCAGCAACATTATTGTAAAATATATTAAAACATTTTAGTACGTGCTATTTTTAATTAGAAATTTCAATAATGACTGAATAAAAGCTTATAAAAAAATTCTTTAAAAAAATTAAAATATATTAAGGTTAAAAAATGTTGGTGGATTTTGTTGTCTAAAGTGTTGTAATCACATATAGTAAGCAATTATTAATGTACCTTAATAATTTATTTTGACAGAATGCGCACAGTAGTTGACTGCAAAATGCTAGATTTAAAAAAAATATTCAATTTTTATGCATAAAAAATCATTTTATTTTTTATTAATTACCTTGAAATATTGCATATATAATAAGCAGTATTATAGGCAGTTACTCAAAAAATTTCATGTAAATGAAGCAAAAATCATGATTAGTACATACAATCGAGCATAGGTCTAAAAATGATACTTTTAAAGGTAGGTAAAAGTGACCACTCCCCTTTTAAGGAGGGAGATCATCTTAAACCCTTCAAGAAACTCAATTTTATATTATGATTTAATTTTGAAGAATAGAATATAAGGAATCTTCTGAAAAAAATTTAAGTCGTTACTACAATTAGAACCGATTTTATGGCCAACTGTATAAAGCTAATAGTAAAGTAATTTAAAGAAAATTTAAACTTTAAATTGTTTTTTCTAAAAACTGTTATTTTGAAAGTTGTGCGCACTATTTCTTCAAAACTAATCATCACAAATTGCTAAAATTTTTTATATACATATATATATCTTGCATATTTCTACAATTTCTACCTAAATTTAGATATTTTTTCACAGAATTTTTTTTTTTTAAATTTATATATTTTTGTACATTACAATACATTTGCTTGAAAAAATATTTTTGTGCGAAATATGGTATCTCTTTTAGGTTTAGATTAAATTATAAGCTATGGATAATATATATATACAAATAATTTAATATATATCTCTTATAGTTTTTAAAAAAATCTGCAAATTGCATTGATATAAGATTCACTATTCATAAAACATTTTTTTCTTAAAATAATTTCTAATATTCGCCCAACAATTCTGTTTTTTTTTCTAATAGATAAAACTTTGTACAATTCACCTTTAAAAATTGGTTTAAATTAATTACAAATTAACTGTTTGACAACACATTAAGCTTGGTAGTAAAATCAGTGTATTTTTGTGCATGCAAAGGTTATCTCCCCCTTAAGAATTTTAATGAAGTTTAACAAAAAAAGCAGTTCAAATAGACATTTTGAATGAATATAAACAATTGTTAAGTTGAATAAATAAATTCATATTAAAAACGCACTTAAAAAAAACATTTCTTTTGAAAATACGAAAAATCCATATTAAAGCGTATGGTTTCCGTGTTATGGCGGCAACAGTGCAGGCACGCGCGCCACCTAGTGGTGGCGACCAAATGGGAGACACTTTTCTAATACGGAGCTGCTCTTCCTTCTGTAGCTTCATGGCGACAACAGCACATGTCTCTTGCAGTTAACCTGTCGGTTGCAGTTATATATGGTAAGCACAGATACCGTATGACATTACAGTTAATATTTACACATGCAAAACACAAAAGTTATAATTATATGATAAATACAAAACATCTTCAAACACTAAATATTTCTTTTATACTGCATAATAATAAATTAACCAACATCTCAATATTTTAGAATTTCTTCCCTAATTTCGTAAATTTCTTATTACTTTGTAATCAATATGGCAATTCGATTTACTGCATTTACTGAGTGGATAGGTGCTGCCATCTATCGTGCCTAATACCAACTATTTACCTTTTCAGTTACAATTGCTTACTATAAGGGATCTCCTACATTACTCCCTCACCAGTAACTAAGTTACGATACCAAATAAAAATTATGATAGGAGATTAAACACTGAATTATATGTAATACACTTAATGATATAAATATATATATATATATATATATATATATATATATATATATATATACAATACAAAAAATAAAAAACTAATAACATTTATGCACTTGAGAATTCCATGCTGCTTTTTACATTTATTGACATGTGACATGAACAGATAATTATGTATAAAACTTATGTTTATACTGATAATTCCTGTAAGTTACTATATACTAACATTACTTACGAGCATATAATTTAACTTCATGACTCAAATTTTGCTTGCTTTTGCAGGGAACATTAATATCCCTTAACTGAGAATTCTCATTTCACCAAATACAGATACAAGCTGGTAGATAAAACTCTACTTAATACACAGTTTAAGTTGATAGTTATATAAGTCTCACAATAACCATAATTTAACTGGTGATCATACGATACACAAAACTAAAATATTTTCACATTCATCAGATACTGTTGACATTAATCATATACTGTTATATTTTATTACTCATATGCTGTTCACATTAATCATATGCTGTTATATTTTATCACTCATATACTGTTCACATTAATCATTTACTGTTATATACATATAAGTTTACCAGAAGGGTTATGTAAATTAAATAAATCTGACCAATTTAGTATGAAAAATTCTATACATGCACAATTCACTTTACTTTCAATAACACAAATATACCCTATAACTAAAACAATGCCTAAAAAGTTAGTTTTTCTTTAAAAAAACAAAATCCTTTGATTATAATAGTCGTACTTCAATAGTTTTCATTTTAACTGCACACTGATACACGATTTATAGCATTTAGCTCATAATAATTAAATTTTCCACATATTGTCTGCATATACTAAAGTCAATAACTGTGTCTTTGTACTATACTGGAGACAAACTTTAAATACATACGTATGTACATGCTAATTCATAACACCTCTGCATATTTTAAAATCCAATATCAACTGAGATGCTGAACAACAAAAACTAGAGCACATGCTAATACTATCAAATTACATGAGAGAAAAAATAAAACAAATAAATATATACAACATAATATTTTGCAATCATAAAGCAGTTTCGAAACAGTTTACTAAGTTAATGAGAAATATATATACAACCGTTGGAGTGTTACTACTAAAAGCATATTAAAACTAAAATAACAAATACAAATAGATAATAGAAAATCGTGTAGTATTACAAAAAAACAAAATGTATATTTCAAATGCTTATGCATTAAGTCTGAAATCTGACAGGAAGTTTTATTTTTCTTCCACAACGAGAGTTTGTTGGGAGTTTAACCTCTGGTTTTGGAGGTTATCATCTGGATCTTGTGATGGTTCATCATCTGGATTATTATGTGTGACATATGAGGAGTTATCATTAATAACATAGGCTGGTTTAAGCCTGTCAACTGATATTTTAACTTCCTTACCTTTAATGTTTACAGAAAAATAGTTATCATGCTTTTCTGACACAAGAAATGACCTTCATATGCTGGTTCAAGTGGTTTTTTAACTCTATCTACTCTCACAAAAACTTGAGTGCAGGATTGCAAATCCTTATGGACAAATACTTTTTGTTGAGAGTGATTGGACTTGGCTGGTTTAAGCTGAGCCATCTGCTGTTGTAAATTATGCCCAAATGTATCTGGCTCCACTTCACAACTTGGTTGATCAAAAAACTCACCAGGAAGTCGAATATTTGTGCCATAGACCATTTGGGCTATAGAGAAATTAGTATCTTCTCTAATAGCTGCTCTGAGACCTAAAAGCACAGTTGGTAGGGTCTCAGTCCACTTGACAGAGTTATGAGCCTTTATGGCTGTTTTCAAAGTTCTGTGAAAATGTTCAATTTTTCCGTTGCACTGAGGATGATACGGTGTTGAAGAAAGAATTTTTGCACCACAGATACTTGCTAAATTCTTAAGCAATTGGGATCTAAATTGTCGGCCTTGGTCTGTAACAATTCTAGTAGGCGTTCCAAACCGGTATACCCAATGTTCATAGAAAGCTTTACTTACTAATTCAGCAGTTATATCTTCAAGTGGGATTACTTCTGTCCAACAAGAGAATCTAACAATGCACGTTAAACAGTACCTCTTTCCATTTGAAGGGGACATAGGTCCAATTAAATCTATATGAACCACGCTGAATCTTGAGTCAGGTTCTTCATAGACTCCAAGCTTTGATTTTGTGTGCCTGTTTACTTTTACCTTTTGGCAATTAATGCAGGCTTTTGCCCATTCATTCGATTCTTTTTTATATTTGGCCAAATAAACCTGGCTACCATCTGCTTCACTGTAGATTTAATGCATGGATGGGAAAAACCATGAATTTGATTGTACACCTTTTTCCTATAAACTTTAGGAATATAGGGGCGAATCTTATTTTGTGATGTATCACACCATAAGGTATTTCCAGATGGTAGTACAGACTGTTTCAACACTAAAGAGGTGTTGTTGAGCAATTCTTGTAGCTCCTCATCATTCTTTTGGGCCTTTGCAATTTCTTCATAATCAATCACTGCTACTTCTACAATTCTGGAAAGAGTGTCAGCCACAATGTTGTCTTCTCCACTGATATGCTGGATGTTGGTTGTGAACTGCGACATGTATTGCAGTTGACGCAATTGCCTCGGAGAAGCTTTCTCATTCTTTTGCACAAATGCGAAGATAAGGGGCTTGTGATCTGTGAAAATCTAAAAGTCTCTTCCCTCTAGCATATATTTAAATTGCTTAACAGAGAGGTAGATGCCCAACAACTCACGATCATACGTACTGTATGCTCTCTGTGTCTCGTTTAACTTTTTAGAATAGAATGCAATGGGTTTCCAGCTTCCAGCTTCATACAGCTGTAGTCCAGACCCTATTGCCCAATCTGATGCATCAGTGTGCAAGGATAATTGACAGTCAGGTTGGGGAAAAGTAAGCAGAGCTGTATTAGCTAAATCAGTTTTGCACTTTTCAAATTGCCTGATGGCTTTTTCTGTCCTTTACGTCTATCCTTCTTTCTCGCTCCTTTCAGCATATCATGTAAAAAGGGCTTGGGTTTCAGCTACATTCTGTAAATATCGGCGGTAAAAATTTACCATACCCAAGAAGGTTCGCAACTCATGAATTGTTGCTGGCAACTTGAAATCTAAAATAGCCTCGACTTTTCCTGGGAGGGGACTTGAGCCTTCAGATGTAATGTGATGGCCAAGAAAGTCAATTTCCTTGACTCCAAAAACCGACTTGGCTACATTGATGCATAGGCCATATTGGTTGAGTCTTTCAAATACTAGCCTGAGGTGTATCTTATGTTCCTCCTCTGACGACGAGGCAATTAAAACGTCGTCTAAGAAAGGAAATAAAAATTCCAGTCCTTGGAACACCTCGTGCACAAACCTCTGAAATGTTGATGGGGCATTCCGTAGGCCGAAGCTCATGACATTAAATTCGTAGAGGCCGAATGGTGTTATGATGGCTGTTTTCGGTCTGTCTACCTCTGCAATAGGAATCTGATAGTAGGCCTTGAACAGGTCCAGTTTCGAGAAGATGGTTTTTCCACCTAATATTAGGTGAAAGTCTTCAATGCGGGGAATGGGATACCTGTCTGGTATCGTCTGCTCGTTAAGACGTCTATAATCCCCACAAGCTCTTAGGGTGACATCTTTTTTTGGGACTAGATGCAAGGGACTAGCCCACTGGGACTTTGAAGGTCTAATTATACCATTTTCTAGCATAAATTGAAATTCTTGCTTGGCCAAACTAAGCTTTTTCGCATCCAGTTGTCCGGCACGAGAATAAACCGGCTGTCCTTTTGTTGTTATGAAATGCTGTACATTATGCTTGACATTTTTGGTAAATAACGAGGGCTTAGTTATATTTGAGAATTCACGGAGTAGCTCTGAAAATTTTACAGTATTGGTCAGAGTACTTATGCTGTAATTCTCAGTAATAGACATTATATCGCTACGTACCGATAAATTCGTTAGCCCATCAATTAATTTTTTCCTATGCATATCAATTATTAACTGGTACTTATTAAAAAAATCAGCACCTATGATGCCTTTGCTCACCTTGGCTACGATGAAGGGCCACTGAAATGGTCTTCTCAAACCTAAGTTCAAGGTGAGAACTTTCACGCCAAATGTTGGGATTTCTGTTCCATTTGCCGCATACAGTTTGTAGGTTGATGACAGTTTAGCACTGGAGTCTGCCGGAATGAGGGATACATCAGCGCCACTGTCGATCAGAAATTTAATTCTGGACGTCTTGTCCGTCACAAAAAGTCTTAGGTTGCGACAATCTCGTTGGGCAGCAGAGCTTGCCGCTGACTCTAACTGCATCTCCTGGTTTCCCGGATACTTCCAGCTGCATGGGGGTTTACACTTTCCCGGGTAGCACTTTGCGCCGAAAGTATAGTGATTATAACACAGGTTTCCATTTGGATCAAAGCGTTTTCTTGATCTGGATCTGCTCCTGCGTCTGTCATGGCGAGGCTCTGGGCTGCGACTGCGGGACTGGACACTGAGGCTGGCAATCTGGTGTTCCAGAGCCGATATTTTGTTCAGCAATGCCTCGTAGTGTGCTGGCTGGAGGGGTGATGATGCTGCTGCTCCTGCGGCTTTTCCAACACTGGCTAACTCCCATTGAGGGTTCATTTTCCTTATTCTGTCACCCATGGCTGCTAACTTTTCCGTCGATTCGTCGCTGACGATCAACACGTTTTTAATGGAGTCTGGAATTTTTTCCAACCACAATGTTCGCAGCACTTTGTCGGATATATCGCTGCCTGCGAGAGACCGCATTTTTCGGAGGAGTTGGCCGGGCATCATATCGCCGAGCTCTAGTCCAGTTAGAAGGCGTTTTATTTTTCGGTTCTCGCTCTCCTTAAATGTATTCAGGAGCCTCTCTTTCGCATCGGAGTACTTGCTTGAATCCGCTTTCGTGATATCCCATATATTTTCTATGAAACGAGATTCTAATTGAGTGACCAAATAATTAAATTTTGTGTCCTCAGACGTTATTCCACAGATTTGGAACTGGGCTTCAACTTGATAAAACCACATTTCGGGTTTATCCACCCAAAATGGAGGGATCTTTATGCTGACCGCTTCCACGTGCGTCTCTGCCGAATCGGGCATCTTTTCTTATTCCACGTTAAAAGTCACGGCGTCACCAATTGTAAAGAATGTTCTATTTCAGTTGCGTGTATACAGGATTAAACAATCAACGACATCACTCTATAGACGAATTCACCCATTTTATTAACTTGGACTCTAAACACGAAATTTCAGCAGATAACTCGCGTGGCAGTACAAGCACGCCAAAACTTACTGACTGCGACAACAACACATGTCTCTTGCAGTTAACCTGTCAGTTGCAGTTATATATGGTAAGCACAGTTACCGTATGACATTACAGTTAATATTTACACATGCAAAACACAAAAATTATAATTATATGATAAATACAAAACATCTTCAAACACTAAATATTTCTTTTATACTGCATAATAATAAATTAAAACCAACATCTCAATATTTTAGAATTTCTTCCCTAATTTCGTAAATTTCTTATTACTTTGTAATCAATATGGTAATTCGATTTATTGCATTTACTGAGTGGATAGGTGCCGCCATCTATCGTGCCTAATACCAACTATTTGCCTTTTCAGTTACAATTGCTTACTATAAGGGATCTCCTACAATGTCATTTTTTTTCCACATTAGACACTATATCAAATATACAATAGCACTCGATGTTTAGTAATGAATATTAACGTCGAATAGGAATTTACTTTTCTTTTTGGTTAGAATAAATCAATCTTCCGCTAAAGAGAGAATTTTTATTGATAACATATCTTCTACTTTTATGAGGAGTGGTTATCGTATTATTTACTTACAAGATTTACGTAATGTTAGAGGTTTGTAAATATAACATTATGTAAACCCAACAGTTATCTGGATCTATTGTGTCAGTTCAAAGTTCCCAAATTTTTTTCAAAGTTCCAAAGCATTAAAGTTTCCCTATAAATTCTTCCTTCCTGTGAGCGTGTCGACCTCTCAGGCATAGACAGCTATCGGACCTCGGTTGTGCGTGGAGCTTGTTCTTAGTCACACCCTCTAGAATCTCAAATTTTCATTTCTAAAAACTTCAAGAGTTGGCATTTTATTTTTGGGCTTATTTTCGTTTTGCTTGCCATTTTCACTTATTCAAGAAGGTCAGAAAATGGTAATCTTGTTTGTATACATTATTATTGTTACCTTGTTTATTGTTAAAATGTTTTAAACTGAGAAATCTGATTTATGTTTCAATATTTCATTGCTATTTATTTTTTGAAAAATGTTGCTTACTTAGTATGCCTTCATTTAGTTTCTCGGAGGAAAATCGGCTGAAAGTGCATATCTTTTCTCTACTTGTATTTAAAGGGGATAACATGCATTGTGCTGTAATACTCACATGGTGTAGAAATCAAAAAGTCTTAATAAAAGTATAATGAGTCTTTACTATAAATTAAATTTTCATCATATAAAATAAATTATGCTTACTTTCATACTTTCTCTTAAAACATTTTGGCACTGAGGATCTAAGATCATCTTCCTATCATGAGTCAGAATTGAATTGGTATGTGATATTTAGTAGCATTTAAATACTGAAAAATGTTGTACTGCCATTATTTGTATCTAGATTTATGATTTATAACTGAATGATAACTTTCAGAGATTTGCATTTAGTGCATTTCTCTAAATTAGACTTTTCAGTTTTGAGCTTTAAACAAACATCTGTACTTTATTTACTAATTTGGACCCTTTTCTAATCAGGTAAACTTTTGTCTCACTGGGTAGCTGTATGATTTTCAGAAAAATAAATTTTATAATTTTATAATCTGATTTGGTCAGTTATATGAATTTGAATTTTGGTTTTATATAATTGCACTAGGGGCTTCGCCCCTAGGCTTGCTACGGTCGCGTTACGTACGGGGCTTCGGTCCCTAATAAGGCTTACTCGTATAAAGGCTTAATAAGGCTTAAAAGGGAATATTTACTCGTATAAGGCATACTCGTAAAAAATATTTGCTATTGCAATGTGATATTAACGTGACCGACTACATTGAAAACATCGATTTTCAACAATTGGTCAAGTTGTTTTTTTTTAATTTGTGTTTCTTATACTTTGAACCTTCTTCTTTCCAAAATTGTTTTTCTTTTTTCTCTAAGTGATTTAGAAGAAATTTTATAGCCATTTTAAAACATATTGTTTGATTCAAAATCAAACCAGAAGTAGAACTTCGTAACCAGAAGTTGTCCTGAAATTGCACTAACTTGCACATTTTCAGCACTAAAATTGAGTTTTTTTCTAATTTGAAGTTTGAATAATGTTTTTTCAACATCCTTAATACCTTTTGACAGTTATATTATTAGTTTATTTTTGAAAAACTGGCAGCAATTCAATTCTCGTGATTGCTTGTTTACATCGTCACACTGATATTTCACTGAAAGCAAGAAATAGTAATATAAAAGATTATGATTTAGAATAAAAAATCAATGCTTTAGTAAACAAGAAATATAATATAAAAGATAAGCTGTAATAAAGTAAGCTATAGTAAATTAATCAATTTGTAATATATAAATCAATAAATAAATTAAATAATATAAAGATATGTATTATCCCTATAAGGTACAGATTTGTTCGACGCACCTCCCTGCCAAGTTTGGCGATTTTGTGTATGGCGTGGTGTGAATGGCGAGATTTTGTTTTTTGCGGATTTAGTCATGTGCGGTTGTGGCAGTAATTAGATTGAGAGTTTAAATTTAATTAGCGCAGAGTTGAGAATTTTATTTTCTTGATTGCATGTAAAATGCATGCACAGTTTGCATATAAAATGCATGAGCAGTTTGCCTAATAAATGCAAATTGAATATTTATTTTGCACATTCATTTTCTTGTTTGCATATAAACATTATACATTTGCATATAACTTTTTGCCAACGGAGGTACGTAGGCGCAAAATAATTTTGGCGCCAACTTTACGCCATCAGAGGTGCGTCTGACAAAGCTGTTCCAAATATAATATAAATTTCAAACGTTTCTTGATGTCAGGTAACTTTCAAGAACAGCAAAACAATGTTTGAGAGTTTAAACCTTTGTTAAGCTGCGGTCAATTAATTAATTAGTAATATATAAATCAATAAATAAATTAAATAATATAAAGATATGTATTATAAGTATAATATTAATTTCAAACGTTTCTTGAAGTCAGGTATCTTTCAAGAACAGCAAAACAATGTTTGAAACATGAAGCTACAGCTTCATGGTCTGTAGCTTCATGGTTTGAGAGTTTAACCTTTGTTGCCACTCTCTGCTTCTGTTTAGAGTAAAAAAAATTTCAAGAATTCAGTATAAGGCAATCGCTCGCTACGTCACGTTTTCGTCTGCTATAGATCACGTGATTAAGGAGTGGCAGAAAACACGAGCCGTTCCTATGCGTTTGCATGTGTTTTAGACGATACCTTCATTTTGAGTAAAATAATGTAAGTTTATTTATAAAATTACTCATATTAGTTGTATGTAACAGGTATTTTAACACTTTTTTCAATATTTCGCAAGGTTTAAGAGAATATAATCATTCTTTCGTTGAGAATTTTATCATTCTAAATGAGAACATCTTTTTTTGACAGCGTGTATTTCCGCATGAATTTTAACATTTTATAAACGATGATTATGATTCATTCCTTAGACTATTTCTGTTCATGAATATGACACAGTTATTTGTTCTTATTTTACCTTTAGTTTTATGTTTGTTTATTCTTGTTTTACGTTTTTGTAATAATTATTTTAGGTATTTTGGGCAGTAGTATTGTTTACTAAAATGTAAATTTTTAACTTTTTGTGACATATGTATTCAATCATTTTGAACTTTTATATACTGTAATAAATGTTTTGTAGGTCACTTTTTTTTGTAGTTCACTCACTGCTTTTCAAGCTTGATACATTCTTAGCTATGTAAGCACTGAAACCTAACTAATTTGCAATATTAATTTTGTACCAGTTTGTGTATTCTTAAAATAATTTCATGCTTTAAATTATTTTCTTAACTCTTTAAAATACCATTAAAAAGTATACTCTTTAAAAAATAAAATAAGTTTGACACAGTAAAAAATATAAAATAATTTCATAATATTCACTTGAAAATTTGGATTGTATTTAGTATTAAAATAAAGTAACTTTGCTCACTTGATAAAGATTATACACACAATTTTTCTGAATCATTTTGTTGAAATGCAATCTTAATGTAAACATCAATAAAGATGTACCTTATGAAGATATGTTTAAATTATTAACCTTTTAATAATACTTAATTTAAATCATCATAAAAAGTAATAGAAAACTATATTAAACAGTTATTTCAAAGAACTCTGAGGGAAAATGAATTCTAGATTTTACTGAAAATTCTTGTTAAATTAACACAGCCGAATATATTGTCGATATATTAAGCTGCATAAATGTCCTTAATTGAAAAACAGTGCATGCAAATTCTGACATATATATTTTTTTCTTTTCAGTTTATTAATATGTTGCTCTTTTATTTTTTAATATTTTCTATGGTGCCAGATTCAACTAATGAAAACATCTAATTTTCTTAATATTTGTATTGTAGCTGATTTTGTTGTATATAGTGATTCGTGAAAATGGTGAAGAGTTGTTGTGCTATAGATTGCACCAATCGCTTTGAAAAGGGAAGTGGCGTAGGATTTTTTAAATTTCCACAGGATTCTCAGAGGAGAGAACTTTGGATTAAAGCCATGAAAAGAGATGCCTGGATACCTTCAAGATTTTCGTTTATTTGTGGAAACCATTTTCAAACAGGTTAGGATTTTCATTTGTTGACATTTGTATATATTTATTTTTTTACATTTAAACATATTTTTATCTCTTTAAAATTAGTATTTGAAATAATTTGTCAGTGGATTTAAACATATGTGGAAGGAAGAGAAAATAAAAGACAATTTCATATGAAAAAACTAGAAAGGTTTATTTCTCATGTCATAAATTTTACAAAACACTTGGTTAATAACACAATTGTTATAATAAAGCTTATTTGCATGCACAAACTCATACTGCATAATTCTAAAATTATTTAAGGGCAACCAAACAGAGATCAAGATCATCCTGATTATGTTCCAAATGTCTTCTCATATACTGCACATCGTAAAAGAAAAGTGGAATTGTATGAGATGAGGAAACAGCATCTAGCTGATAGAGGCAAAAGTGAATCATTAAAGAAAAGAAAGATAGACACTGCGCTTTTGATGGTGACTGAAGAACAATCAGGTCTCATTTTATGTATATTTAATAAAACTTTATTTTTACCATGTTTTTATTAACTCGCTTTCTTGTTTGTTTGTGTGTTTGTCCAGTACAAATCTTACAATCAATTTTTAACTAACTTCCCGATTAGCTAGACATTTGAAACTTTTAGAATAGCTCAGAACACGATGACAATGCATTATTTTAATACTTTTAGACATCTTTAAGCAGTAATTGAATTCATTTTCAGTAAATTTTGTTGTTTGAAAATTTCTTATAATTGCTCTGTTTATTATGCATTTGATCATTTTCTTTCAAGTTGATGGGATAAGTCATCAAAAAAAGTTTTAAAAGTATTAATACGTAGAATTGTCAAGTTTATATGATTCAACAGAAAATTTAAAAACATGGTGTATAAAAAGTTCTTTTTATCTTGTAATTATTAATTCATGACTATAACTAGTTGAAGCATGTAATATTTATTTTTCTTATTGCCTGTTCAAGATTGATAAAACAGTTGTAAAATATTTATTATTCTTCTTAAGTTTTGTCAGAATTTTCTGGTAATTCGCTCGTTTCTGGAGATTCTGGTGAAATTTTGCCACAGGTTGCAGAGGATCGACAAAGTGAAGTTCTGCCACAGGTAACAGAAGCAGTCAATAACCAAGAAAAAGATACTTCAGAAAGATCATTAGAAGATAAAATTAGAGAACTTCAAGAGGAGAATAAATTATTAAAAATAAAATTAGTTAATATGGATATTATGATAGAGATGAATAGTTTGCGAGCTGAAATTAGGTAAGCAGATTGATTTCAGAGTTTCGAGTTAACTACTTGGACTGGTAGAAAAGAAACTAAGAGGGTCAGAGGGGTGCGCCACTGACCCTCTTAGTTTCTTTTTTCAAACATGAAGATCAGGTGTAATTTTTATTTTTTTTTAATTTTAGGTGCCTCAAGTCAAAACTAGAAGATAAGAATTTGACGCAAAAAATATTGATGAATGCAAAGCTTTTAAAATATTACACTGGTCTCCATAAAATCGAAGTATTTAACTGGATTCTATCAATCAGTAAAAATTTTGTAAAACAACAATTCAAAATTAACAGCGAAACACAGATTCTAATTGTCTTGATGAAGCTAAGATTAGCCATAGAAGATAAAGATTTGGCAATAAGATTTGAAATATCCTCGAACACTGTTATGAGAATCCTTCGGAGTTGGTTACCAGTTCTTGCTGCCTGACTGACAAACCTCATAGAGTTCCCGAGTCGAGAACAGATAGCAGAATCTCTCCCACAGTGCTTCCGATGCAGTCCATATAGTAATACAACTTGTATAATGGACTGTACGGAAATTTTTACGCAAAGACCACCAGGCCTTGCGAATAAAAATTTGATGTGGTCAAACTACAAGCACCATCAGACATTAAAATATTTAATAGCGATTGTCCCAACAGGACAAATATGTTTCCTTTCAGGATGTTGGGGTGGGAGGGTATCGGATAAAGAATTAACTATAAAAAGTGGGATCATCGATAATTTAAAACCGGGAGACGTTGTTTTGGCTGACAGAGGCTTTAATGTTGATGATTACTTTGCCATACATGGAGTAAAGTTAGTGTTACCTGCATTTACAAAAGGAAAGAGGCAACTAACTAAGAAAGAAATAATAAAATCAAAAAAAATATCAAATATTAGAATCCATGTAGAACGAGTAATTGGGAGAATGAAATGCTTTAAAATTTTAAGATCTGTTATGCCTATATCATTCATCAAATATGCTGATGATGCAGTCACAATTTGTGCTGCACTAGTAAATTTATCCTTACCAATAGTTCTTTAATTTGAAATCTCAATTAGTACTTTTCAATAAAAGTTAATTTTATCCATTAAAGTTGTGTTTGTTTTACTACCTGATTATTTTTAGTTAAGATTTAGAGATCATAACATTCAAAATATGCATCACAATTAATAGTAGCCAAAAAAATATCCTTTACAATATCCTTTTAAGAAAATCGATAGATTTACAATCTTTTAAACATGTCTATGTGTAAATAAAGAAAATGCTAAATCTAGTTCAATTGAAGTACAAGGGAATACAATTGATAGTACAGGTAACCCTCCTATGGGCCCCCTTTTATATTTTCGGCTTTGTGCTATAGAAGTACAGGGTGAACAAAAGCTGCAAGAGATCAAATCAAAAGAAAAGTAGACAGTGATATAATCAAAGTTAGATTTTATGTGCATTTCTATGTATAACAAGTGATAATAAACAGTTATATAAAACAGATGATAAAAACTTTCATATAATACAGGTAATGATGAACTACAGCAAAATAAATGTTGATGAGCTTAGTCAGTCATTAATGTATGCACAGAGAGTAACAGCAAAAATTTAATACCATATTTAACAAAACATATATACATACTATACAAAACAGTAATACTCACACGACTTAAAGTTTTTAAAGGATACGTATATTAAAAAAAAAATCTGCAGTCATTTAAAATGCTCTACAAGATGAAATTTAAACTGTTTAGTTCATATACAAACATGTTACGGTATTTTTATAAATTACTTCCCATAAACAATTTTTCCTTTCCCTCCTCCTTCAGTATCAAGGAATTTTCACACATATATAATAATAAATTAAAATCACACATATATAATAATAAATTATTTCCCCTGTAGCACTTTGCAGAAAAGTTCAGGCTATCTGAAGAACGACACTCTAATGAGAGTTCATTCGACTTCCTGCAAACAGTCCCCTCCCCCCATGAGATTTCAAACATTCCATTGCCATCATATGATTGTGTGAAGTTCGTCACGGAAGAAAAAATACCTAGAATTATTAGAAAAGAGGTATTAAATTAATAAATTGCTGATTTCCACACCACGCTAGGCGTACAGCAAAAGGCGCCTTATCCTCCTTTTGCGATATTTGCAAGGCGAGGATTCCCCAGTAGGGATATGTTTCCTTAAATTTTCAAAACCACTAAAAGCTGAAAAGTAAAACAGGTAATAGAAATCACCATTTAAAATGATGAACTACAGCAAAATAAATGTTGATGAGCTCTTGTGACAATGGCATACCAGGAACAGGGGCTATTCGGTACCAGATACATGTTTCTAGAAGAATTTAAAAAATGTTTTAACGAAAAAAACAGAATAAGAATAATACATACAAACAACTGTAATAAATTATACTATACCTTTATAAATGGCACTAAATTTGAGAGATACATGTCTTTCAAAATAATTTCAGTGTCCTCCCAAAAAAGATCATCTTTGTCTACACGCTGGGTTACAAAATCTTTCATTGTCCAAACAGCCAGATCACAGTAGTTACGTTCCGTAATAGCCATTTGTCCTTGAACCTAAAACATAAAATCTTGAAATTATTATGGTTGTAAAAAGAATGAAATATTAACAAATGCAAATATTTTAAATATTAAAACTCAACATTAAATTTTAGATGTAAGCATAATTTAATCTGCTGAACATTTTGAAGCAATTTATAAAACTACCTACCTGATAAAAATATGCATGTGATTTCTTTAAGGTGCCAGTTACATCCAAACAAAAACTTTTATCTTCGTTTGCTGCTGCTAAAATTAGGTTATCTCTGTGTTTGTATGGGCACTTGAGCTCTACCACACCCTCTCCACAGCAGCTACAGCTAACAAATGCATCTGGTGTGGCTCCAAGGTAAGGCATACCTGGATTCACAATAAATCCAGCCTTGGTGATACTTAAATTGTCGTGTGTTTCCTCCATATATTCTCTATATGCTTGTAAAGCCTCAGCTTCTTTCTCTCGTCCCCAATTCACAGATGCTGTTGAGAAACTGGCAGGTGACAGAAATTTCATCATATAACTGTCACTCCACATTTTTTTCTTAACAATTTCTTTAAAGATCGATGCAGTAAATCTTCCTTGGCGATGTTGATGCCAGAGCTTGCAAATTCTCTGTTCTGTCGTTTTCTCAGCTAAAAATTTGCAGCTCATCGGTGAAAAATAACTTTTCATATCTTGAATAATATGAGATTTACTGAGACAAGATATGATTTCACATATAGTTGGCGGCAAATGATTTTCTACTGCTGGGACTGCAATACTTTTAGCTATTTTTTTGCACTTGAAAATCACTGCTTCAGGATTGATTTCATATAAACGTTTCATCTCTTCCTCTGTCAAAGGAGGAAGTTTAGGACGTTTTAAACAAGGGGATTTCAATCGTTTTAACGGTAATCTTGAATGCCACTTTTCTTTTTGTAACTTCATTGAAGAAACTGGTATATTCAGAACCTAAATAATTGAAACATTATATAAATTAAAAAATAACCATAAAGCAGGTGTTTTAATCTCATAATTCGAAATTTAACTACCTCTACAATCCCTTAATAATTGAACTATCATATAAAGTAAAATACAATCTGCAATAATAATACTACTATTTACTTTCTTGCTAGAAAATGTAGAGTTCCATTTGCATGCTTCCTCAGTAGGGGTTCGCTCTGAAGTGAGTTGTAATCTCACAGCAAGTTCTACTTTGAAGAGTAATGCAGCAATATGGCTACAAGCCTCTCCAATCCTGAAACAATGGATCAGGGTGTATAAAAATCATTATATAAACTATTATATAAATCATACATTCAAAATGATATTCTATACTACTACATAACTAATGCAACAATAGGATGTAAACATTTTCAAATTCAAACATTGCTGATCATTGTAAATAAACTAATCTCCGATAAACATTTATTAAGTAAACATCATACTAATTATTAATACAATTCTAATTTATGCATACCCAGCCATACAAGTACAATGTGCAGTCATTATTGCTCCATTCTTCTCAACAATTGCCCATGGAACATGATTTTTCTCTCCTACGCGCTGAGAAGGTTGCACTTCAGCAGACAAAATAATTATTCCACCACTTGCTGTTGGGTTATACATCTTCACTGTTTGTACTTTTCCTGTCCATATTATAAAGTTTTGTTAGAACTCATGCATAATTATTAGAATTTATGATTATGTCTAGCTTGTTTGGTGTAAAGCTTTTGCCATGATGCTACTTTATCAAAAGCTATTGAAGATACCTTACATTTAGGAAATAAATAAAGCACTTAGCGTATTTCCCCACAATTACAATGAGGTTTTATGATTTTATATTATAATAGATGCGGAGGGGAGTGATCACTTGGCTACTTAATTATTCATTTTTTAACTGAAAGAAATAATGAAAGATTAACGAGAAAATTAAACTTCATATAAACACTACAGATTTGAGCTAGTTATTATTATATATACATATAAAAGGAGAATTTAAAATTACGATAAAAATATTTCGAGTTTATACAATGTAAATTACACCTATTAAGAAAAATTCAGGTCTTACTTCGAGGACATCAGTGCATCTTATTTGTTTATCAGAAAGTACTGCATTTGGCATGACATTAAACACCCCAAAATGATGGTAAAATTAAACAAATACTTAAAACAAGTGGTTAATGAATAAGCACACTTTCCACAGGACAAATATCATTAACAGAGCAGTGATTTGAGGGGAAAAAAAGTACGATTTTGCAGTTTAAAAAAACGTGATTGGAAGTATTGTTATTATTTCAATCCTTATAATTCAGTAAAAATTTAAGGGAAAAAAACTCACCTGATTGAACATAATCATATGCAGACAAAGATTTGTAATTCCTCAAATTTTCGTTGCTGAATTCATCGTTTGAGGAATTTCTAAGATATGTATAGATATCGGGATAAGTAACTTCAGGCCAGCGTCTTGTATCGTAACTCCAGTCTTCCTCTGTCAATAAATATGGGTCACATAGTGAAGAAACTTTTCCGGGTTGTACCTGAATGTTTAATTTACTAATATACCGTTGTTTCGATACCGTATCTAAAGATCTTGCATAATCTGACAGCATTTTATTCACCAAGTTGTAAGAATGGTCATTGAACGCCATGTTAAATTATACAATGTTTTGCCACTCCTCGCTAAACAAGAATTGAAATCTGCAAGAGTTGAGATGTGACATTGCTGCGAGGGATTGCCTTATAAAAATAACGCTCGCGCATGAAGTATTTATTTTGATAAAGATACATTTCCCTTTTGAAAAAAAAAATAATAAACTGAACAAATGAACTTCTAAAATGAAAATAACAACAAAGATCGTTTGTTTACAATCGTAAATTTGAGTCATGAAGCTACAGAAGGAGGGTAAGCTTCAATGGGGAATTCCTCGAAAAATGGACCGATTATGGTCGATCACCGGCAGATGGCGCGACATGTTCCTCTGGTTCGCAGTTTTCATTGAGTTATATGGACACGTGTTTTAGAAAATTGTTTTACAAATTTTTAAATTTATTCTGTGCACAGATATGCAAACATGTTTCACCTGGTTGTTCCAGTGGCCAGATTTCATTATAAATTATGTTGCTGGTTATGTTGTTAGGAGGATCAGTAGATTTAATAAATGTGACCAATGCATTCAGAACTTACCATTATAAACAGCAATACTGATCAAAGTAAATTAATTAAAAATAAATAAAAATAAATAAATAATAAAAAATAATAAATAAATAATAAATTTATTTTTTAAGTGATAAAAGAAATTTATACTGGTCCTCTTATGCCAGAAATAGGTTGCAATGAGCAACATAACATTAATTTAATTCAAAATGTTGTCAACTTTTTTCTAATACCGCGCATGCATTTTATATGCAAACAAGAAAATAAAAATTCTCAACTCTGTGCTAAAGGTAAAAAATTAAGAAAACAGTCAAAATTATAAATCACATTTATTATTAAATTTAAGCTTTTATTTTATATTACTTCTGAATTGAATATCAATAAATAATGTTATAAATATCTGTAAAACCTGTCATGTATAATTTTTTGTTCAAATTTATCTATAGTAAATTGTATATCAAGCATTAATTTTTTATTTTATAATAATGTATTAATAGTGTATGTTGTTAGTTTCAATTCTTTATAATTATGAAATACTTTTCTTATATTCAACATATTTTGTGGTTATGGCAAATTGAATACACGTCTGAGCTAAAGCCATCATTATTTTTTAAATTGTTCACAGAAATAAAATATTTCCACTATGAAAACTTCATAAAACTGGTGAATATGCTGAAACCATGAAGCTACAGAGTACATCTGTAGCTTCATGGCTGAAACCTTAATATAGAATTTAATTACTGTTAAGTTAGTTTTGAGAAGTAAATAAGTTTTCGTTGTATGATAAAGAATGTTGTTACTATAAATGCTTATTCAAAATCTGTTGTGTAGTAGTAAAAAAAAAATAATATTTTCAGATCTTTTAACTATGAGTACAATAAAACCCATACTTTGTGTAACTAGCTCGCTCTAGAAAATAATGGATCATTATTTACTCATTTCCCTTACGGGGAGTAGTCACTTTTACGTACCTTTAAAAGTATCATTTTTAGACCTATGTTCGATTATATGTACTAGTCATGATTTTTGCTTGATTTACATGAAATTTTTTGAGTAACTGCCTATAATATTGTTTTTTATAGATGCAATTTTTCAAGGTAATTAATAAAAATGACTTTTTATGCATAAAAAGTGAATATTTTTTTTAAATCGAGAATTTTGCAGTCAACTACTGTGCGCATTCTGTCAAAATAAATTATTAAGGTACATTAATAATTTTTAACTATATGTGATTACAATACTTCAGGCAACAATATAAAGAAACATTATTCTAAAATATATTAAAACATTTTAGTACGTGCTATTTTTAATTAGAAATTTCAAAAATGACTGAGTAAAAGCTTATAAAAAATTCTTTAAAAATTAAAATATATTAAGGTTCAAAAATTTTGGTAGATTTTGTTGTCTAAAGTGTTGTAATTACATATAGTAAGCAATTATTAATGTAAGTTAATAATTTATTTTGATAGAATGCGCACAGTAGTTGACTGCAAAATGCTCGATTTGAAAAAAATATTCACTTTTTATGCATAAAAAATCATTTATTTTTTTATTAATTACCTTGAAATATTGCATACATAATAAACAGTATTATAGGCAGTTACTCAAAAAATTTCTTGTAAATCAAGCAAAAATCATGATTAGTACATACAATCCAGAATAGGTCTAAAAATGATACTTTTAAAGGTACGTAAATGTGACCACTCCCCTTTTAAGGAGGGAGATCACCTTAAACCTTCAAAAAACTCAATTTTTTATTATGATTTAATTTTGAAGATTGGAATATAAGGAATCTTATGAAAAAAATTCAAGTCGGTGCTACAATTAGAACCAAATTTATGGCCAAATGTATAAAGCTAATAGTAAAGTAATTTATAGAAAATTTAAACTTTAAATTGCTTTTTCTAAAAACTTATTTTGAAACTTGTGCGCACTATTTCTTCAAAACTAATCATCACAAATTGCTAAAATTTTTTGTATATATGTATATCTTGCATGTTTCTACAATTTCTACATAAATTAAGGTATTTTTTTGCAGAATTTTTTTTTTTAAATTTATATTTATTTTGTACATTACAATACATTTGCCTGAAAAAAAATATTTTTATGCGAAATATGGTAACTATTTTAGGTGCAAATTAAATTATAACCTATGGATAAAATGTATACAAATAATTTAATATAAATCTCTTTTTAGTTTTAAAAAATACTCTGCACATTGCATTGATCTAAGATTCACTATTCATAAAACATTTTTTTCTTAAAATAATTTATAATAATCTCCCAACAATTCCGTTTTTTTTCCTAATAGATAAAACTTTGTGCAATTCACCTTTAAAAATTGGTTCAAATTAATTACAAATTAACTGTTTAACAACACATTAAGCTTGGTAGTAAAATCAGTGTATTTTTGTGCATGCAAAGGTGATCTCCCCCTTAAGAATTTTAATGAAGTTTAGCAAAAAAGGCAGTTCAAATAAACATTTTGAATGATTATTTGAACTGCCAAACAATTGATGTTGCCAACTGCCAAAGATAAACAATTGTTAAGTTGAATAAATAAATTCATATTAAAAATGCACTTTAAAAAAAAACTTATTTCTTTTGAAAAATACGAAAAATCCATATTAAAGCGTATGGTTTCCGTGTTATAGCGGCAACCATGAAGCTACAGAAGGAGCGTAAGCTTCAATGGGGAATTTTTCGAAAAATGAATCGATTGTTGTCGCTCACCGGTAGAGGGCGCGACATGCAAGCGAAGTGACTATTTTACATTGAGTTATACGGCGTGGTGGTGAAAGTTGTTTTATAAATTTTAAAATTTATTCTGTGTGCAGAAATATGCCAAACACGTGTTTTGCTCCGGGTTGTTCTACTGGCTATAGATCAGCCTTAAAAAGAAATAAAGAAACTGGACAGAGAAATCCTAGTATATTTGCTGCTCCTAAGGTAAGAACATTATTATTGTTTTGTGTTAATATAAGATGTATAATAATGAGAGAAAAGTATAGCTGCTGTGTTTTAAGTGAACGCAAAGTTAAGACATCTTAAGTTCTGCTGGAAATAAGCGTGTTTTATTTTTCAATCATCCCTATATCCCATCAAAAATAATCATCACGTGTTCACAAAGCTCTATTGTATGTAAAAAGATGTAAATAATTACTCATACTATTGCTCTAAAGGAAATCGCTCATCAATAAAAGATGTACGATACTTACGTATATAAATTTATCTATAGTAAATTGTATATCACACATTTAATTTTTATTTTATAATAATGTATTAATAGTGTATGTTGTTAATTTCAGTTCTTTATAATTATGAAATACTTTTCTTCTATTCAATATATTTTGTGGTTATGGCAAATTGAGCTACACGTCTTAACTAAAGTCATCATTTTTTTTAAATTGTGCACAGAAATAAAATATTTCCAGTTAACTTTTCTTCATATTGAATTTTATCACTATTAAGTTAGTTGATAAGTAAATAAGTTTTCACTGTATGATAAAGAATGTTGTTACTATAAATGCTTATGCAAAATCTGTTGAGTATAATTTAAAAAAAATTAATATTTTCCTATCTTTTTACTGTGATTACAATGAAACCCATATTTTGTGAAAATGCGAAAATATGGCTGAATTGTCCATATCAATGTTATTTGGGGTTTTTTCTTTTTAATTTGCTGAAAATATTTGTAATCGATAATTTACCAACTTGAAGGTAATTCCTGACAATGCTGGAACCATAATATTGAATTTAATCACTATTAAGTTAGTTAAAGTACGTAAGAGTGACAAGGGGGGTGGTCACTTTTAAGTACTTATAAGCACTTATAAGCTTTTACTCAGTCATTTTTGAAATTTCTAATTAAAAATAGCACGTACTAAAAGGTTTTAATATATTTTAGAATAATGTTGCTGGATATTGTTGCCTGAAGTACTGTAATCACATATAGTAAAAAATTAGTAATGTACCATAATAATTTATTTTGACAGAATGCGCACAGTAGTTGACTGCAAAATGCTCGATTTAAAAAAAAAATTCACTTTTTATGCATAAAAAGTCATTTTTATTAATTACCTTGAAAAATTACATCTATAATAAACAATATTATAGGCAGTTACTCAAAAAATTTCATATAAATCAAGATTAAATCATGAGTAGTACATACAATCGAACATAGGTCTAAAAATGATACTTTTAAAGGTACGTAAAAGTGACCACACATCTTAAGTAAATAAGTTTTCATTGTATGATAAGGAATGATGTTACTATAAATGCTTATCGAAATCTGCGTACAAAATCTGCTTATGCAATAAAATGCGTACTTTGTGAAAATTCAAAAATATAGCTGATTTGTCCTTGTCAAAGTTATTTGTTTTTTTCTTTCTAATTCACTGAAAAAATTTGTATTCAGTAATTTACCAACTTGACGATTATACCTCCGGTTTTAAAAAGTGTAATCTGAGATGCTTTGACTGATTTTTTTTCCAAAGGAAGATATTTTAAAGTATTGTCTGATTAAATACTGAATTGACTTCCTATTTTATTAGTCCTGATAAGAATTTATTTGTGATTGATAGAAAATGTTGCTTTTCTACTATGTGTGTGTGTGTGTTTTGGTTAATAAGTATTATTTCTCACATTTTTTTCCCATAAGAGATTATGAACAATGATAAAAAACTTTCTTCACAATTCTTTTCTGTAATTTCATTTCCTTAATTATTAAATTATTACAAAATTCTGAACTAATTCATTCTGAAACCAATACACAATTATTCTGAAAAAGTTTATTTATTCATTTCCTTTAAGAATTTTATTGAATTGTAGCAAAAAAAAAACACTTGAAATGAAGATTTTGAATGAAAATAAAAAATTGTTAAATTGAATAAATAAATTCATATTAAATACGCACTAAAATAAAACAACTTGTTTTCGCTAGGAAAAATACAAAAAATCCATATTAAAGCGTATGGTTGTCCGTGTCTAAGCCGCCAGCTAGTTCACGCGAGCGCTCTCTAGTGGCGGCGACAAAAAGGGAGACACATTTTTAACACTGAGCTGCTCCTCCTTCTGTAGCTTCATGGTTAGGGCTAATAGCGAGATACATAGGGGGAGGGGGGATTATCGGGCAATGTAACAGCTTCCATTTACTGTTGTCACCCTTATGCGAAGGGCTTTCATGACTGTTGAATCATCAGCTTTAAAATTCAATTAAAAATCGAAATTTTAAGATAGAGACTTGAAATGAGGATTATATGAATAAGAAAGCTTTCAGCTTCCAGATGATGTAAATATTTTCTTTGTAAGATAAAAATCGAGGAGCATCGATATTACATCCACATACGGGACGATATTTCTTGAAAAACTGTGTTTCATTTTTTGATGAAAATATTAGTCTGTTTTAAAATATTTTTAAACAAATGAGGTCTAGATTGAAAGAGAAATGTCTGTAGTCTTAGACTGTAAAAAAGATCAAAATTCTACGATCATTTTTTGGCGAGTTATCGTAATCTGAAGATGAAAAAGTCAATATTTTCCCACAAAACATAAAATTTTAAAAAAAACTTAAAAGTCCGATGAAGATTAGACATGTCTTACTTTGTTCCTCCCATTTTTCTGCATCCATCGGTATCGCTCTAGACCCCATACCCCTAGCGGTTTCGGAGGAGATAGCGTGACAAGCTTTTGACAGCGGCGGTGGCAACGGGAGTTACTTTTTTTAAGAATAGAGAGATTGTTCACCAGTAAAAGTATTGCCCATGATTTGACAACTTATCAAACGACTGAATTATAAACATTGATGAATTATAAATGTTAGATTAATGTACTAATTATGTTTACAATAAGAATGTCTCATTATGTAATTATTGAAAGCATCTAATAAAATAAATTGTTCATGAAAGTATCGTTGTTTTTGGATTTTTTTTTATAATATCCAAAATTGCTTAGATATCTGAAAAGAAACGTGTTTTCGTTTATGTCCCTTGGACCTCAGTATAAGGTTCCCAGCTCAGAGTACATATAAAGAGAGATAAGATAATATACAGAAAGAAATACACAGACACAGAAGTTATTTATTTTTACACTGATGATGACCCCCGGTGATGGATACTGGTGTTAAGCATCTTAAAAAATACTACTAATAAAAAATTAGAAATAAATAATTACAATTTTAGTTCACATATCAGTATAACAAGACGATTAAAGCTTTAAAATAATCTTGGAACACATAACAAAGCATTTAATGGATTAAATAACTTTATAAAAAAAATACTAACTGAGATAAGTGAAAATTTCAAATTACAGTAAAATGTAAAATAACTTCAGTTTCCTAAAGGACTGAAAAGTAATACAAGCAGAATGCATTTTTTGCATACATTAAAGCATCCATACTTGACAAACCATTTAGTCATTTTTGTTGTGCAATATATAACTTTAAAAATATTTCGACTTTTTAAGATTTCGAGCAACAGCATGTTAAAAAAATAAAAATGTGCGAAAAACGCGGCAGATGAAAAACAAGATTTCGATTATAAATAATTTTAGCTCTAATTGAAACTTGCGTACTAATCACAAAACAGAAATACTACACGAAAAATATTCAAAATGAGTATGTTAAAAGAAACGAAAATCTTTCGAAGCAAAGGTCTTAGGATGCTGAAATTTCGCATTGGTGGTTACGCTTAAGCCCTACGTGTCCACTAAGATTTATTTATTTTTAAATACAAATTTTATGGAGGTTAAAAGGGACTTAACCCCCTCCCCCTCTAAAAAATACCCACTATATTTTTGGAACCATAGGGCCTAGAATGCTGAAATTTCGTATCTTGGTTCCCCTTAAGCCTTAGGTGCCCAATAAGAAATCTTTTTTTAAAATACAAATTTTAAGGGGTTAAAAGGGCCTAACCCCCTCCCCCTCTAAAAAAAAAACCAATGTATCTCTGGAACCAAAGAGCCTAGGAAGCTGAAATTTTGTATGGTGGTTTCCCTTCAGCCCTAGGTGCATACCAGCAAATCTTTTTTTGAAAGCTCGAAATTTAAGGGGTTTAGTCCCCTCCCCCCCAAAAAAACCCCACTGTATCTCTGGAACCGTAAGGCTTAGGAAGCTGAAAATTTGCATGGTGGCGCCTCTAAGCGTCCACTAAGAAATCTTGTTGAACAATTCAAACTTTAAGAGGGTTTTAAAGAGATTTTACCTCCAACATAAAACACCGATTGACTGATAATGGTATCTCTGTAACCATAAGGTTCTAGGCAGATAAAATTTTGCATAGAGGTTCACTAAGCAATCTTTTTTTTAAATTAAAACTTTAAGGGGGATTAAAAGGGATTTAAACGCCCAAAATAAAACACAGTGATCACTGTATGCCTGAAACCGTAAGGCCTACGAAGCTGAAATTTTGCATGGCAGTTCCTCTTAGGCTCTAGGTGCTGACCAAGAAGGCTACTTTAAAAGTAACTTTAAAGGAGGTTATAAAGAGGGCTTAATTCTCCAAAATAAAAACAAAACATCCAAAACCCGTATTTAAAGTCGGATCACTGTCGTTACATTATGCGATGAACTCCTTCTGAGGAATGACACCACCTTACTGCTAAAGTTAATTAAAATTAAATGAACCAAATGACATAATTCATGGCACTCATGAGTCTAGATGGTGGCGGGCAGTCCCCCTATGTTGTTTGTTACGCCACTTGGCAGACCCCTATCTAAGTCTCCATCGTTTGAGTACGCGCACAGGTCATCGGGTCGACGAAGTTGTATCTGTGGTTCACGGTAAAGTGCCTGAAGCCAGACTTCTCCAGTTCTTGCGTTTTACAGGCTTTCCAGCAGTCTGTATATATTGTGCTGCCCTCCTCGACATAACCGTTGCAGCGTTGCGGTTAGGCACTTGTACCAAAAGAACCTCTCCCGACTCATGGCACAAATCGCCGAAAATCCACTGCTGAGGCAAAATTCGGCCTGCGCTACTTTTTCTTTTAGTGAAAAGACTCTCGTCTACTTCCCAATTTTTTGAGGGTCCGCCACGATTTTCTTAACAGTGCGTGAATTTATAACATGAACACAAACTTCACGCAAAAAATTGATGCAGTCAATCGTCGTTTGATCTGACATATCTAAGGTAAATGCACCTATAATGGGCCATGTCCCTATAATGGGCCACGGCCAATGACCCTCACCCCTTCTACTGCCTTAGGTAACAATAGACCCTTAATTTCTCGACATTTCTAAAGGGCGGCCATTTATAGGGACATGGTCCATTATAGGTGCATTTACCTTACTAGCTGTTCGCATCACTGTATGGAGGTTAACTTCTGCGACCAGCTATATATGAATCTTAAAGATATTAAGAATGGCAATCTGGAACCGTGAAACCAGTCTCCCACCCGAATCCTGACTGTTTTGCCGCAATCTATAATATTACATCTCCGGCTACTGGTCGATCAAAAAATATTACATCTTGTGCTCTGGCACATACGCTGACTGGGCAGAATCTCACGGATCTGGGAAAAAGACACTGCATCCTCTTCCGTTTGAGGCGAATCCCATGTTTTTATCATAACCGAAAAGAAAATAAAGAAAAAGTTCAAAACGAAACTTATAACGTGAAGCTCAGACAGCGAAAAGCAATGAATTGCGGGAACAATACTATGAACAAGGATGGGGTGCATAATTGGCGCTTTATTGCCGTTTTATCGCCAAACTGCAAAGTTTCAGCTATAATACGCAAGTACTAAAAGATCTTTACAAATGACTGATGTTTTGAAAGGCTTCCAACCATCTCTTCTCATAGCATTAATCCATAATTCTCACCCTAGCATTTAGATTTCTAAGTGGAAACTTAAAAAATCCTATACTACTTCCCTTTTGGAAACAATTTATGCAATCAATAGCAGAATTCTCCATCTTCATATAAAGTTTTAAACAAAAAAATAAGAGTAAATGACAAATCAGCTACAAAACAAATATTTAGATAATAATGAAATGTTTTGATAGTTGAATCAATGGCAAATTTTAGTTGCAAAGGGGAAGTTAATGATGCTGTTTGAAATACACGATAAAGGTACAACATATTAAAAATCAGAAAAGAAAAAATTATATACATTTACACAACTTAATATATCAAAAAAAAGTAACTGAAATTTCAGTAAACGTTTAAACAGTGTTATTCATGGACAAATAATTTTAGCATTCATCTGAAATGTACATCGTTTAATAATCATTGTGTCATAAACGTTACATCTCGTTAAAACGATTAAGATCTTATGTGTATAATCTTTATTCTGTGATTTATGTTACTTCATTTTACAACTAAATGCAATCCAAATTTTAAAGTTAATATTGTACAAATATACTAGCTTTTTTTTTTTGGTGTGTGTGTGTGTGTGTACGTGTACAACAAACTTATTTTATTCAGTAAAGAATATACACTTTACTAGCAATTTAAAGAGTACAACGAAATATACTTTTAATGTCAGAGCTATTTTAAGACAGGCAAAATGAGTAAGGGTAGTTACTTAAGTTTGAATTCTACCATAGCTAGGTATGTATTAAGCTTGAAAAATTCTTTATCATTTTCTGCCTGGAATAAATTGGTACAAGTTACACATGTCCCTTTACAATATTTCACAGGGCTTTGAAGAAAATACCTTATATTTATATACAAAAGTCAACAACAATACATTTATTACAATATATCAGAAGTATAAAACATTTGAATAAGTACATCAGATGATGTTTTTGATGAAAAGTTTTAGTAAACAATACTACAATACACACATCATATCATTTATACGGACACAAAATAAGTAAAAAAGATGGCATGATATTGATCAATGAAAATAATTTAAGGAAAGCACCTTGAACATTTGTGATAAAAAGCGTTTATTTCAAAAATTCATGCGGAAATACACGCCTAAACAACGGCAGCGTCAATAAATCGTGATTCTCATTACGAAGAACAGAATGTTCCACTTAAAAGTAATTATTTAATTCTTACACGTTAGAAATAAAAAAATACGTCCAAATACTTGTAATATAAGGATGGATATAGGTAATTCCATGTATAAATCAAAATAATTCATCGCAATATGAACGTAACGTTAAAATATACGCGAAAACGTATAGGAATGGCGTATATTTTCTGCTTTTCGATATTCACGTGATCATAGCAAACGAAAAATGACGTAACAAGTGACGTTGTAACGTTCTGCCTTATTATTTTTTGCGTTCAGAACAAGGTAAACTACTGTCCGACCACAGTACGAAGAACCACGGTTGGCATAGTGCCAAGACGGTTCTATTCACGCTGTAGGTAAGGCTGCTTAGGAAGGAGGGGGAAAAGTCTCGTATTCTCTCGACATTCTTTAGAATCAGTTACTAACTGCGCTTGCTTGCTTTTTCCTCGTCTGTTATTTTGATTATTATATTAAAATTAATGCATCCTTTACCCAACACGACTGCTCGGAATAAGCCGTTCCGTAGTGATTGTAAACGTATAATACACAATGCAATTAAATTGTGTGATAAAGAAGCACTAGAAGGAAATGTTATTGTTCCAGTTTCACAATCCCCAAAGAGAGCTAGTAAAATGACCAGGATATCAATGTCCAGTGTAAAAAGAATACGCAGAGAAGCAAAGGGTGAAGAAACTCCAAAATTTGAATCTCCGAGGAAACGTCAGAAAAAAAGAACCACCGAAAACGTAGCTTTAGATAATTTTGATTGTGATGTAATCCGAAAATATCCACTCCTATAAAACTCCTATTTTTTTAAATAGGTTTGCTTCTTTCTTTTTATTATTTTGAAATTATTATTCACATATTCGATCAAAAATAAAGTTTTAAAAAATAACTTTAAAATTGCGGACAAAAAGCAGTCTGAAATGCATTCCGTATTTCATAAACAAACACATCCGAAAATATGACGTTTTCCCCTATTTTCTAAGTAGACTAGCTTTTCTCGCGCATGCGCAACAGCTTCCAGGGACCTAGCTTCCGTGGTCGGACAGTATAGTTGGCAAAACCATCACCAAATAAAATCTTATTACATTAAACATTTGCTTAATTCAACTGAAGTATCAAATATTTTTAAATTGAAACAATCTATTATCTCTCGGGTTACTTTACAATTTGCTTATTTTATGGTTGTAAATTAAAAAGAAAAAAAACTTTTTGTTTACAGATATTTCATTTAATTGTAACAGATTCACTTTATTCAAGCCTGGTTTGTAGCTCTACTGCAACATATAAATAATTTTGTTTTATTAATACACTATTAATACAATTGTCATTTTATTTCTATGTTTTTTTTGGAGGGGGGGGTGGCTAGCTAGTGATAACGTGTTACAGTACTACTAATATTTACACAGCATTTTTGATTAACCCCTTTTTTAATAGGGGTAATAGTTTACCCCTATTAATAGTTATGATGTTATAAGTAAGTGCTGCTAGATCTAAAAACAAGCCAGTGGGCTAGACAAACTGGAATTGCATGGCATCTCCTTGAATGAAAATTTACTTTTTATGTTCTGTTTTATCATCTACTAATAGGGTCCCGGGCTGCCCCAATTGGTCGGCAGATCTCTACTGTCCGTCAGGCGCCCAGGCCCATAAGAAACATAACCGAACAGGGGAAATTAAACTTCGGCTGAGTATGCAGGCTCTTGCTACGCAGCGACAGACTTCAGGTTCTACATGGGCAAATAACCGAAAGGTGAGGGAGCCGTGAATTTTGTGGATTATCATCTACTAAGATCCCTTTCTCAACTTTCGAAACGTGATTAGGTGATCTTGTTTAGAGAGTGTATGAGTACAAGAGTAATTTATAATGAAATTTTGTAATCATGATTCTTACAGGAAGTATACAGGTTTTAAATATGAGATTCCAAACCAATTTAACGTCAATTACGATTGTTCTAAATTTTTGTTATAGTAGAAGTAAATTTGTTGATATTTATCTCTTAATAATTTCTGTTCTGTTTATTCTTAATTTCTTTGACATTTTAAAACCTGTAGAAATAAATAATCATGATCTTTAATTAAATTTCACAAGAAAGATAATTTTCTGCTGATTACACCAGACAGTAGCTAGTCTTTAAATCCTAAGGGTTCAAATTCTGCAATAGACATGAGTGTTTCTGGCCGCTTAGATTTAAACTGTCTATTCAGTGGGGATTTAGAAGCTTTGTAGTCCTAAGCCAAATTTCATTTAGAATTCCCCATCTGTTTCATTTCTGTACCATCCCCCTCTCTTGTATGGGTATGGAGGTGTTTTTTAAAACTACTGTCGAAAGAAAATCTTTTCTCACATATAGAGCACGCGAAAGGTTTCTCTCCTGTATGGGTACGGAGATGTGAATTTAAATCACCCAGCCTAGAAAATTTTTTCTCACATACATTGCAGGCAAAAGGTTTTTCTCCTGTATGGGTGCGGAGATGTATTTTTAAACTACCCAGCTCAGTAAACCTTTTCTTACATACATTGCAGTCGTAAGGTTTTTCTCCTGTATGGGTACGGAGATGTATTTTTAAACTACCCTGCTTAGAAAATCTTTTCTCGCATACAGTGCAGACAAAAGGTTTCTCTCCTGTATGGGTACGTTGGTGTTTTTTTAAATCCCCCCGCAAAGAAAATCTTTTCTCACATACAGTGCAGACGAAAGGCTTCTCTCCTGTATGGGTACGTAGATGTATTTTTAAACTACCCTGCTCCGCAAATCTTTTCTCGCATACAGTGCATTCGAAAGGTTTCTCCCCTGTATGGGAACGGAAATGTGTTTTTAAACTACCCTGCTCAGTAAACCTTTTCTCACATACATTGCAGGCAAAAGGTTTCTCTCCCGTATGGGTACGTAGATGTATTTTTAAACTACCCAGCTGAGTAAACCTTTTCTGACATACATTGCAGGCGAAAGGTTTCTCTCCTGTATGGATACGGAGATGTTTTTTTACATTCTCTCGTCTAGAAAACATTTTTTCACACACATTACAGGCGAAAGGTTTTTCTCCAGAATGGGTACGGAGATGTATTTTTAAATGATATAGTCTAGAAAATTTTTTCTCACATACATTACAGGTGAAAGGTTTCTCTCTTGTGTGGGTGCTGAGATGTGTTTTTAAATTATCATATTCAGGAAACACTTTCTCACAAACAGTGCAGCTGAAAGGTTTTCTTGTTTGGTTATGGAGATGGTTATCAGCAGTGTGGCATAAAAGATGTGTATTTAAGGCATCCAACTGTGAAAATTTACCTTCACATAAATTGCTTTTGAAAGTTTCCTCATCAGTGTGAGGGAGAAGCTGTGCACTGGAACCTTTTACATTTAGACTTAATCTAAATGTGCCACATGGAGTGTATTCATATTCGGCTTCAGTAGGGTTCTGCTTGCATGAATGCTTTTCATTTGAAGGTCCTTTTACATTTGAAATACTTGACGTATGCTCCTCCGCCATTCCTTTACACGATAACCCGAACACTGAAACTTCTTATTTTGTGGACTCTTTAAACATTTTAGTTTTGCACCCAATGATCTGCAGAGAAAGGAAAAAGAAATTTAGTGAACTATATTAACACTACACCATCACATCATATGAATCACAGGTCTATAGTCTAAATTTACAATGCCTTCAATTTTTTTCTAAAACTTTGGTTACACTTATTTCATATTTTTCACCTAAAATTAACAGCAAAATATAAAAGTTTGTGTGTGCGAGAAAATGAGAAATACATAATCTAAAATGTTACAAATTAATTTCTGGATTAATTAAAGCATTAAGATTTTTAATTTATTACCATTAGAGCACAAGAATCTTTAGCAATTCTTATTCTTTTTACCAGGCATAATTCATAAGCAATATTAATAATATTTTTTCCCTTAATATCCATTTTAGTTGTCTAAAACTCAAAATAAATTTATCATCAATTAATAAGTTTTATGCTTGGAGAAATTTGAAAAGTAAAAAGCCTGGTTACCAACAGATTAAAAAGATCAAAAATTTAATAAAATATATAAAATTATTACAGGAAATAAAGGATATGTTGCTTATGGGTTTCTATAGACATATTTATTTGGATTGTAGTTTGGAGGCTACCGATATTTTCACCACACTGTCTCCATGCTTTAATTTGAATTTTGTGAATATAATACATTAAGATAACAGTGATATATATCCTTCACAATTATTTCCTTTCTTCTACTGTATGCTAGTGCTTTAATGTGATTTTCTAAATAATCTGAATCTACATTTCACAACAGTAATCTTTGGACCTCTTGCAGTCCCTTGACATATATGTCAGAAAAACACAGCTTGTGGTCTTTGAGACCAAAAGCTTTTGATGTTAAATTATGAGGTTATAAACATGATAAAAATTAAAGACAAAATAAATCTACCCAGCTGTCATGCAATGATAGTTAAAAATTACTAACAAAAACAATTTATGTTTTCATGTTTAGAAATATTAATTCATAACTACTTAAAGAAGTTTTACTCCCTCTTATCTGACAGGCAATTCATTTTTGTTAACTGTTTTAAACTCTCCAAATCTATAGACAACATGTCAAATGAATGTGAAATATGACTTGAGAGTCAACCAGTGACATATTAATTTGATATATCTTGGTATACAGCAAAGAAACAGAATTTTACAGCCAAAGAAGATAAAAATATATAATAAACATTATTAGAATAATTATTACAATAGATATCTTTTTAATATCAATTTTTACCAACACACTTGGTTAATCAGAAATTATTCCATTCGGAATATAAAGAAATGTGGAAGCCAAAACAAACTTTCATCATGCTAAAGAGTTTTTTTTCTCATTGTTGTAACATGTTGGAACATTGTGCACTTAATACCAGAAACTGAAAATAGAGCTCCACCACAACGATTCTCTTGTGAGAAGAGGTCTGCAATTTTGGAAAGTTTCTCAAAAAGTCCTCTAAATGGTTGAGCAAGGTTCAATATTTAAGATAATATCCATGAAAAATAAAGAGGATATGTGATGTGACAGCCCACTCCATCTGGTTATCATAGGTACTTAATGATAACCAGGAGGACCACAATGAGGGTATAGAGCTAAATAACTATAATTGATTACCAAACAATGCTTCATTGAGATAACTTGAATGTTAATTATACAAAATAGACACAATTTTCCTGCACTAAGTAGATTTACCTATCTATATCGAGGCAACAAATTTCAGCTACTAGTCAGTTTACTCAAACACATTTTAATTACAGCATAAAGATTATAAAGATGTAAAGTGCTTCAAATATTTTCTTTGTTTGTTTTGTCAAATGAATACTTTATTTTAAAAAATAAGGTGCATTGCATGTAAGCATGATTTAACACTTATATTTCTAAAGTAAGCAAACACTTATTTAATGAACACTAATATAAAGGATAGAAAATAAGTAAAAAAGTACCATTATCAAGGGCATGAATAGCAAGAACTCAGGTGTTAGACTTTCCAGTATAAAGTAATTAACTGTTATACTGTGTTACCTTAATATAAGTTAATAAAGAAGTTTCTAAACGTTTAAAGCTTAAAATGTAGAATTCACATAAAATCTTTTTTTTAGCAAATATTTATAAATCACATGTAGAACAGTTATATGTAACTGTTAACTAAACTGACAGAGTAAGAAAGTTCAACATCAAATGCAAAGCAATCAAAATGACTGCAAAGGAAGGAAAAATCTTCTGAAAAATAGATCACTTATATTAAATTTTTTCCCAAAACTTTTAATGAAAAAACTTATACAGAATGTTTATAAATATTTCCCTTATGCAAAATGAAAACTTATCAACCTATAATTTTGTAGTTTGGGCAAAGTTATCTTTTACATAAATGGTTTAATATAATTCTTTAACAACAGTTTTAACTTTTATACACAAACTAGCAAAACACCAGTGCTTCACAATGGAATACATGAATACCATCCATTCTGTACTTCGGTTCATTTAATTTAAATTAACTTTAGCAGTAAAGTATTGTCATTCCTCAGAGAAGCTAATGATGCAATTTAATGACTGTGATCTGGCATTAAATATGGATTAAAGATTTTTTATTTTATTTTTTTTTTTTAGAAAAGTTTTAAAATTTTTAGCCGTATCTGTTTTGGGTTGATTTTAATGACACTGGATACATATATGTTTCTTGAGCTGTACTTTCATTTAAAAGTAATTTGAATGAAATACAATGTTAAATATGGGTTTAAGAATATTTGAGAAGGTCAAAGCCCTTTTTTGACCCCTTTAAACTTTGAATTTTTTAAAACAAATTTTTTGATAAGCACCTAGAGACTAAGATGAACCCCCATACAAAATTTCAGCTTTCCAGGCCTTATGGTTCCAGAGATACAGTGATCAGTCAGTCAGTGAGTGGTATTTAGCTTTTATATATACAGATAAATATAATTCCTTTCATGCATATTTCTTCACAGCATAATTACAGAGCATATTTCTGAAGCACTGGAGAAAATAAGAGCAAAAGAATTTTAAAGACTGGGGGTACCACAAGAAAGCGTAGATAAGATACTTAAATCCTAAAACCGAGCAAACATCAATTTGACAAATACTAATCTTTAGGACAGAAGTTATAGTTTAAAAGATTACCAAAGGCATGAACATCAAGAAAGTAAACATAAATTTTGCAAGTATAAAATAATCTATTGAGCATAGAGAATATGCTGGTAAGAGAGCAAACAATTAGAATTAAGTTTTAAACTAATCAGAGTAAAATTTTTACAATAACATTTTTTTAAAAGCCATACCCAGGCTGTCATTACTATCAGTTAATATAGTTTTAAAATCCTGAAATATTTCTAACATAGATATCTTTAAAATATATAATGCAGAAAAAAGATGCATTCATTTTTATGTTAAACATACATAAATATGTATTGTGTACAGTAAACAATGAGCAATCATTTCTAATTACAGTTTTGAAGTGCTAAATAATTCCTTTTTGCTTTAAATAGGAACTTCACTTTTGAATATCAATAATTATTTTTAAATCAGTCTTTGAAACACACTGATTTAAAACTTTATACTAGCATATTATAATGAATCATGTACCTGAGAGATGAATATTTTGAAGTACTGCAGTCACTGCTGTTCCTGTTATTTTTGTTACAATAAGTGGTGAGCCTGAATGTTATTTACTAAACAGTGTCATTAAAAACTTTGACACTAAATGAAGAAAGAAAAAAGTAACTAAAAAAATAATTTCTGATACAATCATAAAAAAAAATGGTTCTCTGATTTAAAAAATGATGCAAGAGAGCAGCATCCAAACTGTGGATTACTTCTACTGGTGTCAAGTTGTGCAAACTTACAAAGTTTGGGGCCAGCATATCATTTATGTGAAAAATTTGATTATTTATTTACTTTTATTTATAAGTTTTCCATTAAATTAGTGGTGTATTTGGAAATTATAAACTTTAATGCAAATAAATTATAATTCCTTAACTTTGACAAGCTTTAGATGTTTTAAGAATTTTAGAAACATAATCTATTTAGGAATTTAATCTATTTTCATTTAATATAAATATATTATATATTACTATAATATGCTGTATATATGTATAAATATGCTATGTATAAATATATTAAGCTAAAATAAAATATATAAATTAAAGAAAATCAGGTTAAAAATTACCAACAGGTGCAAAATATTTATGTAAAAAATTTAAGCAATCTATTTCAATTTAATATAAATATATATTATACTATATATATAAATGTATAAATATGCTATATTGCTCAAGTAAATTATACAAAGTAAAGAGAATCAGATTAGAAAATCATACAATTACCAAGAACACATGCAAAAACTCGAAGTGTTAAAAAAATCAGAGAACTAAGAAGTAGTCACCTGTACAGCTGAAAAAAACTGTGTACTGACATTTGACCCTTCTGAACTGGTCGACTTACTATTACAGCAACCCTTGTGATGTAGTTCATCAAGGTAGCTCTCCCAAGGAGGGTAGAACAAGCTGTGCCACAAGAATTGGCATGAAATCATCTTGGCGATAAATAGCACAGATAAGGAAGCTTAGCCCAATTGGAGTATATTTTAAGCATGAAATTAAATTAAAAAAATCTCTGAACACATAAATGGTGAGAAAAGTGTTTGATTTTTTATGGTCTTAAATTTTGTGATAATATTTTGTTTTTTCTTTTCAGCTTCAACTAATTGAATTTTATGACCATTAGTCAAATGTTTTCAGCCAATGAAATTTGAAATTAGCTTCATCTAATGAATTATACAATCCTCCAGTGAAGATAATTTTGAATTCTTTTTATAACATTTCTTTCTCCTCCTTTTCTAGGAATACAATCAAGAAGAACAGAGCTTACCCCTGGACATTAATATCTAAAATATAGATCTTATGTCATACTTTCGTGCTATGTTACATCAGTTCACCTTGATCAGCATTTTCGAATTCTAATTTTTCCAAATGAAGATTCAAAATTTATGTTTTTTGTTAATTTCGCACTTTTCCCTGAAGATTTAGTTTTGCTCTCAGTTTTTTAAATTGATTTATTTATTTTAAATATATTTCAAATTAAATTATTGTTTTAAAAATTGAATATATCTTGTTAGAAGCTTTTAAATTTTATGTAATTTTATTGATTCTTTTAGAATTTCCTTTGTATAGAAGTAGTTTTGTGTTGTTGTTTTTTTTAGTTTTACAGATTTTTTTATAAATAAATAAAATTTTTGTATTTTGAATGCATTGTTCCCACACAATATTTTCTACAAGATAACTGATGACATATTTCAAAAATATATAAATATTGGCCTACTTTTTGAAACTAACTAATATATTTTGGATGCTTTGCAAATATTTAGGCTGTGCGGTTTATTTATTTTTACTAAATGCTGTGTATTCAATTTTCATTTACATTAATATAGTCGGTATTATTAGGAAAATGAACCTTAAAAGGGCTACCTAAACTTCAGTTTGTAAGACTATGTTTACCTGCATTACTTTCTGACATTCATGCTACTATTTTAGACTGACATAGCACTTGTTATCTAAGAGTCAATGGTGTTATGGGAACTTTTGATGTTATACATCTGAGTAATAGGGTTTTCCATTTGTTTTCCCCATGGTTTGTTTTTCCTTTCCAGTGTATTTTATGCAAATATATGTTAATTTGATCTTTCATTCTTGTATAAATGTTGCTCGGGTTAGAGCAAATGTGCCCAGGCAGCACACACAGTCGGACTCACGAACTAGTGAGATTCGTTTGCTAAAAATGATTTTGTTAGCTCTGCTCTTCTGAGTTTATAGATTTAATGCTCATGGAGCTAATTAGTTGAAAGTTAGTTTCTTAATTGTGTTTTTTAATATTTTAATTTTTATTGAGTTTCTAAAATAAACTTTGTGATTTTACCCAAAGTCTTGTTCATTCATAAACCCACACCATGCTAAACAACTGCAGACTCTGTTATATTGCCAATCTCTGTGACACATATTATAGCTGAAACTTTGTTGCTTGGTGAGAAAATGGCAATAAAGTGCCAATTATGCATCACCCTGGCCGTGTTCCTGTTCGTTAATTCCCTTTCCTACTTTTCAAAATTCAAAATTTCAAAAGCCCGATTACTTCTGGTTTCAGACTTGTCATCCTTTTTCGATCATTCTTCTTTCTACCATTCGATTCCCCCTTGGGCCAGCTGATTGCTGGAGAAGGGGATTGATAACCTGTCCCCAGAATTCCAATCCTGCTTGCTTTCCTCTTTGAATTCGCTACTTGCACCTTACAGACCTCGGGCCTACTGTCCTTTTGTCCTGTTCGACTAACTTGTTTTTTATCCTAATCTTATTCCAAATTTCCCATTTTCTAGTTTTGAAAATTATTTTAAAGTTTTTTTTTGTCTCACCCATAGTTAAAATTCTCCATTTTACCATTTATGTTAGCCATGCCACATTAGTTACTTATACTCGTTCTAGTTAATTGGTTGATTTATCGACTAATTAATTTATTTTTCCTCCCTCAATCATTGTCAACACTATTTGTAACCTTGAGAATGGTAATCTTATGTCACATACTAACATTGATACTGAGGATAAGGAGCTCTTGCATCCTGGTTCCTCTACAGTTTTTTATGTCAATGTCAAAAGTTATGCATCTCTTCCTTGTTTCTAGTATCATTTCTGTTATTCATTGCCTTTTGCTGTTGAGGCTTTTTTTCGTTATGTTTTGTTTTGAGCTTTTCTTATTTATATTTTTTTTTTCAATTATGATAAAAACTAGCTGAATACCTGTTCTTCATGATGGCATACATCACTACCATCAATTATGTTATTTGGTTAATTTAAAGTAAATTTAGTAGTAAAGTGCTGTCATTCCTCAGATGAGTTCACCCAATAATTAAACAACAGTAATGCATCATTAAATATGGGTTTTGGATATTTTTTTTTATAATTCTAGGGGTTTAATTTGTTTTGAAAAATCTTTCTGAGCACCTGGAGCATTAGAGGAACCACAGAGCAAAATTTCAGTTTCCTAGGCCTTCTGGTTTTAAAGATAAGAGTGATGTCAGTCAGTGTTTTTGGAGGGATTTAAGCCCCTTTAAACCCCTTAAATTTTGTATTTCTTAAGAAGATTTTTTAGTGAACACCTAGGGCCTTATAGGAACCACCATGCAAAATGTGAGTTACCTATGGCTTATGGTTCACTTAGAAATTTATTTTTGGGGATTACAGTGATGGCGAAAATTATAGACACTTTTTGAAATTTGAATGTTTTTCAATTTTGAATGCTTATAAAAACTGATACACTTCATGCAGTGCAATGATTCATATCGCTCACTCCTTTCAACAATGTCATCTCAAAAATCGGTGATTTTTAGTTATGCTTGTTTTCAGAATGCCCTGAAAGAGTAGTACATCCCTGCAAGATCGTTATATCTCAACACTCAATATTTAGCCGCTAGAGAGCAGAATTAAAATTTATTTTCAATACATTTCAATGTACTTTTAAACTTTCAAATCCCTCTCCTGAATAATCTTATTTTTTGAGATATGACGTTGTTGAAAGGAGTGAGCGATATATCGAATGAAAGGAAATTTAATGCTGAATTCAACACAGTAAACAGAAGTCAAATATTTGCATTACAAAGGAAGTTATGCATTGAAAACAACAGTTAGGGAAAAATCCCTGTGCATTTATGATGTTACTGTCCTATCAGTATTTCGTTTGGAATCCTTTATTTTTCAAGACTGCAGCACAGCGACGTGGAATTGAGCCAACCAATGCTTGGAGTTCTCCCTTCTTTATTATGTGATACCATAAGACAATTATAGCCTCAATTATTTCTCTTTTATTGGATGGACCCCTCACATGTACTAGTTTTTTCAAACAGAACCACAAATGTTCTATGGGAATCAGGTTTGGCCAGGTGTATCTAATGTGGCTCTTTATAAAATATAAAGAACCAAATTGTGGGTCTCTTTGGCCTCATATGTGTCCACCGCACTTATATAAGATGTCAAACAGTCTTGCAAGGATATACTTACATTGCTTCTAATTGCTTGTACATTTTTCTATGAGAGTGGGTTTTCAAAATTAGTTACTATAAAAACCATACAACAATTAAGATTTAACATGAAATATGATATAACAGTAGCACTCTCATTTATTTCAGCAAATATTGAACAAATATTATTCGAGGTCTAGGTTCCCCCACCTCATTGATGTTTTGCTACCTTAGTTTTATATAAGCAGTGGCGCACCCAGGATTTTTTCTTGGGGGGGGCCGAGATGAACGGATAAAAATATTTATAATGCAAAATCAATATTAATAATGCAATTTCTATTTCTTTGGGGGGGCAGGGCCCCTCCCCCCCTGGGTGCGCCACTGATGCGCATATTTGAGATTTCAGGAATAGAAGAAATATGATAACAGGTGAATGTTAGGGAAATATAGCACCCGTAAAAAGGTAACTTTTGTAGGTACTAGATATCATTATATAGTGCTTTGCCGTGCAGATTCCCGTCTTCAAAAGTTCGTAATACTATGGCTGTATTCGTTAATGAAAACAAGCACACCATTTTAAAGTTATCTCTAGGGCTGGGATGGCGAACCTTTTCTTGTGCACGAGCCTAAATCACATAAAATCAATATTCCTCCAGGTGTTGACATGCTAGCTTGTTTTTATCTTAATATTCTACCACTAAATAACCCGGTATAAATTTGTTATAATTATACAGGAATAGTAATAAATTTAAGAAAAATATTTCCTCTAAATATATTGTCAAAATGGTATTGATATTTAGTCACTTATTAGTTATTAATATAAATATTTATGTTTAGCTCTTTGTCGAACTCGATTAATCAATTCGTTTATTTAGGAAGCTCATTTCTGATTATAAAGATTTGAACGCGTATGATGAAAGGACTTGCGAAACAGCCATGAGTAGTTTTTAGGAGTAAATGGAATTTTAAAAAATGGAAAATTCAAATTAGGTGTCCACCACTACGCATTACTTTTCTTTTCCTACGTTTATTACGCAGTTTTTGTGTATTTCAGCATTAAGCTTGAAAGAATTTGTGTGTAGGACATTGGCGCAACCACGATTTATTCTTAGCGGGAGGGGGGAGGGGGCGAGTTGAACGGATAACAATATCCATAACGCAAATTCAATACAATTCACAAGGTGGTTATAACAATTACTTAAAGAATAAAATCCAGTTTTCTTTTCTTTTTACAAAGCTCTTGAATGACTTCAGGTGCGGTTACATCAATCTCTCTGTGTATATACAGCAAAGCCAGTCCGTTCAATCGTGACTGTGCCATTGTAGATCTTAAATAGGTTTTTAAAATGCGTAAGGTAGAAAAGGACCTTTCACTGACGCATGTTGTTACCGGAAGTGTTGCAAATATTTTTAATAAATTATAGATGCTTGGATATAACATTTTGTCACACTTCGAAACTGCATCAATGGCATTTTTACATGGAGCTGTTGCAAACGGTTCTTCAAATTTTTTATACCACAAAATGAATTCGGCATTCAAAATTGCTGGATTTGTAGAAGGCAAATCACGGGCATAAAATTCACACAACTGTCGAAAATCCTCTGTTGTACTTGCTGTCGGAGCATCTTTTCCATTTGGTAAGAGAGTCAAAAAATTTTTCAAAATGTTGCGATGCCGAGTGAATCGTTCGTGAAGTTGAGTCAATATTTGGTCAATAAAGGGAATGAAAATAGTTCTCCTGAAATACTCTTCTTCAGAATCGGCTGGAACATTGGACCTTAATGTTTGTCTTGATGCAGTCCTTGGCTTTTTAATGTCAATATTAAAATTATTGGCTTTTATACATGCCTCATCATAAATATGTTTAAAAAAAGAATCTGGTGTTTCACGAACGATATTTAATTGAGACACAACATCATCAACAAAATTTAGGGCAATTAAGAGGTCACTGTCGGATTTTTGCATTATTCTAGACAATGGTAAGGTGTATGCAAATATATTTTGCAAGCTAAATAAAGATATTATAAACCCAAATTCACACAAGGAATTATTCAAAAGTTTTGCCTTAGAGGACGAGTCTCTGTCTTCCCAAGAAATGATTGTGTCAAGACTATGAATCACTGCATCATATAATTCCACCATGGTCATGATGGCTTCATGGCGTTCCACCCACCTAGTCGGGCAAACTTGGCGCAATTTTTGTCTTTTAGTTTCCGGCGTATGTTTATCAATATTGTCAACAAGAACGTTCTGTCTCTTAGGGGTATTGAAAAAACTGTACACCTTTTCAATTATGCCAATGCAGTTTCTTATTTCAGTCACAGATACAGCATTTCCAATTGCCAAATTCAAACTATGTGATGCACAATGAACATATAAAGATTGTGGATATTTAGCTGATATGTGAGACTGAACACCATTAAACTTTCCACTCATTGATGCGGCCCCGTCGTAACCTTGTCCACGTAAATAGGACAAATCGATGCCATGATTATTTAAGATTTCTAATATTTTGTCGGATAAGTTTTTCCCTGTAGTGTTTGTTACAGGAACAAATTGTAAGAATTGTTCACAAACTTTGTTGTTATTTTCTTCATCTAAATACCTGACACACAAGGAAAGATGCTCGATAGTAGAAATGTCACAAGTTTCATCGGCAAGAATAGAAAAACATTTCGCAGCATTAATTTTTTCTATCAAACGGTTCAAAATTATATCGTTACATGCATTTATAATTTGATTTTGTATGTTCCAGCTAATGTAGGTAGCTTTTTTGGCAGAATATTTAAAATGTTCAGTGAGGTTTTCATCGCCCGCATCGATTCTCATTCTCAACAAAGCTCGAAAATTGCCTTCATTGGTGACTGGCTCCTGTTCAAATGAAAATTCTCCATAATCACGATGTCCTCTTAAGGGTATATTTTGCCGACCACATAAAATTACAGTTTTTATGATAGGTTCTAATCGTTTGCGATTAACTGCAGCTTGGGATGTTTTACCTACATCAATTTGCCGATCAATTGGAATACATTTTCCATCTCGAATATTGTGCAGCCTTTCATACGTCATAACAGCTGTTATATGATATTTTGTTTTTTGATGATTATAAAATCTATCAATGGCTTTCTTCCAATTATCATAACCTTTCGTGACTAACATCCCAGGTACTTCAGATTTAGATTTTCCAACATTAGCAGGTGCAAAAGCACACAATATTTACAGTACGTACTATTTTCAACTTGAGAGTACACAAGCCATTCAAATTTTTTAAACCATATGTACTGGAAACTTCGGTTGTGATTTGCAATACAGGTTACGGGAAAGTTAAAATTTGGTTCTGGTTTCCACAACTTTTTAACAATATCTATATTATCGCCCGTATTAAATTTTTGTTCTTTTAGAAATGCGATGTCTTGAG